>OY856414.1:380590100-381790100 GCA_963693085.1 Alisma plantago-aquatica
GTGTTTGCATATTTAGACCATTTTTTACAAAATCTAAACCATTGATTTTATCATTAAAATAATAGTAGTTCCCATATAAAATTTGAGCCCCTTTGGATGAGTACAAATTACCCATCCAAGGATAACAAAATCGACGCACAAAACTAATTTGAAATACATGATTTTCACATGCTTTATATGCTTGACCCACACTTTCGGTTTCATGCATTCTTGAGACTATCCCATGCCTGCTTGCTTGCCACAATGATAACTAGCAAAAGAAATCATATATGTAGCCTTCAATGTTATTGTATTCTTTCTCATTACGTCAGCCCGTATATCATTGTAAACAATTGGCGATTGAGTTTCTTAATGCATTTATTGGCTTTTATTGAAGACTAGAAAAAAAATGTTTTACCTCCAACTCCGATTTCAACGGCATTTTCGTCTAGGAAAAGTGAAGCTTATATGCATGACCAGGGGTGGAATCAGAAATATACCGTAGGGGGGGCTGAGTTTACAAATGGGGGGCTAAAATAAAAAAAATTTCAAATGCAATGGTTCGAACCTGCATCACCTATGTAATTAAACGGAGAGAATACCATTCCGGCTAGCAACTTCTACTGTTTAGTATGCTGCGAACCATATATATATATATTATATTATTAGTAGTATATTTCAATTTTCATAGACATTTTAGTATATTTGGGGGATACGCCCGTGCATGACAATGTGAAATGCTTCAAATGAATTAAAGTACCACCTAGATCAAGAATCGGAATCATCCTAAAATGTTGATTCCATTGCTGCAAAACATATTATCAGCTAGACTGCACCGCTGGATACATGATGTGGCCCAAAACATGAATCTCATAATTCTAACAATAATTGTGATGGAAGAGACCAGAGAAGTTGTCATTCCATGGAAACATATGCGCGCTGGCGAAGCACTAGATAGACGCAGTTTTAAAAAAGGATCTGCAATATTAAGTGTACTCCAAACAACTCTATGTCAACTATAATAATCTGGTTATTGCATATTTAAGATACATATTTTGTTTTTTTTAGTGGGTTGGGTGGGTGTCGTCAAAACAAATGCAGAACGAACATGTAAAACAGTCTCTGGATTCACTCTAGATCAGAGGATCAGAACAAAAATATAAGAACGTATGCCCCACACACTAAGGCCCTGTTTGGTAGGGTGTGGTACCTCTTCCTTTCAATCATTTGTCACTTTTTCAGCGGTGAAAATTGTTTGGTACAACGACGTCCGGTGCCGTTCATGGAATTGTAATTCCTATTCGGGCCGCTGAATCAGTCAAATGTTAGGAATTTGTACCGCGTCATTTTTCCGTGCGATCAGGCGTAGTTGAGGAACCAGGCTTTTGCGAAAGTTGCTCCTTTTGCATCTATACTCCCGCTTTATCTGCCTCACCCCTCCACTTTATCTCTCTTTTCTCTACCACTCCCAAATCCCAACCCCGGTCGTCGTCCAGTATGGCTGTTTTTCTGTGACAGTCACGGCGTGTATAAATTCACGGAATGGTATCTTACAGCTGTTGCGATATTCTTAATCTACCAAATAATTACAACCAAAAGTAAGGAGTTCAAACCACACCCTACCAAATAAACTGCCAGCAGTTAAAAAGATTTGATTACGTTTTACTAGTTTTCTAATTCACCAAACTGCATTGGAGTACACCCTACCAAACAGGGCCTAACTAAAAGCATACAATCTTCACGTTGCAAAAAGATCAGCTAAAGCTAATCATGCCGGGTTAGATATGAAATAGACGACAGTCAGGAATCCCAAGGCAACATCAGTGATTCTAACGATATTCAAACTTGATTTCTCAATCGGTTGCATCAATAGAGATCAAGGACGTGGTGGTATTCGGGCCTGGATCACCTCTGATGGAGGCCTCAACGTGTAGACCATCTCTCTCGTCTTTCCAAAGTAAACCTGAAAAATCAGAAAGAAATCATGCACGTGTAACCAAAAGCAGTTTTCTTCAGAGGATGGCAACAACAAAGGAAAAACCTGCTCCAATGAATTTCGCATTTTGCCCTCCATTTCCTCTATCATTTTACCCATATTACAGAGATGGCCCTCCACGACCGGGAGGTCAGCTCCCATCTGCAATGCAGGCAAGATATAAGATACTCCACTGCAGGTGCCCCAGTGTATTCCAAGAAAGTTGTCCAGCTAATAATATATCGACAACAAATATTAAGTTCAGCAAGCCCGCATGTGGTATATTCAAATCCTACTTAACTGCCAATATATCATTAAGATTACCTCTTAGTGCGTACAGTCTGTGATGGAACTTCAATGACGTCCTAAAGGTACGACAATGTTCAAAACCGTCATCTAGTAAACATGCTGTACCAATAAGTTTTATTATTTCAAGAAAATTTTGCATAACTACAATGTCAGATTCCATGTGAGTATTTGCAAACATTCTGGCTTCCTCTACAGGGGTGGGCAGCCATACTTGTAAAGAAAGGCACTAAGGCTGGATGCCATAACGCCTTAGACACACTTAGGCGGACTAATTTTTTCTCTCTAGAAACCCACCCTGCTTTCCGTTTTCTATACATCTAAGTTGTGATTAGTATTAGGTTTTCTATTGTATAGATACAATTTAATAGTTATATAGCATATATATATATATTAATTATAAACATATGCATATATTTTCAGTTACTTGAATATATAATAAATACTGGAATAGCATAAATACATAGCCATAAACCATGTATATACATACTCCAAGTACATTCTATTTATGATTAATATGTATATTTGAGGTCCCAATAATATGCAAAAGAGGCTCTACTATATGTTCAATCATCTTTGGTATATTAATTAAAGCCCCAAACAAGGAATTAAGGTTAACACATTATATACATAGCATAGGCAGCCAATTTGATTTATATCAAGTTACTTTCACCTTTATATACATAAAGTTGGCAACTAACGTGGATATTTGAGTTTCAATGATAAGCAAGAAGGGACTTAATATAAACAGTAGTGATGATTTACATTGCAGTTGAAAACCTAAATAAGGTTGAGAAGCCCTTAACATAGAAATCAGATTTAAGACAACTCTACCCAGCAAAGCAGTAAAACGGACACCAGGAGCTAATCCCCAAGTATAATGGCACTATGCAATAAAAATGAACATTAATACACTCATATAGAGCATGTATAGAGCCAAGGCCCATAGAGCACCCAATGAGGTGTTTAACTCAAGGCACGGGACAAGACCACCCCTTGGGGTGCTTCGGCACCTAGGTCTCTGCGTAGGCGCACATCTTAAATAGTATGAATTGGAACAGTTAGGTTTGAACCTCAAACTAATGTATGGCACTGAAGAATTTCTTTTGAGTATGAGTCCAAAATGCGAAATAATATTTGTTTAACAGCTAAGATTGAACTCTTATTTCCTTTATTTACATAATAGTGTATATAATGCAAGAAAGTTTGAATATATCTAATTATTTATATAATTTTTATGAAAGCAACATAATTGCATACAAAACCATCTCATTCAGAGCACACTTGATTACTGATGAATTGAGTTTTTTGTCTAGTTTCTAGATCAGATTTTAGCTAAACTCTAGTGTCCTTGTCGGTACCTTGATGAGAGAAGGGGTTCTGGCATATGTTAGCTGCAGAATTAGAAGTGGCATCGATTGTCATGGATGAGGCACTGTATATAGCACATAGTTGCACAATTACAAGTGAATAAGTTTTATGTCCATGGATGAGGCTATGTGCATAGCCTGAGTGCTGGAACTAAAGATGCAGGGATGAGGCTGGCAAAACACACAACTGATGACAAGCACAAAAACCTGTCATGAGCACCACCATTTCAATGGAATAGGATGAAGCAGTTCCAGTCTGTAGAGGGAGCACCCTGGGGACTTCCAGGGAATTCCTCTTCATCGCTGTTGGACTCGCTAGAAGGGATTCACCTTTACAATCCTCATTCAGATCATACTTATCAAGGCAGAAAGGCAACACGGCGTTCAGGCAGAGAGCCTTGCGGCTAATGGCAACTAAGCGTCGCTTAGACGGCTTTAGAAAAGCTAAAATATTAGAACATTTAGCCTGTAGGTATACACAAAGTATCAGAAAGCGGGAAGCGGGAGGCGTGCGGACAGCACCCTGTAACCGATTAAGCGGTAGGCGGGCGATTAAGCGGGCGATTTTTGAAAAAGCGGGTGTCTAAATTTTGTATATTTTTATACAAAATTACATGTATGTGTATATTAAAAATATATATATAAGGAACTTCTATACATATCTAATCAGCAAATCAGTAATTAACTAAGTATTCATCAATACTTTACTATTAATCAGTATCTCTAATCACTAAAATCAGCAAGCAGATAAGTAATTGTAAATAACAAACTATGAATTATTGAATTAAAGTAATCACTAAAGTAATACTAACCAGTAGTACCAATCATTAATCACTGAAAGCAGCAAGGAAATCAGTAAAACTAATCATGCATTAGAAGTATAATAGAGCAATATGATATTTACTTAGATGCATTACAGCAGTATCCAATTATTACAGCTCACACACAAAGTATGCATTCTAAATTAGGACTAGCTATATCATAGAACATTTAATGTATACACGTTTCATATATTATAGTCAACACTACTTGGACTATGTAATTAATTAATGTTAGACGCTTATATTAGAATTTTTAAACAAAAGCGGGCAAAAAGCGGGAAAAAGTGGGTGAGGCGGGCAAAAAGTGGGCGATTATGTTCAAAACGATTAACCGGGCGCTTAGGGGCTAAATTAGGCGGATGGGGGTCATGGCCGATTAAGCAGCCGCTTAAGCGGCCGCCTGGGCCATTTTTTAATTCACTGGGTATACATATATTTAATGATTTTCAGAAACTTTTCTCCCTTCATATACATTTATTTCACAATTATGTGTAAGTACATAAACTTATGGTTAATTCGTCGACATACATATGTATTTTGGTAAGAGGGACGAAAAATTACGTTTTCTAATATAGCCAAAACAAGAAGATAATCCCAAATATTAGAGATTGAGATTTAGTACATAAATAAAGATTAATCTATTGTTAAGTATTGACTAACTATATTAATATAGCCACTAAATAGAAACTGAATATAAGGCAACAAGGCAAAATATGTAGACCTAGGAAATATTTATTAATAGAAATAATTATAATAAAAAATGATAGTTGGCACATAACAATCACAAGAATGTACGTTTTGTACACTAGGACACAAAATTAGACCATTAAAATCATTAATATGCAAAAAAATGCGCAAAATAACATAAGGCAGCAAATTAGACAAGGTGCACCACCCCGGGACATCTTGCTACCTAGGAAGCCGCTTAGGCGTGCCTAGGTAATAGCCTTAACAAGTATGATTCAGATCCTTTACAGTTCTGTATCTATTATAAGACTTTACAGGGACATTGTGTTGTAAAGCCTCAACACATAAAATACCTCACGAGATAAGCTTTATTGGTAAGGCGCGTAGAAGACACAGCTGAATTTGGTGCATTATTGCCTTAAGTGATAGTAAAGTATGGCACTTCACGTACTAATGGGAAAGGGTAGAGCCGCTCGCTGCCCGCGAGGGCGAGGGGGAAAGAGGTGTCAGCCGCGGTCCCTCTCCACCTTCTCCACGTGACAACATGACAAATCAAGACGGTGAAGTTTCTTCATCATTGCCTGCCGTCCGCGAACCACCCAGAGAAGATCCTCAAACCCAACCCTTGGAGATGGAAGCCCCATCAAGTAGGGCCATGGGCGAAAATGAATCCTCTATGTCAGATTTGCCCCACGTCCCACCTACCTCCCCTAATGAAGCACTAGTAGAGGTCATTTGGTTGGGCGCTAGCCGGCCAAGAGTGATGTTACAGGAGGTGGCGACACTTCTCTTTGTCAAACTGTTTCCGAAAAAAGGTGTTGTGTGTGCAGTGATACCGCCCTGCTCAACAAAACCCCTGAAATGGAACTCGTTCCTGTCAGTCCGCTTCACAGGCTGAAAGCCTTCCAAGACCCAATTGGTTGGTTAAAGGCAGCATAAGTCATGTGGAAGATTCGAGATTGAATCCGAGGAGAGGGAGGGATCCATTATCCGTCTCCTATTAGCCAAAGAACGAGAACGTATCCTTGGGGAAGCCCCTTGGTCTATGGACGGACTGCTCATCAAAGCTTAATCTTAGGAACCAGGGGCCGCTGTCTCCACTCTCGCTCCCGTCATCTCCTGTATATACTTCGGTGGAGAATCTGGGGGGCCCATGGACACAGGATACGCTTGCGAGGGTTGCCAACACCCTTGGGCGCCCTGTTCATTATGTGGAACAATGTCTATCGATTGGTTGTTTGTAGGAGGCTAGCATGTGCATCGACATGCTTGGCTCAATTCCCTTGCCGAAGCAAACACTCGCGAAGGTAAATAGGGAAAAGGTCACTTTGTCTGTATGTTATCTCGTTGTCCCCATCCATTGTGCCAAGCGTAAATCACTTGACCACTGAATGGCATCTTGTCCATGTATTAATCGCGGGCCACCCCCTCTCTTCGACCTACAATTCAATACGAAAACACATATCAAGTGCTCGACGGATGGATCAAGAAGCTGATGCAAACCTTTCTCCATCGTCTATGCAGAGAGCGGTTGGTGTTACTTTGCCTTCCCAAGGTTCAACTTGTGTTGAGTACGTACCACTTGAGGCTGAAATCACGACTTTCGAGTGAAGTCCAAGCTCCAACGAGCATGGATCAACATATTGACGAGAACCCCCCACACGCCACCCCGACAATTCGATTTCACGACCCCCTATCTGAATTCCCCAGTCGGACTGATGATGGCAACCGTTCTTATTCTTCCCCACCTCGAATTGGATGGGAGGAGACAACTAGGCAACCTACTCTTCAGACATCATGGGCAGGAGTTGCCTCACAATGACTGCCACCCATGCCTAAAGTTGCCTCGCGAGGAACAACTCTTCTCAACTTCTGAACTAGACAACACGATGAGGAACTAGAAAATAACATGTCGATCATGGAGGTGTTGAAATGGAATACAAGCATTGGCGGGCTAACGAAAAAGAAATTAAGGCTAAGGACTAGTCAAAGAGGAAAGGAAAGAAGATGAAAAAGAAGGGAAGAATTGATGCAGTGAGGTGCAATTTACAAGAATTGATGAACGCCATATGAATGTGGTCTACTCTAACAGTGGTGACGTTCAACTTACCTGCTGGTAGTTGGCCACCGAAATGTCTCGAATGGGATCTTTGGTTGCTATATATGTGTGTCCTGTGTACATGTTTTTAAATTTGGAAAATGATGAGTTGATGACAACGAACGCTCGTTTTGGAGCTTATGTAACCGAGATCTAGTTTATTTTTGGTATTTGGTTAAATTTATGCATATCTTATTAAAATAGTTAGCGGGTATTTTATCTACAAGGTAATGGGGGTACTACACATGTACTCTAAGTTTTGGTTTGATACAGCATGCTTACTGACCAAAAAAAGTATGGCACTTCTGTTAAGGAGGCTCATGCTTCATATGCATTAGAAGTATAAGCCATATCATATATGGGCTGGAGTTTGTAGGCCCATATAGAGTCTAGTCAGGCCTGGAACTCTCTACAGTCATGTCCACCTTTTCCTATATAAAGGAGAGAGGTCTCTCTTGTATGACAAACATTGTGAATAATCATCTATTCATTATTTCAAACATGGTAGCGGAGCATTCTTTCCATGGACTCTAACCCTAGAGACAAAACAATGAGTCTCCGCCCGTGGGCAACCGCAGTCGTCATGGTTGGCTATCTGCATGGCCATCTCCATTACCCTCTCTGCAGGTCATCTCCATTGCCCTCTCACTAAGAAGGGTCATCATCATCATAGATCCAGATCTAACAAGTATCGTCTTCATTGTTATCTCGCATCCACATTCATCTTTCATCTTCCCCAAGAATGAAGTTCATCCGCTCCCTCCATCAAGAAGTCTAGATGCAATCGTCAAGTCGTCACCCTTCTTGCATCGTCAATCGAGATTCAACCGCATAGACAAGTGGAAGCTCTCTTCAACATCAACAACCTCATGGTGGTCTTTTCCATGGTGGAAGTCGTCTCCACCATCTGGTTCGTCATCTTAAAGTGGTAGTAGTCATCTCCATCACCTGAATCATTGTCTCTACCTTTAGATCATCATCTCCAATCTCCATATTGGGGAAAATCATCTCCATCACCCAGTTTGTCGTCTCCAACACCCAGATTAGCATCTCTATAGTGGTGGAAGTCATCTCCACCACCCGGATGATCGTCTTCATTATCCGGGTC
Organism: Alisma plantago-aquatica; assembly: GCA_963693085.1. Classification (NCBI taxonomy): domain Eukaryota; kingdom Viridiplantae; phylum Streptophyta; class Magnoliopsida; order Alismatales; family Alismataceae; genus Alisma; species Alisma plantago-aquatica. The sequence goes on from OY856414.1 coordinate 380,598,445, forward strand.
GTCATCTACTTTCTCCTCCATTTTCACATCAAGGAGGCTTATTTCTAGAAGAGGAGTCATCCGTGAAGTTAGGGTGAAATATTTCTAACATTCACTTGAAATCTGCCCCAGTGACATGGGATACGACGTGTACCATAATCAACACACTGGGTGTCTTCATCCAGCAGCGTAGGGTTCCATCTAGAACAAAAGTTACATGGCATGTCAAAATTCAACACGTCGTGTTGACTGAAGGTTGTTTCACGCCTACACATAGTGTCAGATTTCCACATGTCGTGTCGGCGGATATCTATTTCTTATGCTCGACATCTTACACATCGTGTCAGATCGTACACGACGTGTCAACGAAAGTCTGTCATCTTTGACCAAAAGAGTTACACGCTCGACATGTCTCCATCAGTCTGTTGATCATCTTCAACAATCAAACACGTCGCCTAGTTGTCCAACACAGCGTGTCACCATTAGGGTTTGCAATTCAATTGGCGACAACGACATCTTCAAAGGCCGTGTCCCAGATTAGTTCTTCGAGCATCTTCAAAGCGCAGATAAGAAGCTCTCTAGCAAGGAAAGATCAATCTCTATTGGACTTTAATCAGATCTACTCTTCGACCTAGTCCTCCAAAAATTTTAGTCGGAAAAAGATCCATTTATTTTCCTATTAGGATCTTGTAATCGGGTCACATACTACATAGAATATGGTTATCGACATAGTCACAATATACTCCGTTTTTTAAAAAAATGTGTTTAAAACGCGTATTATTCACCTGTCGTATATGACGGCCGTTTTTAACTCCAAACCGAATAATATGTTTTAAACGCGTTTAATTCACGTTTTATTTGCGTATTGCGTTGTAAACGCGTTCAATACGTTTTTTTTTGCCGTTTTATACAGTTCTGCACTTTTGCTTCACATTTGTTTTTTTTGCACTTCCTTTTTTACTTGTAACAAGGTTCTACTAACCCGTCCAACCTTCCTCCTCTATCCCCCGACACACCCGGAGCCGCGAGGAGTAACCCTCGACATTCTACATGAACACTCCATCTTCCTCCTCCATTCTCCCCCTTCTTCCCTAATTTGTGCCTGCTGCTCCCACTTCTTCCCCTTCTTCCAATATTAGGGTAATCAATTGATGTTTAGTTATTTTAAAACATTATATGTGTGGGAGTATATATATATTTGTATGTTTATATATATATATATAATCCATTTTTTGCCGACTTTTTTGCGAGTCGTTGGCCGAACTTTTATCGTACGTTGACTAATTTTTATCCGAATTTTCCGCATAATTTCCTATTTCCGAATTTTTCAACTTGGCCATACGTATCCAGAATACCGAATTTGTGACTATGGTTATCGGTTCGTCTACTGCAACTTCCTCGCCAAGTCAACATCTTTGAAGCACCATGAAGTCCTATACTCATATGTGTGATGCAGTTCGCTCTCAGGCACAAGATCAACCTCTCTCATGTGTCAAGTTCTCTTAAGCCCGTTGAGTAGTCGGCACAACTTCTCTGGCCATATCAAGCTAATCCTTCTCTAATCATTTCTTTCCATTACCACCCCATGTCCCCTAATGTCACAGAGGAGTTTCTCTGTCTTTGTCCACCCCAACCACTTTCGACGTCTCTTCGTGCTTGGTGTGCGGGAGAGAGATAGAGGAGATGAGAAGAGGATGGATGAGAAGAAGAGTTAAGGTGCAAAGTATAGAGATATGTTGTTTTCTGTTATGTTTTGTTGAGCGTCATGTGCATAGCATGTGCCTCACTTATTTTGTTTACTTTTGTAGTTTAGTCCCATATTGCTCACCTCTGATTTAGTCTCTATTCTCTTCTGTTATATAAGAGACTACAATGTACACTGTTTTACTCACTCAATAAACAAGCCTTGGTTTATCTATATGGTATCAAGAGCAGGTTCGGTCCCCGTTTTCCCTTCCCACCCTTTCCCCATGCCTTGAAGTCCCCCCCCCGCCGCTTCCACCCCCCTCCCCCCTAGCGTCGCCGGGTTGCCCTGCCCAGCCGCCGCCCAGCCCCACACCACCACCTGCCGCCCCTTCACCTCCACCACCCACCGTTGCCCCCTGTCCCCACCCACCACCCCCCCACCGCTGCCCCCTGTCCCCACCCACCACCTGCCGCCCGCCCCCCCTACTGCCGTCGTAGCACCTTCCCCCCTCCACCCATCGGCTGCCGCCACCCTCCCTCTCCACCTCCGCCTCCATCTTCTTCCTTCTTCACCAATCCCATCCTTCCTCTTCTCCTAACGGGTAATCTACTTGTTCAGACAGCCATAGACCTCTCACGTTGAGAGTCCCCTACGTCTCCGGTTCTTTCTCTGCCTGCGCCTCATGAAGGATTATGGATTTCCTCATGACGGCGTAGGTTCTTTTCATCTATCTCTGCCCGAATACGGGTCCTTCTGATCTGATGCGTCAGATCCCTACTGTTGCTACTGCCCCATAGCGGGTTCATTATTTACTATCTGTTGCTGCCCATCGTGGGTTATTTTCTTGCTGCCTACTGCTGCTACGTCACCATCCTGCTATTGCCTGCCTCTGCCCAGTATGGCATCTGTGGAGCCTCCTAGATCTCTTTGTGTTACCACGGTCAAACTCAATGGATCCAACTACCATCTGTGGTCGGCGTCCTTTGTTCTATATGTGAAGGCTCAAGGTCGATACTCTCATCTTACTACTGATCCACCTCCTGCCCCTGATGCTACTGCTGACGACAAGACCAAACAGGCTTATGCCCAATGGTCTAAAGACGACTCAGGCGTTATGTCCTGGCTTCTCAACAACATCGAGCCGCACATTAGTCTGTCTCTCCTGTGCCTTCATGATGCCAAAGCAATGTGCGACCAGCTGTCTCATGTCTACTCACACCAACAAAATCTGAAGAGGGTTTTTGAAAATTTCAAAAACCTAACCAAAAAGGAGTACTCCACAGATGCGTCTATTGAAGATTTTTACAACCAGTGCTCCGCTCTCTGGAAGGAGTATGAGATCTACCACCCGTTGACTGCTGACATCAAATAAGCTCAGAACCAGCGCAATGAACTCCAACTGGTTCAGTTCTTGGCTGCACTTCTCGCTTCTTTTTCAGGTGTGGTTGACCAAATATTGTCAAGTGATCCGCTACCGACTCTTCGCGATGTTCTAAAGTGGGTCCAACAACTACCATTTGTTTCCTCTATACCAGCTATTGAGCATCCTGCCTTGGTTGCTCGTACTACTGATTCTGGACGTGGCCGCGGTCGTGGACGTTGCCGTGGAGGACATCCACCACCTTCTGGAGGAAGAGGCACTTCTACTGCTCCTGGACGAGGTCAAGCCACTGGACCTCGCTACTGCAACTGGGGTGGTCGTAACAATCACACTGAAGATAGGTGCTGGATCAAGCACGGCAAGCCAGCCTGGGCAAACCAGGCCTCCACTGAAGCTACTACAGAAGCCGCATTCAATCCACCAGCTGCTCCTCCATCCACTGACTGGTTTCGCTCTGAGTTCGAGAAATTCTTCCAGGAGCGAATGACTCAACTACACTCGACATCAATGGGAGGCTCATCTGCTATGTTGGCGTCTCCCTCTGCTGGTAACCAATAGTGGTGTATTGATTCTGGGGCGTCTGTTCACATTGCAGGCGACCTCCACTTATTTTCTGTCCTATCTAAAACTTCACATATTCCATCGGTCGCCGTTGCTAATGGCTCGAAAGCACATGTACACGACATTGACACCGTTCTGTTATCTCGCAAGATGAATCTTCACTCTATTTTATATATACCTCAGTTTCCTGTTAATTTACTGTGTCAGTAAAACTGTCAAACAACTTCAGTGCTCTATTAAATTTGATCCCTCTAGTTGTGTTTTGAAGGATCTCCGCACGAAGACGAGGAATGGTCTGGGCTATGAAGGACCAGATGGACTTTACTACTTAGATGGACCACCTGCGGCGTCAGCTCTCTTATCTACATCTGTCTCAGGACTTCAGTGGCACGTTCGATTGGGTCGTCTGCTGCAAATATGAAGCTTTTATTTCCTGCTTTGGCTGAATAATACATTCTCTTGTGAAACATGCGTTTTGAATAAACAAATGAGGTCTGTTTTTCCTGCAAAGAATGATATTGGGTCTAAAGATATGTTTGACAGTGTTCACTCTGACATTTGGGGTCCATGTAGTGTCCCGAGTCAAACTGGTGTTAAGTATTTTTTGACATTTATTGATGATTATTCCCGTGCTACCTGGCTTTTTCTGCTCAAAGACCGGAGTATTGTCTTGGACAATATCCCTATTTTCTTCTCAGAAATAAAAACCCAATTCAATAAAAACATCAAAATTCTCCATACTGACAATGCCCTAGAGTTTATGCAAAAGTTTGTCACCTCATTTTGTTCTAATCATGGCACCATACACCAAACCACTTGTCCCTATACTCCTCAGCAAAACGGTGTTGCTGAACGCAAAAATCGCCATCTCTTAGAGGTTGCTCGCACTCTTCTTATCCATTACAAAGTCCCTCACTATTTCTGGCCTGAGACAGTCATATGCAATTTTATCCATTACAAAGTTCAGAGCTCAAGAGAGGAAAGAGGAAGAAGAGCATTGTCTACATATGCAATTTTGTGTACTTAACGTGTTGTCCAAACCTCATTGGCAGTAAAAGGTCAATGTTCATCCTCGACATTCAAATCCCGAGTTGCCAAGCATTAATCTGTCATTCAGAATTGATCTTCTTGCATCGTCATCAACTAAAGATGATTCTTCATATGAATTGGATATCATCGACGCTCTACATCACGCGAATATGTTTCTTCATCAACCATGTCTTGGTCATTCTACTCTGGCAACACTTCAGTCTTCTAGTATTGGAGCATCTTAGATTATTTGTACATTTGGTTGTGGCAATCCGAAACACCTATCTTTTACAGAAGATCATTCATTCGGCTACGTCAGTAATGTTTCCTCCTTATTCGTTCGTGCTCTCTCAAGCATGTTGATGTTTGTTTGTGCCCTATCAAGCACATTGATGTCCGTCCATGCCCTGTCAAACATGTTGATGTTTTTCTGTCCTGTCAAACATGTCGATGTCCGTCCATGCCATGTCAATCATGTTGATGTTCTTCCATGTCATGTCAAGCATGTTGATGTGCGTCTGTGTCCCATGAAAGATGTTGACCATCTGCTATAGCCTAGTCTTCATGTGGCACATATTCTGAAAAATACTTCAACGATAGTAGCAACTGAGTTTGTGACTTAGATGATCTTCGCATGTTCCTTCAACATACTCCAAGATACAACCTCCAACCTCCAACCTAGTCGAAGCTCCGGATGTTTCAAAGATTCGGTGTTATCAATCTTTCTCAAAGGTCTGGTATTTATCAATCTTAGTGGAAGCTTCAAATTCAAAGATGTCAAAGATATTAAAATGCGGGGGAGTGCACATGTCGTGCTAAGTCAAGGGGATATCATGTTTTAGTCATAACGTTTTATTCTCTATCTTGTTTTCGTCTGTCATCCAAGTTGGGCATGAGATTCCCCCAAGCTCCATCTTGCGGGGGAGTTTTAGAAGTATAAGTCATATCATATATGGGTATGAGTCTGTAGGCCCAGATAGAGTCTAGTCAGGTCTAGGAGTCTCTAGATTCATGTTCACCTTCTACTATATAAAGGAGATGGTTCTCTCCTATATGACAAACATTGTGAATATATCATCTTATTTATTATTTCCAAAAATATGGGTACAATATTGTACCATGTCCTCTAAATTGGAAGTTTAAGCAACATCTTGTTGCTTTACAAAGAAGGGAGATCTCAACTTCTTGGATATCTTGTCATCTAGACCTTCATAACTAGGTCTATCTTCCTTAGCTTAAGAGGTAGAACATTGACATCCTCAGGAGCTCCAATGCACTAGGGAAGAATGGCATGAAGGTGAAAAGCCAATTCTTGGGGAGGTGAGTGGGGGTCATAGGGAGGGCTGTTGCAGGTGTAATAGAATGGATATTCAAGAACATTAAATTTAATTTGGATTTAAAGGTTACAATTGAGGATTGATGGAAATTTTTCTTGTCCATTTTATGGGATTCTGGAATAGTTTGGGCTTATCTAAACGCAAAACCTTAATATGGGTATTTTTAGAGCTGTGACAAGACCCTAATATAGGTTACACATTGACCATATGGCATTGGTGTTTGAGCCATGATGATACTTAGTAGTATAGACTACACCTTGTGCAGTAACTTTAGGTGGTATATAATGTACCATTATTTGTAATCACATGGTGATAGCAAGAAATTATTATTTGAGGACTTGGAGAAATGAGGTCTATGTTTTAATGAAAAGATTATATTGAGATTAGTTTCAGGCCAAAATTTGTGGTTTAGCGTATACATGACGATCATGTTAAAGTGATAGCTAAATGAGGATGTGAATATACTCTATTAAGATGCCAACTACCTAGGGCTCCTTCTACCTGCATAACAACATCTAGAGCTTCACCAACATCCCCCACATCTCAGCAGCCTAGATAGGTGTCGTGGGTTGTATTTATCTAGCCCTAATCAATTGAAATATCTCCACCACCATTCAGGATAACACGGGGGAAGTTTGGGCTTTCCCAGGCCTATATAACATGTTGTTGATCACTGAGGAGGGGCATCACAGTCTCCAACACACCCCTCAATGCCTCACCCCTAAAGCCCTTTAACGAACCTTTGTGCATCTTGAGATGGACGGAGAGGTCAAGCAGCCTTCGTGAGGTTACAATAATACCCCTCAAATTACACTTTGGTGTAGATGCTACACGGATATTCCTCTCCTTTCAAGCATTTTTATTGAAAGCGAAAGTGTTGATGGACGATGGAGAGCATAGAACCATGAAGAAGGTGGTAGTCAAGTTGCTTTCCATTAAGAAGGCCCATGGCGAGAGAGAGAGAGCCCAAATTGCTTCTAATGGCAACACTAGCAAGGCCAGGGAGGAAGATTTGTTGGACTCAGTCCGACATTAAGCCAATCGAGCTTTGCTCCACTAACCAACAACTTAGATCAAGGACCAAGAGCTAAGAGACAAAGAAGATGTTGTTGAGTAAGTGAATTGCATGGTGTGCGAACCTAGGTCGTAGCCAATGAGAAAATGAAAAGAAAGACCCTCGACATCATTTAAACCTCATTTGCAACCATTTTGGGGTAAGTTTGATTTTTTATTTGGAATTTTCTTATAGGTCCATCATCATCATCATCTAAGCCTCAATTCCAACAATGTTTGGGCGACAGGTCCTTATTTCCAAATTTTTGTTGAAAATCAACTAGATCGCAGAAAAATAAAAATAATGGGGTGTGTGAAAGCTAAAATATTACTATTTTGGTATTTCAAGACACTGGATCACGTGGGAAACTTGAGATTGTTTGTCACATCAAACGTGATAATTGATTAATGTAGGATTATAATATAATTACAAGTTGACATTTGGAGCTTGATCATCAACTTTGGATGGAAAATCCTCAAGGAGGTATGGCATATAATAGAAGCCATGTTGACAGAAATTTGATCACTTGATTTATTAATCGCTAATTAAATTCTTGGTCACTAACTCATTATGGTGATGCAATAATTGCATGACGGTGCTAATCATAGATATTGACTTTAATTGATTGTAAACCACGTATGATTTGGGATGCTAGTGGAATCCTGGGTTGAACATAAGGCGTTATTTATAACACAACTTTTTCTAATCATTAATGGAAAGGACACATTACATTTTTGTTAGAATATTAATAAAAACTCTAGAAGCATCGCGGAAGATGAATTTTAGTCTCGTATGCCTTTTTTAAGGTAAGGTACAATGTTAAGAACCACATAAGGTAGGCTTCTACCATGTGTCATGGTGGAAAAAATTCCAAGTTGTGATGATAGTGAAGCTTTTCCATGTCCAACTAAGAGCAATTTAAAGAAAAAGAAGCATTATAATATTCGCTAGTCCATGTACTCTGGATTCAAATCTTACATGTGTTTTTCCTTTTTTCAAAAACCAAATCACAACCATGATATGGTTATAAATTGAGGTTTGCTCCATATGTGAAGTATGTGTGCCTTCTTCAACATCAACAACTCTAGCACACATTCCCCTATGCCTAGACCAGGCAGGTTGCTTTACAGAAGCTCTCTTGTTTTGCTTGTTGGTGTTGGTGGTGACTTGGATCTGGTACTCGTACATCAAAAAAATCTCATAAGTGTCTTCAACTTAAATTCCTTGTGCTTTTCATATTGTCACTTATTCCTTTGAAACCCCATACACACGACTTCCTCCAGTGATAGTATGGTATTTCAAAGTGTTACAATTTTGGACAATAATAAGGAATATGCATGAGAGAAATACGCTACGATTTTGAAATTAATAGTGATAGCTACAGAGCTATGTGCAAAGGAATGCATATGTAGGCGAGTGTCATCTAAGGAACATTCCTAAGAAACTTTCAAAACCTAAGATTCATTACTTAATGCAATCTAGGGCTTAATATTTACAACTAATGAATCAAAACCTTAATAACTTTGGGCATTACGTGAAAATTCCAAACTAACTAATAAACTTAAATCAAAATATTGAAAGCTTGCAAACTTTCCGATAGATCCCTACAATATAAAAATAATAATAAAACAACTAGAGATGACTAATTACGTTTATTTTGTCTCTCTCAGAGGGATGTCGAACCTAGAAGCTCGGATGTGTGCTTGCCCTACATTGACTCGCCTTGACCAAGAAAGACGAGCACTTAGAGAGTACGGTTGAGGACCAAGGACGTCTCTCCAAGTCACAACAAGTGGTATGTCGCATACATCATGATGGAGATGTGCAGTCGGTTGAGGAAGCCAATTCCAAAGAGCACCTAGAATCTAGGAGTAATATGTACTAATAGAGTCGTCAAGTTGCGCGCGTCAGTCGTACTTCCAAGGCAAAATGTGATCCACATAGACGTCATAGTAAGAAAGGGTGATGAGATACCTATGCATGATACCCAAATGAGTGTTATTGATGCACGAGAGACTGTGTGGCATTAGATGAAGTTCTAGACATAATCCTGGAACTTGGAATATCAAAGCAAACATGGTGTTAGTCAAACTAGTTCCATCAATGGGGACATACTTGTTGGATGTATTTGCATGAATATGACCCCATCATGGTTGATGGTTACATTACCCCCAAACAACCCACTCCCAAAATCATTTGTTCAAACTCCAATTGCTTAGTGCTAGTTAGCTTAGCTCACTTTCTTTCTTACGTAGTAACAATTGCTTGGTGAACGGTGAATTGTCTGGTTAGGGTTATTTAGTCTTAACTCTTAATTGTAGTTACCCTAGTAGGTTGTTGGTTAGTGCTTGGCTTAGTCCTATTCTGCTTCTTTTAGTCAATTGCCTTGCTTAGTTGATATCTAGGCTTGCTCTTATTACTCTAGCGTAGTTAGTTTTTCTCTCTTGCTAGTCTAGTTCAATTGTTTGATCTTGCTTAGTTAGTGTTATTTGCTCTCATTACTAGTTAGTTAGCCCTAATTGTTAGGAATAACTTAAATTTCTCTTTTGCTTTTCTTATTTGTATGACCCTTAGTGTAATCAACCTAAACCAACTTTAAATCAATGAAACCCTAATTGATATGCACTAGGAACCTAAAGAACCAACCTAGCTCTAGTGCCTTCTCTGTTTCCTGTGGATTTGACCCCTTACTTTTTGCCTTTATACTATATCCCGAGCATGTGCGCTTGCGGATCACCTCAAAATAGTGCGTTTTTAGGGATACCTTTTGTAAGCCTGGTGTACGTGCATCAATTGCTGACCTAACTAATGAAAAACTTAAAAAAAAGTTACTTGCAAATAGTCCCTATGTTTTAGTAAAGTAACAAAAATAACTAGAGATGACTAACCAGACACATCAGGCTCGGGGGGATGTCGAGCCTGGAAGAGGGTTGCATGTGTAGCTTGTCCAACATCAGTTGTACTCCTAGAGTTGTGGAGTAACCTTGTAGGTAAACTATGGCCCATCAAAGGCTTGTCTTTACAAGTGATGACCATGTACAAGTGTAGTGAGGGCCGAAACAAAGTTTTGTCATAGAAAATGTGGGTGTAAGTGTCCTCAAGCCCTAGGTAAATGAGATTTGCGTTTACAGTAATGTACTGAAAAGGCAATGTGAATTTGTCTTTAACCATTAGACACAAAATACGCAAATTGTGTTGATCATCAAGGAAATAATGTCTGATTTCTAGTGATTTTGGTCTGAGGGTAAATAATTGATACTATGTCAAGACGTACAATTGGATTTCAAAACAAGTGTAAGTTTGTAATTATTAGTGTGCGCTCATCAGAACTTGCTTCGCACTAGATATCTACTATATCTGAGCTTCGATCCAGTACGAGTACGAGTATAAAATGAATACTATATATTGTGTCTGTAGACAAAATCAAAAAGTATTCAGTAATAAAATACTACACGCAAGTTCCTACACATATATAACAGTAAATATAAGTATATAACAGTATATATACTGTATATTGTATATGATTGTAAGTATATAACAATACAATTCAAGTATATAAGTCATTATAAGCATACAACAGTATACAAGTATATAATAATTAACACAGTAAAGAATTCATTTATATAACTGTATACAAAACTAGTACATTACGGCATGCAAGCCAAGCATACAAGTATAAAACAACCAATGTACAAGTGACATTACAAAATTACAGAAACAGTTGATTAAGCGACCATGGGGGAGTGCCTAATTGGAGGCACTGAGGCACGCCTTGTGGAGGCCCGCTTAAGTGGCATCTATAGGCCTCCTACGCAGGTGTACTGCTAGGGTGCTCAAGCAGCCAGCTAGCATGTTTTTTAGAATAGTTAACTTAGGATTCTCCGTGCCTAGATTATATATCAATACTAGATTAGAGAATTCTAAGCATTAGCTGCCATAGAACTAAATCTCCAATCTCGGCCCCATATCCAATGGCCCAGAACAAAATTTTAAATATTTACGGCCCTGACAATTTAGACACCTAAATGAGCAAATTAAATCATGAAAATTTACTACCAGGATGATCTAAACATCAAGATACACTTAAACATGCAATCATATTTCATATTTAATATGTGGGGAGGGGTGCCCCACATGTGTAAGTAAAGTTGAACAATTTCGACAGTCATTTCAATGACAATTTGGATGGTAAACAAAAGATTTATTTTATAAAATTTTGCAAACACAAAGTTTAGACATAAACACACTAGAATATATAATAAACTTATATGTTGAGAGGTTGAAGTGAGATCCATGTCTTTATGAGTGAGTGCACGAATGAACAAAACTGACAAGTTTGTTACAAACTTACAAACACGCAAGTTAAAACTTAGAACTTAAAAGTTACAGTTGCAAGTTACAGATTCACAAATTACAACTTGTGCAACATATGTCACTAACTAGTAACCAGTAATTTAGTTAAGTAGTGATTAGTAAGTACCAAGACGTATTAGCTAGTAACTGATAAGTAATAAGTAATATGTAACAAGTAATAACTAACAAGTATTAAGCATTTAAGTTTTGTTTGTAGATCATGTGATTTTTAAAAGATCTATCACTTTGAATTTTGTTTTTGGATATTTCTTTAGATCTCTAAGTGTGGGAATAGGTGGTGTAGATGGGATAGAGATAGGGGAAACATACCTTAGAATCAAGAAAAATAGCCTCCAGAAGCAAGAGATTCAAAGATTATCATCAAAATACCCAAGATGTAGTAGCAACAGCCCTAGGAACAACAATTCTCAAAATGTAAGTTGTGTTTCTGTGCCATTTCGTGAAATTACATCTCATTCCCAGTGTTTGTGTTTCGACGTCGGGTTCTAAGTTTCGATGTCCAATTTTGTTCCATGCTAGGTGCTCAATGAATCCAAGGCGCCCAGAAAGGCACAACTTATACATCGATGTCATTAAACTATAATATGCAAATACAAATCAGATCTGATACATAAATATTACTTCAAAAATCAGCTACCTGTCTCCTGATTGAACCAGACAAATTGAATGAGCCTGAAGGCTTGTTCTCTGTTGTCAATGACAGCATAATAGTGCTAGTTAAACGGTAATGAGCAATGCCATGCTCCTCGGGTCCAACCTTCAGGAAATGGCTCAGAAAATAGGTTAAAACCAAACAAGGCACTATATCTAAATGCAATACAATGTGAACCGTTGTTGGACGGTAGCAAAGCACCTCAATTACATGAATGGCGTCCCATGCACCTTCTTGTAAATATCCTCTCCGCCCATGTCCTGTTTTTGAACCATCTGGATGATCAAAGATAAATTTATGAACATTGTAAATAGTCATGTAGCAGCACAACTAATTCCTGATAGATCATACCTTTCTTTATTAGGAAACATGAAACAAGACCCCCATTATCATCTTCCCACAAGTAAACAGAAGAAACCCCTCCTTCGTAGTACCTAAAATACAAGTGAACCAAGTTGACCAAATTATCTATAACCAAGAAACAAAAGTATCAACCGGCATTAATGCTGACATGTAAACACATTACATAAACAAGAAGGAAAAGACCTCACTGGTCACGGTATATTGAGAAAACTTCATTCGCTTCAACTTCAAGTTTCCTTAGCTCATCTGAAGGGAGAGAACCGTCTTCCAAAGGTGGAAAATATGTGTTTGACCAGGGTGATCTATAAGAATATGTTGAAGATCAAATGAGATTAAACAAAGTAAATGAAGAATCCATAGCAGCAGAAATTATCTCACCTATAAGAATCAGCATCTCTATTATATTCACACAATATGAATTCCTTGGCTGATGCTTCATCCCAACACAACTGATATCTCAATAGAACAAAATAAAGGTCATCAAAACATATCAGATCCATTCGAAGTTTTCGAAATTTGAAACCCAACAGTAACAATGTTTGCGTAAGCTACATAGAATCATGTTAAGAAGCAATGATCTAGGTAAAAAATTACTGATAGTCGAAGTAACATCTACTGACACATACAGGTTCATTTATACAACAGAACATTCAGTTTGCTTGTTAACCATCACAATTTACCACAAAGCAAGCTGCTCCATGGTTATTGGTCACACACAATGCAGCAGTTTGGATCAAGTAATCATGTAATGGCTTGAGATTATCTTATTGAATGACTATGGCTGCTCCCCACACTGGCTGTCCATTTTCAAGAACTACTTGTTGCAGACTCTCAGCTCAGACCTCAGTTTTTTAGTGTGTTAGAAGTACAAGTCATATCATATATGGGCCGGAGTTTGTAGGCCCATATAGAGTCTCGTCAGGTCTAGAAGTCTCTAGAGTCATGTCCACCTTGTCCTATATAAAGGAGAGGGGTCTCTCTTGTACGAACACAACATTGTGAATATATCGTTTATCCATTATTTTCAACATGGTATCAGAGCTTTCTTACAAAGGACTTTAATCCTAGAGAATGGCAATGAGTCTCCGCCCGCAGGCGGCCGCCGCCGTCATGGTTGGCTGCGCGCAGGGCCATCTTCAAGGTCATCTTTGTTGCCCTCTCTCTCTAGGGTCGTCATCATCTCATCTAGAGTCATCTGGATCTGATAAGTATCACGTTTATCGTCATCTAGCATCCATGTGTATCCATCTTTCGTCTTCCCCAAGCATGAAGTTCAGCCTCTCCTCCATCAAGATAAAGTCCAGATTGAAGTTGTCACCCTTCTTGCATCACCAAGATCAGCAACCCCATGGTGGTCTTCTCGATAGTGGAAGTCATTTCCACCATTTGTACCGTCTTCTTCTCCAAGGTGGAAGTCATCTCTACCATCCAGTCTGTCATTCTCATGGTGGTGGAAGTCACCTCCACCACGTGGATCTTAGTCTTCATCGTCCAAATCGTCATCTATGGTGGAAGTCATCTCCACCCGGATCGTCGTCTTCATCATCCAAATCATCGTCTCTCTTTCTCCTCCTCTAGATTCATATCTAGAGGCTTATTTCTAGAAAAAAAGTCATCCATGAAGTTATGGTGAAACGTTGAAACGTTTTCACTTGAAAATTTGACCCTGCGGTACGGGACACGACGCATAACACAATCAACATGTCGTGTGTCTTCATCTGGCGGCACAGGGTTCCATCTAGAATGTCCAAAACGAAAGTCACACGGCGAGTTGACGGAAGGTTGTTTCATGCCTACATGTCGTGTCATATTACATACGCCATGTTGGAAAAAATTTCTTTCTCGTATTTGTCATCTTACACGTCGTGTCAAATTCCTACTCGGCAGAACGGCAGGAGTTAGTCATCTTCGACCCAAAAGAGTTACACGTCATATTATCGGCCAACACGACGTGCCTTCATCAGTCTATTCATCATCTTTGACAATTAAACAGACTATGTCGTCTAACACGACGTGTCACCATTAGGGTTTGCAATTCATTCAGTGGCATCTTCAAGGGGCGTGTCGTAGATCGATTCTTTAGGCATCTTCAAAGATCAAATCAAAAGCTCCTCATCTATCTTTATCGGATGATCTTTGACCTAGTCCTTTTCGGGTCGGAAAAATCCATTTAGTTTCTTATATGAATCTTGTAATCGGGTTACATACTGCATCGAATATGGTTATCAGTTCGTCTACTGCAACTCCCTCGGCCGAGTCAATCTCTCTGAAGCACCATGAAGTCCTATATTCACATGTGTGATGCAGTTCGCTCTCAAGCATGAGATCAACCTCTCTCATGTGCGAGGAATCATCCCTAACAAGCACAATGTCAAGCTTTCTTAAGCATGAGGTCAAGTTCTCTCAAGCTCATTGAGCAGTTCAACACAACTTCTCTGGCCATGCCAAGCCAATCCTTCTCTAGTCATTTCTTCCGTCTCCACCCCATGTCCCCTAATGTCACAGGGGAGTTTCTCTTTGTTGTCCTCCCCAACCACTTTCGACGTCTCTTTGCGGTTGGTGTGCAGGGGAGAGATAGAGGAGATGACAAGAGGAGCATGAGGAAAAGAGTTGAGGTGCAGAGTTCAGAGCTAAGGAGAGGAAAACGGAAGAAGAGCATTGTCTACATATGCAATCTTGTGTACTCAACGTGCTGTCCAGATCTCACTGTCCAGTTAAAGGCCAATGTCCATCCTCGCCATTCAAATCCTGAGTTGCCAAGCATTGATCAGTCGTTCGGAATTCATCTTCTCGCATTGTTGTCAGCTGAAGAAGATGATTCCTCAGATCAATTCGATGTCGTTGGCGCTCTGCATCACACAAATATGTTTCTTCATCGGCCATGTCTTGGTCATTCTACTCTTGCAACACTTCAGTCTTCTAGTATTGGAGCATCTTAGATTATTTGCACATTTGGTTGTGTGACAGACTGACACACATGTCTTTTGCAGAAGATTATTCATTCAGCTACGTCAACATTATTTCCTCCTTTTTCGTCTATGCCCTCTCAAGCATGTTGATGTTCATCCATGCCCTATCAAACATGTTGATGTTCTTTGTGTCTGTCAAACACATTGATGTTCGTCCATGCCATCTCAAACATGTTGATATTCGTCCGTGCCATGTCAAACACGTTAATGTTCGTCCTTGTCCCGTAAAGCATGTTGGTCGTCTGCTACAACCTAGTCTTCTTGTGGCATGTATCCTGAAAACTACCTCAACAACAATAGCAACTAAGTTTGTGACTCAGATGATCTTCGCATGTTCCTTCAGCAGACTCCAAGATACAATCTCAAACCTAGTCAAAGCTCCAGATGTTTTAAAGATTCAGTGTTTATCGATCTCTTTCAAAGATTCGATTTTTATCAATCTCAAGGGAAGCTTCAAAATCCAAGATACCAAAGATAAAGGGTGGGGGAGACACATGCCGTGCTAAGTTAAGGGGATATCATGTTAGAAGTATGGGCCAGAATCTGTAGGCCCCATATAGAGTCTAGTCGAGTCTGGAAGTCTCTAGAGTCATGTCCACCTTCTCCTATGTAATGGAGACGTGTCTATCTTGTACAAACACAACATTGTAAATATATATTGTCCATCCATTGTTTTCAACATAGCTCAACCATGATTTCTAACAAATTATTTCCAATTTACCATACCACACTGGAGAATTGAGTCGACCACTGGACATGCCTATAACTCTAAAATATTCATAAAGGAAACAGATTGGAAAAATCTACTTCATATATCTTTTTCACTTTTAGATTCAAACTTGAAGAATGTAAATCCTCCATCAGGAGTCTGTTAGACTAACATACAGAAAGATGCCAGCGTGAGCATATCGGAATCTAGACTTTTGTTAAAAGTTTGAAATGCTCAAGACAAGTAGGACAGCAATTTCACCATCTTAACAGTGTTACCAGTCAACACATAGCAACCGTTGTGCTAGGCACTGGTTAAAGAGACCTGAAACCAAACAAGCATTAACTTGCTCTTAAACTTGTTTCCTCTCATTTTTGTTGATATTGGGCTATAAGCCCAACTTTGCCTACTTAACGCTTAATAGTTGGTTTTCTTAGAAATCTTGCCAAAGCACCTCTCCATGGGTAGTCTTGGCACAATCAGACTTAACCTTCTCAAAATATGGGAAGATATTATGTATCTATCAGCTGGAGCAACCAAAAGGACTAATTATAAAAAGTTCTCTTTTATTCAAATCTTTGCCCTCCTCTAGCTGTAAGTGTGTGTTTGGTATGCATTATGTGCACAATAAGACTCGGGTAACCATTTTCAAATATCCAAATTTGTTTATCCCTTAATTACTGTCGAGCATCAGTCCAAGACTAGTGGGATTCATCGGTACAGCTTTCTGTCTAGTGGTATCATGATAGCATGCAGAACAGCTTGTAACGGGCTACTCCCGACCCCATCCCGTAGTCCCTGCCAGCAACCACTGATTTCTGCCTCTACAAGCTCCCTGCCAGCTTGACCACCATTCGGCCGTTGGTACCCCGTAGGAGGTATTGCTACAGCGGTAAGACATCACCTGACCAGTCGGAGAGTGCAGATCACATGGCACTAGTTGTGGGGCTCGCATCAGGGTCAACCCAGCATTAGCCACCACTGGAGCCTGGAGGATTCCCCACTGATCAACCCGTCTAGCTGCACTAGAGTTGCAAAGGCCTCCAACCTTTAACTGAGGTTCCGCCTCACTAGTCACTCAGGTAAAACAAAATAAATATATAACCAATTCACAGTCATCTTAGATTCCAAAACGTGAACTCTCATATCCGCAAGTGTTTTCGTTTTAGTTCAGGATTGCCCTGCTTCTTTCCATGCTCATGGTGTCATGCATTGGAGACTCAGTAGTAGCAGCAGCGAACTGTTGTACAACATCACCTATGCAATCGGAGTATCCAAATAAAGTAGACAATTAACAAGACGTCCATCTTACAGAGTGAACAGAGTAGTTTCTCTTAGTCATTAATCACATTCTATATTGCGTCCAAACATAGAATGGAAAAGGAAACATCCCATCCTAGAGCACATACCATCTAATCTTGTTCTTCTGTACATTCCCACTGAATCATTTCCCACAACCAAAAATGGCCTGAGAATCTTGAACATTCCAACCTTCTTGTAAAAAATACTTGATTTCTTTAGTTATTGTTTAGAAAAATCTTCTTTACTAGAAAAGATAGCATATATTCTGATCAATAATAATCATCAACTAAGCTTCAGTCCCAACTATGTTGGGGTCGGCTACTTGGATCCTTCGTTTCCATTCAGCTCTATCATGGGTCATATATTGGTTGAGATGTAGAGATTCAAAATCTCTCTTTATAAGCTCTTTTCATGTTAATTTATGCCTTCCGCTTCTTCTATTAATTGTAGTTGACTCAATAGGATTACTTCGTATAGGCGCATTAGTCGGTCTGCGTTGCACATGTCCATACCATCTGAGTCGGCCCTTTCATTACTTGTCCTCAATGCTTGTCGCCCCACTTTATTCCTGGTATAGTCATTTCTCAAGCAATCTTTTCTTGTCTTCCCACACATCCATCTCAACATACGCATTTCAGGCACGTTCATCTTGTTGAGACCTTATTTCTTCACCGCCCAACATTCACTCCCATAGAGCATGGTTGATCGTATAGCAGTTCTATAAAACTTGAATCTGAGAGGCATCTTTCAATCACATAATACTCCAGTTGCACTCCTCCATTTCAACCATCTTGCAGTGATCCTGTGACGGACGTCATTTTGGACATCCCCATCTATTTGAATAATAGAACCCAAGTAACGAAATTTATCAAATTTTGGTATGTCTACTCCATCCAACTCGGCTTCACCATTCACACTGTGAGATTGGCTGAAATTGCAATGCATATACTCAGTTTTGCTCCTATTAATCATCAATCCATTTGATTTCAATGCCTTTCTCCAAAGTTCAACTTTATCATTTAATCCATCTTTAGTTTCATCAATCAATGCAACATTAGCAAATAACATACACCAAGAAATATCATCTTGAACATTCTTTGGCAACTCATCCATAACAAGAACGAACAGATATGGGTTGAGTGTGGATCCTTGGTGTACCCCGACTGTGATAGGAAAAGTTGGTGTCTCTCCTCCAGGAGCCTTCACACTTGCAGTAGAGCTATCATACATGTCTTTAATCAAGTCAATGTATTGGGTTGAGACACCCTTTTTCTTCAAAACCATCCACAACACTTCCCTGGGTACCCGATCATAAGACTTTTTCAAATCAATAAAAACATATGAAGATCTCTTTTGCTTTCTCTATACTTCTCCATAGGCCTCCTTATTAGAAAGATAGCATCTATTGTTGAACTTCCAGGCATGAAACCAAACTGGTTGTTTGATATGTGTTATAGATCTTAGCCTCTGGTCAATAATCCTCTGCTAAAGCTTCATTGCGTGACTCATCAACTTGATACCTCTGTAGTTTGGGCAGCTCTGAACTATCACCTTTGTTCTTGTAGATGAGGATTGTAGTACTGTTTCTCCACTCATCTGGCATCTTCTTGGTCTTCATGGTCTTGTTAAAGAAATTTGTTAACTACATAACTCCTTCATCCCCCATACTCTTCCATACATCAATGGGAATATCGTCTGCTCCGCATGCCTTTCCCAATTTCATCTTTTTCAAAGCATTCTTGACCTTAATAGTGAAACTCGTTGTGTGTAAATGATATCTCTTGTATTCATGTCACACAAGTCGCTAACATTACTCACAGTATCTCCATTGAAAAGCTTCTGGAAGTAATTTCTCCATTGGTTCTTGATGCAGTCGTCCTTCACCAACACTCTATCATCTTCATTCTTAACGCATTTTACTTGATTCAAGTCTCTTCCTTTCCTTTCTCTTATACGAGCCATTTTATATATATCTTTTACCCCTTCTCTCGTGTCTAGCTTCTTATAAATTTCATCAAAGTATCCAGACCTTGCCTCCTGAACAACCTTTATAGGTTCTTTCTTTGCTTACTTGTATCTTTGGAACGTTGCATCATCTCAAGATTTGGGCAAAGCTCCTACAGATCTCCCTTTTCAATTTGATAGCCTTCGGTACTTTATCATTCCAACACCAAGTCTCTTTCTCTGGAGGCCACAACCTTTAGACTCCCCCAAAACCTCTTTGGCAATTTTTGTTATGCGGGAGCTCATGTTATGCCACAATATTAAAATCAGACTCCAAGTTCCAAGTTCCCTCCTTGATGAGTTTATCATTAAAAAACAATTTCTTTTCTCCTTTAAGGTTCCACCACTTGATCCTGCTATCTTGGTTTCTGTTATGCTTGCCTTTATTGATCTTCATGTCAATATCCGAAACCACCAACCTATGTTGAGTCGTGAGTTCTTCGCCAGGAATCATTTTACAATCCTTGGATAGTTTACGATCCACCCGCCTCGTAAGGAGATAATCAATTTGGCAACAATTGTGCCCACTCTTAAAAGTAATCTTATGAGATTATCTTTACTTGAAATGGGTGTTTGCCAAAATCATATCATATGCAATTGCAAAGTCTAAAATCCTCTCCTTCCCCGTTTCTGCTGCCATATCCAAAACCACCATGAACTCTCATATCCAGCATTGCTACTCCCCACATGGTCATTTAAATCACTCCCAATAATGATCTTCTCATTTGTCGATATTCCCTGCATCAATTCATCCACGTCATCCCAAAAATCCTTCTTAGCCTCTTCACTAAGGCCAACTTGGGGGGCATAAACACTAATAATGTTAAAAACAGCTCCCCCAAGAACAACCTTAATAGCTATGATTCTATCACCCATCCTTGTGATCTTGACAACACCATCCTTCAACATCTTATCAACAATAATACCTACACCATTTCTATGTTTATCAATACCTATAATCTGATCAATAATAAAGAACATATATTAGAGTTTAGAAGAGCTTGTGGATGAAGGCGCGTCAAGATAAACACTATCGTGAAGATAAAATCCGACGCTTTTGTGCATGAGGTTCCCAACGGTTTGCCTCCCAGATTCGATCACTCCCACAGCTCAGATATTACCTCATTGTGCTAGCAAGAGGACAGTGTTGAACCGTCAGTTGGCCCTCGAACGTCGTCGAAAAACAAATCTAAAAGTCTGGTATGTACGCACAATAGTGGAACAACAAGTGGAAGAGAACAGAAGAGAAAGCAAGCTGGAAGAAATGATGATGTTGCGGTTAATGACAAGGGTAAGAAGGTCACAGATAATAGCATGAAGCAACACACAATAGGCAGAGAGAATTTCTTCCACACAACAACTTTCAGTATATGCTCAAGCGAATTTAGGTGTTTTCAGTGTGTCTATAAATGTCTCAGATTTGTCCATTTTATAGATGGGCGAGGTCAAAAGTCAAGGCTCTCAACTAGCTGTTTTTCCCTTTAAAAAATTAATTATATTTAGTTCCTAAGAACATGGTTCATGGGCACACCCAATAGAATCAAGGAGACTGGGACCATACAGCCAATGGCTACAAAACTTAGGTGGAAAAAAGGGTAGAGAAGGAATCCAATCGATTAATATTTTTCATGATTCAAGGCTTACTTTTTCAAGGCAATTGAGGCATGGAATTGTGCATCATTAGGACTCCAACCGACAAATCATTAAAGTGTCGTTTGAAACAAAAAGAGAAAAAAAATGATAAAAAAAACCAAATCGCACGAATCAAACCGGGTGGGGTGGGTCATGGTGTGGTCAGGTGAGGCCTGCCGCACGTGTTTTTGTTTTGTCAATGCACAAATAATCCCAATCATCCGTAAATTCCCATGCCCCTGGGAGGCCCACATGGGCTTTGTCTCCACTCCCTCTTAGGTGGATCTCTCTCACTTTAGAAGTGAGCAATATGGGACTAAAGAAGGTGAGGCTTTGAAGTACAAGAAATAAGTGGTTGGAAATACAGCAAAGCTCACATGTCGGTTAATCCATAAAACAGCTGTAGCACTTGGGATAATCTAACAAGCAATGGCCACTCGCCTTGTATGCGTTATAAGGATTGAGCAAAAAACCTTTCTCATGACCGGTCTTTATTACATTAGTGAAAAGTTGGCGTCCTCGTCATTCAACCTCGGGAATATCCCTTCTTTCTTTGTAGAAACGAACTGGAATCTCCACAAAAAAGATGAGGTCTATGAGGGTCAGTTTGATCAAGTGCAAGACAGGCTCTTCTGTAGCTCAGATAATAGTTGACCACCGTGAACAGTAGTAGCATCATGTTTCAATTTCTTGTTTCTCAAGTTCATCTCTGCTCTTTGAGAACTAAGTTATAGTGCTGTATGGGGGAGTCCAAAGGTAACAGGAGGGCTCAGTTGATGGTTGGTTCCAAGTCCACGGCGGTTTGACCAACCACTAACCTAATGTTGGTGTACCTGGTTGCTGCATGAACTGCTTGCCTGTGGATTGACACTTTTACCATACATTCACGTGGTTAACTTCTCTTGTTGCTAATAGCGTACTATGTTGTCTCCCTGTGGCGACCTGTTATTGTAAGCCCCCAACCCCAAGTTGATGGTCTACCCGTCAAGATGTTGTCCCATATGTGGAGGCCTCTTTGGGGATGTGAACTCTTGTATATTGCAAGCGTCTGTCAGCCATTATGTCTGCTTTACAAAAACATATATAACTCTTCTTCAAGAAAATATAGCCATAATGACCCACTTCAAAAGGGAAAACATTAGACATTAAATGTGGACATTCAAAATATCCAGGTAATCTTATCAGGAATGGGCATTAACTTACCCCCAAAAAGGAACACCTCCCCCCCCTCCTTTGCCTGAATGTCATGGAGAAGTAGATAATGTGCATACAGACCAAAAGGATTAAAATAGATATTGCCAGACTGGTTGATCCAAATTTAACAGAGGCAACAGTAGACTACCTGAAGTGGCTGATCGACCTGTGAGAGGATATCAGATGAATGCTGAGGCATCAATGACAACAGAGCTGACAGAGTTGTCTCGTTCTGTTTAGGAGGCATCCTTCGCAGTAGATCCATTGCTGCATCCATCTCTAGTAGACTTCCTCCCTCCTTAATCCAATGTATGATAAACCTGTTAAATGAATATTTTAGAGCAGGGTCAAATTTAACTCTCTAGAAGCCCATCACTTGAAATGCAGACATCAAAATAATTACTCTCATAAATGCTTACTATCTATTAGTTGACTTGACGTAAATAGCAAATTTATGAGCATAAAAATATTGGAATAACAATATGGATGTAGGCGAGCATGTGGCAGAATTAAAAAAACTGGTTTTAACATTTTACTACTATTTATATCTTCACTTATTCACTGTTGTATTATCCTTTGTTTATTGTTGTGTTATGTCTTGTCTTTAGTCCTACATTGTTATGCTCTCTGTTCTCTCATACTTCTCCATCCTATACAAGGAGAAGTATCACGTACCTTTGATATCATCTCAATGGAACCCATCAATTACATGGTATCAAAACTAGGTTCGATTTCCAGTAGCCTCCCCAACCCTGCTTCCTAGGCATATCAGCCAACCACCACCACTCTTCCTAACCCTCTCTAAGCCAGCTGCCCGCCTTCCTCTTCAAGCCAGCCGTTTGCCTTCCTCTCCAAGCTAGTCGTCCGCCTTCCTCTCCAATCCAGTCTCCCGCCATCCACTCCAAACCAGCCATCTGCCTTCCTCTCCAAGCCAGCCGTCCGTCTTCCTCTCCAAACTAGCTGCCTGTCTTCCTCTCCAAACCTGCCACCCGTCTTCCTCTTCAAGCTAGCCTCCCGTCTTCCTGTCCAAGCCAGTTGCCTTCCTTGCTCTCCAAGCTAGCCGCCAACTTTTCTCCCCAAGCTAGCCGCCCACCTTCCTCTCCAAGCCTGCCCCCGCCTTCCTCTCCTTCCCACTGTCCCTCTACACCCCTCCCAAAAAACACATCCCAAATATCTATCACCCTGGCCTAATAACCTCCATAATCCTCCTCCCCACCGTCCATAAATATCTACCATCCTGGCCTGATAACCTCCATAATCCTCCCTCTACGTTGTAATGTAGACACAAAATCACATTTTTCTAAATCTCTCTTTCTCTACCAAGGAGTTTCGTTCTTCCACGGGGGGTTTTACCACCACCACCCCCCGGCCCCTTTTCTGAAATGTCACATGTCTATCTAATGACATTGTGACATCTCCTTGGCATCCTTCTGCCGGCCTCCCATGCTACCCGACCTTTTGTCTATACTAATGCTATGCATTTTTTAACAAATGAATTGTAGCTTGTAAATTCTGTAAAATCAGGCTAAGAAAACCTTAAGAAAAGAGAACAGAGATCTCTGAGCACATTGCTTTTAACCAAGCAATCATCATTTTTCCATGTTGCATATGTAGTTTTGATGGACAGTGGCATCAGCCTTAGGGTATGGTATGGCAAGAGCAACATCAGTCAGATGAGAAGCTTTCTCCTGAGAACAGGCATAAATTTTAAGGGACTTATGCCAAGTGGCATAGTTTTTCCTAGCTAGTTGACATAGATCACTTGGCGACGCGAAGTCTCAAGTGAGGAAGTCATCACGCAATAGCCAACCTTGTATAAGTTGCTCAGTAATACATCTGGCTACTGTCTATGCCAAGGAAAACCCTGAGCGGATTTATGAAATTTATCTTGACCTTAACAAAACTAAAATTATCTACTGGTGTTGACATGGTAAGATCAGTATGCCTCCTTCAAATTCCTTTGCGGAGTTCTTGAGGAACATCACCCTCTGACTATTGATCTTAATACCTTACAAAAGCAACTCCAACAACTTCAACTTGTTCAGATTATATGTAATCTCCCTGAATCATGTTCTGGTTTAGCTGATCAAATTCTTGGGAGTGATCCTCTTCCAACTGTTGATCAGGTTCTCTAAACGTATACAATGTAAAAACACTACCTCCTCAACTGTTGTGGCTCCATATTACTTTGCTCTTCTTACTGGTGGTGGTCGTGGTTCTTCTCAAGGTCAAGGAACGAGGTATCCGATTTTGATGCCGTTTCGACAGCATGGAAACTGAAATTTTTTGAAATTTCGACGAAAATTTCGATAGATGTGACTGTGCCCGTTTCGACGCCAAAATGAACGAATTAATTTATGAAATTTTACAGGCGTGATCTCTACACCTAAATGCATCGTTTTATGCAATAAAATTTTATGTGGGGGTAGGTTGGGGGGTGGTCCTTCATGTGGGAGGTAAGGGAACTGTCCTGTTTCTTGAGGATTTCGATGAAGGGTTTCGATGAGAAAATGTAGGAACTAAGTTATGCAATTTTGCAAGTATGAGCTATATACATACATGTACTTATTTGTGTTATAATATCAAATGTTGGATAAGTAGGGCATCCCCACACATTTTACTTGGGTTGATAGTTTGTTGTTGATATTGACTCAATAGTCAATCATTTCATTGGTCCCAAGAATACTAGTGCAATGTTTCCAAGCTAAATTATTCGTTGTTGGTGCGGTTGGCTTCCTAGCACCCTCATTGTCTAATAAACCACCACTATGATACATGTCGTTCACATTGCAGAAACTAAAAAAACATGCATTGCATAAGTATTTAATAATTTGAATAGCAAATATCAGGGAAATGCAATGCAATTATGATATACTATAAGTATATACTATTTATGAGTACTAAATGGTGAAATAACTCCAATCCCCCTTTGCTCCTCTTCAAAAAAAACAATAACAACAAAGATTGCAATTATCAAAATTTTCATCGAAATTTGGCGAAATTTGGCGAAATTCATCGAAATCATCGAAATTTGGCGAAACTCATCGAAACCATCGAAATCGACACAGTCGGACGGTTCGGTACCAAATCCCATCGAAATTGAAATTTTTGGGTGAAATTTCGCCAATTTCGTCGAAACCTCATTCCTTGCTCGAGGTCACGGTTGTTTTAATGGAGGTTTTGGGCATAGTAAAGGCCATCAAATAGTCCTCGTTATTGTTCCTACTCCAAACATACCAATCACATGGAGGAAAAATATTGGTTTAAACATGGCAAACCGACTTGGGCTAATTAAGTCTCTAAGACTACCTACAAGCCTACTGGTGAAACCTCATCTACTACTCCTGCAAGGTCGTGTTACAGTTATCCAAGACAGGTTTGGATAGACTTATTACTGTTGCAACTGCCACTACTTCTACCCCGACAAAGTACGCTTTCTTATCTACATCGGCCTACCGTAATACAAACAAGTATATCATTGATTCTAGTGCCACATCACACATTATTGGTGACAATGGTTTGTTAACAAACATTACCAAATAGAAATCCATCCCCTCCCATCCTTCTGCATATGGTTCTCAATCTCCATTCATTGGCACGGGGACTGATAAACCTACTAGTTTATCCTTATCCTCTGTTTTATATGCTCCTATATTTCTTGTCAATTTACCTTTGGTGAGCAAGCTTGTACACAAATTACAATCTGATTACCGTCATGCCCTTGCAATGTGTTTTATAGGTTCTCGCACGAGGATGAAGATTGGTAGGGGCATGAAGGATCGATGGATTGCACTACCTCGATACGCTACTGCACTGCTACAACACCAACTTATCCTCTTTTGACTCATCACTTGAGTTGCATTTGTGCCTAGGGCATCCCTCTGTCAACCACAAATATCACATTTTTCCCGAGATTGTTAGTTCCTTTGAGGCTCCTATTGGTTTGGTGTAAGTCGTGAGTTCCATGGAACTCATTTTCTGGGAACTCTAGTTCAATTTTTGGAACTTCAGTTCCATTCACTTCCATGTGATTGGTTTGTTGTAAGTGTAAATATGAAAATCATTAAAATATTGTTAGTTTTTATTATATAATACAAATAAGTGAGGATGGCAAAGGCATGAAAAAAGAATCATATTCGTAAAAATCATAATAATCTCAACAAGTGGTTATGGTGCAAATGTTGCTCCTTTAAAATTATTTTATCATGGTATAATTATAATCTTAGTAAAATATTATGATCAAAATCACATCACAATATTTTTATTTCACTTTGTGTATACAAAGTATTGTAATAATATCCGCAATTCATGTGCTTGTAAATATAAATTTTGGTTCACCATTGTTTAACGCAATGTAGAATATTAATATTTACATTATTTATGTAGGGAATTTTTATTATATTATTTGTGCATGGTTACAATTAATTATCATTTTTCACATCATATTGTTTAAACATGAAGAATAACAATATATTATGTAAACCACATTGTTTTCACAAGGTGCGGTGTGTTTCTTTTTCATGAATTTGTATTTTTTATTTTGTAGATTGTACTGATAATGGTGGTTATAGTGTTAAATATTTTACATAGTGTGATTATGGTGTATGATATTTTTTCATATTATGTTGTGATTTTAGCAATGAACTATATCCTCACCATTAATATTTCTAGTCATAAATATTTTACATGTGTCACTTATAACAAATGGAGAATATAATTGTATAAGAAAGTTGTTAGTTGTCCCGGAACTCATTTCTTCTCTTTTTAAAAGGGAACTCAGGAATTGTGTTTTGTATGTAAGTTTGTAACTCCCCGAAAGTCACAGAACTCAAGTTCCAACACTTACTTTAAACCAATGATGAAAAACTACTCAAGGAACTCCAGTTCATGAGTTTTCCGGACCAGTTACAAAAAACCAATCGGAGCCTGAGCGCCAATCGTGTCAACTTGGCAACCAGACCCACACCACCTTTCCTGCTATGTGTGCCATCAATAGTTCAGAGCCATTTGATATTGTACACAACGTGTGGGGGTCCCTACAAAGTCTCTTATATATGGTGTTTTCAATACTTTATCAGTTTTATTTATGATTTCTCTAGAACTGTGTGGTTGTATCTTTTAAAAGATTGATCCGCTACTCTATCTACTCTAAAATACTTCTTTACTAAAATTAACCTTACTTTTCTAAAACGATAAAAGTTTTTAGCATTGACAACACACTTGGATACCTTCAGTAGGATCTAAACCGCTTGTGCTCTACTATGGATACTTCACATCATACTTCTTGCCCTTATACGCCTCAACAAAATGGCATTGGGGAAAGGAAAAATAGGCATTGAATTAGTATTGCATGTACTATTACATGTCATTCTCATGTTCCTAAATGTTTTTGTTTGTTGCTTTGTTGACCGCTTGTATGATTAACTGCATGCCTTCTTCTATGCTCGATGATAAATTTTTGTTTCAAATTTGGTATTGAGATGTACCTCTTTTTTCCTTACCGCCTCATTTTTTGTTGCACTTGTTTTGTAAAAAACCTAAAACATAGGTGTGACAAATTTATCCCCCATTGCACAAAATACATTTTTCGTGGATATCCTACAGTCAAAAAAGGTACAAGATGTTTTGATCATGTTAACCAAAGAGTACTTGTCATTGCCGATGTTGTTTTCTTTGAGAACATCCTTTTCTTCTCTGCTCAAGGTCACACTCTCTTGGCCCAGAGCTTGTTTCTGTGGCTGATAAGGTTCCTCTTCCCATGGTATCATCTCATTCTACTACTCTTGCCCAAATTGTAGAAGTATATCAACGTTGAAAACATAAATCGGCTACGGCTTTTGTCCCTCCCAACTCTTCTACTCCTGCTACAAATTCTTGACACTATGAAAGTAATACTATCTCCACTCTTGTTTCTGGTGCTTCTGAGTTGCAAAAGGCTACACTCAATCTATTGAATTGATTACATTGAAACATTCTCCACTATGGCTCACCTCAACTTTGTACGTGTGCTCATTTTAGATAGCGTTAATCTTGGTTGGCCCTAATTCAGGTAGATGTCAAGAATGTTATCTTGTATGGTGATCTTCAAGAGGACGTCTACATGGAGCAACCTCCTAGTTTTGTTGCTCAAGCGAGTTCAAAGTCTGTAAAGTGAAATGTGCAATCTATGGTCTAAAAGAAAGCTCAAGAATCTAGTTTGATAAGCTCAGTTAGATTCTTATCAAATTTGGGTTCTCCATATGACATGTTGATCACTCTATCTTTGTGAAGAAAACAAATGGGGGGAATGTGATTCTGATTGTATATGTTGATGATATAGGCTGTAAAAAATACCCATCAAGTTACTTTGTGACTAAAGATCTAGGAAAATTGTGCTAATTTCTTATCATTGAAGTAGCCTACCACGGATCTTTTGTTTGTCTGTCACAAAGAAAATATGTTATGGATCTACTGAAAGAAACTAGTATGATGGGGATAAGACCTGTTAATACTCCACTGAATCCTAATGTAAAACGTAACAGAGAAGGTCCAATGTCTTCACTCAAGATAGAGATAACTTGTTGGAAAGTCAATATATCTTGTTATTACCCGTGTCGATATCACTATTGCAGTTGGGTTTGTCAGTCGATACCTAGATAAACCTAGACAATACCACTGGAATGTTGTCTGTCATATTCTGAGATACTTGAAAGCTAATCCTAGTAAAGGTCTACTATACTCCAAGCATGGTCAGATTGATATTATTGAGTATTCTGATGTTGATTATGCAGGCAGTCTTACTGACAGCGAATCCACTTTTGCCTATTGCTCTTATGTTGGTGGAAATCTTGTATCTTGGTGCAGTAAGAAAACAAAATGTAGTGGCCAAATCCAGTGTTGAGGCACAGTTTAGAGCTATGGCTCACACAGCCTGCAAACTTCTTTGGAACATATCTCTCATTAAAGAATTTAGATTGCTTGTTACTACAATTCCATTGTTTTGTGACAATAAAGATGAGACTTTCATTACAAGCAACCCATTTTTCCATGAACGAACCAAGCATATAAAAGTAGATTGTCACTTTATCGGGGAAGCAGTAATGAAGGGAGACATCTCTACTCCTTATATATGCTCAGAAGATCAGAGTGCTGATCTATTCATTAAAGTAGTTCTAAGGAAGAGATTTGCCGAGCTGACTGGCAAGCTGGGCATGAGAGACATTTATGCTCTAGCTTGACGGGGGGTATTTATATCTTCACTTATTCATTATTGTCCTTTGTTTATTGAAGTGTTATGTCATGTCTTTAGTCCCACATTGTTATGCTCTTTGTTGTATCATGCTTCTCCATCCTATTTAAGGAAAAGTACCATGTACCTCAGAATATCATATCAATATAACCCAAAAAACAACTAATAAGGATTAGCACAACAAGGGTTTCTGCTTCTGACATAACATAAGATAGCTAGATAATTTTATTTCAAAGAATGGGCTAGACAAAGAGCTCCATGTTTCTCTCTCTCTCTTATATATATATATATATATATATATATATATATAGAGAGAGAGAGAGAGAGAGAGAGGGAGAGAGAGAGAGTCAGGCTAGAATACACTCGAGTGTATTCGAAGCAAAATACACTCAAGTAGTTTTCCATGATGCAATATTTTTTTTTAAAATCTAATCCGTTGATCTTCTTAAACATCATGTGAATAGCTCATACGCAAAATTTGAGCCCATTTGGACATTTATAGGTCATGTTATAAAGACCGCAAAAATTATGCATTTCAAATTAGTTTCGCGCGTCGATTTTGTTACCCTTGGATGAGTGACTTACACTCATCCAAATGGGCTCAAAATTTGTATGTAGCCTAGTTATAGTATGAAGGTGAAGATCAATGGTTTACATTTTGCAAAATATAGTCTTGATATGCAAACACACTTGAGTGTATTCATTCGATGTGTACACTCGAGTGTATTCTAGCCTGACTCTCTCTCTCTCTCTCTATATATATATATATATCTATATATATATATATATAGAGAGAGAGAGAGAGAGTCAGGCTAGAATACACTCGAGTGTACATATCGCACTGTACATTTCAATGGTGTTTGTCTATCTAGACCATATTTTTGCAAAATCTAATCCATTAATCTTCATTATTGCAATATTAATAGATCCAATACAAAATTTGAGCCCATTTGGACGAGTGTAGGTCACCCATCCAAGGACAACAAAATTGACGCACAAAACTAATTTGAAATGCATGATTTTTGCCCCCTTTAAATGCCTGACCAATAAGTGTCCAAATGAGTTGAAATTTAATATGTAGGATGTTCTTAAGATATTTAAGAAGATCAACGGTTCATATTTTTATAACAACTATTGTATGATGGAACACAATTGAGGTGTATGGCGTCTTCGATACACTCGAGTGTATTCCGGTTTCACATATATATATATCTATAAATATAAGGGTAATATAATATATATAATATATAACATATATAATATAATATATATAAGGGTATATATTCACTACCCGTGCGGGTAACTAACTTTAGTTACCCGTGGATCTATTTTGTAATAGAAAGGTACCTGTTTGTAATGAGACAGACAACGTTTTAATGAGATGACCAAATTTGTAATACAAACACTCGTTTTGTATTACAGCGTAAACTGCTGTCATAAATATCATTTTTATTGTAATCAGACGTGTAATACAAAACGAGTGTTTGTATTACAAATTTGGTCATCTCATTACAAACAATGTATGTCTCATTACAAATATGTATCTTCCTATTACAAAACAGATGCACGGGTAACTAAGGTTAGTTACCCATGCGGGTAGCGAATGAAAGGCCTATATATAATATACATACATACATACACACACACACACACACACACATATATATATATATATTGTGTTATATGAAAGTGTGTGAGAAGGGTTGCATGCAACATTATTCTTATTACAAATTGATCCTCGTGTATTCTAATAAACCTATATAAAGGTCATAGGAGGGTTGGATGCAACTTTTGTCTTCAATTTGTAAATTACAAGTGGCCCTTGTCTTACTATATATAATATATAGGTCATTCATTCACTACTTGTGCAGGTAACTAAGGTTAGTTACCCATGCATCTGTTTTGTAATAGGAAGGCACACATTTGTAATGAGATAGCCAATGTTATAATGAAATGACCAAAAATGTGATAGAAAGACTCATTTTGTAATACTACGTAAATTGTTGTCATAAATATCATTTTTACTATATTCAGAGGGACGATAAAATGTTCACGTTGTACTTACAAAATGAGTCTTTGTATTGCAATTTTGGTTGTCTCATTACATATAGGTGCATTTCTATTACAAAACAGATCCACAGGTAACAAAAGTTAGTTACCCGTGCGGATAGTATATATATATATATATATATATATATATATATATATAGGGTATATCTTCGCTACCCGTGCGGGTAACTAAGATTCGCTACCCGTGCATCAGTTTTGTAATGGGAAGGTATGCATTTGTAATGATCATCTTTAATATATATATGTGTGTGTGTGTGTGTAGGGATCATCTTTAATACCCGCGCGGGTAGCTACCAGCGCACCCTTCCTGATTTTTTTTTATTTTTTTTTTCGCAATTGTAGAGGAGCATTTCATCTAGCTCCCCAAAAAATTTCATCCAAAAATAATATCATTTGTCCCACCAAAATAAAAAAACCCATCCATATATTTACTGACTGTATATTTTCTGTGCAGTTACTTTTTTGGTCTTAGAGTTACTTTTTATATCAATACAGTTACTCTTTTGATCAGAAGAGTTACTCTTTTGGATGTGCGAGTAGCCAGCGGGTAGCAAAAATCTGGTTACCCGCGCGGGTAACGAATGAACAACCATATATATGTGTGTGTGTGTGTGTGTGTGTGTGTGTGTGTAGGAATCATCTTTAATACCCGCGCGGGTAGCTACCCGCGCACCCTTCCTGATATTTTTTTTTCGCAATTGTAGAGGAGCGTTTCATCTAGCTCCCCAAAAAATTTCATCCAAAAATAATATCATTTGCCCCACCAAAATTAAAAAAACCCATCCATATATTTACTGACTGTATATTTTCTGCGCAGTTACTTTTTTGGTCTTAGAGTTACTTTTTATATCAATACAGTTACTCTTTTTATCAGAAGAGTTACTCTTTTGATCAGAAGAGTTACTCTTGTGTACCATTTAATTACTCTTGTGTACCATTTAGTTACTCTTTTGGATGTGCGAGTAGCCAGCGGGTAGCAAAAATCTGGTTACCCGCGCGGGTAACGAATGAACAACCATATATATATATATATATATATATATATATATATATATATATATATATATATATATATATATATATATATATATATATATATATATATATATATATATATATATATATATATATATATATATATATAAAGTGTGAGAAGGGTTGCATGTAACATTGTTCTTATTACAAATTGGTCCTTGTGTATTCTGATAAGTCTATATAAAGGTCATAGGAGGATTGGAAGCAATGTTTGCCTTCAATTTTTAAATTACAAGTGGCCCTTGTCTTACTATATACCAAAGGATGTGGAAAAGTTTGCATGCAATTTTTACCTTTACTTTTTTAAGATACAAAATTGGTCCTTGTGTATTCTAATAAGGTTACATGTATAGCCTCTGGGAGTCGACTCACAACAGTATTTGAATTGCAATGCACGGCTAGGATTGGGATTGTAGGGAACCAAGGTTGAAGGAGGTGGAGGATGTGGTCGCTTTGGCGTGCCGACGTTAGGAAGGATCCATGTGATGATGTTGTTGGTGCCGAGAAGCATTTGTCGCTAGTTTGGGTGTGTGTCAGTCAAGGGTCATTCCTTCTTTATCCTTTCTTCTCTTTTTACTAGTCTTCTTTGTTTTCCTTAACATGCAACCGTGGTCAGTAAGCTTCAACAGTTGTCCTATCCACCAACCATCTTACTCACGACACGATCGCCTATTAACTGCAATCTAGTCTCATTTTTTTGCTAGACAAAATGATGCAGGACTAGACTACATTTGCAGTCTTCGAAGTAATCTAATGTTCTCAACCCCATGCAATGCACAGGACTATGCCTAGTGTATGTGTGTGTCTGGGAAACATGGACATGGACACATGACACAACAACTTTCACAACACGAACACAACGTTTGAAATGGCATACACACATACATATACATATATATAGCTAGGAAATTTACTCAATTAGTATCCACCCCATCCATGTAAAGAAAGCCACAACAAAGGATTGAAACAAACACCAAAGGATAAAATCAAGCAAAAAATTCATTTACAATGTGAGTGCAAACTTTATAATATGAAATTTGATGAAACCAATGGCACATGTACATCATGAAACTAAACACTATCAATTGACCATACATTTGCAATATAAAATCAAATAAGTCTGAATGAGGAATGATGAAGTATAATAAATTTTCATGCTATACTCCTTAAGCAACCTCTGTAAGAATGGTAAATGTAGATAATTGATAATGGCTAATTGGAGTAGGAGGGGGGAGACACATAAGTGGTGTGAGGGAGGAGGAAACATATATTTTTATATTCCATTTATATAGGGAATTGGTTTGAGCATGATGTATCTATGTCGTGTTTAGGCCTAAATTATTGAACACATCTGAGCCACATTTAGCATGTGTCCAGCCATGTCCATGACGTGTCTGTGTTCAACAGTGTCAAGGACAGCCACGGCTGACCAGGAAAGTGTATATGCATCCTAGGCCAGGAGCCTACAATAGTAGGTAAAAAAAATCTAAAACCCACTTCCAATTTGCCATATTGATGAACCTTTTTACTCGTGTAATTAAACGAGTTGATTTGAGAAATATGCTTTACTTTAAATTATTAAAGTATCATTTCAAAATCTATCTTTTGTGACATAGCATCAAAAAGTTGAATCTTGTAAATACAATTCAGAAGTGTAATTATTGATTGTGTTTACATAATATCTGATGAGCACGTCATATAAGTTTTGGCTTTTGAGTGATTTAAGAAACAAAACCGATCTAATTGTGAAGCTTTTTCTTATTCATAAGGTGGGATCATAATAATTTATTTTTTATCAACTTCAACCTAAGACCAAGTGTAGAATTTTTTTGCATACCTAGGAGTGAGCCCCTTATCCTGACACACCTCTCAACCTTGAGACTATGTCGAACAAGTTGAATGATTGTGATAAATAAGGGTTTATTGTTATCAATTGCACCCTACTATTTCTTTGTAGCTTCCAAAAATAAGTTAAACTCAAATTCGAGAGGGATACACTTCATGATAATATGCAAGGGTATCATGCATTACACCTCCAACGAAAAAACTACCTTTCATATTCACGCCCCATCGTATATCTAGTCTCTTCTTGAGAAGGTGGAGAAATTGGCTTGTTGACCCGTGTTCTAAGATATGTTATAGTGGTGGTTGTGTTTCTCATTATTCCTAGTCTCCCCAACCAATTTATCTGTCTCATAATTTCCAATCAACCCTTTTATTCCTACAGTTTACTCTACTATTGCTTCCTTTAGACCAATCTAACCACGCTAATCACCAATATAATCTTGCCTTTGTAGGTACATTATCTAATTTGGTTTGAGATTTTCTAAATCAACTCAACTTCAGTTTAGTATTGAACTACAGGAACCATTTGAACGACTAAACTGAACCAGATCAGTCTTTTACAATTTACAAGCATATGTCAAGGGTAAGTGCAGACCAAATTAATGTTATGTGTAAACAAAATACATCATTTAGAAACAAATAAAAATGTTAGTTAATTATTCAAATCTTAAATCACTAATATGATGTATATATTTTTAGAGTAATAATACCAAAAAAAGAGTAGCAATATGATGTATATATACATACATATAATTGAAAGATATCAACGAAGACGATAGATCAAAAACATATTGAAAAACAATTGTTTCCCAATTACAAGACCATTATTAGTGAACTTAGGATTATCTTTTTTAGTTTGTTGTGTTAATCTCTTCGATCATGTATAGATTGCATCCAATCAAAAGAGGTGTTGAACCCACAGTTTCCTTCATCTCTGGTTGTTGTGAGACCCTAACCTCATTTGCAACCACGATATGGTGTGGAAGGGAAATCGGGAGGCTGATCTTGCTCACATGCAATTGGCAATTGCTACAAGGATCTTTCATGTCACTATGGCCTCCAGTTGGTAGCTACAACTCACAATTCAGAAGCACAATGGTTGGTAATTCTCTAGTTAAGTGTGCAAGATCTTGTTTAGTAATAACTAAAAAATATTTGTTGAGGCCATTGTTGTTTGGTTGGTTTGGCCTGAGCCCTGACTAGTTCTGGTTGATAATCTTCCCTGCCATTATGACTACTTCATGGTTTTCAGTCAGACCCGAACCAACGTTAGACATGTTCACCTCTATGGTTGGATATAGGGATAGGCAATGTGGTGGGTTCATCAGAGAAGGTAAACCATCCAGGTAAATGCACGCAAACATTAGAAAAAGGGGGAGAGCTTGATGAGCATGTTGATTCACATTCCATTATCTATATCTTCCATTCGCTCCAACATCATCACATGAATGACATGGACTATGAAAGAATGATTGCCTTTCAAAGTTGTCTCGAACAATGAAGAAAAGAACTTTAGCAAGAAATTTGATGGTTAATAGGAGATCGTGGATTAGCCCTCACCAAATCAGATGCTCTTAAATAAGGTTAGTTTCATCGACCTCCACAAATGTTTTAATGCCCTTCATCAATTCCCATTAACCCAAATTGTTGTCCAATGCTAATACTAGGCTGCTCGCAACGCGGTACTGACATCGCTTAAAATGTTATTGATGGACCCATGTCTAGGTTGATCTAATGGATGTGGCAGTTTTAAATATGGACTTCGCCTACATGTTACTGAAACAATGTTGCTACATCTATGAAAATCTAAAATTGAAACATATGACCTCCCAAAAAATGGACAAATTAATACGCTCATACTCCCTATCTCTCACCCTCTTTTAACATCCCAAGACTTGAGAGCTCAGATTAAATGATCTTAAAAAGAATGATTTGCTAGGAAGCATGGACACAGACACGGGACATGGCAATTTTCAAAAATATAGAACATGGACACGGCATCAGACACTGTAAAAAAAGAACAAGCATGTTCAAACACAAAGATCATCTCATCCACAATATATCCAATTTCATATTTACACTGAAACACACATTTCATACATCATGAAAACAACCACCAAAGGCATCCTATAAAACAAACCTACCTTGTAATCACAATTATTGTCAGGTGTCAACCTTATAGACAAATTATTCACAGATAATAATATGAGTTAAACACCACAAGAATGAACTCACATTAAAATATTTTGCATATTAAATTTACAGTAAAAGAATAGCGGTGGTGATGGACAACAAAGAAAGAAGAGGGAGGTATGTTGTTATTAATAGAAAAGGAGAGTAAATATAGTAATGGTGATGTTTCCCCTTCTTAGTGTTGGGCCATATCCTGGCTTTTTCCAAGCTATATCCAAGTCGTGTCTGGGCTGTGTCAAACTCCTAATAAGAAAAACCGGGACTTAGGCACGTCCGGGTCGTGTCTACCACATATCCAGGCATGTCCACCACGTGTCCATGTTGGACATGGCATCCTCCGAGAAGCGTTCATGCTTCCTAAATGATTAGACTACCTATACCAAAAAGATGCACCTCCTTTCTATAGAGATATGCTATGTTTTATTGAGTGTCATGTGCCTAGCATGTACCTCACTTATGTTTTTACTTCAGTAGCTTGGTCCCATATTGCTCATCTCTGCTTTAGTCTCTCCTCACTTCTGTTATATAAGAAGTTGTATTGTACACCTTTTTGATAATCGAATATACAATTCCTATTCCCTCTATATGGTATCAAGAGCAGGTTCAATCCTCCCCTTTGCAATTTCCCACCCTGCCCTTATGCCCTAGTTCCCCCCCCCCCGGCCGCCGCACAACCCCTCCCCGCCTTCCTGGCGCCACCGCCCCTCCTCCTCCTGTCCTCACCCTCATCCTTCTCCTGCTCTAATATCTCTTGCTTCCTTCAACTCTTTACGTACGTGAAATTTTCCAGACAACCATAGTTCCTGCACATTGAGAGTCTTTTCGGCTCTCTGGGTTTTTTTGCCTGCGCCTCATGACGAAATCTTGATCTTCCTCATGGCGGTGTAGGTTACTTTATCAGTCTATCTGCTCGAAGCGAGTCTCTTCTGATCTGATGCGTCAAATCCCTGGTGTTGCTCTACTGCCCCATCACGGGTTCCTTATCTACTAATTATTGTTGTTGCACCACCCAATTTATTATTGCTCCGTCTCTGCTCATCATGGCCTCTGTTGAGCCGCCTCGTTCTCTATGTGTTACCACCGTCAAACTTGATGGCACTAACTACCATCTTTGGTCAGCGTCCTTTGTCCTATATGTCAAGGCACAAGGTCGGTACTCACACCTCACTATTGATCCTCCTGTTGCACCTGTTGCTACTGCAGATGAAAAGAGCAAGCAAACATATGCCCAATGGTCCAAAGGCGACTCTAGTGTTATGTCCTGGCTTCTTAATAGCACCGAGCCTCGGATCAGTCAATCCTTGTTATGCCTTCATGATGCTAAGGTCATGTAGGACCAGCTATCCCATGTCTATTCTCATCAGCAGAATCCTAAACGTGTTTTTGAAATTTTCAAAAAGTTGGTCAAAAAGGAGTTTTCTTCTGACACTTCTATAGAGGACTTCTACAACCAGTGCTCTGCTCTCTGGAATGTGTACGAAATCTACCATCCCTTTACGGCCGACATCAAAGAAGCCCAAAAGCAGCGCAATGAACTCCAACTGGTCCAATTTCTGGCTGCTCTTCCTGCTTCGTTCTCTGGCGTGGTCGATCAAATGTTGTCTAGTGATCCTCTGCCTACCCTTCGCGACGTCCTTAAACGAGTTCAAAGACTTTCGTCGATGACCTCCACTCCTGCTAGTCGTTCGCACTACTGAATCTGGACGTGGCCGCGGTCGTAGCGGACGTCTGCCTCCTACTGGTGGACGCGGTTCTTCTACTACTCCTGGTCGAGGCCAAGCTACTGGTCCTCACTTCCACAACTGGTGTGGTTGCGACAATCGCAATGAAGATCGGTGTTGGATCAAGCACGGTAAACCGGCCTGGGCAAACCAAGCTTCTACTGAGACCACTGATATTGCATCCGAACAGCCATCTGCTCCGCCGTTTACTGAATGGCTTCGCTCGGAGTTTGAGAAATTCTTCCAGGAGCACATGACTCAGCTTCCCTCTACATCTATTGTTGGTTCCTCCATCATGCTTGCCTCTCCTACTGGTAACAATAAATGGTGTATTGATTCTGGTGCGTCTGTCCATGTGGCTGGCGACATTCACTTATTTTCTGCTCTTACTAAAACAACCAATATTCCGTCTGTCACTACTGCAAATGGCTCGAAGACTCCGGTTCATGGCATCGACACTATTCCCTTGTCTTGAAAATTACACCTCCAATCTGTTTTATAGATACCACAATTTCCTGATAATTTACTATTTGTCAGTAAAACTGTAAAACAACTTTAGTGCTCCATTAGATTTTATTCTTCTGGTTGTATTTTGAAGGATCTTTGCACAAAGACGAGGATTGGTTCGGGCCATGAAGGACCAGATGGACTCTACTATTTGGATGAACCACCTGCAGCATCTGCTCTTCCGTCTACATCAGTCACATGACTCCAGTAGCACTACCAGCTTGGTCATCCTTCTGCAACAAAGTTGAAGCATTTATTTCCAGCATTATCTGAAAAAACCTTTTCTTGTGCATCTTGTCTTTTGGATAAACAAACGCGGTCTGTATTTCCCCCTAAAAAAGAAATTGGTTCTAAAGCACTTTTTGATATTGTTCATGCAGACTATTGGGGACCATGTTCTGTTCCCAGTCACTCTGGTGTTAAATACTGTTAAGAATAAGATTGTATTGAATGCAATGGGATAAATACAAGACTGGACGCCCTCTCCTTTATATAGGAGAGGGGAGACACCCTAAGACTTAGGACGCAAGTAATCTAAACGGGCTGAGATATAAAATCCAACTCTAACTAATTAACCTATTAACTAAATAGGCTAATATAGACTCTCTAACACTCCCCCTCAAGTTGGAGCATGGGTGAAACACATGTCCAAAGCTTGGAGGTTACAAGACTCAATAAAAGAAATGATAAATGAAAGATAAAAGATAAATATCACTCCCCATACAAAAATTGATACTCCCCCTTAATTAATACTCCCCCCTGAACCATGTGGTGACAATGCCTCTCTTCTATTGTATTCTGCAGGCTGGAGATCCTCGAGCTTTGAAGGTCTTTGAAGTGCATCTGGAATGAAGAGCATCTGAAGAATGGAACCTGATACTACAACAGTCATTCGCCACTTGGAGCAAACGATCCTCAACACCATTACTACGTCATCTTCATTGGATTACGTACTTAACGTGGCACAAACGCAAATGCTCAATGTTGATGTAGTAGTAGCGGAATCTTTGAATTGTCTAAGAAGACATGCATAACGTGGCACGAACACGAACGGACGATGTGTTGATGATACGATGCAGGTACCATAAAACTCTGATGCATGAATTATGGGGGCTTGACAGGAAAGGAGATGTCATCCATCAAGGAAAGTCCCAAGAAGATCAGCAACATGTGATGTCGAAATAGCAGATGCGGCTCGGAGAAGACGTGATGAAGCGGCTCGGTGAAGATAAATCGGATGAATCAACCTTGCATAAGTTAGATTGGCAGGCTTGCTGAGCTTCTGAAAATCTAAAGAAGCACCCTCTGTCTCATGTGAATGCAGTTGAAGTACACCATCAACACCTGACGGACATAACGCAGTACGAACGCGGATAGCTCGGTGTTGAATGAAGATCGTTCAATGTTGTATGGAAGTAGAGAACGGATGTGTTGAACAATGCGAAGCTCCATGAAGATAATAGCCTGGAACATATATAGCCTGAATACATATATCATCTCTTCTCATACTCTCATACATATTCTCTCACACTCTCTCATGGTCTCTCTCTTCTCATCTCTTCCTCTCCTCTCTATCCCCCCGCACACCAAATATGATGAGAGTGAGTGTTTGGTGTGGAGAAATGAACATATGACCCCCATGCACTGTGGAAAGGGATACACACATGACATGGGTGGGTGGGAAAGGAATTGGTGGATTTGAGAGAAATTTGTATATATGGAGATGTGTAATATGTGGAAAATGAAACCGATAACTGGAGAGAATATGCTAAATGGGTCAATGTAAGATTCGGATAGAAAAATTAAATGGATCTAATCCCGACCCGAAAAGGGATTTGTTTGGCCCGTTAGGGCAACAAATCAGGGGTGCGGAGGCGAAGCCCCGCGAAAAATCTGATTAGGCTAAAACCTGGATCTGATTAGCAAAGATATGACCGATTAAGGATCCGAATAGGCATAATGAATATGGGGGGAATTAATAACTGGGAGTAGACATAGATGGGAGTTGATGGTGGAGTGATGAAGAGCAGCAACTTGCGGGATGTTGCAAAAAAAAGGCCAGATTATGTCACTCAGTTGATGTAGCACTTGGTCGTAATGGAGGAGATGGCAAAGGGTCTCCAACACGGCTCTGAAGATATTGCATGCCAAGAGGATGCATGCGGAGCCAAGGGCGGAGCCTCTCCACGAGCGGCGACGAAGGCTGATATTGAGGACGTCAGGAGATGGCATGTGCAGAACTCGGTACTACTGAGTTGATGTCGGTAGTACTGAGATCTTTCTGGACGGCGGGTAGCAGGTTGACGGCGGTTGATTGCTTCTTGATGGCGATGATGGTTGTTGCTTCTGCGGTTGGCGGCGCTTATGATGTTGCTACTAAATGGTGATAGTGGCGTCGATAGGCGGCGAAGGCACGGAGATGGCTGCTTGGAGGCGCTAGGAATATAACGGCACTGCTGTTGTTCGTGGAATACGAGCAACAGAGGTAGAAGGCGACGGGTAATGATGCAGCGATGGTGGATATGTCATGGTCGGAAAGGAGATCACCGGCGGTAAGGTTTGGATTTGGAAAACATAGATCGCAGGTCAGGAATTAGCGATGATGTACTGATCTATGTGAAAGTGGAAGAAGGAGAGCCATGGAGGCCGGAATTGCCAAGCGAGCAGCCGGCCTAAGCCATGGCAATGTTTTATTGATGATTATTCCCGTGCTACTTGGCTTTTTTTACTAAAAGATTGCAGCACTGTTTTGGACAAAATCTGTAACGACCCTTCTTCCCGGTAACCCCCAATTAAGGGAGACCAAGAAGTCAGAGGCGTTATCCCAAAACAGGATCAATGGTTTTGAAAATAATCAAAAATAATTAATAAATTCTACTAAAGACTAAACTAAAAATTGGAATAAAAATTTTCTTTTAACATACCTTCAAAATTAGGTAACTGGACTTCTACCTGAAGTAGGATTCTACCTAAATCCTCCTTTATTATTTTAACTTTAATCTTCACAGGTGCCACTTTACTGTTTGTGCAATTTCAGATATTACCTAAAACGTCGGCAAACAAAACGGCGGTCAGTATAACGAATTATACTGGTATGTGGGGGAACCAATAATCTTGCATTTAATTGTAACAACATATTGCAAGCAATTATGATTTAACAAAACAAACTTTACGTTTTAAACATGACTACTCAATCCTTACATACCCTAGCTTCTGTGTTGTCCCTGCAGTGGACATGGATACTACCTCTCATATGGTAGATCTCAACTAACCCCCATGATCCTACCTTACAGGTAGATCAATACATAGGGTCGTGGAGTCGTATGGTCATACCCAATGGTAAACCAACACATCGACTCATTATAACCTGATGATCCTACCTCACGGGTAGACCACGTACTAGGCCATCCATCTCATTATCATCAAAGCTACATAGGACCAGGATCTGAGCTAGTCATGCACGTATACTTATGGTAATAGTCATAGTCACTTTATAGTTGCATGAAATAAAAGTCAACCAAGCAATTATTCCAAGCAACCGATAAAAACCTCAGAAATCTCCGTGAAACTAGAGTGATTTAACCATAAGTGTAACCACATACCTGTTCTTGAGCAAGAGAATCCAAAATCAACAAGATATCCAAGCAAGCACCTAATGCATGCAACCCTTAATTCCTGAAACATATGGATTACCTAATGTCACTATCATATTCTAAACAACTTCTTAATGACATGAGGATACTCTCTAAGGCTTTCAAGTTTCCTTAGGGTTCATTAGTGTTTCTTAGGTTGCTTTATCCAACTTTACCTCCTTTTTAGGCTAACAATCCTAAAATAGGTTTCTTATTTACAAAAACCCTAATTATTCCAATTATCCTCATTAAGGGCTCTTTAATCTCAAACCAAGTTCAAGATCATTATATCTCTGTTGTATATTTACATTTTCATATTAGAACCATTAAACCCCATATTTTCCACAATTAGGGTTTTTCAGACCATTAATGCATAATTATGTGTACAAAACCCTAAAACAAACATAATATCATCTTTTTCAGATTTAATTCTTCCTTTTATTCTCAATAGGTTAATATTACTCAAAATAACCCAAAAGAGACATTAAAACCGATTTCCATATCAAATTAGGGTTTTACCATAATTTAATGCATTAAAAAGTGGTAACTTCGTGTACTTTTTAAATTTTAAGCAATATCAGGCTTCAATCTTATTTTTATCGGATTCTACATATTTTTCTGATCAAAAAGCACTATCTACTTTTATTTTTCGGCCAAAGAATCGATTTTTAATGAATTAAACAAGATCTCATCATTTTCTAGAATTTCTGACCAGAGGGTGAATTACCTTTTCTTTTTGGAAAAAGGCGGCCGTTAGATCAGCAATCGTCGTTGACTGCACGGGGATTGAGCGGATCGCGTTGATCGCGTCCACTCACGCCCTTTTGAAGCACGGATCAACCTCGTCCGTTGATATAATTTGTCGGTCAGTGGCTGGCTTGGATCGAAGGGCTCGCGTTCTTCGTCTCCACCGAAGCAGGGTGCTTCGACCCGCGGCGGCCCTGCGGCGGCGAGCTCGTCGGCGCAGAACAGATACGCGAACCTGGGGCACGAGGAGGTGTGA
The DNA here is from genome assembly GCA_963693085.1 of Alisma plantago-aquatica. NCBI lineage: Eukaryota > Viridiplantae > Streptophyta > Magnoliopsida > Alismatales > Alismataceae > Alisma > Alisma plantago-aquatica. The sequence goes on from OY856414.1 coordinate 380,641,906, forward strand.
GAGGTAGTCGGTCGGTTTTGTGAGGGTCTACCGAAGTCGGGGGTAGCCCTATTTATAGATTTTGGGCAGGCTATTAGGGTTTACGACCCCCTTGCCGCTACCTCCGTTTAGGGCAATTGGGCGTTTCTTCTAGAAACCTCCAAACCTCGATAAACCAAGGCTTAACATGTTCGGAAACCTCTCCCGAATAGATCTAGACAAACTCCACGTCCGCACATGGAGTGGGTTGCGAGAAAATCAGGATGGAAAATCTCGCTTTCCTTCAATCTGTTTCCCAGTTCCGCTATCCTATTATAATAGTGGGTCCAAGATGTTAAAAGAGGAAGGAAAAGTTGAAGAAAAACAAATAATGCATAAATAAAGAAGGAAATTGAAATAAAGGTGAAAATACATGAAATATGTGGAAAGATGTGGGATTAATCATAATGGATGATATTTTGAACTCCACATGGTTTCTTGAGATACAAGGAATCTAAACAAAGGAAAATAAGAGAGTAAGAGACAGGAAATGTGAATAAAACATGCTTTATTAAGTAATAACTTGCATATGAAGGAAAGACTTTTACTTTCGAATTATGACTCCAAACTTGGCACACAAGTAGATTAATTTATTAATGATTTTTCCTCAAAATTTGAGATAAAAAGGAGCCAGGGATTGAGAGTTATGAATTTTACAAATTTTCCTAAAGTGAGAAGGATGTTATTCGTGTCACAATTTTTCCTAAGATATTAATCGATTATTTGATTTGGCGCACGCGACGTGGTTCATTGGATCCAAGATCCACGACACTATTCGTCGTCTAATCCACGAAAACACATGCACCAGGAAAAAGTTGTAAAAGAAACCCATATATTTATCATAAGTCATACAATTTACAACCAAGTACATTTCTTTGGAACAATTTCATTTACAATCATACAAGCAAAAATCAAGGTTGTAACAATATCAGTATCTTCTTTTCTGAAATACAGACCCAGTTCAACAAACCCATTAAGATTTTCCATACCGATAATGCTCTAGAGTTTATGCAAAAATCTGTCACATCTTTTTGTTCTGTTCGTGGCACCATCCATCAAACTACTTGCCCCTATACTCCACAACAGAATGGCGTTGTTGAACGTAAAAATCGTCACTTGTTAGAGGTTGCTCGCACTCTACTTCTTCATTATAAAGTACCTCACCGGTTTTGGCCTGAAGCTGTTTCTACGGCATGCTATCTTATAAACCGCATGCCATCCTCTGTTTTACACAATCGCATACCTTACACCATTCTCTTTCCTGATGCACAATTGTTCTCTGTTTTGCCTCGTATTTTTGGTACCTGTTTTGTCAAAAATCTACGCCTAGGGATGACAAAGCTTGATCCTCGCTCCACTAAATGCATCTTTTTGGGATATTCTAGAACTTAGAAGGATTATCGTTGCTTTGATCCTGTTCTAAAACAATGGTTTGTCAGTGCGGATGTGATATTTTTTGAGCATATGCCCTATTTCTCTGATGATGGGGCATCTCTCTCCAGTGATATGCTGGCACCGACATCTCTGCCAGATGTTGTTAAGGTTTCGCCCTCTTCTGATCAGCCTGAAGGTCGCCCTTTGCAAGTGTACAAACGATGGACCAAGACAAGCACTCCTTCCATGGCCCCTCCACAACCAATTCCTCTGTTTGCGGATGATCATACAACCACTGAGGTAACTTCTGATTTGCACCTCCCTATCAGTCAGCGCAAAGGTGTTCGTTCCTGCACCAAACATCCTATCAGTCACTTCTTCTCTTCTGCTAATATGCATAACAGTTTTGCATGCTTCACTTCTACGATTTCTTCTGTCACTATACCAAAGACTGTTGTAGAAGCTCTTCTTATTCCTACATGGAAACATGCGATGGATCATGAAATGCAGACGCTATGTGATCGCAAGACGTGGGAACTTGTGGATCACCCTCCTTCGTGCCCTACTGTTGGTTGTCGATGGGTCTTCACCATTAAGTATCATCCTGATGGTACAACTGATTGCCTGAAAGCTTGACTTGTGGCAAAGGGGTACATGCAAACATATGGCGTGGACTATTTTGAAACATTTTCTCCCGTAGCACGGTTAAATTATGTTCGCATTCTGATTTATGTTGTTGTCAACAAAGACTGACCCCTCTTTCAGTTGGATGTTGAAAATGCATTCCTTTATGGAGATCTACAGGAGGAAGTTTACATGGAGCAACCACCGGGTTTTGTTGCTCAGGGGGGAGTCTGCCTCAAAGGTCTGTAAGCTAAAAAAGGCCATCTACAATCTCAAACAGAGCCCCACATGCTTGATTCGACAAACTCAATCAGATCTTAGTTACTTTTGGCTTCCGTCGTTCTCACTCAGATCATTCAGTCTTTATCCGCAAAACAGTGGCTGGGCTAGTCATTCTTATTGTATATGTTGACAATATTATTTTATCTGACAGTGATACCTTGGGCATAGAGGCAACTAAAACCTACTTAGAAAAGCATTTTGTCACTAAAGATCTCGGAAAACTGAGATATTTCTTAAGCATTGAGGTATCTAGATCATCTGCAGGGCTGTGTCTCTCTCAACAAAAATATGTACTTGATCTCTTGCATGAAACTGGTTTGCTTGGCTGTAAACCAACCAACACTCCTCTTGACCCAAATATGGATTGGGACGATGAAAACTCTCCTCCTTATGTTGATCACCACTAGTTCAGAAGGCTAGTAGGCAAGCTTATTTATCTTACAGTCATAAGAGCTAACCTCACTATCGCTGTAGAATTCATTAGCATGTACCTTGATAAACATCGACAGTGTCATTGGGATGCTATATGTCACATTCTGTGCCATCTCAAAAGCTCTCCAGGCAAAGGCTTGTTATATAAAAAGCACGGCCACTGTAATCTCTCTGGTTTTTCAGACTCTGACTAAGTAGGAAGTCGCTCTGCTCATAAGTCAACATCGGGCTATTGTACATTTGTGGGCAAAAATCTTGTTACCTGGCGAAGCAAAAAGCAGACTGTCGTAGCCAGATCCAGTGCAGAGGCAGAATACCGAGCCATGGCTCATACTGCATGTGAACTTATGTGGGTCCAGAGTCTCCTTCAGGAGTTCGACATATCCTATTCCAGCCCTATACCGATGTTTTGTGACAAGGCCTCCATTTTTATTGTGAGAAACCCCACTTTTCATAAGAGGACAAAACATATTGAGGTCGACTGTCACTTTGTTCGTGAGACAGTCTTTTCTGGCCGAATTTGCACTCCATATCTCAGCACTGAAAAGCAAGTAGCAGACATCTTCACTAAAATTCTTCTAAAAGCTCATTTTCAGACTCTAGTAGACAAGTTGGGCATGTTCGACATCTACGCTCCAGCTTGAGGGGGAGTATAGAGATATGTTATGTTTTATTGAGTGTCATGCCTAGCATGTGCCTCACTTATGTTTTTACTTCAGTAGTTTAGTCCCATATTGCTCATCTCTGCTTTAGTCTCTCCTCACTTCTGTTATATAAGAAACTGTATTGTACACCTTTTTGATAACCGAATATACAATTCCTATTCCCTCTATACTTTCCAAGGAGCCTATTAATAGGAAATTTGTAATTGAGCATGTTTGAGCTGAAAGTAGTACTAGGATGGTGGACATGCTGAATACTAGGAAGCACGGTCACTTCTATACAGCTGTCGTGTCCGTGTCGGACACATTTCGAACACGGACACTTGCTAGACACGGCCCAAAGCGTTTTGAACACGGCTATGCCGTGTCCTATCCAATTTGGTCATTTTTTGCAGCCCAGACACAGCTGGACACGGCCCGAACACTTCGTGCAGCAACTGCTCCAGTTTTAGCCTGTTTTAGAGTGTAAATTCAAGAAATGTTCTTGTGATTGAGAAAATATAACACAACGAGATCTAATCAAAATTACAAATACAATGTCTTAAAAAGAATCCAAATGCAAAATCCAAGATGAGTTCTATATCAAGAATTACATTTTGGTTTGATAAACTGATTAAATCAGTGTTTATTCATTCTGAAAATCTAATGTAGTTACCTAAAACAATTCAGCAGGTTTATTTGTCAACTTCATATTGTTTGTACTACACATAAACACACCTTTGCATTCATATTTATATATTATTATACATACACGTATTATACACTCACATATGTATGTATTAGAAGAAAAAAATAGCCCTCATCAGCGCCATGTCGGTGTCCTATATTCTTGAAAATCGTCGTATCCTATGTCTGTGTCCGTGTCAGTGTCCGTGTCTACAAACGTGTCCATGCTTCCTTGGCTGAATAGTTTTACTAAGCTATGTGTGAGTGAGGACAGAGCGTTTCGTAGAAGCTTGTGTGGTCTGTAAGGCCAGTCATCATTCCTAAAACAACACAAGAACCTTAGGATTGGGCTCAAACATTAGAACTGGTATCAAAGCTAGATCCCCTCCAACAGGAATGGGGCTCACATGTGACAACCCATTCTTGAGTCATGCAGTTTAGGCATGTGGAAAGGGTTATCTACATTAGGCAAGATGGAGCCACCCTTATGTTGGTGGCCATGTCTGAAAACATGGGAGTACATGGGCCATTCTAGGCGGGCAGAACACTAGTCCGAGCCGAGTCCAATTGTTGACCTCATGCCACATTGAACAACCATCTGGATCACATGTGCTTGTCTCTTCATTAAGCAGAATGAGATGTTGTATGGGACTCGATGCTAGAAATGGTAGCATTGTGTCTTTGTGGAGAAGCTTTGGAATGGTTTGACTAGTTCGAACCTACAAATAGATTGAAGACATGGACTGAGTTACAGACGGCACTACAACATCTTTTTGTGATGATGAAGATGAAGGTCCAATCGACACCATATCCATACTAACGTAAACTAAATATTAGAGTCAGTTTAAGAGACTTTCCATTGTTTCACAGACCTCACTAAGGATGTCCAATGTCCTATAAACAAAAGTGTACTAAATCCAAACATCAAAGTGGAATTATGAACCACTTGTTACCACTGCCTCGATGATTTGTTTTCTAAGGCACTGGCTGCAGAAGTAAAGTGTAAATAACAGCTAGAAGTACTCGATAACATCACAAACAGCGATCAGAGTCGTTAGAAAGAAGATTTACAGGCACAAAAACAATTTGCAATTGAAACAGCTCACGTGAGCCGAGCAGGAGGAATGTAGGAGCAAGAGCTTGTGCTTCCGGTGGGTACAAGTGTGCGTGAATTTTTTTAGTATGTTGGTTAAACAGGATCCAGGGTGCTAGCAACATCGAATGCCTCAGGATCTATCTTCGTTTTTAAAACAAGAGGAGGAAGGGTTTGCTCAATTGATTCATGAGTGTCGCTACATACCATTATTGATGAACAAACACTACATGCGTTCAAATTTCAAGGTACTATCAAACGATAATCCCTGATTTTTTACTTACTCGGGAGCCACGCACAATTCCATTAAACCAGCTCTAGCAAGTTAATGGGGGCGGGAGTGGACTACTTGTAAAAACTACAAGTGGGAGTGATGTAGGACAAGCTCCGCCTTTACGCACTTACAAGTGCAGGCGTCGTCTTGTCGTTAGTTAGGCTTTTTTCTAGCTTGCTTTATTTTATTATGCCTTTTCTTTATTTTGGGCTTTTGTAAAGTCACGTGGTTTAGTCCCACATTGGCTACCGCCCTTTTAGTCTTTCTTTTAGAAGCCTATATAAAGGCTCTATTGTGTCCTTGTTGAAACACGTTTGATGAATGAGAATTATTCCTTTTAGTCTTTAGCCACATTTTCTTCTTTAATTCTGTAGATATACATTAAGTGGTATCAGAGCCTAACCCTAACCTCAGGTTGTGCTCCTGCCCGCCGCCCTCTAAACCTAGCCGCCACCCTCTCCAGCGAAACCCTGCCGCCGCCCTTGCCTGCCCAACCTAGCCGCCATCCACCGCAATCTGCTTTCAGCCGTCGCCTATAGCAACAACAGTCTTCACCGTTTCCGCCTATAGCAGCAACAGCCTTCATTGACATCGTCATTCGATGTATACCCGTCGTTGCTTCTGCCCCTACGCATAGCCCCTGTTTCCACCGCCGTCCGCTACAATACCCGCCATCCGCCAGATTGGTGCTGTCGTTTGCTGCATACCCGCCTTACGACAGATTGATATCGTCGTTCGCTGCATGCCCGCCGCCGTCCGCCAAATCGGCGTCGCTAGTAAGCAACCCCCCAAAAATCAGGGACAGATATCTTACTTCCTCCTGAGGGATTCTCTCCATCTATATCATAGTCAAGGAAGCGACGATCATCATCACTTTTGGAAAGATTTTTTCATTGTTTATTGTGCTTATCTTATGCAAATTTAGTACATTCGAAACAGGTCCAGGGTTTTGGTTCCTTTACTGACATATTGCCAAGTCCCACTTTTTTGAGAGGTTTTCCCCTGTTCTGTGCGTCACTTTATCATATTATTTATTTGCAGTGTTTTCTTGAAATATTGTGTTGTCCATTACAGAACCAAGTTTTCTCCTAGACACAATATTTTTTTGCTTATCTCGTGCAAATCATAATGTCAGGTTGTAGATCTAATAGCCCTATATTAGAACCTATTTCAAATGCAACCCTTGAGTCCTCACAACCCGTGTTTACCCTAGATACCCTTGGCCAAGCAATCAATACCATCATGACGGAGCTTCGCACTATTCGCCAAACACATACACTACAGGCCAGTCAGAACTCGACACCTTTTATTGGGTATGGGATGCCACCAAATCCTGGAAATGCACCGCAAACCCCTTGAACCCTACTCCTCTACAATTTTGTCCACTACAACTCCATGAGCCCCCTGCTTACCATCCCTATGGAGAAGTTGATCCTTTTGTCAAACCTGATCCTTATTCACAACACCCGTATGTGGAACCACACCCCTATCAACCACCCTACCATCACACATCCCAAACCGCTACCCCACAAGCACACTATGCACCACAGCCACATCCCCCTCTACTTGCTCCTCCATTTGTTCCTACACCTCATCACCAACCATGGGCTCCGCCGCAAGGCTTGCATCCTCCCATGGCACCTCATCCTCAAGCCCCTGGCCATGATGTTTTTCATAACCCCCCTCGTAGACTTGTTTTCCCCGACAACCCATACGGTCAAACCACCTGGGACCTCATCTACCACATTACAATGACATCACTCCACGAGTTAAAATAGATGCCCCCATTTTTGATGGTACACTTGATCTCAAAGCTTTTCTCGATTGGATTGCTAGTTTGGAAGATTATTTCGACTGGTATGACATGACTGACATTCAGTGGATTAGGTTTGCTAAGATGAAACTCGAAAAAAGTCGGGCAAGCGATATTGGCAAGGTGTCCAACGCGACATGGAGCGTACTGGTCAACCTCCCATCCTCTTTTAGAATGAGATGAAGACTAAGCTATGTGAGTGTTATGTTCCTGTCCAATACCAAAGTCAACTTCTTCTGACTGGATGACCCTTAGCCAAGGGTCATCATCTGTTCAAGAGTACATGGAACGATTTGAGGAGGCTAAGAACCGTTGTATACACGATGATTCTGATTGGCAACTGGTCGCTCGTTTTGTGCACCGTTTACACCCTGACATTAAACGAGAAATGTTACAATAGTATGACTTCTTGGATGATGCTTTTCACCATGCCCAAAAGGTAGAGAGTTACCTACAGCCAGCTTCTCGTAGTCCTTCCTTTTCTAGTATTGGACAACGTACTCGCTCAACCAATAACCCTTCCACTACCCCAAATCACTCTGCCTATCCCCTACCCTAACCACCTTCCCAAAGTTTTTCAACCCCTTCCTCCAGTAAAGGCAAGGAGGTAGTCACAACTCCAGCCCGCCCTCCTCCGCGAGGTCATGAATGCTTTCATTGTCACAGCACGAATCACCTAGCTGCCCAATGTCCTCGTCGTGCTCTTTTTATGTCCTTTGATTCTCCTGATACCACCCCTGAGGATGACATTGAATATGAAAATGTTTTTCCTGCCTCTGAACCTTCTAATGATGACGTTGATTACAACTATGATTATGATCCGTCATATCTCCAGGTCATGCGTGTTTTAGCTGCCCCTTCGGAAGGGGACAAATGGAAACGCATCACCCCCTTCCAGACCTTCTTCAAACACGCTGGTAAAAGCTGCAAACTACTCATTGATGGTGGCAGTTCTCTGAACATCATTTCACCCCATGGATTGAGGGGCATGGACTTGCGCCCAGAGCCCCATCCTCAGCCACATAAAGTCCATTGGGTGAGCTAAATTAGCTTGCCCATCACTCAATGATGCCTAGTGTCGATCACTCTAGGTGCTTATTTAGCCACATTTGGTGTTATGTGTTGCCTATGGATGTTGGCAACGTCATTCTTGATCATCCTTGGATTTATGACCTAGATGCCCACAATGAAGGACGTTCTAAGGCCTTCAAGAACAAGGGTAAACACATACGATTAGCACCTACTCGATTCATCTCTCATATGAAAAAGAGTCCACCACCAGACCCTCAGATCTCCAAATCTCAGCACTCTCTACACCTTGCCACCAGAAGAGAGTTGGAAGAAGCCAGTCGTGAATCTGGATGCATGCATGTCCTATATGTCAAAAAATCCACTCCTATCTCTGTTTTTCAGCCCCAACCACCAGAACTTGTCTCCCTTCTCGACGAATTCCGGTGGTTGGGACTAAAAAACAGAGATAGGAGTGGAACTTATCTCCCTTCTCGACGAGTTCCAAGACATGACACCCACAAACCTTCCTGATGAGCTCCCCCCTTTGCGTGAATTCAGCATGAGATTGATTTGATTCCAGGGTCTTCGCTCCCTAACCGACCTCATTATCGTGTGAACCCAATTGAACATGTTAAATTGAAACGTCAGGTTGATGCCCTCCTTCTCAAAGGATTCATTCAAGAGAGCAAGAGTACTTGTGCGGCACCTTCTCTCCTTGCCCCCATGAAGGATGGTAGCTGGAGAATGTGCTTAGATTGTCGACCCATCAATAAGATCAATACAAAATATCATTTCTCCATTCCACACCTTGACGATATGCTTGATCTATTGACGGGATCCCACTATTTCTCCAAGATTGATCTCCGTAGTGGTTACCACCAAATCCGTGCTAAGGAGTCTCATGAATGGAAGACTGCCTTCAAAACACCAGATGGATTATATGAGTGGTTGGTCATGCCATTTGGCCTGTCCAACGAACCTGATACATTCATGAGAGTCATGAATCATGTGTTGCGGCCATTCATTGATAGATTTTTGGTGGTCTACTTTGATGATATTTTGATTTTTAGTAAGACCAAGGACGAACACTTGACTCATCTCCGACTTATCTTCAACACACAACCTGATCTTCTGAGCGAGTGAAAGGAGTGCAGATGCGTCCAGTCAGAATAGATTCTCTGATGAAGTGGCAGTCAACTTCAATGTCCTTAGTCCGCTCATGAAAAATAGGATTATTTGCAATAAAGATAGCTGCTTTATTATCACAGTGCATAGCAATAGGAGCAGAGGATACCACATCAAGTTCTTTTAGAAGAGATTGCACCCACAGAAGCTCACAAGCAGTAGTATGAGCCATAACACGATATTCAGTCTCAGCACTGGATCTGGCAACCATATTTTGCTTTTTGCTCCGCCAAGTAACCAGATTACCCCCAATACATGTGCAATAACCAGAAGTAGATTTTCTATCTATCTTGCTACCAGCATAGTCAGAATCAGAATAGCCTTCAAGAGAGCAATGACCATGTTTTCTAAAGAATAGGCCTTTACCAGGAGAGTTCTTCAAATATCTCAGAATATGACACAGTGCTTCCCAATGACACTGTTTAGACTTATCAAGATATCTGCTAACAAGACCAACAGCAGTAGAAATATCAGCTCTAGTAACAGTCAAATAAATCTATTTTTCCACCATTCTATATCTTTTACTGTCAGGATACAGAGGAGATTCATCATCATCCCAATTCACATTGGGATCAAGAGGTGTGTCAGTAGGCCGAGCTCCAAGCATGCCAGTCTCCTGTAGAAGAGCAAGAACATACTTGCGTTGTGATAGAACAAGAGCATTAGCAGTCCTGGAAACTTCAATCCCCACAAAATACCTCAATGTGACGAAATGTTTGCATAAATAGGATTTAGTAGCATTTATTTCAGAGATATCACTGCCGGATAAAATAATGTCGTCAACATACACAATAAGAACTACAATACCAGTGGACGTCTTTTTGATAAAAACAGAATGATCAACATGAGATCTGATGAACCCATAAGTAGACAAGGTGGTGCTCAGTTTGTCGAACCAGTCACGCAGACTCTGTTTGAGTCCATAAATAGACTTCTCGAGGCGGCAAACTTTGTGTGACTCCCCCTGAGCAACAAACTCAGGTGGTTGCTCCATATATGCCTCCTCCTGAATATCTCCATAAAGAAAAACATTTTTGACGTCCAGCTGGATGAGGGGCCAATCCAGATTAATTGCCACAGAAAGAACCCGTACAAAATTCAGCCTGGCACAGGAGAAAAGGTTTCAAAATAATCAAAACCATAGGTCTGAGTGTACCCTTTCGCCACGAGGCGAGCTTTCAGACGTTCAACTGTTCCATTAGGATGATACTTGACAATGTAGACCCAGCGGCATCCAACATGTTTGCAATCAGAAGGAGGATCAATAAGATCCCAGGTACCCCTGTCAGTGAGAGCAGCCATCTCCTCTGTCATGGCTTGATTCCAGGCCTGACTCTGTAATGCGTCATGCACATTCTTGGGCACAGAAATAGCAGATAGAGCAGCAACAAAATTACTAACATGAACACTCAGTGACCAGTGGGGACATGACTAGCAATATAATGAGATGTACAAGATCTAGTACCTTTCCTAAGAGCAATAGGTAAATCTAGATCAGAAATTACCTCAGTAGGGGCAGGACCTTCTGAAGGATAAGATTGGTTGTCAGTGGGGGGGTCTTGAGCAGAAGTAGGTTGTGGCGGCCGATTTCTGCGTTGATAAACAATAAGAGTAGCAGTCGTATCTGGTTGCACAATAGTGGTAGAATCACAAGTAATAGGCAGAGGTGTTGCAATCAAATCGGAGCTCAACGTAGTTCCTCTAGTAGAATAGTATGGAGTATCTTAAAAAAAACATCACTACTCATGAACCACTTTTTAGTAACCGGACTATAGCAGCAGTACCCTTTTTGAGTTCGTGAATATCCCAGAAAAATGCATTTTTCAGCTCTAGGGGATAACTTGTCTTGAGCAGGACCAAGCAAACGAACAAAACAAGTCGACCCGAAAATCCTCAAAGGAATAGAAAACAGTGGTAGATCTGGTTGTAGAACTTGTACAGGAATTTTATTTCCAATAACAGAGGAAGGCATTCGATTTATCAGAAAACAGGCAGTAAGAACAGCCTCTGGCCAAAAATGTTTGGGAAGATTAGAGTGTAACATTATAGTACGAGCAACTTCAAGTAAATGCCTATTCTTCCTCTCAGCCACTCCATTCTGTTGGGGTGTATAAGCACAAGACGTCTAATGAATTGTCCCCACAGAACGGCAGAATAACTCCACATTTTTTTGAACAAATTCCAATGCATTATTAGTACGCAGAATTTTAATCGGCATAGAATATTGAGTTTAAATTTCAGCAAAAAGGAATTTAATAGTTGGCAGAACTTGGGATCGATCTTTTAACAGAAATAACCAGGTAGCACGAGAGAAATCATCAATGAACAAAATAAAATATTTATTGCCAGATAAGCTTGGAATATGACAAGGACCCCATACATCGGCATGCACCAAATCAAAAATAGCTTTGCTACCAATCTAAGTTTTTTTGGAAAATACATATCTAGATTGTTTACCTAATTGACAGGCCTCCCATTAAAAACTATGCGGGCGAACACCAAAAATAACATGTTTTGACTTCTCAGCTGATGGATGTCCAAGTCTGAATTGCCACTGTAATGCAGAAACAGAAGCTGAAAGTGTTGAAGCTAGAGCTGAAGTGTCAATCTGTTTCAACTCATCTAAGTAATGGAGTCCATCAGGTCCTTCATGCCCCCACCAATCTTCATCCTCGTGCGAAGGTCCTGAAAAACACAAGTACTCGGTGCAAATGTCAAACTGCAGTTAAGATTGCAGACAATTTTACTGACAGATCATAGATTCAGTGGAAAATTCGGCACATTTAAAGCAGAGCGCAAAAGAACTTGTGCAAAGATATCGCCAATTCCAGATCAAGGAATAAGGTTTCGCCGAAACCGGCAAAATTTCGCCCCAAAATACCGATTTCGATAACACCTGATACGAAACCATGCGACTGTGTCGATACCGCCGCATTTCGCGAAATAAAAATGCAATTTTGCCAAAGTTTCGATGGTTTCGCTAATTTCGCCAAATTTCGAGGGGTCCAGTGCAGTTTTTCCAACTTATCTATCGGTAAGCAGCCGAAACCGGCGAAACCTGCCGGTTTTTGCAGCTGCTTTGTTGCTGCTGCTCTTCTTTGTGGAGAAAAGGGTGATTTTGAGGGGGATTTGCCATTTGGAGCCAAAGATCGACTACATTAAGGTAAATAAATATATTTTCTTCCATTTTCATTCATTTCCAACCTCTATTTCTCCTAATATCATTTATTTTGAACACATATTTCTCTATTTCACATAATTTCGTATTTTACACTAAAATATTAGATCTACTCCACTATTCATCAAATTTGTGTGTTCTAAACATAGATCCACACATCTAAGCCATGGATCTATATATATCTTCAATAAATTTACACAAATAACTAAATTTTATATCTTTTTTAGATTATAAATACTAATAATAGTATATATAATATATATTCATCATAACTAGTTATTTCACTTAGATTTAGTAGAAGTTGTTACAAACACTAATATGAACAAAAGGAAAATAATTTTTATAAAAAATACGATATTTTTTATATATACACTATTTAAAAATCCAAAAATTAAAAAAATCATAAAATATTCTTTTTTTTAGAAATAAGATATTTTTTTATTGTTTAATATCCTATTACAGTAGTACTCCTAATCACTTACATATACGTATAAGCTATTTGTTAAATATGCATTTATCAATTTAAAAATATATTTATCAACACAATACAATATACTGAACAACCAACTCAAACAGCACGACATTCAACATACAACTGATTTGAGTTGGTAAGTTACTATATTATTCATATGTTGTAAGTTTGATATTATTGGAGAAGTGTGTGTACTTATGTTTATGGATTGTGCTAGTAAAATTGCATAACTTAATTCCTATATTTTGTCATCGAAATCCTCAAGAAACAGGACAGTTCCCTTAGGTTGCGTTTGGGCGCCCCATTTGTGACTGCTGCAGTAATCAGCAAGTCAGGGGATTCTGATTACCTAAGTTATAAATCCCGAGATTCTTAATTACATTGTTTGGCTGAGTGGTTATTCAGAAATGCAGTAATTATGATTACTGACATTCCAGATTACGTTGTTTGGTAATTATGTATTTGAAATGCAGCATTTTTTATTTTTTCATAAAATCAATACATAATTATATATTTAACCTACTACATGGCACGAGGCATCCATATCCATATTTCACGTTGATTTGAATTCAACAAAAACATACAACTGTATTGTTTACAAGCCATCCATATTAATACAGGAGGCATCTGTATTCATATTTTATGTTGATGTGAATTTAACCACAAAAAAATTATACATATCTGTATTAATATAATTATAAGGTACACAACCCAATTGATAATGTGCGCAATCTGAACATACATATCAACCTTTGCACCAATGATTTTCCCATACGATATGCAAATTGTGACATGATCATTCTCGAATTTTAACCATTCAACTGTGTAATCAAACATACAATTTTACACAAAGTACAAAACGTCATGTGATCAACCACATCACTATCACCATACGAATCAACTACAAATTCGAATACAACAGCCACATCAAAAGAGTGAAATAGCACACCACGTTTAACCCCTAACCATTCCAAACATACTACATAATTGCACAAAATAACATCACACATTCTACCATGTCTAAACATAGACTACAACCTCTTAACAGAAAATTAAATGATGCAACAACTTGAGATAAACCCCTAACAAAACACCAACAAAATAGAAAACGGTCTAATTAGAAACGGGCAGCAGCAGTCCATGTAGCAGCAGCTTGGATTCTCAGTCCATGCAGCAGCTGCTTGGGTTCTCTTCACTCACCACCAAACACCACCATCAACCCACAACACCACCATTAACCCACATCAGGAAGAAGCTACTGTAGCTGCAGGTGCCGCTGCATGATTCAGGAAGAAGGAAGGTGAAGTAGAGCGGACTCCGAGCTGTTTCTGCAGCCACACCTCTCACGCCTCGAGCCGTAGTTGCAGAAGTCGCAGCAACAGGACGAGCCGTCGGATTTCACCAAAATGGAAAGCAGGCGGGTAGACGATGCAGCAGAGTGGGCAAGCCCATTAAGGGAAAGCGGAAACAGGGAATGTCTCCGTCGCGCCTAGTTGGAGGTGTCATTAAAACTGGGAAGATGATGGAGAAAGACAGGAGGAAAGATAATGAAGGGAAACAAGTGCTTCGTTTGTGTCGTAGGAACAAACAACGGCCAGTGAAGCACATTAACAGGAGTTTAATTAATATTTATTTTGTCCGTTTCTAATTCTATCACCGGAGAAGGAATGGCGAGATCCTCGTAGCGGTGGTGGTGATGGAGCGGTAGAGATCCAGCGGGGTAACTGCATTTGAGTGGTGTGACGGCGGCGGGCCAAGGCCGCTGAGGAAGCAGGCAATGCCCGGAAGAAACCAGAGGCGGGACCGCAAGATCCAGCGAACTGCGGTAGCGACAGGAAAAAACCAGAAAACGAAGGAATGGGTGGGGGAAAGTGATTTTAAACAGGAAGGAGTCGGAGGACGAAGAAGAGGAACAGTCGAACGCGTCAGCCCAGCCGTATACAGCTAGAGACCGTCGGCATTGCTTACGTCGTCGGCAGTCACGCAGGCGGCGGTGGAGAAATCTGCAGGTGGCGAGTGGTTGGGGAAAGCGATGCGGATGCCGTCCGTCTCGTCTTCAATTCACTGCTGCTGTGCTCGAGTGCTCGTCTTAAATTCCAGGAGAAAGGAACGGAAGAGAAGGTGGAAGGAATTGGGTGGCGTGGCCCGCGTATCGGGCGAAATCGGAGGAACCCTAGCACACAAATCTAGGGCTGGAAGCAAAACGGGGTGAAATTGGGCAAAATCGGTGAAGACGAGGTTAGAGAAGGAACAAGAAAGGTAGAGAACTAACCTGCTCCGCGAGGAAGAGGGAGATGCGCCAAACCCTAGAACAGCAGTCGGATCACGACTCCCAGCGAGCCCAGCAAACACCGCAGCAACGCGAGCAGCCACCTGACGACTTCAATCGCGAGCAGTGACGACTTCAATCGTGAGCAGATCCTCGTCGGGGAAGGAGGATATGACGGGGAAAGGAGAAGATGGGGAAGGAGAAGAGGTTAGGGTTAAAACCCTAGCGACCCCAGAGAGGATTGGGTGCAAGGGAGAAGCGACGAAGATCGCGTGGTACTGGTTGTGGTGGCGGTTGAAGGATGAGCCATGGTAGGCGGAAGGATGCGGGGGAGAAGACGACGGGGTGGGAGTCGGGGGCGACGAAGTCGGGAGTTGGGGGCGATCGGGGTTGCAGCCCTCGGTCTGTGATTTACAAAGTTCGCCGATATTGGCGGATTTTGTGAAGTCCGCTGAATGTGAGGTGAGGGAAATATCGCATTCCAACTGCTAAATTTCATAAATCCCATTCCTCTACCCAAACGACGACTTTACAAATGCGGTAGTCCAAGTACCGCAGCGAATTACAATACCGCCTCGAATTACCGCACCCAAACGCAACCTTACATCCCACATGAAGGACCCCCCCCAACCTACCCCCACATAAAATTTTATTGCATAAAACGATGCATTTAGGTGTAGAGATCACGCCTGTAAAATTTCATAAATTAATTCGTTCATTTTGGCGTCGAAACGGGCATAGTTGCATTTATCGAAATTTTTGTCGAAATTTCCATAAATTTCGGTTTCCATGCTGTCAAAACGGTATCGAAATCGGATACCTTATTCCTTGTTCCAGATACAGCAGATTTAGAACCATCAGCAAACATATCAGTGGATTTGGAACAGGGGTTAGTCAGTTTATAAAACAGAGAACAGCTGCCAGAAATATGAGATGAGGCTCCGGAGTCAATCACCCATTTGGTATTATCAGCACTAGAAGAAGGAGCACTCAAGAATGCAGAATCACAACCAGAGTAAGTGGCCGCGTGAGCTCCAGATGTAGTAGCCGATGAAGAGGAAGCACCAGTCCTCTCAAGCAGAAGACGTTCCACTTCGGAGCGGATGAACTTTGCAGTGGACTCAGTCGAGGGAGCAGCAGTGACCGTCTGAGAAGTATCATCAGTCGCAGCATTGGCCCACGCATGTGTGCCATGCTTCTTCCAACACTTGTCTTCAGTGTGATTGGTGCGGCCACAGAAGTCACAGTACCGCTGAGCAGTGGCACCTCCAGAAGTATCAGCAGATGAGCCACGACCAAGGGAACTGCGACCAGATGAGCCACGTCCCCGTCCAAGAGCAGTAGAACGATTGTCCGGCGGTCGACCACGACCCCTACCACGACTACGGCCAGACATAGCAGCAAGAGCAGTGGGATCAGTTGTGTCAGAAGACACATCTGATGAGGAGGTCAACAAGCGTTGGACAGGGATGAGATTTCGTCGGTATCGGCGGTATACCGCTCGAAATACCGATACCGACGGGTACCGGTACTGATACGTGCAAATCTGCCGTTAGGATCGCATATATCGGCATACCGGTGGGTATACCGCCAATACCGCCAAATATCGAGAGTACCGGTGCAAAATGCACCACTTACACATCGGTACAGGGCGGCACGGGCGGCATACCGCCCGATACACCGATTTTTGCGAGACGGAGTCTGCTGCTGCTGTTTGAAGAGGAGAACCTTGGGGAGTTTGGGCGATTTTCGAGATTGGAGCTCAAATCAGCCCCAATTAAGGTATACTTACTTAATTTCTTGCATTTCCCATCATTTCCAACCTCTCCCCTCTCTCTTCTCTTCTTATAATTCTATTCTCACCTAAAAAATTCACCAAATACCCCTAAAATCCTAGATCTACTCCAAAATACTTATGATTGATGCTATTTATCACTAGATCTATGATTATATTATATAGATCTACTGATTTATCACTAATTACCTCACTAATAATTAACATTAACATATTATTTCATTAATTAATAGTAATAATACAATTAGTACCATTAATAATAGGTATTTATTTTAGGTTTAGTAGAAGAAGTTCTATCAAAGACTAACATGAACATATATAAACAAAAATATACCCAAAATATCTAAATAATTCGTATTTTTTATTTATAAAAATGTTGAAAATAAAAAAAAACGTTTTTTTATTTTTTTTCTTTAGAATTGTGTGTGTTAATGTTGTATAAGATGAAACTAGCATGTGGAGTGCATATCACTTGTCTTTTTAATTAGTAAATATCATGTTTTATAATTTTAAAAATAATTTCAGACTTTATTTATATTTAAAAAATAATTATCTTCAAAAGAAAATTCTTAAAAAATCTTGTGTTTGATTCTATAATTACAAGCAAGTATCATACATTATAAAATATCGATTTTGATTCTACATTACATAAAAGAAACCGATTTTGTTCACTTAATGGCTTATTTTTATTTGATATTAGTATTGTGAATAGAGAATAGACTTAATATAGTTAATACGACAATGTACATTTCTTACTAGTACTTTTTTATTAAATGCTAAGTTACTAATATCATTTGCTTTGCTTGTTTGTCTTTGTCTTTTTCAGTGTTGACTTTTGAATTTTGAGAAGATGTCTTCTTCGTCTTCAATTGACGCTGAGGGTACGGCTGGTCATGCATCAAAGGATGTGAATTTTGCATGGAGTCACTGCAAGCCTGTACCTGGGTCTGGGAATAGGGCAAAGATTGTCTGCAACTACTGTAAGAAAACACTTGGTGGTGGAGGAATTACTAGATTCAAGCGTCACATTACTGGTGGTGACAAGAATGTGGCAATGTGCCAGAAGTGCCCTCCAAGTGTTAGGGATGACTTCAAGAAACTGATGGGTGCAAAGAGGCAAAAACAACAAAAGTTGAAGCAGGTTGAAAAGGCTTACACAGATACACTCTTTGATGTTAGGGCCACAAGTTCTTCTGCTGAATCAGATGATGACATTGCATATCCTCTAGGGTGTGATACTGCTTATACACGTCATATGTATAGGCGTGCTCTCAGAGACTCCCGCAAAAGTGAGTGGGATAGGGAGGAGGCAGCTCGGCTTACGAGGAGATATGGACCATCTGGTACAGGTGGAGGCAGTGGGGCTGCACGTGTCCCGGTTGTTGACTTAGATGATGATGATGAAAATCAGGATGCTCAATATAAAAGAAAGAAAGGCCCCGTTGATACACTCTTCCGTTCTGCTAGTGCAAGATTGAAGCATTTTGATGAGCCAGGGGTTAGGAAGCCTGATGCTAGGCAAAAAACTCTAAAAGCAATGTTTACTGGTGCGAAAGAGAAGGTGGGCAAGGCAGTGGGTAAGTTCTTCTTTGCTCATGGTATACCCGCACATGTTGCAACCGAACCATATCTACAACACATGGTGGATGTCATAGGGGAGTCGGGTAGGGGTATCAAAGCCCCCACTGCATATGAGTTGATGAACAAGTATCTTCCCAAAGAGAAGAAAGATCTACAGGTATGGATTGAAAGCCAGAAACAATTGTGGTATGAGTATGGCGTCACACTCATGTGTGATGGGTGGACATCTGGAAATAGAAAGCAAATTATTAACTTTCTGGTACATTGCCGTGGATCTACTGTTTTTCTAGACTCTGTTGATGAATCTGGTGCAGTCAGGAATTACAGTTACATCAAGAATTTAATGAAGAAATACATCAAGCAGGTAGGGGTTGGGAATGTAGTGCAAATAGTGATTGACAATGGCTCTAACTTCAAGAAGGCCGGTGAAAGTACAATGAAGAAATATCCGGTCTACTGGACACCATGTGCTGCCCATTGCATAGATCTGATCCTCAAGGACATGGGCTCAATTGATTACATCAAAAGTGTGACAACTGATGATAGGTTGATCACAGGTTTCATCTACAACCATTCCTTCTTGTTAAATGCTATGAGGTGATCTGAGTACTGTGGAGGTGATCTAGTTAGACCAGGGGTGACTAGATTTGCAACGAATTACTTGGCCTTGAACTCATTAAAGTCCAAAAAAGATGGACTTAGGAGGCTTTTCAATGGTGTGGAGTGGACCTCCATGAAGGAGCACAACACCCCGGTTGGCAGAAGGATTGAAGAACTAATTGCCAATCGGGCTTTCTGGGATAAGGTTACAAAGGTGTTGCGGATAATGGAACCTGTTGTCAAAGTGTTGAGGCTGGTAGATGGTGACAAAGCCGCAACAATGCCTTACTCGTATGATGCAATGCAAGTAATGGTGGAAGGTATTAAACAAGCAGCTCCTAGGTCCCATTCACAATACTTGTCAATTGTAGACAAGCATTGGACAGATATGCTGCTTTTGCATCCACTGCATAAAGCAGGTATATAATTTATTTCTTCTAAATTCAGATTTATGTTCTAAGTTTCTAACTCTATAACTTGCTATAAGTTAACTAAATCTAAATCTTATTTCCTTATTTGAAATTGGTGACAGCTTACTATCTGAACCCGAGGTTCCAATACTCGCGAAAACTGGGCTTAGATGAGACTCTAATGTCTGCTGTGAGAGATATAACTAACAAATTCTTTACCTCTACTGAAGAGCGCACCATAGTGATGGATGAGGTATATAACTTATATATATTACATAACAAATTCTTTACCTCTACTGAAGTTTGTTCTTAAATATTTTTGCAGTTGCGACAGTTTCGTGAAGGCCTCGGTTGTTTTGGTCATCCAAATGCAGTTGCCGACCGTGATCAGGGTGATCCTTGTGAGTGGTGGGTATGGAATGGAACGGGTGCCCCCCATCTAAGAAAAGTGGTTGTTCGTATTCTTTCTCAAACAGCATCTGCAAGAGGTTGTGAAAGAAATTGGAGCACTTTCAATTTAATTCACTCAAAGAGAAGGAACAGGTTGGGGGCAGACAGGCTAAGAGATTTGGTATATGTTCACTACAACATGCGGTTGAGGGCTAGAGCAATACGAGATGCCAACTACAAAGAAGTGGATTTTGTTGTCGTCCACGATCCCATTGACACCGCATACACATTCAACCCATCCAGGCGTAGAGGCATAGAAGAAGTTGATGATTCAGAAGATCCTTTAGAGGAATGGATGAATGAGATTGGTCGTCCCATTCTTGATAATCTAGATGGTCGTCCAGATCCATACATAGAAGAGCACTTTGAAGGAGATTCTGATACTAATGTTGACCAAACTCCACCTGAAAGACCTGAGCCTGAGCCTGAGCCTGAGCATGAAAATGCTGATATGGAGATCAATAGAGCAGTAGAAGAAGCATTGGGTAGCACACAGTCGCCTTCTTCAAAAAGTACATCTGGGTCAAAATCAAAATCTGATAATGATGGTGGCAATGATGGCGGCGGCAGTGAGCGCTCTCCTGAATATCCTCCTGTTGTTGATCCTCAGTATGATGATCGTCCTTATGTTACGGCAGCTGCACCTCCTCCTCCTCCAGCAGAAAAAGAATATCCCATGCGTGAAAAAACTTTTCAAAGGAGGAAAACTCAAACCGGCAAAGACTACAGTGGTGCTACACCACCTCAGGCTATAGGCTCCTACGGCTACAACAATGATCATTATTCTGATATTGTTGATTCACTTAGCAACATGAGTATTTCAGGTTCTGATTCTCAATCTCAACATGATTCAACATTGGGATTTGCCGATATGCTATTTGGGCAACCATACCCATCTCACTCTCAATATGGGTATTCTGGATATCAAAATCAGCCACCACCACCACCGCCACAACCAGAACCAGAAGTAGAACATCTTGTTGGATATACCTATACAGCAAATGTCTCAGGCCCACATGGAAGTTATCAGTACAACTCCCTTGCATTTTCTGAGGATGGTGGGCAAACATGGAGTGGTGATCATTCAGTTCTTCCTGTTTCTCCAGTCCCAATACTTCATATGGTTGTGCCTGTAGCTATTCAACATATTCCTCAAGGAAGTGAACGTCCACTCACTCGAGCTCCTCGACCTATATCTCCAAGAAAGGCACAATATCTCAGAGATTTAGAACAACATTTTCCAAAGATTGGGATGATGCAATTTGTCAACGATACTGTCTATGAGGAGCATGTGACTACATATAACCAACTTTATAGGATGCACATGTCATGGGCGGAATATCTCAATAGTATCAACTCATTACATTATGGACAACCTGCGCGCCACTCAACATACAACTGATGTGAGTTGGTAAGTAAATATGTTATTGATATGTTGTAAATTGTATATTGTTGCATAATTGTGTATATTTAAGTTTGTGGATTGTGCTAGTAAAATTTCATATCTGAATTCCTATGTTTTGTCATCAAAATCCTTCATCGAAATCCCAACGAATCAGGACAGGTTCCTTACCTCACACATGATGGACCCCCCTACCCCACATCCAATATAGAATTTTATTGTATAAAACGATGCATTTAGGTGTGGAGATTACACCTGTAAATTTCATATCTGAATTCCTATGTTTTGTCATCGAAATCCCAACAAAACAGGACAGGTTCCTTACCTCCCACATGATGGACCCCCCCTACCCCACATCCAATATAGAATTTTATTGCATAAAACGATGCATTTAGGTGTGGAGATTACACCTGTAAAATTTCATGAATTAATTCGTTCATTTTGGCGTCGATATGGCCAGGATTGCATCTGTCGGTATTTCCGTCGGTATACCGGTAAATACCTATTTCCAAGCTGTCGAAACGGCGTCGGTATCGGTCACCTTATTCCTTGCGTTGGAGACGCTGAAAGGCACTCTCCAAAGTAGGTAGCAGATCGCTGGCTAGGATCTGGTCAACCACCCCAGCATATGAGTCCGGAAGACTGCAGAGGAACTGGACAACCTGGAGTTCCTGTCTTTGGCGTTGCATCGTGGCCAAGTCAGTAGACAAGGGGTGTAGATTCTCGAGCTCAGCCCATACACCCTTAAAAGTGGAGAAGTAGTCAGCAATATGACGTCCAATAAAGTGTAGACGGGACAGCTATTTGTTCAGATCAAACACCTTTTTGGGATTTTTGTTGTGAGAATAGGTGTTGGCCAGTTGGTCCCACATCTCCTTTGTTGTCGGGAGACAAAGTAGAGTGACGCTGATGTGAGTTTCGTTGTTGTTCAGAATCCATGTCATCACAGTCGAGTCATCCTTGACCCAGTCTTCATAGTGCTTTTTGTCCTTGGGCTCGGCAGTAGTAGGCGGAGCAGGAGGCGGATCATCAGTCAGATGGGAATGCTTGCCCTGTGACTTGGCAAAAATCTCCATAGCAAACCCAATGTTGGTAGTTGCGTCCGTCGAGCTTCACAGTGGTCACCTGACGACAGAAGTCTTCATGGGAGGAAGCCATGAGGGAGTCGGGTCCACAAGCAACAGAGAACAGCAGCAGAGGTTTGAACCGCCTAGATCCGCCGGCTAGGCGGCAGCAGACAGAGGGAAGATCTGGAAGGACCAACCTACATATAGACTTCGCTGAGGCGCAGTAGAGAACCCGGCAGCTCAAGGGTCGACACGAGCAGACAGAAAGGGAGGATCGTCGAAGACCGTCAACCGAACAGACGGAGATGAACGACAGAAAGTCTGGATGCACTAACATGCCAACGCCGTACACGAAGAATCACCGAGCGGTGCAGTAGAGATGCACGGCCACCGGAAGGGGGCTCAACCACCCAGCGACAGCATGGGGCTGCCCGCGGCGGCAGGTGGGTGTCGCACCGGGCAGGCGGCGGTAGCGGGCGGGCGGGGGCGGCGAGCGGGTGGGGGGGGGAGGTGCCTCCGACGGAAGGGAGAGAGGGAGGGAGGGAGAAGAGAGGCGTTGGCTGGGAAGAGGAGGGCGGCTTAGCAAACCTGCCCCGATACCATCTTGACTGGATAGTAAGGGTTAGGGTACACAAGGTGTGCACCCCATATATTTATAAAGAGAACAATTACAAAGAGGTCCTTGTAGAATAGGAAGATAACAAATAGAAAATAAAGAGCTTAATTAAAACACTAGTTAACACTAAGTTAACTGAAGCTCATGTCCTTCGCCTTCCGGATTTCTCACTTCCGTTTGAGGTATCTTGTGATGCTTCCGGTGTTGGCGTTGGTGGCGTTCTGAGCCAAGAAGGGCATCCTGTTGCTTTTTTCGATGAGAAACTCAATGATGCAAAGCGTAAATACTCCGCATATGATAAATAATTCAACGTTGTTGTGCAATCTCTGCATCATTGGAGGCACTATCTTCTTCACTAGGAGTTCATCCTCTGGACCGACCATCAAGCCCTTCGCTTCCTGAATTCCCAAAACAATTTAAGTGTCCGTCAAGCCAAATGGTGTGAGTTTCTTCATGAGTACACTTTTGTTCTCAAACACCGCTCTAGAGTTGAGAATAAGGTTGTAGATGCTATCAATCGTTGCTTGACCACCCTACAGTCAATGAGCGTTGAAGTTGTGTGCTTCGACCGTCTGAAAGATTAGTATCCCACCTGTCCTGACTTTGGAATTATGCATTCCAACCTCCTCGATGGCACACCCGGCCAAGCTTCTGATTTTATCCTACGTGCATGCAATTATGTATCCCTTCCACTTCAGTTCGCGACTTTCTCATTTGGGAATTACATGTTGGTGGCCTCACTGGTCATTTTGGTAAGGATAAGACCACCGCTCTGGTGACTGATAGATTTTATTGGCCTTCCTTACGTCGGGATGTCGTTCCCATCGTGTCTCAGTGTCCTACTTGTCAAATC
The DNA here is from genome assembly GCA_963693085.1 of Alisma plantago-aquatica. Classification (NCBI taxonomy): domain Eukaryota; kingdom Viridiplantae; phylum Streptophyta; class Magnoliopsida; order Alismatales; family Alismataceae; genus Alisma; species Alisma plantago-aquatica. The sequence continues at coordinate 380,666,033 of OY856414.1, forward strand.
GCAAAAACCAAAAGACAAAATACGGGCCTTTACACCCCTCTTCCTATTCCCTATGAGTCTTGGAAGGACCTAAGTATGAATTTTATTATGGGTCTTCCTCGCACGTCACGTGGCCAAGACTCCGTGTTTGTAGTTGTGGATCGTTTTTCTAAGATGGCCCATTTCATTGGTTATTACTAAGACTTTTGACGCTTCTCGTATCGCCCGCTTGTTCTTTAATGAGGTAGTCAAGGTACATGGTCTTCCCACCACCATAGTCTATGACTGTGATGTGAAATGTGTTAGCTACTTTTGGAAGACTTTACGGAAAATCTTTGGCACCAACCTCAAATTCTTTTCTGCATTCCACCCTCAAACTAATAGTCAAATTGAGGTGGTTAATAGGAGCTTGGCTAAACTCCTGCAATGTCTTGTGGGTGAATGTTTAGACAATCGAGACTTATTGCTACCTACTGCTGAATTTGCTTACAACAGTTTTGTTAATCGATCCACTAGAAAGAGCCCTTTTGAAGTTGTTAATGGTTACAAGCCCCGCCAGTCTATAGATCTCGTACCTATGTCCACTATTGACCGACCTTCCTACACAGCTGAGACCTTTGCCTAGCACATTCATGATTTGCATATCAAGATTCACCAAAAACTTACTTTGTCTTATGAAAACTACAAGCTTTCTGCAGATGTACACTACAGGTTTCAAGAATTTAATGTGGGAGATTATGTGCTAGTATGTGTGCGTTATGAACACTACCTCAAAAATTCTTTCAAGAAGCTTCATGCCAGAGCGTTAGGACCTCTACAAATACTTAGTCGATAGGGACCAAATGCTTATGTACTACATTTGCCAGTAGATTGAGGCACTAGTGCAATATTCAATGTGGAGGATATTTCTCGTTATCGTGGTACATTCGAGGCCCCTCCACCACCAGCGGGAGGTTCTACAAATCGTCACAGTGCTTCCTCTCCTTCAACAGCTATACCTCCTCTGCCTCGACTACCTCAACAGTCGCCCGAGCGCATCGATGTCGTCTTGGATGACCAGACTATCCTCACCAGCCAGGTCATCGAGCATCGTTTCTTGGTTCACTGGATATGTCATTCTCCAGTAGATGTCGCATGGATCACCAAGGAGGAATTCCGCCGCATTGATGCATATTTTCTTGAGATCTACATCAACACTGACGCGACGGAGTTGAGTCTTTTGCAGCCAAGGGGAGTGGATGTAGGACAGGCTCCGCCTTTACGCACTTACAAACGCAGGCGTCGTCGTATCATTAGTTAGGCTTTTTTTCTAGCTTGCGTTATTTTATCATGTCTTTTCTTTATTTTGGGTTTTTGTAAGTTATTTTATCATGTTTTTCTTTATTTTGGGTTTTTGTAAAGTCACGTGGATTAGTCCCACATTGGCTACTGCCCTTTTAGTCTTTCTTTTAGAAGCCTATATAAAGGCTCGTTGCGTTGTTATTGAAACACAGTTGATGAATGAGAATTATTCCTTCTATTCTTTAGTCGTATTTTCTTCTTTAATTATGTAGATATACATTAAGAGTCAAAGGGGGTGGAACGCTAGTTACACAAGGCTACCCGTAGAAGTGTCACATACGCCTTCAAGATTTGTACATTATGCCCATTAGATGTAAGGAAGTGGTTCTAGGAATGATTTTGGATGGAGAAGTTAGGACAATCACAAAAGCTTAAAAGAATTAAAGGAAGTTGCTTGCGGTAGATGGCATACAAGTGTCCTTGCAGGGAATAAGCCAGAGAAATTTAGTAAATTTTGACAAGATCAATTATCTTCTGAGCTAAAAAATGTTGCTTGCGCTTTTATGGTCCGAACCATTATGTTGCCAACCATTAATGACAAGGTCAAACATTGGTCGGTCAAATCGTCTACAGGTGGACATTAGATAGAGGAATGGTGAGGCTATACCTATGCTTGAGGAATTCCAGGGCGTGCTTGCAGAACCCCAAGGATTGCCTCCAACGAGAGTAGTAGACCATAGCATACCCTGGAAGCAAGGAACATAGGTTGTATTCATTCCCCCTTTATTCGTACGCTTAGCCCAAAAGGATGAGATAGAGTGATAGTTACCAGAAATGCAGCAACAAGGGTTGACATGACCTAATCGTAGCTTGTTCTCTTCTACAATTCTATTGGTGATAAAGTGTGAAGGAAGTTGGTGATTGTGTGTGGATTTCAGGGCTCTAAACCACCAAAGAGTGAAGGACAAGTTTCCCATTGCGATCATTGATGAATTGTTGGCCGAATTATCCAGGTTAAATGGTTTTCGAAATGAGATTTACAAGTCAGGGCACCCATCAAATAAGAGTAGGAGGATGACATAAGAAAAACTGCTTTCAGAAAACACAAAGGCCAAGATGAGTTCATGGAGATGCTCTTCACGTTCAGCAATGCTCATGCAACCTTCCAATACCACATGGATGACATTTTTGTGGAAGTATGCCCCTGATGTTTTTTGACACATTGATTTATGAGCTACTAAAACAAAAGGAACACATATGGCCAGTGTTACAGATCCTACATACACGCAAGCTTTATGCTAAGGTGAATAAGTGAGTGATTGTGGTAAATTATATGAATGACTTGGGCACATGGTGTGCAAATTGGGGTTTTTTTCCATTGAGAAAGGCAGAGTTGAAGATTCTCAGCTAGCCAATACCAAAGTCACTAAAGCAGCTCCAGGGAGTCCTGGGTGCAGCTGGGTACTAAGGGAAATTTAAAAAAAAATTATGTAATTGTCACGCCACTCAATGATCTGCTGAAGAAGAATGGGTTTGTTTGGGGAGGAGCAGCAAGGTAGCTTTCAGTCACCTCAAACTTGCTTTGACTACTGAACCCATCCTTGCCTTGATAGATTTCAATGAAACATCCGTCGTCAAAAGTGAATCGTCCGGAGGAGTTAGGGAGTGATGTCTCAACGAGGTCATCCAATTTCAGAATCATAGTCAAGCTATGGAGGGGAAGCCAGCTACCATATCTGCTGCGCCATCACTTTACCATTCGCAGTGATCATCACAGCCTGAAGTTCCTAATTGATCAGAGACTTAATTATCCTGCTCATCATAAGCTGATGCGCTATGATGTTTCAGTGGAGTATTGTCGTGGTTGCACCAACCTAACGGCCGATGCATTATCCCGGTGCTTTGAGAAGGCAAAAATGCAATGGCTTTTTGGAAAAACAGAAACAGTAGCTGAAATCTTCATCTCGGAGGTGGTCAAACTCCATGAATTCCCTAAGAGCATTTTATCGGAAACGGATGCCGTCTTTACTGAGGCGATTTTGGAAAGACTGTTACGAATCGTCGAAGCTCGGCGTACCACCCCCAGTCTGATGGCCAAACAGAGGTACTCAATCGTTGAATTGATCCTACCTGAGATGTTTTCGCAATGGACAAAGAAAGGACTGGCGTCGTTGGTTACCTGTGGTGGCAGAGAATGTGCCCGTCAAGAAATCGCTGCTCCAGGGTCGCAATGGTGTAGACGTCTGGAGCGGGCGGCGTCAGTTAGTTATCGGGATCGGCCCGTATCGTCGTGGCGAGCATCATGGCGGGGTTTCTGGCGTTGATTTCCGGCTGGGGTCTACCTCTTATTGGGCGGTAACCTGAGATTTTCGGCAACGCAATTGGCAATAGCCGGGCAGCGATTAAACGGGTATGTGCTAACCGCTGCAACTAAAACAGCCGCGTGCTATCGCTCTGTTTTTACCGTTGGTTTGAGTGCGACGGAAGGTCTCCGCTTTTGCATTGCATATTATCCATCAACGTCGTATCGACGCGGCAGCTCACCGCCGATAGCTAGCGTGGGACGCGCTTTACCAAACGTACCCACGAGCGGTGGGCCTGGTGGCTGGTGGGGCTTTTTCTGTTTATATATACCTAAACCTACGCCGACACAAAGGCCCAAACTTCAGAAATAGAAAGCCCCCTTTTTGTATTTGTTTTAATTAACCTGATATTTTAATCTATATAATATAGGAAGAGGAAAAAGTGTGGGACGTCATAATTTTAATTAATTTTGTAAATCATGAAATGGTCCTTATTTTTCCTTAGAATGTGGTATAAAGTGGGAGGGGTTGTATGTAACTTTTTTTATTTAGTTTCTTTATTTACAAATTATTTCTTATCTTAAAGTAAAGTTACCGACACCGAAAAATATTCATCATTCCTTGAATCCATTGAGCTAGATTTTAGCTCAATGATATTGCAATGTGCATCAAAATTCATTAATACATTGATAATACATATATGGGTGAATATTATTACATATCTAAGTAGGTGTAATGTTCTTAACATATATAAATGTACTTTACTTACGTACTCAAACAAAGTTGGACAATTTATTATTCCCTTAATTAGGTGAATTCATAATTTAAGTTAAAAGAAAATAATATTATATGTTTGAGAAATATAACAAAATATAGTCACAATGAGAAAATCCCAAAATTAGTTGATTGTCATGCATGGACTGTATGTGGAGTATCTAACACAGTTTGGGAATTATTAAGTAACTCCATGATAACAAGTAATGCAAAATATGACCACATGGCATAATCAAGAACAAATTTTTCTCCCTTCTTTTTTAAAATGCTACCTAGTGTTCTTTTCTTTAATAAAATTTTCTTCTCTCCTAATCATTTAAATAAAATTAGATATTGAAATAATTATGATGACTATCGCCACACAAAATGAGATTACTCAAAACAAAATACGGAATTATTACTTATCACAAAATTGCCACAAAATAAGGTAAATTAAAATCATTTTGTAATTCAATGTCTCAAGCGGAAGTTCATCACATCAAGCCTTCAACACAGGCCACCTATATTATTGTATGCCAAAAGCTTATATTCAAGGTTATGAAGCCATCATTGTTATACATATTCCAACATGTTCATATGTACATGCCATTTCTAAATAAACATGGCATAATGCCAAAATCTACGTGTCGGTATACAAAATACAAAATCTCCCCAAAGACCTGAGAGTACAGGAACATACACATGAATTATATAAAACTCTAACTAGCAGCATGTCACACCTCTAGTCATTATTATCCTCCTTACTAATCAACACCTGCACCATGACCTCGACCTCCTCGTCCACGACCACCTAAAAAGTTGTGGAACCCACAGAGTGAGACCAAACATCCCAATGAGAGTTATAACTCTTCGCCAACATCTATTATAGGCTTTGTGACATAAAAGAACAATAAATAGAGAAGGTATTACTATTTGAGCAACTTAAGCAAATACAACTGAACAATAGAATATTTTATACTTTTAGAAGGAATATGAAGAACGTGCATAACAGTTGATTTCTCTTATCGCATTATAATTCAAGAAATCAGTATAATGCTAAAGCATGGGGTCATCCGATGCGATTCGCATTTGACCCTAAGCAAATATACTACATGGCTATTTAACCAATCGTTATGCCTTGAGGATTTGAGGCATACTACTCAAATTTAACCGACCACTGCTAAGTCAAAATCAGTACCATACAAGATAAATGGAATAGTTGAACTCCGTGATTATCACTAGCACTACTTGGTCAGTTCAAGTCTAGAATGCAGTGACATATAGTCATACTGCTAAAAGATAACAACTTGTAGTCATAGCTACAGTCCTATACAGACAACAACTCATAGTCAAGCTACGGTCCTGTAAGAAACTTGTCTGCCTTGGTACATGGAACAACACTAGAGAACTGACTCACGCATGACCATTCAATAATGAATAATATACCACTGTTCCAACAATTTAAGGATTCAAGTAAATATTTATCACTTGCACCCCGCATATTCAACAACATGCGCTCCGAGTTTCCCCGTAAGAGTTACTTGTTTCACCATCCAGCTAGATACTCACATTGTAGATGGATCTATGGTACATAACAACTACATGATTAGGATTTCACTTGATTAGACATACCAATTGAGTATCTTTTAATGCATCAATCAAGTTGTAGTGTATTAACCCTAAACAAATTCTTACAAAAATATGGTAACATGCAACTTTAGAATATATAAAACGTATTAAGTGAGAACTTATCTCATCATCACATGGCATTTGTAATACTGCCATTTTTAATGTCATCATTAACAACACATCACTATGGGATGTCGATCCCTCAATTATGCACAAAGCATTGTGTTAGGTCATTGACCAATTCATATACCCCTACAACATTCAATATCACAAAAAGCCTCAACATTACTCATAATCACCACTCTGTATTGTATAGGGCTCACCATATCACTCACTTAGCTATGCCATTCATTTCCCTACAAGTTAGTGTTGCACAAGTAGGAGAGAGAAAATACTATCCATGAAAAACAATCTTCAAATATAGTGAACACGCTTGTCTTGTTATCATCATATTAGGGTTAGGGTTTATATGTACTTGATTAGGGTTTAATAGCATCATACCACCTCAAAACCCTAATTCCATCACTTTCCATATTGTTGGAGAATCATGTATCATTATTGATGGTTAGCCATTCATAATCACATTAACTTTACATAAACCATTACCCTAGGTACTAACCATATTGATACTTACATGTGTGTATCTTAACCAATTTTAACACATGAGTGTTGACTTGTTCAGCAACAAGGCGTTGCAACCTGACCATGTATGGGGTGTCGTGACCAACCGACTGTGGGATGTTGCGACTAGCCAACTATGGGGTGTCCTGACCTGACCGGATAGACATTTGACCTTAACACAGCCTCACAAGGCATTGTGCTTAGCACCAACTTAGAGTGTCTCGACCCTTAGCAACACAATGTCACATCCCCTTAGCATCATGACGTCAAGATTATGAAACCAAAGACATGTAATGTTGTGTCGCGAATGTGATACCAGGGGCATGTAACACTACATTGTGAGCGTGGCAAGGTGTGTTTCAACCGTTACTTTCTAGGTGCATTACAATCATCTGGCATGGCATCAAGACCAAGTTATAGAACATGATGTTACCACACTGACAATCAAGTATTTTAGCCCTAACACAAATTATTGGACCATTACCAAGTTCTAATCCAGTGCTACGAACTAAACACTTAGCCATCTAAGCAACAACATTGACCATTAACCAAGTCAAACACTACAGCAATGTTGCGTCGTGACCTAACTAATAGGTAGCGACCAGTTTAGGGTTAAGGGTTGTATTACGACCGAAAACGCCCTAACAAGGGGTGTCGACCACGACAGAAGTTCAAGGGTCATCTTGACCACCTGTACCACCCCATGGAAGATCTGAACCATGGTCTAATAGATGGATAACAACAACATAACCCATCATAAACAGAGTGTACAATACCCTTAATCATAGGGTTCATCAACCTTAAACGTGATGATGGAAGATCATACAAAGTAAGATGTTTAAAAGAAGATAAATAAGAATTTTATGCATATGTAACAGATCAAAACCTCATGTTATTACAAGTACAATGATCCACATAGAAGGTAGTATGAAATCAGGTTAGGATGCACATAATAGAAGTAGGCAGAGTTATAAAACCCACATGATTTTTTTGTAGAGAAACAACTCCTATGATTTCAAACTCCAAACACTTCAACCATGCTCCAACACCTCGGTAAAGAGATCACCTCCAAGAATAAGAAAGAAACCACAGTCACCAAGGAGTTTAATAAAGAAGGAAATCAGGCCTAATCTGAACCAAAGATGAAAGATGAAGGAGATGGAGTCATCTTCACAAATGGCCACCATGGAAGTGTGAGACCCCTAACCTTGTTTAATGTTTTGAACAAGCTTAATTACCATAATTGTATTCTTAAAACCCTAATATAACCTTGTGATATTCTTTGGAATCATAAGAGAAGCTTAAGTTTCAAGTTTGGTCCAAATTTGGACACTGTTTGAGCAAATTATGCAATTTTATGTACATTTTGGACTTTTATGCAATTTACCCAAATATGAGGTTTTAATTGTAATTTATCACATGAATTATGTTCCTTATATGTTATATTATCATTATTGATCTTTTTGATCCATGGGACGCCTAGTTGAACCTTGTTTTGGAGGTGTTTTCTTCAAGGGTATTTTAGGGTTTACCCTTTTAGGGATGATCTACCTTTAGGAGCTATCAACCAATGGTTTATTTGTTTGGCTTGAAAATTCAAAAAAAATGCCTAAGCAGGTCTCCATGAACAATGGGGCAGCTTCTTGTGTGGTTTCTTGTATATCCTTAATAGTTTAAGGCCATGGACACATGGGGAGCTACTTGTACACCTCATGCTTCTTCTCTACCTTATCCTCCAAGCTTTATATATCTATCCTTAAGCTCCCAAATGAAACTTTTACTCTCTACCACTTCCCTCCTGCTAAGATTATCATCCTTCCTCTTTTTGTATGTGGAGATGATGTCCAAGGTAGAATCATCTAGGGTTACAATTTGCTTCCTTTAGGGTTTCTAAAGCTCCTTCTAGGTGATTTTGACGTAAATAAGTATCCCCTTCTTTCCTCCATTTTTGTAACATCCCTGACCTGGGTTATGACATAAAACTAGAAGATTTGCTTAATTAAGTTATTTATAAACTTGTTTTAATCTTTTGAAAAGTAATTAAAACTCAAGGAAAGTTTAATTTTCAAGTTTGAGCTTATTTGCAAACTGTTTATGCATTATATGATAGTTTGGGTGTAATTTGCAATTTACCCAAGATGAGTGTTTATATTGCAATATGTCACATTTTGAACATGCTTCAAGTTCTTTATCATCATAAGAGAGAGAATTATGCTAAGGGGTGGCTTGTGGAAAGCCTAAGTTCCAAGTTGGAGCTTTTTTTAATAATGCTTGTGCCTTGTGTACCTGTTTTGGTGCAATTTGCAATTTACCCAAAATGTAGGGTTGATATGCAAATTACCAACTCTAGAGTGTCCCTAATATCTCTTAGAATCATATAGAGGATATAGAAAGAAATAGGCACCATGTTTGAATCATTTTTGAGTGATGGTATTCTTAGTGATGAAAAGACCAAGAAGAGTTGTATAGTTGAAACTCTAATTGAGTTGTATCGAGTTGTAGAGCTTATATGGGAGTGTCTATTGGCTAAGGAGCCATATAGGAGGTCCCATATCATTTTTTCAACTCTTGGACTTTGCAACTATGGTTTAGTCTCCTCAAGAAGTTGATGGATATTGGTTTACAACTTTCCTTGGAAAAAGTGTATCGGTTTGTGAATAAAGTGATGTTGAGTTGAAATATTTTGCTCAATAAGATAACTAATGGCTGAAATCTTATACCTAGATTATCCTCAAGAGTTTTTTATGTCAATATAAATATGTGTGCATGCATGGACATGTGTCAACCATGCATGGACATGTGGCACCAGTAGTATAAGGTGATGACACCTCTTATACAGTCTCTCTCATGAACCTCAATTATATATACCACTCCTTTCACCTACTACTGAAATTTTTTGAATCCTAAAACTCTCTTTCTATTAGATATCGTGCATAATAGTTGAGGATCAAGGAGGATCTCGAGCCTTAAGCTTAAGGTGAAGCCATGGTCATCTTCAACCTTGGTTGAAGCATGAGTCTCGGGTTGTGATTCTTCCTTTCTTTTCTTCTTCACCAAGTTCTTATCTATGGATTCTTTGCATATAGTTCATCTATGGATTCTTTGCATGAGTCTCGAGTTGTGAACAAGTCTTGGATCTTTTATAAGTTCATCTTCGACCTTGGGAATGTGAATCTTTGGATCTTGGAGCTTTGAAGTTGTTCTTGAGGCAAGTTATATAACTTGAACCTAATCATGTTATTATTCACCTTCAATCTTGCTATACTTGATGATCTACTTTCAATTTCGAGTTTTCTTGAATAATTGTTGAATCCATGAGTTATAATAGTTTCATAGGACTGTTTTCCATGAACTAGGACAGTAAGGAATGAAATTCTAGAGCTTGATGATGATGACATCATCATGGCACAAACTGATATCAGGTTGAAGCACCTCCAACCCAATATGATGATGAAACCCAATATGGTGTGAAGCACACACACCTCTTGTACGATATGGTGTGACACACACACACCCCTCTTGGACGATATGGTGTGACACACACACACATCCACCTCCTGATATGGTGGAAGCACACACCTCTTGCCCGATATGGTGGAAGCACACACCTCTTGCCCGATATGGTGTAAGCATACACCTCTTACCGAATATGGTTTAACCACACACCTCTTGACCAATATGGTAAGCAAGAATACACCTCTTGCCCGATATGGTAAGAAAACACACACCTCTTGCCCGATATGGTAAGCAAGAATACACCTCTTGCCTGATATGATAAGCAAGCCTCTTGCTCGATATGGTAAGCAAGCATACACCTCTTGCCCCATATGGTAAGCAAACATACACCTCTTGCCCAATATGGTAAGCAATCATACACCTCTTGCCTGATATGATAAGCAAGCATACACCTCTTTCCCGATATGGTAAGCAAACATACACCTCTTGCCCGACATGGTAATCAAACATACACCTCTTTCCCGATATGGTAATCAAACATACACCTCTTGCCCGATATGGAGGTAAGCACCTCAATTCTGATATGCTTGATTGAGTAACACATGAAGTGTGTTATGTCAAATGATGCATTAAGATGTAAATATTTTAATGCATTTTGATAAGTGTAGGCTAATGTACCTTGAGGAAAGGGTTGAGCGAACTTAATAAAGTATGATGTAATCAATATCTTAGTGAGTATGAGAGAGAAACCCATACTTTGTGTGATAAGCATTTAATGAGCATACATTGATACTCCTAATATGTGTGGAGCTATGAATCAGGGTTTGATTCTTGATAATATGAACTTGAAACCCTAATTGGCTTGAAAGGGAAACCCTAACCCTAATGATGGGAAGGTTGTATTTCTCTTGTATTGCATGGTGATGTTATGTACTTGATATTGTTTTTATCATGAAATACTAACCATGCATGTATCATGAGATGATGAGCATAGCCAAGTATGAGCTATGATGTTTCATACGATACAGATTAAATGGGCCTTGTGAGCCATGTGAAATACTTGTGCAATAAGTATAATGTATACCTAGTCTGAGGACCTAGAGGTGAGAGTTACCTGATAAGAGGTGACAATGTTCAATGATGAACTAAGGGTTTGGATACCCAAATCTAGCAATCATGATGATGATAATGTTAAGGGATGAGAATCCCCAGTAATGTGATAAGGGACTGAGATTTTGAGTGTTATGCATTCAATGTGTTCCAAAGATTATGAAAGTACTTCATAAATATATTACACCTTTATTTGTAGCATCTATTATAATCCATGCTTGTAACTTGGTTGATGCTAAAAGATATTGTAATGCACCTAGTTAATCAAGTGGAACCTTATCATGTAGTTTCCCAGGCCATAGATCCATTCAGTGTCAGTATTTGCTGAATGGTGAAATGAGTTTAACTCAGAGTGCATATTTTTTAATATGTGGGAGTGATGGACGAACATATCCTTACGTCCAGATAGGGATTTCTGTGTGATCTCTCAAGGAATACCAGGGTTGTGATCGCCCTGATGAAAATGTATCAGGGATTGAGGTGTGATCTTCCCAAAGACAGTGCATGATGTGGCTATAGTTCTATAGCGAAGATGTCGTTATACCCCATCAAGCTAGTTGCAGTTTGACATGATGTCACTGTCAGTGGTCTCGTACTGACTAAGACGGGTGAGGTCTTGGCAGCCGACTCTTCCATTGACCTTTTATGATACCGATTTCAACTAAGCGGTGGTCGGTTGGAGCATGAGCGGTATACCTCATCTCCTCTGGGCATAAGTGTGATTGTAAATATGTAATTAGCCATGTCGCGTATCTGCTTAAGGATTGAATACGGAAACATTAGTTGATGTTACATTACTTTTATTCATCTTGAATAGATAGATGTTATATGTGTTCTTCATATTCCTTATAAAGTGAGTAGATGATTTATTTCTCTATCTTAGATATATGTAATGCTTTAAAAGATGATATTGCTTTATTCTACTTTTAAATAGTGATTAATCTTGATTATTAATATAAAAGATCCCATGCTCAATTTTATACTATTTATTTGTGATAATAATATTGTTGGCAGAGAGTTATATCTCTCACTGGGACTTTTGTATCACCTCGTTGTCCCAACATTTTTAGGTGGATGCATATGAGGAGGTAGAGATCGTACTACAGAGGGAGCAGAACATCAATAGGGACAACAGTAACAACTCAGATTGAGTGTGATGTCTATTATGTCTTGTAGATAGAAGTACTATGTGTCATCTATGTACTCTCAGGTCTTTGGGAGTTAGTACGTAATGGTTTTATAAACGATCTGAGATTTTGGCTTGTATGCCTCAAGGTTTTATGTTGCTTATGTATATGTTTGGGCAAAGCAACTGGTATATGATATCCTCGAGATAAGATGGTACAATGCATGTACAATGTGAACCATGATGTATATATTGCCTTGGTTCTTTCTTTAAGAGTTTCATGGCAATGGATCTCTTTGCAAAATGGTTTTAATTTTTAGTGATTTTCGTTAATCCGCTGTTAATGGTTATTCCACGTAATTACTGGTGGTGATTTAGCTATCGGTCTGATGACAGGTCATCACAATTTCATTCTCTGTTCTTCTTCCTTCTACTTTTCTTCAGGTCAGATCCTTGTTGTTCCATGGTAGAATTTTCTCTAGAACTCAAGAATCTACCTTTCTTGCTTCTTCTTCTAGGGTTTTGCTTCCTTGTAGAGAAGGGTGCCTACTTGGCCGAGTTCAAATCTAAAACTTGGGTTTTATTTCCTTCTTTTCTTGAGTTTATTTCTGCTAGAAGTTTGTTCTTCTCATTAGAGGCGAGTTGCATAACCCTCTTTACTTATATTGCTTACTATAAGCTTGTTAGCTCATGTTTTTGCTTAAAAATGGTGATTTAAGCATTAAGAAGCTAAGCTTGTTTGGGATTTCGATTTTTATGGTGTTTCCTATTTTGTTTCCAATTCTAGGTGAACATGTAATCATGTGTTCCTAAGGAAGGAGATGACTTAGTTGAGGTTGGTATCACCACCTATGATGCTAAGCACCTATAAATTGATGGTCCATAGTAGGGTTTCTAGGTTATTTTCTTCTCTAAACACATGACTTGTGGTGTGGTCTTCATGACAAGCAAAGGTGGTGACCAAGGGTGATGAACGATGGTGTGAACGGATAGTTACACCTTATGTCAGTGTTAGTCTCTTTTAGAATCTCAATGAGCAATGGTTTGATTCTATAATGGTGTTATCAATCAATGATGACATTAGCCTAATATCTAGTGGTGTTAAATGAATATAGTGATGTTCTAACAATCGACGGTGACTTAATGATCACAACCAATGGTTGATCAGGTCATCACTGCCAATGGTGATTTAAGGGTGTAATTGTAGCATCACTTAAGCCCTAAACCAATGGTTTTTTGGTTTTATTGATGTAATGGTTAGACTTATACTCCAATGGATGGTTTTAAAATATGAACATGGTCCAATGGTTAGGATCTAGCACCTTGATTTAATAGTTTTGAATAATAGACTTGATCCAATGGCTGAGATTGGATTTTTCAACATCCATTGGGTTAGATTGAAGCCTATAGTATTATATATTATTTATAATCATTTGAATTTGATGGTTTCCCTTACATGATCAATTTAAGGAGCTTGATTGTTGAGATGATGGCTTGCTTAAAATGTACAACCAATGAGTTTTAATACCACAACCTACAATGCCCCCTTTATGTTATTAAATAAGTGATGTTTAGGGTTTAATGGTGACTCTTTCTAGGTTACAACTTGATGTATTTACATATGGTTGGTTTAAGGTGTTTACTTATGTAAATAACCAATGGTCTTACTTTTTCAACATCCAATGGATCTGGGTGATGTTGTGGTATGGTGATATGGGTTGAATGATGTTGGAACCAATGGAGATTTGACCTTAATAAGGTAATCTTACCTTTTCCCTCATATGAATAGAATGGATAATGACCATATTGTGTTGATATGTAACCCTAATGGGATATAGCTTGTTACACTTAATACTAATGAACTCAGGTGATGGTGATTAACTATGATCAATCTTCCTTAGTGGAATAAAAGAATAATGGAGTCTCTCTTATTGTTGTTGAGCTCTAGTATACTATAAACTAATGGTTACACCTTGAGATATGTGTAGATACATACTTGAGAATAGTATGGAATGTGATGATGATGTTGTGCCTTGTGCATCCAAGATTATATGGGGATGATATAGGTTAAGGTTTATCATGAATGTTGAACTATAACTTCAATGTAACTTACCTTGCTAAACCTAATCCTAATGAAAGTAGAGAATGATGGTTATCTTTCTTTTAATGATTAATATAACAAGGAATGATGTGATGGTCTTAATGACCTTTGGGCATGGTTGATCCCTGAATGAGGTGTAATCCTCTTATGATGACAAGGGTCGATACCATGTGATATTGTGAAGGATTTATATGATATTGTGAAGGATTTATATCTTATGATAGTGTGATGACATGTGTAGTCTCTGAATGTCAAAGAATAGTACCATGTGATGATGATGTGATCACGAGTATGGTCTTTTGATTGAGAGGTGAATAGTGCCCTATGATATTTAGACGAGAAATTATGGCACATACGTTTTATATCTTCTGAAGTTGTTATATAGTAATGTTTTCTAGAGATGAATTAGGGCTTGTTTGTCCACTTGTTTGATGTAGCCTTAATTCATGCAATTGGAGATAACTAATTAAGTGAAACCCTAATCATGTAGTGCCATGTGCCATAGAACCATATTCAGTGTCAAAACCATCTTCGGTGTCAAAACTTGATGGATGGTAAAACAAGTATTCCTAAGGGAAACTCGGAGCGCATATTGTTGAATATGTGGGGTGCTTGTCACCCTGACACCAAGTGATTTGGGAGGATGGATGTGGTCATACCTAGCCTACTTTTTGAGAATGACTATGGTCAGGTCTCAGTGATTATAACATGATGTCATTAGAGGACAACTGTGGTTGTACCTCATTGATTGGGTTTGAATATCCTGGATGCTAGCACCGTGACCTGTACCAAGGTAGGCTACTTACATGACTATATGTCATTGTTTTATAGTTTGACTGTATGTCACTGCGGTGCAGACTCGTACTGACTGAGTATGAAGAAGATCTTAGAGTTTGAATCTTCCTAGATCTTATATGGAACTAATTGTGACCAAGCGGTGGTCAGTTGGACTTTGAGTGGTATGACTCAAACTCACCAGGGCGTAATAAAAGATGTAAGATAGCCGTGTAGCATATATTTTTAGGGTTATACACAACACTTCATATTGAATGATAGCCCTTGTTTGATTTCTTTTCATTGAGACCATGTATAGTACATTTGAGATGATAGATGTGCTTATAGTGTAGTTATGTTCATGTTGTAAACATGCTTATCCTGTCAGATATACTGACACTAATAGTTAGGAGGATGTTGCTAGCTATGTTTAATATTGCTAGTCGTGCCTATGTATTTAGAAATGCTTAAACTACTAATCATGCCTATGCAGCTAATTGTGCTATGATGTTAGTTCTACTTATGATATAGATCTACTCCCTTTATTTGACATGCCAATATTGATATCCATGTTATGTTACTAGACATATTCATGATTTTAGGGATTCTTATGCTACTAGATTGCTTGCGTTGTTAGCAAGGCATATGATGATGGTCAAATTAATGATGATGATTATTATTAGATGCAATTTGATGAAATTTGAGTAGATATCTATCCAGAGAAATGGGTTTACCTATTACCTATTTATACATTGATAATCATACTTGTTGCTAAGCTTATTTGCTTAATCTGTTTAGCATACTTAAACTTTTCAATATGTTCAATTTACTATTAAATACTCCAACTGCTCAGTTATCTACTGTTTAACCTGATGTAATCAATATCTCTCACTGGGATTGGGTCTCACCTCGTGGGTCACCACATCTTTTTAGGTGATTGGCAACAGCAGAAGAACCATGGTAGCAAAGGAAACAGAGGTGATGAACCTAGAAATGGTATCTTAGTGTCTAGTGTGTTCTAGAGTCATCCCTACACTCTCAGGTCCAGTTGAAAAGTTTATATATGATGTTTTGATTTATTCAAGCTCTCGATAGTATGTTGATGCTTGTATATGTGAAAGATGTGGATAGTGTTCCTTTGTAAAGCTTATGTTGTAGCTGAGGCTACATGGAAGTTGTAGAGGTTATTGAGCATTATGTAAATGTTCCTAAACAATTGGGAATTGTTGAAATCAGTTTTAATTTACCCTATTTTCTGGGTTTGTGTTTTATTAATGAGTAATCGTATTTTTTGTTTTGAGTAATCTCATTTAGTGTAACATATTTTCACAAGTTTGTATCAGAGCTTTAGGTTCACTGAGTCTACAAGGATACTAGGACTTAGGACTAGATGATGTCTTAGTTAGAAATATGACATAAAAATATGGTGCGTACTGCCTAATCTCAGTATTTGGGTGCCTTGGACAGGTATTCAATTACTGAAGAAAAGGTAAGTATGGAACTCTTAGATTGTTCTCTTTCTGATTACTCTGATCAAGTAGTCATTTTGAAACAATTTAAAGAGCATAAAAAATAAAAAATCATGGTGCATATATCTCAATCTTACCCTAAAGAAGATGAGAATTACATCATAACCTATCAAACTTGAATATTTGGTAACTATAAGAGAAAGATACAACACCATGAAACCTAAATATGAATACAAATAAGAGAAAGAGGAGTTCTTGAAGCTATAATTCAAGAAGACAATAAAGTAAAAGACAGATAAGTCTGTGCTAATAAAGTGATCAAGGTATGAAATCCACATAAGATGGAGAGAGCTCATGTTATAAGTATAATATGATAAGATGAATGAGAACAATGGTAGATGAATAAAGTGGAATCTAAGTTATCTCATATCAACCTATGCGTGTACGAAAGTGTTAACGTAAAATATGCATGCTATGTGAAAGAAATCAAGGGAGAAGCTCCTTGTTTAATGAACAAAATATGGAATATGATGACCTATTCCTTGAGTAGTGGTTTAAAAACATGGTAAAATGAGAGGATAGATACAAGAACGATGAACATTTAATGGGAAAAGAGAAATGAGATATGATAATCTTAATAATATCTATGCTAATGGAAAGGAACCCAAGCTGTAA
This sequence comes from Alisma plantago-aquatica, assembly GCA_963693085.1. Taxonomy (NCBI): domain Eukaryota; kingdom Viridiplantae; phylum Streptophyta; class Magnoliopsida; order Alismatales; family Alismataceae; genus Alisma; species Alisma plantago-aquatica. The sequence continues at coordinate 380,683,310 of OY856414.1, forward strand.
GAGGTAAGATGATACATAAAAAGTGTAACCTTCATGAGGGAAAATAGAATTGGTTACCTTTTGCTAGTGACCCCTAGACAATGCTTATATGATGTGAGAAGTGTGTTTCACTTTGTGTTCCTTTCTTTTTTAGGCATATCTTACAAGTGGATCTCATGCCACTTGGTACACATGAATTTGCTATAATCCTGGGATGGACATTTTGATATGATGTGTGATTGCCTTGGACTATAGTTCTAAAATCTTTATGTTTTGTAATGAGCATGCTTTTTGATCCTTTGAAGAGTTAGGGGGATTCCTCTTATATGTTCTTAGTTGGTTATGATGTTGTGGAAGTGGATGAAACCAGGTTATGAGTTCTTTATAGCACATGTAGTGGGTACCAAGGTAATAAATCCTAGTATCCAGAGTGTGTCAGTTATATATGAGTTAAAGATATCTATTAGATGAGTTGTCCAGTGTTCCTCTCCAATAGAGAGAGAGATGATGTGGATCTTCCAAGTGTTGTTTGGGAAAATAAAATGGAGTATCCTTGCTAATGAATGATTGAAACTCTAATGTGTTAACAAGTGGTCATCGTAGCTTTATGATTTATGCTTTCTTATACTAAACTTGTACACTATAAGTATGATGATGACCAATCATATAGCTTCCTTATATGTGATATAATAAAGGAATGCTCTTAAATGCTAAGATAACCCTGCAATGTTATCTTGTAAACATATTTTAGTTATTAAATGCAATATCATGTTGAGCTCGTGCATCACATGTGTGGTGTGTTTGTTGAGCCTTGTTATAAGGCATGGAAAGATAATGATTCTATAATGTTGTGTATTGTTTGGTGATAGTTGGGGAAGACCACCATCAAGGATAGATGGTCTGTTGATCAACAAACATGTGTTACCGTGTTCCTTTAAGATAAACCTAGGATTAGAAACTAGATGCCAAATTCTTTTAAGCACTCAATCATGAATTGAATTTGATGAATGGATGCTTCTCCGAAGAACACAAGATCGTCTGCAAAGCAGACATGCTTAAGATGAGGTCTCAATCTTGTCTAGCTGGTATCAATGGATAAGAGTTAGAGTGGATGACATAAGTTATATGACCATGATGAGTTTAGGGTTATCGTTTAGACTAACCAATGTATCGATAGAATTCATAAATAGTAGGAACAAAGTAATTGGGTTATGTCTCATAAGTTGTGACTAGCTTTGAATGATGACATCTCAAAGTATTTCAGAGATGGTTAGTAGCATGGTTAACATCTTTGCTAAATCTTAAGAATGTTGAAGCAACTATACTTACGTGTGACAATTTCAGCAAGAGTGAGTTGGGGGTTAACTAGAGTACCCTCTTGGAGTTATGGTACATCTGCTAAGTGGGTTGTGTGAATTCGGGTAAGATGAAGATAGTGTCATTGCCCTACCCCTAACAAGGTCAATCAGGAAGTTATATTTGATTATGGTTGTAGACAAGTGTATGATTCTTCAACTAGACATATGGCCAGTCCATCATTGAGATGATTGAATAATCTTCTAAGAACATATGCCTTATAGTTCTTGACAATTAGGGGATACCCACCCGATTGAGTGAGTTGCTAATTACAACAACTATAAAAGGAGCAAAGAGAAGAAACTTTATAAAGTTACATGTGATAAGAGAGACATGATGTTTCATGTTTGATAAGAGCCATCAAGTATGACCTCTAAATGATGTGTGGTATGATAGATAGAATAGTTCAGGATGATAATTAGAGTACCAAGTTGAAAGGTACTATGAGACCAGTATGGGTGGCACAACAGTTCTTATGTTGAACCAAGGTGACACATGCAAGAGTTAAGGGAGAAGAATATGTCTTCTATGAGAATGATGTGACATCACCATGTGATAAAAGTAACCATGTGGAATATTGATTATGAGATGCATGAGAAGTATCCATCTTTGTTTACCTTGGATTTCAGGGGCGAAATCCCTGTTAGGGGTTTATGGTTGTGAGACCCCTAACCTTGCTTAAAGTGTTGAACAAGCTTAATTAGCATAATTGTATTCTTATAACCCTAATATAACCTTGTGATATGATTTGGAATCATAATACGAGCTTAAGTTTCAAATTTGGTCCAATTTGGACACAATTTGAGCAAATTATGCAATTTTATGCACATTTTGGACTTTTATGTAATTTACCCAAATATGAGATTTACTTGCAATTTATCACATGAATTATGTTCCTTATATGTTATCTTATCATTCTTAAGCTTTTTGATCCATGGGACGCCTAGTTGAACCTTGTTTTGGAGGTGTTTTCTTCAAGGGTATTTTAGGGTTTACCCCTTTCAGGATGAGCTACTTTTAGGAGCTATCAACCAATGGTTTATTTGTTTGGCTTGGAAATTCAACCAATGGTTCCTAAGTAGGTCTCCATGAAGGGTGGGGCAGATTCTTGTGTGGTTGCTTGTATATCCTTAATAGTTTAAGGCCATGGACACACAGGGAGCTACTTGTACACCTCATGCTTCTTCTCTACCTTATCCTCTAAGCTTTATATATCTATCCTTAAGCTCCCAAATAAAACTTTTACTCTCTACCAATTCCCTCCTGATAAGAGAATCTTCCTTCCTCTTTTTGTCCGTGGAGCTTCTGTCCAAAGAAGAAAAAGGTGTGGATCTTCTTGGTAGAAGCATCTAGGGTTATGGTTTGCTTCCTTTAAGATTTCTAAAGCTCCTTCTTGGTGATTTTGACCTAAATGAGTAGGTATCCCCTTCTTTCCTCCATTTCTTTCTCTGTTCTTCTTCCTCCTACCTTTCTCTAGGTCAGAACCTTGTTGCTCCATGGTATAAGTTGCTCTATAACTCAAGAATCTACCTTTTCTGCTTCTTTTTCCAGGGTTTTGCTTCCTTGTGGAGAAGGGTGCCTACTTGGCCAAGTTTAGATCTAAAAATTGGGGTTTTCTTTCCTTCTTTGCTCGAGTTTCTTGCTTTTATAAGTATGTTCTTCTTAGCAGAGGTGAGTTTTGTAACCCTCTTTACTTATATTGCTTACTATAAGCTTGTTAGCTCATGTTCTTGCTTAAAAATAGCAATTTAAGCATTAAGAAGTTAAGCTTGTTTAGGATTTCGATTTTTATGGTGTTTCCTTTTTTGTTTCCACTTCTAGATCAACCTGTCATCATGTGCGCATTCTTCCTAAGTAAGGATATGACTTAGTTCAGGTAGGTATCACCACCTAAGGTGCTAAGCACCTATCAACCGATGGTCCATATTAGGGTTTCTAGGTTGTTTTCTTTTCTAAACACATGACCTGTGGTGTAGTCTTCATGACAACCGAAGGTGGTGACCAAGGGTTATGAATGATGGTGTGAACTGATAGTTACACCTTAGGTCGGTGTTAGTCTCTCTTGGAATCTCAATGAGCAATGGTTTGTGTGATGACTCGTCTCGGAGAAAACATTATTAACGATGTGGAAGCGATTAATTAGCAGCGGAATTACTGAAAATCACTAAAAATTAAAACTTTTCATAAAGAGATCTACAAGCTATAAAACTCTTTCATTAAGAAACAAGGTAAGTTATTTACAAACTAATCCATCATTACATCTCTGTAATATCACATCTCGAGGGTTACAAGCATCAACTGCCATGTTAACTGTACAAGGCAAGATATAAAAATCTCGAGGCATTATGCCAAAATCTCAGATCTATATTAAACCTCTATTGACTCCTAGGACCTGAGAGTACAGAGACGACACATAGGACTTTCTATATACACAAGACTCGACAGACAATGTCTCCACCTGAGGATCACTGTTGTCCCTGATGTTGCTGCTGATGCTGTTGCTGCTCACCCACTGAAAGGTTCCTTCATCCTCGGCGTCTACCTAAAAAGTTAAATCCCACGGGGGTGAGACAATTGAATAATTGTCCCAGCGAGAGATATAACTCTCTGCCAGAAGCGTTGTTATTGCAATTATTAAAGTAACAATGAGCAGAAGAACTATAATTATTCGACATTAGGCAATTCATTGAATAAGCTAAGTAGAGCAGTATTCTCTAACCAATCATTTCAATTATAACTTAAATGAATGACAAAACATATAATCAATGAGGAATATGAAGAACATGTATACTAGTTATTCAACTAGGACATTATAATCAATGTATCATCAATCATTGTTTCTCGTAGTTCAACCTAAGCAATTATGCTATACGGATGTTTACATTTTACAAACATATTTATGCCCTGAGGAGATGAGTTACACCTCTCATACTCCAACCGACCATTATGAAATTGCAATCGGTACCATACATAGGTCATCAGAAGAGCCATATTCCTATGACCTCATCTTCCTCAGTCAGTGTGAGGTACAATCACGCAGGACATCTTGTGTCTCTGCTATAATAGCTTTCCAGGGTATTCTGGCAACTTCACTATTAGAGTTACAGTGGCATGCTGTACTCTCTTCGTCATCGAGGGATTTCTTGTTTATCTTACATCGATGCAGCATTCACAACATCATCGGGAGATTAGTGATACATCATCCCGACATAAACATATAATGAAGGATTGAGAGATTAAATGTACATCTCACATCAATTCCCTCATTAGGACGTAAGGATATTCACGTCCATAACCCCCACATACTCAAAAGTATGCTCTCCAGGAGTTCCCTTAGGAAAACTTGTTTCACCATCATTTAACTTCTGACAATGATGGATCTATGGTCAGGGCTCTACATGATATCATTTCTCTTGATTATTTAAGTACATTATAGCATTCTTTTATCATCAGGCATGTTTTCAAACATAAACCAATAAGACAATTGCTATAAAGAAAGATTACTAATTGTATCAAGTTCATTTCACATCTTGTTAACATTGGGATATCAATACCTAAGCATCTCCTCATTATGATTTAGGAATATGGGTATTCAAACCCTTAGATCATCAAAATACTTATTACCAAGTAACACATTGCCATTAATTCATTTAACAGTATGAATATGATAGTAGCAATGCAGATATTTCTCATGGCTCATACAGCCTATCAGTCTCATTTGTTACCTCTCACTAGGCAACATAGTATCATTACTTTCAAAACTTGTAAAGTGCTTTTAATGAATATGACATCATAACTTTTACCTATCTATGCTCACTATTTTATAAGAACCTGCATGGTTAATATAAATGATAACAGACACATTATCTCTACATCAACACAATGTAAAACAAAGATGACTTTACTATGCAAGTATTGCACCACTATGCCCTTATTAGGGTTAGGGTTTCCCTTTTTAATTCAATTAGGGTTAACCAACCCCTTTAGCTTAATTAGGAATGGTGATTCCTCATTTCATAATTCAGTCATAGAGTTTCATGCTTAAAAGCATAACCCAGAATTAGGGTTTACTATTCACATCATCACATTACCTTAGATTAGGGTTTACTATTCATATTATAATGAATCAAGATCATACCATCATCATGTATGAGGATTACTTCCATTAATGCCCTCAAATTAGGGTTAAGATTCATTAACCATCATAATTAGGGTTTCATGATCTCACTTGATATGGATCATACCCTAATTAGGTATCCATCTTTATTAGGAGTTCAATACTTGATTGCCATTCACATAAGAACTCTTCTCTTTCATCTTTCTATAAGTTGATGTTTACATCACCCTTGATTGTCTAAGTCAATTCAACATTGACATCATGGGTTATGTCATTATTATTGTGATTATTAAAGCTCACTTGTTTAAGGAGTATTAGTCACTCTATCCCATCAAGGTACCTTTGTAGTGTTCACCACTGATTATAACATGCATTAATCAACTAATTACTTGGTCCCTTAATCACTTTAGGTAACTATGAGGTTTAGGTTAATCAACCACTAAACCATCTTGACCACTAAGGCATCAAACAATCTTGACCTTTTTAGACCTCAAACGGTCTTGCTCACTAAACCCCCAAACGGTCTTGGACATACCTTGAAACTATTTGGTGTTGAAGACCGTTTGGTCTTGTTGACTTTTGAAACTGCATGGTAAAGTGAACACTCAAGACCATTTGCCCAAGATGGGGTGGAGACCGTTTGGTCTTGTTGACCGTTTGATCAAGTTTGACTTTGAAACCGCATGGACATAACCAACCTTGAAACCGCATGAGATCAAACGGTTTAGGATCATTTGGTCCCAAACGGTCTTGAGACCATTTGGACTCAAATGGTCTTGAGACCGTTTGGACCCAAATGGTCTTGAGACCGTTTGGTCCAAACCACCTCAAAACCGCAAGGACCGAAAAGTGTCTCAACCACTTCAATTGAGTTAGGGTTTCCAATGTTGAACCCCTCAATCGATCATGCACTTGTTAGACACTCATCAATTGAGTCAAATAGGTCAACCCTCAACTGATTTGACACTCAATTGACCCTCAATTGATCATCAATTAAGGCTTGGATCAGTTGGATTAGGGTTTGAAATCGATGACCCTTCAACATACTTCAATGTGAGTCCAATTGATTTGAAATCATTGAACCATCATCCAATTTGGTCATGTCCTGACCCCAAATGGTCTTGGGATCATTTGGATGACCTCCAAATGGTCTTGAGACTGTTTTCTCAAGTCAACACCAAAAACGAACTCAACCAATTAAGGTTTGACTCATTGGATTGATCACTAGGTCAACAATCGATTGCACCTCAACTAATTACCTTTAGATTTTCAACCACTTAACCATAGTCAACCCTAGACCTCCAAACGGTCTTGGGTGACCCCCAAATGGTCTTGGGATCGTTTGGATGACCTCCAAATGGTCTTGAGACCGTTTGCCCATTATTTTATCAAAACTAAGTTATTCAATTAAGGTTTGAACCCTAGGTTTGGTCACCAAAACAACAATCGATTATTCATCAACTTGATATCATTGGACCCTCGATTGGTCAACCCTACTTAACCCTAGACCTCCAAACAGTCTTGGGCACCAAACGGTCTTGAGACCGTTTGGGTCGCTCAACCCAAACTTCAACTTAATACAATTATTGAAATCAGCAATTGACCCGATTAGGGTTTTGATGATTGATGGGCCTTTGATTGGTGAACCAATTGGAATTAATTGATGGTTTTTGGTAGGTGATTAGTCTACATTATTATCAACAGGCCTCCAAATGGTCAACACCTGGTCAACTCTTCCAAACGGTCTTGGACCGTTTGCTTCCATGCGTTCTTGTGAAACCGTTTGCATTCAAACAGTTTGAAACCGTTTGCTAAAGGTTGGGAGACCGTTTGCTAAAGTAAATTCTTGGATAAACATAGGGATTAATGTCATCATCTTCTACCTCTGTTCAACCAAGAACAGGGGCCGTTCTTCATGGAAAAGATAGCAAGAACACACAAAGGTGTCTAAAGAAGAAGGTTTAAGCAACGATTATAGGAAAGAAAGATGCATTAACAAATCTTTAAGGGTTAGAGTTGTAAAACCTGCCTCTAGGACTGATACAAAGCTCCAAGCTTCGTAGATTTAATGGTGGCTTGAGCTTCAGTAGGTTTCCAAGGCCCATTCTTCAAGTTTTGGATGGAGAAGATGGCTAGAAAGGAGAATCGTGTGAAGAACACCATAAATTTAACCTTATATAGTGGTTTCCACCATGAATTCGAGGTAGATGGTGATCAACACTTACCAAGTCAGTGAGGTCGTCCTTTCTCTAGTCCATAGCTCCTCCTTGGTTGGTCCAAGCAAAGTTATGAGAAGAGGAACTAAGGAAACTATCCTTTGAGTTGTTGGAAAGATACACTTATATATTTTTGGATATTTTCAAGGAAAGTGGAAAGAAGAGGATTATCTCCTTTTATCTCCCAAATAAAACCACCAAAGCTTCCTCCATCCTTGACCACGTTTCCACCTCCTAACCTCATGCAAAACTCCTCCATTATCCAAGGTTAAAAGGAAAAGAAACAAAACACCTTAAAGAGTTGTATATTAATATCCATCTTTATTGGATATTGCTTAATATATTATTATTTGTGAGTAATTTTCCACTTCTACCATGATCATTCAAATGAGGTTCCCCTCTCATTTTCTTTGCTCTTCTTGATTCCAAGAAACATGAGATATCCTCTAGAGGTATATATTACATGTTGGACCCTAGTTTTTGGGTAAATTGCACTTTACACCAAAACTAGGTTTTAATACACAAGGATTGCTCTACAAGCTGTATCTTGGTAACCAAGCTTGTGAAAACTGTACCACTTCATCATATTCATTATTATGATGTCCCAATCATCAGAGGAAAATCTTAGCCTGTGTAATATGCAAGTTAACCCCTCTACTTGGGTAATTTGCACATTAGTCCATTATTAACAAAACAATGTTTCAACATTATGCAAAAAGGACTAAAATTGAAATATAAGTTCCTCAAAAGCTTTAATTACTTTTCAAGAATTACAAGCAAGCATCTAACCAACTTAATTAGGCAAAACACCTAGGGTTAGTACATAACCTAGGTCAGGGATGTTACAGTTTGATTCTCTAATGTTGCTATCAATCAATGATGACATTAGCTTAACATTTGATGGTGTTAAATGAATATAGTGTTGTTCTAACAACCGATGGTGACTTAATGATCACAACCAATGGTGTATCAGGCCATCACCACCAATGGTGATTTAAGGGTGTAATTGTAGCATCAATTAAGCCCTAAACTAATGATTTCTTGGTTTAATTGATCTAATGGTTAGACTTATACTCCAATGGATGGTTTTGAAATATGAACCTGATCCAATGGTTAGGATCTAACACTTCTTCATATAATAGTTTTGAATAATGGACTTGATCCAATGGTTGAGATTGGATTCTTCAACATTCAATGGTTTGGATGGAAACCTATAGTATTATATATGATTTATAATAATCTGAATTTGATGGTTTCCCTTGCCTGATCCATTTAAGGAGCTTGATTGTTGAGATGATGGCTTGCTTAAAATGAACAACCAATTATGGGTTTTAATCCCACAACCTACGATACCCCCTTTATGTTATTAAATACGTGATTTTTAGGGTTTAATGGTGACTCTTTATAGGTCACAACTCGATGGATTTACATATGATTGGTTTAAGGTGTTTACTTATGTAAATAACCAATGGTCTTACCTTTTCAACATCCAATGGTTCTGGGTGATGTTGTGGTATGGTGATATGGGTTGAATGATGTTGAAACCAATGGATATTTGACCTTAATAAGTTAGTGTTTGTTACCTTTTCCCTCATATGAATAGAATGGATAATGACCATATTGTGTTGATATGTAACCTTAATGGGATATAGCTTGTTACACTTAATCATAATGAACTCATGTGATGGTGATAAACTATGATCAACCTTCCTAGTGGAATAATAGAAAAATGGAGTCTCTTTTATTGTTGTGAAGCTATAGTATACTATAACCTAATGGTTACACCTTGAGACATGTCTGGATCCATAATTGAGAATAGTATGGAATGTGATGATGATGTGACTTATGCATCCAAGATTATATGGGGACGCTATGGGTTAAGGTTTGTGAATGAATGTTGAACTATAACTTCAATGTAGCTTACCTTGCTAAACCTAACCCTAATGAAAGTAGAGAATGATGGTTAATCATGTTATCTTTCTTTGAATGATTAATATAATGATGGAATATCCCTCCTAATGAATGATTGAAACTCTAATGTGTTAACTAGTGATCATCATAACTTTATGATTTATGCTTTCTTATACTAAACTTGTACGCTATAAGTATGATGATGACCAATCATATAGCTTCCTTATATGTGATATAATAAAGTAATGCTCTTAAATGCTAAGATAACCCTACAATGTTATCATATAAACATCTTTTAGTTATTAAATGCAAAATCATGTTGAGCTCGTACGTTACATGTGTGGTGATGTTTGTTGAGCCTTGCTATAAGGCATGGAAATATAATGATGAACTTGCAAGGAATGATGTGATGGTATTAATGACCTTTGGGCATGGTTGATCCCTGAATGATTTGTAATCTTCTTATGATGACAGGGGTCGATACCCTGTGATATTGTGAAGGATTTATATCATGTGATAGTGTGATGACAAGTGTAGTCTCTTGAACAGCAAAGAATAGTACCATGTGATGATGATGTGATGACAAGTATGGTCTTTTGATTGACAGGTTAATAGTGCCCTGTGATATTTAGATGAGAAGTTATGGTTCATATGCTTTATAAGTTGTTATATAGAAATGTTTGCTAGAGATGAATTAAAGTTTGTTTGTCCACTTGTTTGATGCATGCTTAATTCACCCAATTGGAGATAACTAATCAAGTGAAATTCTAATCATGTGGTACCCTGTGCCATAAAACCATCTTCAGTGTCAAAACTTGCTGGATGGTGAAATAAGTATTCCTAAGGGAAACGCAGAGCATATACTGTTGATGGGGGTGCATCCTGACACTAAGTGTTTTAGGAGGATGGTTGCGGTCACACCTAGCCCACTTTTTGAGAATGACTATGGTCGGGTCTTAGTGATTATAACATGATGTGATTAGAGGACAACTGCAGTTGTACCTCAGTGATTGGGTTTGAATACCCTGGATGCTAGCGTCGTGACCTGTACCAAGGTGGAATAGTTACAAGACTATATGTAGTTGTTTTGCAGTTTGATTATATGTCACTTTTTTACAGAGTCATACTAACCAAGTATGGAGAAGATCTTAGAGTCTAGCTCTTCCTAGATCTTATATGGAAATAATTGGGACCAAGCAGTGGTCAGTTGGACTTTGAGTGGTATGACTCAAACTCCCTAGTGCGTAATAAAAGATGTAAGACAATTGTGCAGCGTATCTATTTAGGGTTATACACAACGCTTCATTTAGGATGATAACCCTTGTTTGCTTTCTTTTCACTAAGATCATGTATTGTACAATAAGAGATGATAGATATGCTTATGTTGTAGTTATGCTCATGTTGTAAACATGCTTATGTTGTTAGATATATTGACACTAATAGTTAATATGATGCTACTAGCTATGTTTAATATTACTAGGCACGCCTATGTAATTAGAAATGCTTAAACTGCTAATCATGCCTATGCTGTTAATTATGCTATGATGTTAGTTCTACTTATGATATATATATATATATATATATATATATATATATATATATATATATATATATATATATATATATATATATATATATATATATATATATGTTCCCTTTATTTGGCATGCCCATATTGATATCCATGTTATGTTACTAGACATATTCATGATGTCATGGATACCTATGCTACTAGATTGCTTGTGTTGTTAGCAAGGCATATGATGATATTTAGATTAATGATGATGGTTGTTATTAGATGCAGTTTGATGAAATTTTGAAATTTTGAGTTGATATATATCCAGAGAAATGGATTTACCTATTACCTATATATACATTGATAATCATACTTGTTGCTAAGCTTAATTGCTTAATCTGTTTAGCATACTTGAACTATTCAATCTATTCAATTGATTATTAAATACTCAATCTGCTCAATTATCTACTGTTTAATCTGATGTAATCAATATATGTTGGAGAGAGTTATGTCTCTCGTTGGGACTGGGTCTCACCTCGCAGATCACCAAATCTTTTTAGGTGATCAGAAATAGAGACAATATAACCTTGGTAGTAAGGGAAACTGAGGTGATGAACCCTAGAAATGGTATCTTAGTGTCTAGTGTGTTCTAGAGTCATCCCTGTACTCTCAGGTCCGATTAAAAAGTTTATATATGATGTTTTTATTTAATTGAGATTTTGATAGCATGTTGATGTTTGTATATGTGAAATATGTGGATAGTGTTTCTTTGTAAAGTTTATTTTGTAGGTGAGGCTGCATGGCAGATGTAAAGGTTATTGAGCATTATGTAAATGTTCCTGAGCAAATGGGAAATGTTGAAATTGGTTTTTAATTTGCCCTATTTTCTGGGTTTGTGTTTAATTAACGAGTAATCATGTTATGTGTTTTGAGTAATCTCGTTTAGTGTAACAGGTTCTCACAGGAAGGTTCACACCTCATGGTCAAGAAGGAGGACAAAGATGGAGGTTTTAGGAGAGAGGAAACATGATCAAGAGTAATATTACTTACCAAAAGAGTAAACTTCCATGAAATCACCACCAAGATGTTGATCTAGTACAAGATATCCAATAAAGGAAGATGGATAGGCCACCCAAGGTCCAATCTATGATCTTCCTTGCTCCTCAAGCTTCAAGGGCGATCCAAAGGAAGAAGAAGTTATAGTCCAAAAAAGATTGCTTGGTTGTGAAGAGGATGGTTTATATACCCCAAAGGAGGAGAGAAGTGAAGATCTTTGAGGTGTCAACACCATAGATCACAAAAGGACACATGCCCTCCAAATGGATAACTTTTTCCTCAACTTGCATGAAAATATCCATGGTCATGTTTATCCACAAACTATGTCATGACCTACTAGGTCGGTTGCCCTCTTGATGCAGTCGCGACATCACCTTCACCAACTTGTCTCGGTCGAGACACTTCAAGGTGAAAACCCTAGGTCACATGTGCATGGTCGAGTCACTAGAAGACAAGATGTTTTGACCCACCTCTCACAAGGTTGTCTCAGTCACGACCATGCTTCCAAGCATGTGTCTTGGTCGCGACCCTCACCACAAGTGGTGTAGAGGTCACAACATCAAACCCTAGAAGCCCTAGAAACCCTAATATCACACCATCATCCAAGATTCAAACAAAATGTCCCACATCATATTCTTATCTCTCATGATATCAAAGTACAAGATGCCCTCTCTTCATGTGACATTTTGCAAATTAACCCTCACTTATGGGTAAATTGCAAACTAGTCCATAACATACACATATATTGCAAAATAGCTCAAACATTAATCAAATTGGACCAATAATGAAAATACAAGTATGTCACATGGTATTAAAACATTTCAAGAGCTTAGATTAAGTTTTAAGCATCTCATTATATAAGGTATTCATGATTAAACATTAAGCTAGTTCAGGAGTCTTATAACTATAAACCCCTAATAGGGATTTCACCCCCGAAATCCTATAAAAAAGAGACGGATACTTCTTCCTCATCTCGTCTTCAAGTTCCCACATGGCTTCTTTAATACCATAATGATGCCACAAAACCTTAACTAACACAATGTCCTTCTTATTCAACTTTTTGATTATTCTATCAAGGATCAACATATGTCCTTATACATACAATATATCATTATCCAACTCCACCTCTATAGGCTGAAGAGTCAACTCCGTATCAGGGTCACACTTTCTCAACATAGAGATATGAAACACATGATGAAATTTTTGTAATTCAGGTGGCAGCTCCAACTTATAAGCCACCTTCCCAACACGTGAAACTACAAGATTTAGTCTCATATATCTGGGACCTAACTTACCCTTCTCACCAAATCTTAGAACACCTTTCCAAGGAGAGACTTTAAGACACACCATATCTCCCACTTGGAACTCTAAAGGTCTATGATGGTTATCAACATAAGATTTTTGTCTGTCCTGTGATGCCTTCAACTACTAATGAATGACTTTGATCTTTTCTATTTTCTACTGCACTAACTCTGGACCTAAAAGCTGATATTATCCCATCTCATATCAACACAAAGGATATATAAATCGTCTCCCATACAACTCTTTATAAGGTGCCATATCAATGCTTCTTTGATAACTATTGTTGTAAGTAAACTCTATTAAACTAAGGTGGATATCCCAATTGCCCAAAAATTATAGTAGATCCTCCAAGGTCTAAATTGTCCTTTCAGATTATCCATAAGTTTGTGGATGGAATGCAATACTGAACCTTAAATGCGTAGCCATCGCTGTATGCAAATGCTCTCAAAAGCAATTAGTAAACTGGCGACCTCTTTCTGATACTATAGTAGTTGGGATACCATGTAGACATACTATTTCATCGACATATACATGTGCAAGCTTCTCATATTTATATGTTGCCTTTACTGGTAGAAAGTATGTTTACTTAGTCAACCTATCCACTACTACCCAAATGGAATCACAACCTTTGACTGTCCTAGGAAGTCCAACCACAAAATCCATTGTAATATGATCCCACTTCCACTGAGGTATAGGCAATGGTTGCAAAGTCCTAGCAAGCTTTTAATGCTCGGCTTTAACCCGCTGACACAGTACACACTTAGCTATGAACTCAGGTACATCACGTTTCAATCCTAGCCACCAATATATATCTTTTAGTTTCTGATACATCTTGGTACTTCCTGGATGCATAGCATACATGGAACAGTGAGCCTCTTCTAGAACTAACGTCCTCAGATTATCAACATTTGGTACAACTACCCTACCATGATAACGTATTGTCCCATTCTCATATTCCTAAAGGTCGTCATGCTTTTCAGTGCCTAAATATGCTCGGATCTGTTGTACCACTGTATCATTTTGTTGTGCATCTCTAATATGTTAATTTAATGTCGACTTTACATGTAATTGTGCCAACTGACTTGCTAACATGGACATCTCCAACTGTGCATTCATTTTTTGTAAGGAGACCAACATGTATCTCTTATCGCACACTAAAGCACTCAACTGTACTTTATCAGAGGATGATGTTGTAGAATATTTCCTATTTGAAGTGTCTGCCACTACAATCGCTTTTCCTGGATGGTAATCTATAGTGCAATCATAGTCTTTAATCAGCTCCATCCAACACTGTTGTCACATGTTTAATTCCTACTTGGAAAATATATATTGTAGGTTTTTGTGGTCGGTGAAGATCTGACACTTTTTGCCATACAAGTAGTGTATCCATATCTTTAAAGCATGGGCCGCAGCTGCTAACTCTAGGTCATGAGTCAGGTAGTTCTCCTTTGCTGCTTAAATTGTCGTGAAGAAAAAGAAATCACATTCTTATCCTGCATCAAAACACAGTCTAAACCATTCTTGGATGCATCACAAAAGACAATATAACCTTTTCCTTGCTCTAGTAGCACTAACACTGGTGCACTAGTTAATCTTTCCTTCAAGATCATCAAAGCTCATTGGCATCTATCATCCCAAACAAACGATACATCTTTTCTGGTAATCTTTGTTAGAGGTAAAGTGACTGCACCGAAGCTCTTTATGAATCTCCTATAATATCCTGCCAAACCTAAGAAACTACAAACTTCTATAGGTGTCTTTGGATAATCCCACTCCAATAGTGACCCTACTTTCTTTGGGTCTATACCGACTCCTTTAGTAGATATTACATGTCCTAGGAAATCCACTTCCTTTAACCAGAACTTGCACTTACTAAACTTTGCATATAACTGGTGCTGCCTCAGTAAAGACAAAGCCTGACATAAATGTTTCTCATTTTTTGACCATCTTTGGAGTAGATAAGGATATCATCTATGAAAAAAACTATAAATTGGTCTAGATAAGGTCTGAACACTCTATTCATCAGATCCACAAATGTTGTTGGTGCATTAGTTAGCCAGAAGGACATAACCATGAACTCATAATGACCATACCTCATCCTAAAGGCTGACTTAGGTACGTCATCTACCTTAATCAATAACTGATGATAACCTGACCTTATATCTATCTTAGAGAAGACTATGGCACCTTTAAGTTGATCAAACAAATCATCTATACATGGCAACAAATACTTATTCTTAATCGTCATCTTATTCAACTGTCGGTAGTCAATGCATAACTTCATCGATCCATACTTCTTCTTTACAAATAGAATGGGAGTACCCCAAGGGGACATGCTAGGCCTAATGAAACCTTTCTCAAGTAGTTCTTGTGACTATTTCTTAAGCTCCTTCATTTTTGTTGGTGCCATCCTATATGGTGTTTGTACTATGGCTTGGGTACCTGAAGCTAGGTTGATCTCAAAATCAATTTCTTTAGGGGGAGGTACACCTGGAACTCATCGAGAAACACATCCTTGAATTCTTGTACAACTGGAACTTCTTGAATACTAGGACCCTTTGCCTTGGTATCCACCATGTGTGCCAAAAATGCATCACAACCTTGTCTCATCCATTTTTCTATTGTCATAGTTGAAACCATACATGTCGGAAGAATCTTCCTATCACCCTGGAAGACCCAAAAAACATCACCATATACAAAGGTTGCCATGTTGGCACTATAGTCCAAGATCACCTCATACTTTTCCAGAGTATCCATTTTGAGGATTACATCAAACCCATGCATATCAAGTGGTAAGATATCTACTTGAATGCTATGTTCCAAAAAAGATAGAACACATGATAGACATACTTCCTACAAATCAGCGGAACCAACTAGAGGAGTTTCTAGATGAAGACTATGTTGTCTATGACTAACAGGTAAGAGACAACTAACAATCACTTCTCTAGTGATAAAAGAATGCATCACACCCGGGTCAATCGGAACAGATACTAAACATGAAGAAGACAAATCAAAATGAAATAATTCCATCTGACATGTCATGGCCCTTGGGTTGATGACTCCCTTTGACTGACTCATTGCATAGAATCTAGTCGTCGCCTGTTGTCGCCCCGTTCATTGCTTGTTGTCACCCCATTCCTCTACCGACTTTCCCTAAAGATCTGGCTTGTGATGCTTGTGAGTGAGTCACTGACCTTTTTCGAGACTGAGGTGCAGACTACCTAGGCTTCTTGAAGCCTCCAAAAGATTGTCCTTGGTACTACATAGGCCTCTTCTTAGCCTTTGACACACTTCACTATAACTGATTTCTACAACCTCCTAACTGACTCAACAAAAGTTGCAAACCTTTCTCTATTCTCTAAGGATGACACTGGGGTTGACAACTCAGTATTCAGACCCTTCTCAAAGCATCTGATCTTCTCCTTGTCTGTTGTTTCCATATGCGGACAGAAACTAAGAAGCTCCATAAACTTAGCTTCATAAGCAATGATTGCCATGGCTCCTTGTCTGATGTTATTAAACTGCACAATTTTTTCATATGAGTAGGTCTTCGGAAAGTATCGACTTACAAGAACTCTCACTGGAATTCTTCCCAAGTAATCACAACACACGACCTTTTCTCTTCTTTAATGGTCCACTAGTGACTAACACTTCCATTCAATAGATTTACAACATGTTTGATCTTATCTTCCCCAGGGATGTTAAGAATCCTAAAGGCCTTTTCCAGCTTAGTCAACCACATGTCTACATCAGCTGGATCAGATGTACCCACATACTCAACGCTGCTACACATTAAAGTCTCTCAAAAGTCTTTCTAGAACTTTGGGTTTCAGCACCTAGGGCAGTTTACCCAGGTTGATTTCCATGCATCCTATCCACCATGTGTGTCATAGTAGCCATAAACTTCCTAAACATATCCCTAAAAGAAGGATTGGTTATATCAGTCGGGTTGACTTGAGGCATCTCAGGCACAACTTCAGCCATTTCTTGCCTCCTTGCACCACCTCCTGGCATAGCGACACCGCTTTCCACAACATGTTTTTCATGTTCTTTGGACATCTTTTCTTCTATTCTTCTTCTTCCGCATAAGAAGAAGTGACTATAAGATATACTGGAGGACACTAGAACATACTCAAATCCTAGTACTATGTCCCTATAGACTCATCAAACCTATTACTCTGATACCATAAACTTATGACGACCGTCGCCACACAAAATGAGATTACTCAAAACAAAACACGGAATTATTACTTATCACAAAATTACCACAAAATAAGGTAAATTAAAACCATTTTGCAAACCAATGTCTCAAGCAGAAGTTCATCACCACAAGCCTTCAACACAGACCACCTATATTCATTATATGCCGAAATATTATACATGTTAGGTTCAAGGCTATCAAGCCATCATTGTTATACATATTACAACATGTTCATTTGTACCTTCCATTTCTAAACAAACATGGCATAATGCCAAAATCTATGTGTCAGTATACAAAACACAAAATCTCCCCAAAGACTGAGAGTACATGGATGACACATAGGACTTCTACAAAACTCTAACTAGCAGCATGTCACACCTCTAGTACTTATTATTCTCCTTGCTGCTCAGTACCTGCACCACGACCTCAACCTCCTCGTCTACGACCACCTAAAAAGTTGTGGAACCCACATAGTAAGATCAAATGTCCCAGGGAGAGTTATAACTCTTTGCCAACATCTATTGTGGGCTTTGCAACATAAAAGAATAGTAAATAGAGCATGTATCACTATTTGGGCAACTTAAGCAAATACAAATGAACAGTGGAACATTTTATACTTTTACAAGGAATATGAAGAACATGTATAATAGTTGATTTCTCTTATCGCATTATAATTCAATTAATTACTATAAAACTAAAGCATGGGGTCATCCAATGTGATTCGTATTTGAACCCAAGCAAATATACTACACGACTATTTAACCAATTGTTATGCCCTGAGGATTTTGGGCGTACCACTCAAATCCAACCGACCATTTCTAAGTCAAAATTAGTACCATACAAGATCAATGGAAGATCCAGACTCCATGATCATCACCAACACTACTTGGTCAGTTCAAGTATGCAATGCAGTGACATATAGTCATACTGCTAAAAGACAACAACTTGTAGTCATAGCTACAATCCTATAGAGACTGCAACTCATAGTCAAGCTATGGTCCTGTAAGAAACTAGTCTGCCTTGTTACATGGAACAACACTAGAGAACTGGCTCACGCATGTTCATTCAATAATGAATAATATACCATTATTTCAACAATTTAAGGATACAAGGAAATATTTATCACTTGCAACCTGCATATTCAACAATATGCGCTTTGAGTTTTCCCTTAGGAGTTACTCGTTTCACCATCCATCTAGATAGTGACGTTGTAGATGGATCTATGGTACATGGCAACTACATGATTAGGGTTTCACTTGATTAGACATGACAATTGAGTATCTTTTAATGCATCAATCAAGTTACAACGTATTAACCCTAAACAAATTCTTACAAAAATAAGGTAAGATGCAACTTTAGAAGAAATAAAATGTATTATATGACAACTTGTCTCATCATCACATGGCACTTGTAATATTGCCATTTTCAATGTCATCATTAACAACACATCACTATGGGATGCCTACCCCTCAATGATGCACAAAGAATTTTGCTAGGTCATTAGATCAATTTATATACCCCTACCACATTCAATATCACAAAAAGCCTCAACATTAGTCATAATCACCACTCTGTATTGTATAGGTCTCACCATAACACTCACTTAGCTATGCCATTCATTTCCCTACAAGTTAGTGTTGCACAAGTAGGAGAGAGAAAATACTATACATGAATAACAATATTCAAATATAGTAAACACACTTATCTTGTTATCATCATATTAGGGTTAGGGTTTATATGTACCCAATTAGGGTTTAATAGCATCATACCACCTCAAAGCCCTAATTCCACCACTTTCCATATTGTTGGAGAATCACATATCATTGTTGATGGTTAGCCATTCATAATCATATTACTTTTAGATAAACCATTACCCTGGGTACTAGCCATATTCATACTTACATGTGTGTATCTTAACCACTTTTAACACACGAGTGTTGATCACCCTTGACACATGAGTGTCGACTTGTTCAACAACAAGGCGTCATGACCTGACCATGTATGGGGTATCGCAACCAACCGGTTGTGGGATGTCGTGACCAGCCAACTATGGGGTGTCACAACCTAAACAACCAGACATTTGACCTTAATAAAGCCTCACAAGGCATTATGCTTAATACCAACTGAGGGTATCTCGACCCTTAGCAACACGATGTCGGGACCCCTTAGCATCATGACGTCGTGATCGTGACATAAAATACTTGTAATGATGTGTCACGACCGCAACGTCGGGGGCATGTAATGCTACATCGTGAGCGCAAAAAGGTGCATTGCAACTTTTACTTTCTAGGTGTGTTGCGACCATCCGGCATGGCATCAAGACCAAGTTATAGAACATGATGTTACCACCCTGAAAATCAAGTATTTTATCCCTAACACAAACGAATGGACCGTTACCATGTTTTAATCTAGTGTTATGACCTGAACACTTAGCCATATAAGCAACAACGTTGACCATTAACCAAGTCGAACACTGTAGAAACGTTGTGTCATGACCCAACTAATAGGTAGTGACCAATCTAGGTTAAGGGGTGTGTTACGATCGAAACCACCCTACCAAGGGGTGTCAACTGTGACAGAAGTCTAAGGGTCCTCTTAACCACCTACACCACCCCATAGAAGATCTGAACCAAGGTCTAACAGATGGATAACAATAGGGTAACCCATCATAAACAGAGTATACAACACCCTAAATCATAGGGTTCATCGGCCTTAAATGTGATGATGGAAGATCAAACAAAGCAAGATGTTTAAAAGAAGATAACTAAGAATTTTATGAATGTTTAATACATCAAAATCTCCTATTATTACAAGTATAACGAACCACATAGAAGGTGGTATGAAATCAAGTTAAGATGCACATAATAGAGGTAGAAAGAGTTATAAAACCTGCCTGATTTTTTAGGAGAGAAACAACTCCTATTATTTAAAACTCTAAAAGTTTAAACCATGCTCTAACACCTCATCCAAGAGATCACATCCAATAAGAAGAAAGAAACCTTGGTCACCAAAGAGTTTAAGAAAGAAGGAAATCAGGCCTAATATGAACCTTTGAAGAAAGATGAAGGAGATGGAGTCATCTTCACAAATGACCACCATGGAAGGTTCACATCTCATTGTAACATATTGAATCTTAGATTTAATCTCCATGTAACCCTTTTTCCCAAGTTTCCCTTTGATTTTTGTCCTTTATGTTTTTCATGTTTAATTAGTGGAATTTATAGTGGTTTGGTGAACATTTATTCACTATTTGTACCAATAAAAGGGTTTATGCAAACATACCTCAGTGAAAGTATATTTTGGGACCTTATTAGGTGCTATAAACCTTAATATAACTTTTTTATGTGTTTTGAAATCATAAAATGAGCCTAAGTTTCAAATTTGGTTCAATTTGAATGTTGTTTGTGCAAGTTATGCAATTTTACGAACATTTTGGACTTTTATGGAATTTACCCAATTGGTAGGTTTTATTTGCAAATTATCACGTGAATTGTAATCTTTAATTATTCCCTTACCATTATCAAGATTTTAAACCATGGGGAACCTAGTTGCACCTTGGTTTGAAGCTGTTTCTCTCCAAGGGCATTTTAGGGATTACCCTCTTTATAAATGAGCTTATCTTTAAAAGCTATCAACTAATGGGGTTATTTCTTTGATTGGAGAACAGTTGGGGTCGCCTAGAAGTCTCCATAGGATTTTGGACCAACATTTGATATACAATAAGTCTCTATGAGCTGTCCTCTTGCATGGCCATGAAGCCCAGCCTAAGGACACATGGAAAGTACCTATAGACACCTCATGCTTGCCCCCTTCTTTATAAAGCCATGTCTACCCCTTCCCACCTCCCAACCCAAGAAGCAATCCTCTCCTTCTCTTTCCCCCAGCCTAGAGCATCATTCCTACTCTGTTTGGCCATGAAGGTGTTGTCCCAGGTAAAAGAGAGTGTTTACCTTGGTGAATAAGGATCCTAGGGTTCCAAATTTGCTCTATTTAGGGTTTCTAAAGCTCCTTCTTGGTGATTTCGACCACAAATAGCAAGTTTCCTCCTTTCATTACCTATTTTCATGCTTTTAACCTTCCTCCCACCTTATTACAGGTTGGAACCATGGCCTTCCATGATGAAACCCCACCTAGAGTCTTTAACACCTCATCTCCATGTTCTTTTGCTAGGGTTTTTCACCTCTAAAGTGGAGAATGTACTTCTTGCTCGAGATAGGAGCTTTGTTGGAGAAACCAGCCTATCTAGCTCGGGAATCTTTTTGCTTGAACTTGTCCACCTTCCCTAGAGGTGAGTTTTGTTAACCCCCTTCTCATATATTGCTTATTACATGCTTAAAACTCACACTTCTATGTTTAAAATCAATGATCTCCATCTCTATTTACCATGTTCTTCTAGGGGTTTGGTTTCTTGTTGTTTTACCCTCTCTAGCATCTCTAGTTTGGTTACCTATGCATCTCTAATCCTGATCTTGGGTCAAATGGTGTTTTCTCCCTCACTCTCACTCTTCCTCTCCCTCGAAGATTTCTAACTTGTCATTTCCTGATTGGTTCAAATTGAAAAATTCACATCTTTTAGTCCACTTATCCAAATTTGACAAATAAATATGTTTTGGAATTCGAAAATTAATCTATATCTAGAAAAATATTTTCAAGATCTAATTTCATGGTTTGATGAAGGGTGATTTTTGTAAAATGAATTTAATGCATAAAAACCATAAAAAGTACATCTTAATCACATAACTCCAAAATTAACATAAAAATATGTTTTCTTGATCCTGAGAACCTAATAAGTTCATTAAATCTGAGTTTTGCTAAAATGTTCTAAAATTAGGGTTTCAATACATTAATGTGCATTATGTACTCTAATACATGTTAATACATTGAAAATAGGCAAAGTGGAACTTGGACTCAATTAAAGTGGTGGAAGTTAGTAATAGATATCAATAAGAGAGGTATGTGCATTCTTACACCCTAAGTTAGGATATTTGCAAACCATACCCTATATTCCCTATTGAGGCACTGTATGAACCCTATTTCCTCTATTCATGATTCTTTTGTTAAATTGCCTCAAAATCAGTAATGGTATTCTTTTTCTTGGGTCTTGTACCCCACTGCCATGTTCTAATTGATATGATGCTTTTACTTGCTATGGATTATTTTATAGCATGTTGATTTTATGGACTATTTAGCTATAGTAGCGGTACTCATGTACACCCACCCATAGATAGGGCATGTATTAATTCTCCCTGAGGAATGTCTTATTCTCCCCCATAAAAATATGTGTAGGTGGCTGGGAATGTATTAATTCTCCCTTCACCTATAGGTTGAGGTCCGGTAGGTGCCTCAACCCTACTTAGTTAAGGTAGTCATAATTATTATGCATACAACCTTTTAATATATTTTGTTATGGCAAGCATCTATTTAAAAATAGCCTCATACTCTTGAAATTTTCATCTTATGATGAAAACTAGCCTTTATTTACATGTTTTCTTTACCTTGATATCCTATTCATATTTGTTGACACATAATTTGTTTTCCTTTCCCTTTTATCGGGTGTTTTTCCCAACCACCCAGGTGCTGATCAAGGTGAAGAACAAGTCCAAGGAAATTGACACCAGGAGTAAATCTCAAGTTTTCTTCTGAATAATGTCTAGGTTGATAAAGCTAGATCCCTAGTTTTCTTACCTTTTTCTTCTAAAGAAATATGATGAAAGACATGTAATAACTTTATTTCATTATTTTTCCACTGCTATTGACATTCTATATTTATCTGGTGCATGCTTATTTAATTGAAATATTATGCATGCATCCCTCAATATCTTTTGTCTTTCTAAAAAGATGGATGTTTTGTACTTCCTTTAAATTTTAGTAAGGAGGTGATCTCGCCTCTTTACAACATGGTATCAGAACCTTTAGGCAACTATTAGGGCATGAAGTTGAAGCAAAGGTGTCTAGAAAAGATTAGGGTTTCGGGGGCTGGCAATATCTTCCTCACACCACTAGCTTGGTTTACAAGGACTCCCGGATCCATATGATACCTTCCTGGCCTAAGCTGATATAGATTGTTCAAAATAGCATGCTTTTAGGCAATAATAGCCGTAGACATTATTTTATCATCTATGTCAATATACTCCTGGGTACCTAACATGATAACCTTGCCTTTCAGGAGGGGTGACATGTTTGACAACATGAACAACAACTCTAAAGTGTATATCCAGAACGACTCCAGCAGTTTGGATACCCCTATGACACCACAAGGGCACAATGTGATGAACCTCGCAACTCCTAACACCCCTGCCTTCATGCCTGAATAGGAGTTGGCAATGTTGTGCCAACTGCTCTCTACCACCCTGTGGGGCAACTCACTGCTACTGTTGCAAACAACAATAGGCCCAAAGAGTTCAATCTCACTGACTTCATCAAAATGTAGCCGCCTTACTTCAAGGGTGAAAGTGAGCCTAATATGGTGGACAAAGCTGATGACTGGGTGTTGACTCTTGATCAAATTTTTGAGGTCATGGCGTGCCCTCCTCACCAAAAAGTCCAGTTCACTACCTACTTGCTAGATAGACTAGCCCAGGTTTGGTGGAACGACATCGCCCGTACCAGAGACACCCCCACCATGACCTGGGACCAGTTCTTGATGTTGTTCCATGAGAAGTATATCTGCCCCACCTTTATGAGGAAGAAGGAGGCTGAGTTCTATATCTTCAATTAGGGTGGCATGAGCGTGGCTGATTACTTTAAACATTTCCTCCTCCTATACCTCTATGCCATAGACCTAGAAGCTGAGAGAAGATCGACCCTTTTCCTGGAGGGTCTAAACTACCAGGTGGACCGAAACCTTGTTCCACAACTCCCCCTCACCTTCCAACAGATGGTGGATAAGGCTTTGGCAATTGAGTCCTATCTTGGATTTCAATCTCTAGGGCACAACAACAACAAAAACAACAAAAGGAAGAATCCCTATGACGACCGTGGATGCAAGAGGTGCAACCGATGCTGGTGCCACCATATGCCTGGGAGATGTCATGCCTACAATTCCCCAACTTGTAGAGATGATCAGCCTTCCCATACCTGCCATGAGTGCGGCCAGATTGGGCATATTCGACCCTTCTGTCCCCCATTTAATTGAGGACATGATCCAACCCAACAACCAGCCAACAACTGCAACAACCTCAACAGAATCCACCTCTACTGAACAACAATAACTAGAACCAGTAGTGACTGCCTGTGGAAAGGCAGAATGGAAGGGTGTTTGCTCTCAATGCTGAAGAAGTGGGCGAAGATAATAAAGTCATAGAAGGTACCTTACATATCAATATGCATCCTATCAAGGCACTTTTTGATTTTGTCTCTTCAAACACTTTCATCTCTTCTCACCTTGTTCCATGTTAGAGTTAGAATATGAATACATGGACCATGTTTTATATGTAGAAACACCTAGTGGTAAGATATGATCTTATTACCTCAAACTCCCAACCTTGGACCTTTGTATATCCAAAAAGATGTTTCCTTTAGATTTTATCCTGCTCAACATGTTTGTCTTTGATGTTATCTTGGGCATGGATTGGTTGAAGAAGCATGATGCAACCTTATTCTATCCGGAAAAGAAAGCTAGCTTGTTGCATCCTAATGGAGAGAGACTACGCATTAAGGGTAGGAAGTGAGAAGATTGGCAATTTGTCATATCTGCCATCAAAGCCAAAAAACTTGTCTCGCAAGGGTGTAGAGCATACTTAGCATCAATCATTCTTGATGCCACACCTTCTCTAGATCATATAGATGTGGTAAAGGATTTTCCTGATGTCTTTCCTAAGGAGTTACCAGGTTTTCCACCAACTCACGAGGTGGATTTTTCCATCGACCTTGTGCCCTGGACTTCACCTATCTCAAAGCTGCCTTATCGCTTGGCCCCTATCAAGCTTGCTGAGCTAAAGAAGAAACTTGAAGAGCTTCTTGACATGGGCTTCGTCTGCCCCAGTATCTCTCCATGGGGAGCCCTTGTTTTGTTTGTGAAGAAGAAGGATAGTTCATTGCGAATGTGCACGGACTACCGCATGCTCAATCAAGCGATGGTGAAGAACTGTTATCCTTTTCCTCACATCGATGACTTGTTCAATCAGCTGAAGTCAACCACAGTGTTCTCAAAGATAGACCTACAGAGTGGCTACTATCAGTGCGTGTAAAGGATGAGGATATCCCAAAGACAGTGTTCAGAACTTGCTATGGGCATTATGAAGTCCTGGTCATGCCTTTCGGTTTGACAAATTCCCCTGTTGCCTTCATGGACCCGATGAACTGAGTATTCTGCCCATACCTTTATAAGTTTGTGGTGGTGTTTATTGATGACATTTTGGTCTATTTCGAGACATTAGAACAACATCGTGAACAATTGTGGATTGTGCTCCACACACTGAGAGAAAGTCAACTCTATGCTAAATTCTCAAAATGTGAGTTTTAGATGAATAAGTGATGTTTTCGGGTCATGTGATTTTTGCCGGACATATAGATGTTGATCCTACAAAGGTAGAATCTATAACCAAGTGGAAACCTCTGAAGAATCCCTCAGAGATCTATAGTTTCCTAGGATTAGTAGGTTACTATCGAAGGTTTATCAAGATCTTATCTGATTTGGCCTTGCCTTTAACCAAGCTGACGTGAAAGGAGGTCAAGTTCTCATGGTCACCAGAATGTGAGAACAATTTCCAGAAGTTGAAGGAGTGTTTGACTTCTGCTCCCATTCTTGCCTTGCCTGTTGAGGGCATACCCTATGTCATCTACATTGATGCTTCTAAACAAGGCTTAGGGTGTATCTTGATGCAAGACAGAAAGGTGATCACCTATGCTTCCCGACAATTGAAACCAAATGAAGCTAATTGGCCTACACATGATTTAGAGATTGTTGGCATCGTTCATGCTCTAAAAATATGGTGACACTATCACTATGGTGTGAAGTTTGAAATTTTTTCCAAGCTTGAGGTACCCATTGACACAGAAGGATCTGAATATGTGAAAGCGAAGGTGGATGGAGCATCTTAAAGACTACAACTTTACCATCACCTATCATCCCAGTAAAGCAATTGTAGTTACTGATGCTTTGAGTCGCAAAAAGGATGTGGTTTGTGCTGCTCTGAGGTGTTTGATGTGGAAAAATCTAAAACATGTGTCTAGTTGGCAACCTCATCTTGTCGATTCAATGGATGAAGATAGGTTGTGTGTTCATATGGCTAGCTTGACCATTACACCATCATGGATCTCAAAAATTGTTGTTGCACAATTGGAAAGTTACGAGCTTGAAGGGATGAAGGCCTTAGCTGAGAAATTGCAATATGGCTTCTCTGTTAAATTGGAAGGTGTTGTCTATTTTTGACATAGGTTGTGGGTTCCAGATGTTTGTGACTTGAGGCAGAAAGTTCTGAGTGAAGATCATGGATCTAAGTACACTATTCACCCTAGCACAACAAAAATGTACAAGGACCTTCAGCAAAGCTTCTGGTGGAGGAACATAAAGAATGATATAGCTTTGTTTGTTGTGAAGTGCTTAACCTATCAACAAGTCAAGATAGAACATCGATGACCTGGTGGTCTTCTTCACCCGCTTGAAATTCCAGAATGGAAATGGGAGGAGATTACTATGGATTTTGTCACTAGTTTCCCTAAGTCCAAGAAAGGTTATGATGTTGTTTGGGTGGTGATTGATCGGCTTACAAAGTCTGCTCACTTCTTGCCTTTCAAAACCAACTACAAAGTTACGAATATGTATCAGTTGTACGTTGAGTGGATTGTTCGCTTGCATGGAGTACCTGAGGTGATAGTTTCTGATTGTGACCCAAAATTTACTTCTCGTTTATGGGGTCAGATTTAGGAGGAGATGGGCACTGACTTGCATTTCAGTACTACTTACCACCCGCAAACAAATGGTCAATCTGAGAGAACAGTTCAGATTCTAGAGGACTTGCTTCATGCATGTGTGATGGATTGGGGTGGTGCATGGGATTGGTATCTGCCACTAGCTGAGTTTGCTTACAACCATAGCTACCAAGGTAGTATCAGTATGCCACCTTTTGAATCTCTCTATGGTAGACCATGTCATTCACCCTTGCATTGGGATGATGTTGGTGAATGTTCTCTAGTGAAGACCGATGACATGCAAATGATGATAGATAAGGTACAATTGATAAAGAAATGCATGAAAGTTGCTCAAGACTGACAGAAAATGTATGTTGATAAGAAAAGGTCTGATGTTAGCTTCCTAGTGGGTGATTATGCAATTATGAAGATCAAGCCTATCTGTTCTATTGCTAGATCTAAAGTTAAAGGCAAGTTGAGTACCCGCTATGTTGGACCATTTGAAATCTTAGATAAGGTTGGATACTGTGCATACCTCTTAGCTTTACCTCCTTCCTATGATAAGATTCATAATGTGTTCCATGTCTCTGTGCTGAAAAAGTATGTGAAGGACTCTTCTCATGTGCTTACTATTGAGCTTGTGGAGATACATGAGAATCTAACCTATGAAGAGATACATGTTAAGATCCTTGACTCCTGAGTAAAGCATCTGAAGAATAAAGAGATTGAGCTGGTAAAAGTTTTGTGGAAATATCATGGTCTGGAAGAAACTACTTGGGAGTTGAGAGATGAAATGTTACATACTCACCCTTCTCTTTTTGTTTGAGATTTTAAGGACGAAATCCTTTTAAAGGGGTGGAGTGCTGTAACATATTGAATCTTAGATGTAATCTCCATGTATTCCTTTTTCCCAAGTTTCCCTTTCATTTTTGTCATTTATGTCATTCATGTTTAATTAGTGAAATTTATAGTGGTTTGGTGAGCATTTATTCACTATTTGTACCAATAAAAAAGGTTTATGCACAAATACCTTAGTGAAAGTCTATTTAAGGACCTTATTAGGTGTTATAAACCTTAATCTAACTTTTTATGTGTTTTGAAATCATATAATGAGCCTAAGTTTCAAATTTGGTTCAATTTGAATGTTGTTTCTGCAAGTTATGCAATTTTAGGAACATTTTGAACTTTTATGAAATTTACTCAATTGATAGATTTTCTTTAGAAATTATCATGTGTATTATAATCTTTAGATATTCCCTTACCATTCTCAAGATTTTTAACCATGGGGAACCTAGTTGCGCCTTGGTTTGAATGTGTTTCTCTCCAAGGGCATTTTAGGGATTACCCTCTTTATAAACGAGCTTATCTTTAAAAGCTATCAACCAATGGGGTTATTTCTTTGATTAAAGGACTGTTGGGATGGCCTAGAAGTCTCCATAGGATTTTAGGACTAACATTTGATATACAATAAGTCTCTATGAGCTGTCCTCTTGCATGGCCATGAAGCCCAGCCTAAGGACACATGGTAAGTCCTATAGACACCTCATGCTTGGTCCCTTCTTTATAAAGCCATGTCTACCCCTTCCCACCTCCCAACCCAAGCAGCAATCCTCTCCTTCTCTTTCCCCCATCTTAGAGCATAGTTACTACTCTGTTTGGCCATGAAGTGTTGTCCTAGGTAAAAGAGAGTGTTTACCTTGGTGAAGAAGGCTCCTAGGGTTCCAAATTTGCTCTATTTAGGGTTTCTAAAGCTCCTTCTTGGTGATTTCGACCAAAAATAACAAGTTTCCTCCTTTACTTCCCTATTTTCATGCTATTAATCTTCCTCCCACCTTCTTATAGGTCGGAACCATGGCCTTCCATGGTGAAACCCCACCTAGAGCCTTAAACACCTCATCTCCATGTTCTTTTGCTAGGGTTTTTCACCTCTAAAGTGGAGAATATACTTCTTGCTCGAGATAGGAGATTTTTTGGAGAAACTAGCCTCTCTAGCTCGAGAATCTTTCTGCTTGAACTTGTCCACCTTCCCTAGAGGCAAGTTTTGTTAACCCCCTTCTCATATATTGCTTACTACATGCTTAAAACTCATGCTTCTATGTTTAAAATCGACGATCTCCATCTCTATTTACCATGTTCTTCTAGGGTTTTGGTTTCTTGCTATTTTACCTTGTCTATCAGCTCTAGTTTGGTTATCTATGCATATCCAACCCTTATCTTGGGTCAAATGGTGTTTTCTCCCTCACTCTCACTCTTCCTCTCTCTCAAAGATTTTTGACTTGTCATTTCCTAATTGGTTCAAATTGAAAATTTCATATATTTTAATCCGCTATCCAAATTTGACAAATAAATATTTTTTTGGAATTCTAAAATTAGTCTATATCTAAAATATATATTTTCAAGGTCTGGTTTCATGGTTTGATGAAGGGTGATTTTTGTTAAATGAATTTAATGCATAAAAACCATAAAAAGTACATCTTAAGCACCATAACTCCAAAATTAAATAAAAATATATTTTCTTGATCAGGAGAACCTAATAAGTTCATTGGTGATATTTTAAAAATCTAATTCTGAGTTTTGCTAAAAAGTTCTAAAATTAGGGTTTCTATACATTAATGTGCATTATGTACTCTAATACATGTTAATACATTGAAAATAGGCTAAGTGGAACTTGGACTCAATTAAAGTGGTGAAAGTTAGTAATTGATATCAGTAAGAGAGGTATGTGCATTCTTACACCCTAAGTTGGGATATTTGCAAACCAAACCCTATATTCCCTAATGAGGCACTGTATGAACCCTATTTCATCTATTCACGATTCTTTTGTTAAATTACCTCAAAATCAGTAATGATATTCTTTTTCTTGGGTCTTGTACCCCACTGCCATGTTCTAATTGATATGATGCTTTTACTTACCATGAATTCTTTTCTAACATGTTGATTTTATGGACTATTTAGCTATAGTAGTGGTACTTATGTACAACCACCCATAGATAGGCCATGTATTAATTTGCCCTGGGGAATGTCTTATTCTCCCCCATAAAAATATGTGTAGGTGACTGGGAATGTATTAATTCTCCCGTCACCTATAGGTTGAGGTCTGGTAGGTGCCTCAACACTACTCAGTTAAGGTAGTCATAATTATCACGCATGCAACCTTTTATTATACTTTGTTATGGCAAGCATCTATTTAAAAATAGCCTCATACTCTTGAAATCTTCATCTTGTGATGAAAACTAGCCTTTATTTACATGTTTTCTTTACCTTGATATCCTATTGATATTTGTTGACACATACTTTGTTTTCCTTTCCCTTTTGCTGGGTGTTTTTCCCAACCACCCAGGTGATGAGCAAGGTGAAGACTAAGTCCAAGGAAATTGACACCATGAGTAGATCTCAAGTTTTCTTTTGAAGAATGTCTAGGTTGCTAAAGCTAGATCCCTAGTTTTCTTATATTTTTATTCTAAAAAACTTATGTAGTGAACTATGATGAAAGCCATGTAATAACTCTATTTTGTTGTTTTTCCACTTCTATTGACATTCTTTATGTATCTGGTACATGCTTATTTACTTGGAATATTATACATGCATCCCTCAATATCTTTTGTCTTTCTAGAAAGATGGATGTTTTGTACTTCCTTCAAATTTTAGTAAGGAGGTGATCTCACCTCTTTACACTCATGGTCAAGAAATAGGAAGAAGATGGAGGTTTCAGGAGAGTGGAAATGTGATCAATAGTAAGATTACTTACCAAAAGAGTAAACTTCGAAGAAATCACCACCAAGATATTGATCTAGTATAAGATCTCCAATAAATGAAGATGGATAGGCCATCGAAGGTCCAATCTCTGACCTTCCTTGCTTCTCAATCTCCAAGGGAAATCCAAAGGAAGAAGAAGAAGTTGTAGTCTGAAAAATATTGCTTGGTTGTGAAGAGGATGGTTTATATACCCCAAAGGAGGAGAGAAGTGAAGATCTTTGAGGTGTCAACACCATAGCTCACCAAAGGACACATGCCCTTCAAGGAGATAACTGTTTCCTCCACTCACATGAAAATATCCATGGTCATGTTTATCCAGCAACTATGTCATGACCTACTAGGTCGGTTGCCCTCTTGTTGCGGTCGTGCCATCACCTTCACCAACTTGTCTCGGTTGAGACACTTCAAGGTGAAAACCCTAGGACATATGTGCATGGTCGAGTCACTAGGAGACAACATGTTTTGACCCACCTCTCACAAGGTTGTTTCAGTCACGACCATGCTTCCAAGCATGTGTCTTGGTCGTGACCCTCACCACAAGTGGTGTAGAGGTCGCAACATCAAACCCTAGAAGCCCTAGAAACCCTAATATCACATGATGATATCACACCATCATCAAGATTCAAACAAAATGTCCCACATCATATTCTTATATATCATGATATCAAAATACAAGATGCCCTCTCTTCATGTGACATTTTGCAAATTAACCCTCACTTATGGGTAAATTGCAAACTAGTCCATAACATACACATATATTACAAAATTGCTCAAGCATTAATCAAATTGGACCAATAATGTATATACAAGTATGTCACATGATACTTAAACATATCAAGAGCTTATATTAAGTTTTAAGAATCTCCTTATACAAGGTAAACACAATTAAGCATTAATTTAATTTAGGAGTCTTACAATAATATTCTAATATCTTTATCTTTTGAAAATATATGGCATAAATACAATTAAATAATGATATCAAAGAAAGTATGCCATTAAGTCATTAAAAAGTAATTAATATAATAAATTAAGGTATATGCAATATATGTTTATTTCGACTATACTTGGCTAAAATATTCATCATTCCTTGAATCCATTGAGCTTGATGTTAACTCAACGGTAATCCAATATGCACCAAAATTCATTAATATGATGGTATAATACATATATGGTTGAATATGATTAAATATCTAAGTAGGTGTGATGTTGTGATGTTTTTAACATATATAAATGTACTTTACTTAGGTACTCAAACTAAGTTGGATAATTTATCATTCCCCTAATTAGGTGAAGTCGTAATAAAGATATTCATAGTTCAAGTTAAAAGAAAATATTTTTTTATAGTTGAGAAATATAACAAACTTTATTCGTAATGAGAAAAATCTCAAAATTAGTTAATTGTCATACATGGACTATATATGGAGTATCTAACACAATTTAATAATGATTAAGTAACTCCATGATAAGTAATGCAAAAAATGACCACATGGCATGTTACAACCCATTCCTAGCTTTGCTGGTAATCCTAGAATTTTAAGATAATCTTAATGCTTGGCATAATTTTGTTAGTAATATTTTATGTTGTTCTTTGTCTAAACTTTGGTAACCTTAAATACTTATTTGGGCAACTCATAATCATGACTTAAGCATACTATAAAGATCCGAGTTGGAGTTAATATAACATTAACCCATACATGTGTGCAAGAAGAGAGTTAATGACATTTGAGGAAAAAATTAATAAATTATTTTATTTAAGAATATTATCAAAATAATATTATAATATTTTATATAATTCAATTATGAATCCAACAAAAAATAATAAACCAAATCGGAGTTAAAATGAGAGAGTTATGCCCTTTTTAGTAAACATACATAGCACCGCTACCGACGTTGCGTCGACACCGCGACCGACGTTGCGTCGACACCGCGACCGACGCTGCGTCGAAACCACGACCCACAACTCTACATCGACACTGCGACCCACAATTCTGAGTCGACACTGACTGTGGTATACACCACGACCCATGATGCTGCATCGACACCGCGACCCGCGACCACGACCACCACCGCCCATGATAGCAAATCGTAAAACGATCTTATCTCAAGCAATACTTATTCATTTTCAATAAAATAAAGTGTGTTAGAACCTCTATTCAATCCTCTATCATCCCAGACAACTTGATATTTGAGAGGGAGACCTAGAAGGTGATTTATGGGGAAATTTTTGGGAAAGAATGTGAAGAACAACAGAAATCCAAAGGGGTTGCTATAGATTCGACTTGGTAAGTAGTTTTATCTGTCAATTCTTCCTCCTTATTTTCCTTGCTCAGAATCCATGATACAGTGAATTTGAGATTTGGATTAATCTCTGAACTTTATTTTCTACCTACAACAGACTTCATTTAGGGTTGAAAGGAAAAAGAAACTGTAGATTTTGCTAGGATTTTGATATGGATTCGAGATCTTTAGAGATGTGTTGTGTTTTTAAGGTGTTTTCACACCTTAGGGTGAGTGGTTACTTCCTTTAAACAATATATTGCATGAAAATGAGTTAAATTATCAATAATCTTCAATTTCTTGGTATGCGAGTACAAACACTAAGTTGCCCTTTTGATCTAGTTTTTGCAAGATGATATAAAATGGATTATTTATCTATTGTGATGAATTTCAAATTATGAAATCACATTAGAAATGGTCACAATCCATCTAAATGATAATTCTTAAATTAATTGTAGAGGTTACATGATTATACTGAAAAGTAGGATTTTCAGCTATGATTGAAATTGTTGTACAATTGAATAAAGAAGTTTTCCTAGTTGAATCTCCCTGCTTACGAATGATTATTTTATTTGTATGTGTATTACATATATGCCAGATAAGAATCTTGTATTTCATTCGATGGTATCAATATTTTCTTGATATATCAGTAAGGAGGGTGGAAACCCTAGTTTAGTTCATTATAGGGTTTCATATATATATATATATATATATATATATATATATATATATATATATATATATATATATATATATATATATATATATATTCGATTATATGTGAATTGTTGAGAGCAATCCTTATGCGAGTTATGTGATAAGTGAATGAGGTAAATGAAACCCTAATGATAGGGTATTCAGTGAAACAAGTATTGTGATATCAATGTTTCTCAGTTTGAGATGTGGTGATGTTTAACAGTTCAATTGTGGTAAATGTTATCACATGGTTTATGAAATGAACAATTTACAAAGCTAAACAAAGATATGTTGATGTGATGATTGATTTGTGAATTTAAAGAGTGAATTAGACATGTAGATGCCCTGAACAGTGTAGAATCCTCACAGGATGAGGCCTACGCTGTGAGGAGGAAATAGTTTCCCGACTAGAGGCAGTCCAGATTGAGGTAAGCCGGAGCGCACTAGTAGGGTGCAGGGGTCTTGACCAGTAGGGCAGACTCCTTATAGTTGTGTGGAATCCAACACCAATCGGGGATGTCGGTGGTACCTGTGTTACACGTTGAGTGATCAGTGGTTAATAGGTCCACTGATGTACAATAAGCCTGAGGGCTTTGACTCACTACCTAAGTACCTAGGTTGAGAGGTGGAGTCTAAAATATCTGGCCACTCTCATTAGCCGCCGAGAGGCAGACATGCCGAGGCCCACTGCAAATGGGGTCTTACTCAAGAGATAGGCTTAAGAACCTGGGCATGCTTCTAAGCCTTGTACAGTGAGATCGTAGCTTGTTGATATTCTTTAACATGTTGTGGTACACCTCATGTGGGTTCAGGGCATTACAAGATGAATGAGAGGTTAAATAAGTTTGTGTAGTTATTGAGTTATAATTTGTATGTTTCTGAGTTATCAGTTTTCTTTATGATCAATCAAGCCCTGAGAGCCGATCATGGGATGATTGGTGGGATACATTAAGATTGATTTGATAAACATCAAAGGTAAGCTTCCAATTCATTTTGGTTTAGTCAATTATGAGATAATGACAGAACATATTGAATGTCTAGAGAATGACAGTACTCAATGACGTATGCCTTTAAGTACATGACTTGAACGATGAGATCATACAGATGTTAAGAGTTTGTACATTCTTGTTATGTCCCTAGTCAGATGTCATTGTGGAAGGTTTATAGACAACAATGACACATAAGATTAGATTGTGTGTTGGTTGATGACAGAGTCTCATTAGTCATGATATAGTGATATCAAACCAAGCACATAGGTACTTGTTAGAGAACAAGTGTATCAGACAGACCCACCGTTAGAGTGACACAAGGAACCATGACTTGGTAGTCACAATCACCTCTCACAGTGATGGTGGTGAGTGTGATTCTTTGACCTGAAATCACTACACTCAACACATGTCATTGGGTACACTTTGACATCATCAAACACAGTCCTGAAATATATATTGTTATAAAGGTGATGATTGGGTGACTTTGATACATGGGGCTTTTGAGGGACAAGTGATAGATATGATATTTGTCCCTCCTAAGGGAGTTTGATGTCCATGTCCACTTGATGAGTAGGACTGAGAAAGGCATGTGCATGCATGTGTGAATCAATATGTGATATTGATGTCACACATATCTCATCAGTCTGCTCTAAGATCAAGGTAGTGAATGAACATTGAAAGGATGACTGTTCCATGCCTTGAGTTCATTCGAGATATCAGTGACAAAGAAATTATACATTCATTGTAACACCAGTCATAGATTGTAGGATTGAAAGTTGTTCTCCAACTTTCGTTTTCACTTGGGTAGCACTGATGTGCGACTAGGCACCGCTCTTTTCTTGTGAAGTCATAAGTGTTATGGATTTTCACTGCCAACGTGAAATGGGCCTTCAAGGTCACACACATAGGATTTAACTTGGAAGAGGACTTTATCCACAAATGATGCTTAGATTGTTTACTAAATGTGTTTAGTAGTTCAATTAAACATTCAATCAATTGACTTCACTCAAAATCACCAAGTTCAAGTGTTGGACTAACTGATTTGGGTGTCAGATTGATTGAGAACTGCATTGACCAATTTCTACGCAACCTAGACTGCCAACCGACCGATTCAAACTATTGAACCGATCAACTCAGGGTCAAGTGAGATGATCAGTTCAGCTGGACCAAACGAGCCAGTTTGGGAAAGTTAGGTTGGTGAGAAAATATTTTTGTTTCACTTGTACAATTTGATTGGGACAATTATTAATCTTTGGATTAATTGGAAATGGAAAGAGGAAAGTCAATTGGGAACTGCCCTAGGAAGTGAAACGACTGATTTATGAATGAACTGATCGGTTCATCTCCCCAAATGACCCGTTCATGAGATGAACAGATCAGTTCAGTCCCCAAACGATCGATTCGTTTGTGAAACGACCAGTTCACCTGCCGCAGTGTATCAAATTCATGGAAATTCTGGACCCTTCTACTCCCACTTTAGTCCCACATTGCTCGGGGTTGAGAACCCTGACCCTGACCCCTCCTATATATAGAGGGGTACTGGGGGCTTCTCAGATAGAACAACTCAGAAAACACCAGTTGCTCTGTAAAGTTGTCATCTCCGGTTGTGAACCAGGAGAGACTGAGCAGGTGCTACCCAACTAGGGAGGCACAATGAGGGAAAGACAATTGTAGGATGACAACTAGTGGTGGGAGAGCACGTCGATGACTAGTACACTGACATAAGGGGACGACTCCTTCCAGTGTCCTGTAGGACAGGATGACTGGAGTTCCAGGTGGTATGTGTGGACTACTACAGAGGCAGGAGATTTCTTCCGCTCAGAGGACAACCGTCAATCTGACAGTCTGGGTGCGACAAGGAGCTGCACATACGCCATCCAAGACCGGAGGTGAAGACCGTGCTAGCCACGAGGTAATATCACTGAGCAAGCCTTGGGACAAGGTACGCCTCTACAAACCATCCTTCCTATCATATAGATATTGATGAGATCTCTTTGGGTTCTGGGCTTGGGGAGAAATTTTTTTGTTTCCGCTGCCATCTCTACCTCCCCTAAAATCCAACAGTGATATGAGAGCCACATCAACATTCTATACTTTAGGATAATCGATATGATCAGTTTTTGCTTTGTGGCCTTTTATTTATTGCAGACGATGTGAATAATTAATTGGATTTATGCATGTCCAATATAAATCCACAAAATCCCTACATATACATATATGATATGGTATATAAATGCATTCTATACGCGCCGCCCTTAAATGATTTCTGTGGTGATTGTAGCATGATTGTGTCCATAAACCCTAAATATGTGTGTGGTTGATTGTTGTTGCTTGCATCTTGGTCTGCACATTGATTCCCTACCTCCTATTCCTGATGTAACTCGAGATAATCGAGATTCTTTCCTACCTTTGCTTCCCCCGAATGTAACGTGGGGTTTCCCAACACAATTTTAAATAGGATTAGTTTATTTCCTATGATGTCAAAGAACGGTGGACACCTGGAAGACCGAGATGATCGTCTCGGGCATGAGACGATCGACTGGTGGACCAAGGTGGCCGGTTCTTGGAGTGAGATGAGCGGGTAGTGACCTAAGGAGATGCACAAAGACCAGTGAATCGATCGGCTGGAGGCGCCAGTCGATCCACTGATGGCACCCAACCGACCGGCCTGATGGTGAGCTGATCAATCATGGAGATGAGTTGATCAATCCCATAATTGCAAAGCACATAGTTAATCTTGTACATGTTGCATGTGATGTGGACCTAGTTGACCGTGATTCCTCTTGGCTCGAGGAATCACATTAGGATGGCCATAATCATCACTTTTATCATTTCACATGTTTTTGTGGGATATAGCATGTATATGATACATACTATATATTATGGTGATTGGATATGTATATGTACCTATAAAACCAAATCCCTCAATAAATATTAAGTTTTAGATGCCTTCCAAATGTGACACACATGAAAATCTTGATCGACCAAGTGTGGGCACGCCCTAGCGTGGTGCACCATCTATCTCGTAGAAGCGTGAAGGATGGATATGTGGGTCTACCCTAGCAAGGTGCATATTCATCGTGTTGTCTTTGGGTCAGACTTAACAAGGTGACCTAGAAAGGATCTAGCACCTTGAGGCATGGAGGTGATCATGGCAAGGAGTTGCACATGACATCTTTCCAGAGTTGCATATGATGCAATTGGAAAGAGTTGCCTACTTGGAAGATATAAGTTGCGGGTGACAACCCTAGCTGGTCCATGACTGAGAGGATTTCGGGATCCTGACCCACTAGAAGGTTGTACGCTGCAATCTTCCAAATTTATGGTGAGGGATATTAATTTGAACAAAAATAGTGGGAGCGATAATTAATTAAAGTCCTAATTATATCGTAAAACTTTTTCAAATCAATCAAATAAGTCAAAAATGAGTTTTTGGACTATATTGCATGTATTTCCTTTTTGTAAGAAATGGCTATAAACAATAATCACTTTCTTTGCGATCTGTCCTTGAGACGGACAAACTAAATGGGAATAATTTCATGACTGATTAGGACATTGAGAATTGTTCTCAATCGAAGAGCGGAAGCTCTAAGTCCTAGTTATACCAGAACCAGATGAACTCGCTCCCACCACACCAAAGGATAAAAGGGATGCTTACTGGAAGCATACCGAGGATGCCATTGATGTGGAGTTCTTGATGTTGTATTCTCTGAACTGTGAGTAGTAGAGACAACATGAGACATATGATGTCTCTAAGACACGGTCCTAGTATGTCTTGACAGAAGGAGATCTAGTTGGTTCTCACACACTCAATGTGATTGGGTATGTGGAAAACTCGACTAGACTGGGATTCCCTCTGAGTCAAGAGTTAGCTACTGGTATGATACTATAAACGTTGTGAGAATCATACAGTTCATGATGAACTACAACATGAACAACTTTGACAAGTCATTGACAAAGTTGTTGGACATGTTGAGGACAGTAGAGGCATACATGAAGAAAGACAAACCCTAATCTTTGATGTGATCAATGAAGGGTAAGTCTTAAAGGCAAGGTCAAAGGCAAAGTAAAGAAGTGTTCTGATGCTAGCCAGCAACCCAAGCCGTCTTCCACCTCAAGGCATATGGGAAGGGTGAACGAGGGAGGAGAAATTGTACTCTATATCTGGAAGAACAAAAGAAGATGAAAGGAGGGGATAGAGATCTCCACCGTAGGTATCATGAAATAAACACTTCTTTATCTAAGGTATATAATACCAAGATGAAGATCTGACATATATGATATGCAAGATATAAAAAGAAGTGATGGCCTTTGTGAAAGGACCAAGAAAGGAGTACTCATCATTGGAGCAAGTGTTGCTGCCATAGATAGGAGTACCTTTCAGTTTATTTTAGCCTAAAGGGCACGAAATAGAGTTGAGAAATACTATTTCGATTTGCTAATAGAAACACTTTATTTTTTCATCTTGTAGTGACAACATGACTATCAATATAGTTGATGTTTCAATTTCAAAGATATGATCTTTGTGGAAATGCCTTTCTTTATCTTTGGTACTTGGTATGCATAAGATAAAATGATACCTAAAAGTTATTGATAACTCAAACAACGAATTAGAATTATCATGAGAAATTCATCTCTAGTTTCCATGTAGATGGATAAGCTAGAATCTTTTGGTTGTGAACCATTAAGAGACATGAATATCTTGGACATGATAAATCAATCTTCACTAGTGGTAGTGGGAGAATGATTATCCTATTAGGTATAATACATATGATGCATTTACATACCTATTGGAGCAAATGCTAATACTTCAAATGGTGTTTAGAGAAATACCAATATGAATATCTTAAAGTGTTCAAGAAGATCATGAATGACGTACAAATTTGGTAAAAGTAATAATTCTTGATGTGGTCAATGAATGAGATACTTAAACCAAATGTTTGAGAACCTTATGAGTGATTATGATAGTGTATCATAGAGAACTCATGATTAAGGCATAGTGATGTCTAAATAAAAAAAGGGGTCATACTCTATGGAGTTAGAGGATGATTATCAAATAACTAAATTCTTCTTAAATAGAAAACACCTTACACTAATAAAGGATATTAAGAATCACAAAGTGTTATGAGTTCTTAAATTCCTTAACAGATACACCTCAAATATCTATATGATGAGTTGGTCATATGATGAGTCAACAATGTAGATGATATTGAGGAACCAAATTTTGAGTTATGGCTTATGACCATAAGGTCCTAAATGAGTTCCATGTGAACCATAAGGTATGACCTTAGTGGTAGCACCCATTGGGATAAAATCCATAAGTGCGAATGAGTCTTAAGCGTTAAGACACATGGATGACATTTTAAGAAGGATCATGCTTGTTGATTGCAACTTAATGACTAAGAGATTTGGCATATGGATATTAAAACCACATTCCTATAAGGAATAAGACAAGGATGTGTATGTGACACAACCTATAAGGTTTATGAATCCATTAATGCAAATGAAGTCTACAAGTTACAATGGACTAATTAATGTGATTGATTGAGTACAAGCAACTCAGAACTGGAGATCTTTACTTTGATAATATAGTCAAAGGGTTTGACTGATATGACAAAGATAAAGAAGGGATCTGTGATTCAGTGGGAGTGTATTTGCATTCCACATGTTGATGAGGAATGAGATTTTCTAGAATGGAATCCTTTGTGGAAATTATATTTAGGGAAGATAGAGACGTTTCCTATGTGATAGGAATAGAGACCTATAGAGATAGTTTTCGAAAACCTCTTGAACTGGAAAAGAGAGAGCATACATTGGCAATTTGAACTGAAGGGTTCAGTATACATAGATTTAGTGGGAGAAAACTTGTCCATGATACATGGAGTTAGTATCCCACAACCAAGTATCCCAATTCTTATGAAGAATGAGAACACGAAGAATAGATATGGATCTATCATGTATGTAATCATCACGTTATCTTGCATGTATGGACATGGAAAGAACAAAATGCATTTATCATCTTGTATGTAGGGCATGACAATATGATATGCTCATCCTGATAACTCGTATGTGGGACATGATGAGAACTTGATAAGTACTTGAGAAGTGCTTGTTATATGGAAATAAGGAAGGGTTCACTATAAAGAGTTACACTGATGTGAACTTCTGAAAAAGACAAAAAAAATTATCGCAAAATATATATGGGATATATAAAAGTGAATGTGTGTTGAAAAATGGAAACGTTCCAATAAAGCCATTTCAAAAGGAAATTCCTGGTATCTGTGTGTTAGAGAATAGCAATGGATACTATATGGATCTGGGAGTTCATAAAGATGAACTTTTAGATATTCTAGTCATTGATGACAAGTAAGGAGTGCTTGGTCATGAAATGAAGCTAAAGGTTAGCAAAGGAATATTGGATCGCATATTATGACAACTCCATCTCATACGTAAGACGTACAATGAAGAGATGTGAGACATGCAATAATACCGACTTAGGAAAAGTGTTTCCATAACTCACTGCATTAGCACTAGAGCACTAGAACATGTGGGACATGTTTAGAGATCACTAAGAATATGATTCAAGGGTGATT
Organism: Alisma plantago-aquatica; assembly: GCA_963693085.1. Lineage (NCBI taxonomy): Eukaryota > Viridiplantae > Streptophyta > Magnoliopsida > Alismatales > Alismataceae > Alisma > Alisma plantago-aquatica. The sequence goes on from OY856414.1 coordinate 380,725,127, forward strand.
GGCTCGTAGTGCAAGTGGGAGTCTGTTGGTATGTATGCCCTGAGAGCCAATCATGGTATGATTGGTGGGATACATTAAGATTGATTTGATAAACATCAAAGGCAAGCTTCCAATTCATTCTGGTTTAGTCAGTTATGAGATATTGACATAATAGATTGAATATCTAGAGAATGACAATACTCAATGATGTATGCCTTCAAGTACGTGACTTGAACAATGAGATCATACAGATGTTAAGAGTTTGTACATTCTTGTTATGTCCCTAGTCGGATGTCATTGTGAAAGGTCGATAGACAACAATGATACAAAAGACTAGATTGTGTGTTGGTTGATGACCGAATCTCATTAGTCATGATAGAGTGATATCAAACCAAGCACATAGGTACTTGTTAGAGAACAAGAGTATCTGACAGACCCACCGTGAGAGTGACACATGGAACCATGACTTGGTAGTCATAGTCACCTCTCACAGTGATGGTGGTGAGTGTGATTCTTTGACCTGAAATCACTACACTCAACACATGTCATTGGGTACACTTTGACATCATCAAATGCAGTCCTAAAATATAGATTGTTATAAAGGTGATGATTGGGTGACTTTGACACATGTGGCTTTTAAGGGGTGAGTGATAGATATGGGATTTGTCCCTCTTGAGGGAGTTTGATGTCCATGGCCACTTGATGAGTAGGACTGAGAAAGGCATGCGCATGCATGTGTGAATCAATATGTGATATTGATATCACACATATCTCATCCAGTATTCTCTGAGATCAAGGAAGTGAATGAATGTTGAAAGATTACTATTCCACACCTTGAGTTCATTCAGGATATCAGTGACAAAGGAATTATACATTCACTGTAACACCAGTCACAGATTGTAGGATTGAAAGTTGTTCTCCAACTTTCCTTTTCACTTGGGTAACACTGATGTGCGACTAGGCACCACTCTTTACTTGTGAAGTCATAAGTGTTATGGATTTTCACTTCCAACATGAAATGGGTCTGTAGGGTCACACACATAGGATTTAACCTGGAAGAGGAGTTTATCCACAAATGATGTTTAGATTGTTTACTAAATGTGTTTAGTAGTTCAACTAAGCATTCAATCAAATGAATTGACTCAGAATCACCAAGTTCAAGTGTTGGACTAACTGATTTGGGTGTCAGATTGATTGAGAACTGCATTGACCAGTTTCTGTACAACCTAGATTGCTAACTGATCGGTTCAAACTATTGAACCAATCGGCTCAGGGTCAAGTGAGATGACCGATTCAAGTGTTGAACCGATCGGTTCAGCTGGACCAAATGAGCCAGTTTGGGAAAGTTAGGTTGGTGAGAAAATATTTTTGTTTCACTTGTACAATTCGATTGGGACAAGTATTTTTCTTTGGATTAACTAGAAATAGAAAGAGGGAAGTCAATTGGGATCTGCCCTGGGAAGTGAAACGACTGGTTCATGAATGAACCGATCAGTTCAGCTCCCCAAACGACCGATTCATGAGATGAACTGATCGGTTCAGTCCGCAAACGATCGGTTCACCTGCCGCAGTGTATCAAATTCATGGAAATTCCAGACCCTTCTACTCCCACTTTAGTCCCGCATTGCCTGGGGCTGAGAACCCTGACCCTGACCCCTCCTATATATAGAGGGGTACTGGGGGCTTCTCAGATGGAACAACTCAGATAACACCAGTTGCTCTGCAAAGTTTTCCTCTCTGGTTGTGAACCGGGAGAGACCGAGCAGGTGCTACCCGAATAGGGAGGCACATCAAGGGAAAGACAACTGCAGGACGACAACTGGTGGTGAGAGAGCACGTCGGTGACTAGTACGCTGACAGAAGGGGACGACTCCTTCCAATGTCCTGTAGGAAAGGACGACTGGAGTTCTAGGTGGTCCGTGTGGACTATTACAGAGGTGGGAGATTTCTATCGCTCGGAGGACATTCGTCAATCTGACAGTCCGAGTGTGACCAGGAGCTACACTGACGCCGTCTAAGACCAGAGGTGAAGACCGCACTAGTCGTAAGGTAACATCACCGAGCAAGCCTCAGTAAAAGTTACGCCTCTACAAACCATCCTTCCTACCATATAGATGTTGATGAGATATCTTTGGGTTCTGGGTTTGGGGAGAAATTTTTTTGTTTTCGCTGCCATCTCTGCCTCCCCTAAAACCCAACACTTGTATAGATGTGAGAGAGTTGTAAATGATGTTTTGTATCATTGTTTCCTTAATAAGAGAGAATGTATCTGATTGTCATGTCGTATGTACATGGAAGTATGAGAAACATAATGAATGTATGGATGTGTATCATTAATGTTGATATCATATTAGAGTGATCAATGTTTAATTCTCTTGTAAAGTTTGTATATGTGATTGGATGTGAGAAAACAAAGAGTTTGAAATAAAAGGAAAAAATAATAATCAGGAATGAACTTTGTATTAAGTATAATCCTCAAACTTACGCCCACATCTCATGATTAGTTGTAATCGTGGGATGTGCGCGTGATAATATTTTGGTATCAGAGCTTAGGCTGAGTTGTCAGTGACCATTAGGATAGAAAGTTAGAGTTATAGGTGTGGCAGATAGGAGGTGATGTGTCTATAGCTCTGGGAGGTTTGAGTATTTAGATATCCTGGCCCGGTATCTAAATACTTAGGTTGACCAGTATCAAGCTACTCTGTCTATTCTTCTCTGGATGCCCTGGCCAGGTATGCAGAGGAGGGATGGGCTAGAGAGAAACCCTATAAATCTTAGGTTTAGGAGACCGGAAAGTAATGAAGGAGTAAGAGATTAAACATATAATGTGATACAACTCTTGCTTTATATTGCTTCTTTGATTGGAGATCAATAGAAATGCTCTTATATGTATGAATTCATATTATCAATTTGTAGAATATATATGGTTCTTTTAGATTGTTGTGTATCATGAACTTGATTTGGTTCTTCTTTATATCAAGTATACCAAAAGTTATGTTTAAATGAGTTTGCCCTAAGTGGATATTCTTTCCACATGTTTGAGATTAATAGGAGTTGGTTAATCTTGAGTAGCTCTTGGCTTCAGGACTACAGGTTCGGCCTAGTTTGGCTGGAAGGATGCATTACTGGGATCTAATGCCTCCTATTAACAATTTAATAAGAGTAGACTCTAGATAAATTAGACCCACATCATAGTGAGAATGTACATACACTAAGATGTTGAAACATATGGGAAATATTAGAATAGCTAAGAATAAGTTGGAACTGATATACAAGATCCAACTTTAGGGCCTCATATGAGAAACCCTTAATTGGGAATAAAGGAACACGACATAAGGTTAAGATTAAGTTTAATGATTAGTATTATATGAACTCTAAATTTGAAATATGGAAAAGATATGAGAAAAGTATGTAAGGGCCAAGATAGTAAGAATCAATCATGAGGAATGGATCATATAATCGAGTACAATGCTTTTATGTACTCCAAAGTAAAGGGAAAATAGAATAAAAGAGTTCAGTATATGATAAGTACATAGAAGTCAAGACTCTTCATAAGAGTTAGAATTAGGTGAACATGTAAATCATAAGACTAGGATAACAAACTTAGTTGAAACAAAGAGAAATGTTAGAAATGATGAGCTTGATTAAGGAATGAGGGTTATGATATAATTGAGAGCATGGAATGTATACCTTTATTGTGAAGTTTAATACATGCATCCTTACTACCTTTGGACTCAAAATCTCTATAGAACAACAAACTAGTTTCTAAAAGAAGAACAAAAGTGTAGCTTAACAAATGAATAAGTCATACAAAGGTAGACTATATTCAGGAAGAAAAAAAACTTGATTGAAAGAGAAACTAAGTTTGTCTCATGCATGAGCCGTTTGATTTAAAATGAAGGATATGTAATGTATTAAACATGAGGCGAAACTAGTAGAAAGATTATTGATTCAGAATTTCAACTTCACATTAGTAGAAGGATAAAAATAAATATATGCTCCATGGTATACATGATCATACACATGAATAAGCAACATGATCATATGAGAGAATTAGAAGTTAAAGATGACATGTGGAATGTGGCAAAGCGTTTGAACAAAATGTCATTAACTAAGCATAAACGTTCGTTAGTAGCGGATTACTGAAAATCACTAAAAATTAAAACCATTTACAAAGAGATCCAAACACAGGGAAAACTCTTTGAATAAGAACCAATGTATTTTATTTACATCCTGGTTCATAAGTACATATCCTGTACCATCCCTTCTTGAGGGTTACAAACATCGACTGCTCTGTTAAAACTATACACATGCAGCATAAAAACCTCGAGGCATTAAGCCAAAATCTCATATTGATTCATTAAAGTTCAAACTACTAACTCTGAGGACCTGAGAGTATAGAGACGACACATAGGACTTCTATCAACAAAACATGACAGACAATACACTCAATCTGAGCTGTCACTATTGTCCTTGCTGCTGCTGATGTTCTTCCTCTACAAGATGTTCTCAAACTCCTCTGTGCTTGCCTACCTAAAAAAATGTTGAATCCCATGGGGGTGAGACAATTGAAAATTGCCCCAGCGAGAGATATAACTCTCCACCAAAAACATTATTATTGCAATTTAATAATATAAAATTGAGCAGAGGATAAGCAGTTTAGATCATTCTCATCTTTTAAAGTATTGCAACTGTCTATGATAGAACAGTAAATCATCTATTCTCTTTATAAGGAATAGGAAGAACATGTATATCATTTATCTATCATAACATTTCAACATCTCAAGCTTTTCCTTATTATCCTGATATGTCACCCAAGATTCATTCTTGTTTCCATCTGTTGTACTTAGACAATCTACTAAACATATATTGAATTATACCATACATAAGAGTATACATCATCATATTCTATCTAGGCATTGGACTATGCCAATCCTTTGGTTATAGGCTTCATACCTTTGTCAAGTATTGGACCGTGACAATCCTGATTTCACAGCCAGGCATTGGACTCTACCAATCCCGATTACACAGCCAAACATTGGACTCTAACCAATCCTGATTACACAGCCAGACATTGGACTCTAACCAATCCTGATTACAGGCTTCATGCCTATGCCAGGTATTGGACTTTAACCAATCCTGATTACACAACCATGCATTGGACTCTAACCAATCTTGATTATAGGCTTCATGCCTCTGCTAGGTATTGGACTTTAACCAATCCTGATTACACAGCCAGGCATTGAACTCTAACCAATCCTGATTACACAACCATGCATTGGACTCTACCAATCCTGATTACACAGCCAGGCACTGGACTCTAACCAATCCTGAGTACACAACCAGGCATTGGACTCTAACCAATCCTGATTACACAGCCAGACATTAGACTCTAATCAATCCTGATTACACAGCCAGACATTGGACTCTAACCAATCCTGATTACATAGCCAGTCATTGGACTCTAACCAATCATGATTACACAGCCAGGTACCACATCCTTTTACTAGCATTAAACTTTGGCCATGCCATCATACTTAATCACATTCTTTATGTAATACAAGTATTCCTCTCTTCCCCTTTCAGCATATTCAAAATCATGTATGATCATGATTTCATTATTATTATTGTATACTTTTGTTATTATTATCATATTACTGAGTTTCCATTTCTTGGTTTATTATGAACATTATCATCTCTTACAAGAGACCTTTATAATCATCTTGGTACCTCTTACTAGGCAACAACTTACTCATATGGCTCTCCATGCCCATTAAAACATCTTTAATGTAACAATTAGGATAACATTCTTCATATGTTATTCATCCAAGTATGTTGGATTTGAGATGCATCAAGGGGTATCACTCTTAAAGAGCTGGATGTGATATCTATGAGGTCTTGAAGTATTACTTCCCTCATCACTTTTAACTTTACTTAAGTTTATCCACTTATATTGTATTAAGGTATTTTCCCATCTTAATACTTTTATCCACTAACCTATCACCTTTATCATAAAGTGCATAGGTCATAGAACACATGTAAGAATTGTCCGACTATCTTCAATGATATGGACTCATCTCAGATTAAAGCATTGCTTGCTATAAGGTTGCCTATAATCAACCACTTTAGGTATTTCCCTCATTTGGATATTAGCCACTATTCCATTATTAGGATTAGGGTTTCACATACCATCACCCTTCATTAGGGTTAGGGTTTATCATGGCATTATCTGAAATTAGGGTTAAAGCTTCTTATTCTATATCACATAGGAATTCTCATTCCCTTACCCACAATTAAGGGTAGGGTTTCTCATTTCATTATCGAGATTTGGGGTTTCATATATTACAATCTACAGTTAGGATTTCACATACCTTCATCCCACAGCCGTACTGACCAGCACGACCGTACTACCCCTAGGCAACACCCTGTATTAGGGTTTCTTATAACATCACCCTATATTAGGGTTCTTATATCTTCCCCCCAAATTAGGGTCTCATGTACCTTTACCCAAAATTAGGATTTCATGAAGCATCCCCTTGAATTAGGGTTTTTCATTATGTTACCTTGAATTAGGATTCCTCATGTCCTTACCCTAGATTAGGGTTACTCCATTACCCTAGATTAGGGTTAAGGTTTACTATTCACTTCAAATAGAATTTCTCATATCCCAATTCATCTCAATCAAGATTTCCCCATCAATTAGGGTTTTCCCATCAATTAGGTTAATTCAACCCTTCATTAGAGTACATACACCTATGATTATCATAGTGTACTTATTTGGATTCATAAGCATCAAAGGATGAGTAATCTAATTACATTAATTATTTAAGTACCCTAAAGGTACTTCCATTGTAATCAACATTAGTATACTTTTCAACCACTCATGGGGTTATTGGTCTTTTCATAATTTGAACTAATTGAACCTTTAAATGGTCTTGATCAAATAGACCTCAACTGGTTTTGATCAATCAAACCTTCAATTAGTTTTAGACCATCTAATTCTTCATTGGGTTTAGGACCAATTTGGACCTCCATTCGGTTTTGATCATGACCTTTAAACGGTTTTGGGGTTAGACCCTCAAACGGTCTTGGCCCTTAGTCCCCTAAACGGTCTTGAAACCATTTCCTTTCAAACGGTCAACTATCTCAAATGGTCAACGATCCTAAATGGTTTTGATTGTATTGAACCTATTAAATAGTTTTGATCAAATGGACCCCAAACGGTCTTGATCCAATTGAACCCCAAACGGTCTGAGACCATTTGGTCCAAAACATCTTGAAACTGAGAGGATCGACTAGGGTTCCATTCACTCAAATCAAATAGGGATTTACTTCATTGAATCCATCATTAATTGAACTATTAATTATTCACCAGTTGGTAACCATTAGATCTTCAACCATCCAATCATACTCAACCATAGACATCCAAACGGTCTTGAGACCGTTTGAGTCAATCAACCCTTAAATTGATTCAATTCACTTAAGGATTCAACACTCAACCCGATTAGGGTTTGCAATAGATGGATCATTCATAATTGGAGGCATTAAGATCAAATAAATTGTAACCAATTGAATCAACCTTCAACTATATCATTACTTGTCCTCCAAATGGTCTGGGATCGTTTGATCCCAAACGGTCTTGAGACCGTTTGGTCTCAAACGATCTTGAGACCATTTGGTCTCAAGTCCTTTGAAACCATTTGCTTTAGATATTATTGAGATGTGTGCTTAGTATGATGTCATCATCATCAAGTTATTATCCTTCATAATTTGTTGTAATTCTCATAGTGGTTCCATTGATTTGATCAAATGAATTTCAATAAGAACAAAATGATCAAGAATTGATGAAGAATTGAATGCAATAATAATATTAAGGATTTAAGTTATAAAATCCGCCTCCAAAGAAGCTTCAAAGATTCAAAATCCACGTCTTCAATGGTGAAATCAACTCCTTCAACTATCCAAAGCTTGTCCTCAAGTCTTTGAGTGAAAAGAATGGCTAGGGTTGAAGTTTGAAGGGAGAAAAGAAGAAATCAAGCATTGATTTGTAATTTCCACCATGAAATCAAGGTGAAAGAGGACCATGGTGCTTACCTACAGGTTGGGGATCTTCCTCCTCCTGCTCCTAAGCTCCCTTGGTCGTTTTTCAAGCAAAGAGTGAAAGTGGTTTCGAAATAACCCTTTCAAGTTATGGATATGTGAGTATATATGTGTATTATTGAATTTCTTTTTAAGAGAGAGAATGTAGGGGATAATTCCTCCATTTCCTTGCCACTTTCCCCCTCTTCTTCCTTACATACTAATCCTCCTTCCTTGCCTTTCATTCCCTTCAATTATCCATGATTTAAAGGAAAAGAAATTAAGCACCTTAATCATATAATAATAATATCCATAAGTTAGTGGATATTACTTTTTCCTTTAACTAATGTGAGTGGGCTCTGCACTCACTTATATATTTTTGAGTGCCTTTGAAAGGATCAAGGACTTCCAGTCTTAAGAAAATTCAACCATCTCCTTTTTGTTTGAAGGCACTTTAATTAATATTTTTATTTTTGCATTAAATTAAATTAGGGTTCCAATTATGCTTAAATCTTGATTATTTTAATATCAAGATTCTCTCTCTTCAAAAATGATTCAAATGAGGTGTCCCTCTCATTTTCTTTCCTCTAAATGATGCCAAGAAACATGAGGGACCCTCTAGAAGTGGTATTTTGCATATTGAACCCTGGGTTTTGGGTAAATTGACATTTCACCAAAACTAGGTTTTAATGCACAAACATTGCTTAACAAGCTCTGTCTTGGTACTCAGGCTACCACAAGCCATACCACAACATCATTCTTATTCTTATGATGCTTCAAAATTTGAGGAACATTTTATCATATACAATTTGCAAGTTAACCCCTCAAATTGGATAAATTGCACTTTAGTCCAAAATAAGCAAACATTGCTTCAACATTATTGAAAAAGGACTAAAATTGAAACATAAGTTCCTCTTGAGCCTTAATTACTTTTCACAAAATACAATTTAGGATCTAATTAAATTGATTAATAAAAAATCCCAGGGTTAAGGCATAACCCAGGTCAGAGATATTACAATTATAAACCCCTAACAAGGGTTTCGTCCCCGAAATCCCAGATAAAGGGAAGTAGATATTATTCATTTATCATCTCATCAAGTCTTCACATAACATCTCAATATCATGAAGATACCATTGAACTTTGATCGATACAAAGTTCTTCCACACAGCTTATTATAGAAGATATGACATGTTGTGCCATCTAACCATCTGACACAACACTAGGCTTTCTTACTACTTGTACTGACTATCTTATTAGTTGTACATTCTCTTATCATAAGGGAAGGTTATTTGTCAATTTTAAGAATTTATCTTAAAGGTATCTTTAGATGTGTATAAGTTGCTTTTATAGATTTAGATAGGGGTTATTTGTCAAATTAATTTGATAAGCTTTTCTCGCAATAATTTTTACAATTATTCCTTCAAATAGTTCATCCTCATCAATGTTATGTTTATGCAAGGCATAAACCCCTAACATATGATGTCCATGCTACATTAGGTATTTGAATGTATTTCATAGTTAATCATTCCAGGAAATCATCATAAAATAATCTGATATTTCTCAGATATTAGAATCTCTTACCTTGGTATCTATCATATGTGTTGAAAACACATCACATCCTCATCTTCCTTTCATCATGAGACATTACTTGTTACATTTATCTTTATCTTGAAACCCAAGTTCAAGACAAACTGATACTTTTCTAAGTATCCATCAAAAGAACACTTTAATTTATGTACATCAAGTGTCATAAGACCCACTTGATTGCCATGTCCCAGACAGGAAAGAGCATAAGAAAACACATTCTTCTTATCACCCTGTCATCACCCAGGGTTGTTTATTCAAGAGAAGAGATTATCAATTACATGAACCTTCAACTTGTTCATGAGTCAATCATTCTTGTCTCATCTTGGTTCCTTGCCATCTGCATAAGAAATTATAAGGATAATTACATGTCACCACATCTTAGTATTATCATCATTATGATTACTAGATCTAGGCATTCAAACCTTTGGCTCATAACTGATTATTGTTACCTCCCATCAGGTAACTATTACCTCTAGGTCTGAGGACCAGGATATACATTATACTAAATATCTTCTTTTGTTTATAAGTTGATTTATAATTAAATCAAATTCCTCCGTATATCAATTAGAATGTGGTAGAAATATCCATGCCACATATCCTACTTCATTAGTCTCTTTTTCAGATTGTTTCCGAATGATTACTTGATCAGGGTAATCAGAAAGATAACAATCGAGGTATGTCATACTTACCTTGCCTTCAATAAATGAATACCTGACCAGGGTATTCAAGAACTGAAATTAGGTAGTATGCATTTATTTTATTTTATGTTTTTATCTCTTTAAATATCTCAGATTTCCTCTGAGTTCCTTTTATCTCTCTTCCCTTCCTTAATGAAGAGAGAGAAATTTTAACATTTTAAAAAGAATTTTGAACTGAATACACATTTCCATCCTTTTTATCTCTTCTCCTTATCCTTAAAGGACTGACGGAAGAAAGCTTATTAATAACTACCTTACTCATAATCAGTAGGCAAAGAGAAGAAAAAGGAAAGGTAATTCAGAATGAAAATTTTATCCGACATGTTACCTTTACTAGTTATCTATTGTCTTGTCTGTTGGGTCACCTCGATACTTTCTACTTAGACATTGCCACCTCAGATGTCCTTTCTGTCCACATCTATAGCAAGCTTGGAGCCTTTTTGGTGACTGCTGCATTGGTGCACTATATTGTGGTTGAGTCAGTACTACTGAAATCTTTGATTGTTTAGTACCACCAATCCACTGTTCCTGTGACTGTGTAGACTTCCTTTTAAGGTCTGTCTCATGTTTCTTTGTCGTATACCTTTCTATCCTCTGAATTGATTCCACAAATTTAGCGAACCTTTCTCTACTTTCTAATGCAGATGTCGGGATGGACATCTCAGCATTCAATCCCTTCTCAAAACGTCAGATCTTTTCCTCCTCAGTAGCAGCCATTTGAGGATAAAATCACAAAAGTTCCATAAACTTAACCTCGTATTCATTTATCGACATGGCTCCCTATAAAATCTTCTCAAACTGTGAGATATTTTCATCTAAGTATGTCTTTGGAAAATACTTATTGATGAATTCTCGATGAAATTCCTCCCAATAAACCTCTTCATCATTTCTTTTTATTTCTTCTATAGCCCACCAGTGTCCAGCACTACCCTTCAAAAGGTACACAACATGTTTGACCTTGTCGACATCTGGAATACTAACGATCTTAAAAGCCTTTTCTAACTCAGTGAGCCAGAGATCAGCATCTGCTGGGTCAGATGTCCCAGCATATTCTATGGCTCCTACACGACGTAGTCATTCAAAAGTCTTACCAGGCCCATATCCCTCATTGGGAACTGGTGCCCTAGGTGTCGGTGCTGGCATCCGGTCTGTTATATGCATCACTGTAGTCATGATTTGCCCAAAAAGAGTATGAAAATCTGGGTTTCTCATCATGACTTCATCAACATGGGGATTCTCAGGCACTGTTTCTTCTCTTGCCTAGTCCTTGGCACCTTTTATTGGTGCAACAACATTGCTCTCAGCAACGTGTCCCTCATGTCCTCCAGACATCTTTGTGTTATATATCTTCTTCTGCATAAGCAGAAGGCACTATAAGATACACTGGGGTACACTTAGAACATACTCGACACCTTATTCCTATGTCTCCATAGACTCAGCGAACCTAGAGGTCTGATACCACTAAATTGTGGTGAAGCGTTCAAACAAAACATCATTAACTAAGCAAAAATGTTTGTGAGCAGCGGATTACTGAAAATCACTAAAAATTAAAACCATTTACAAAGAGATCCAAACACAGGGAAAACTCTTTGAATAAGAACCAATGTATTTTATTTACATCTTGGTTCATAAGTACATATCCTGTACCATCCCTTCTCGAGGGTTACAAACATTGACTGCTTTGTTAAAACTATACATAGGCAACATAAAAACCTCGAGGCATTAAGCAAAAATCTCATATTAATTTATTAAAGTTCAAACTACTAACTCCGAGGACCTAAGAGTACAGAGACGACACATAGGACTTATATCTACAAAACACGACAGACAATACACTCAACCTGAGTTGTCACTGCTGTCCTTGCTGCTGCTGATGTTCTTCCTCTGCAAGATGTTCTCAAACTCCTCCGTGCTCTCCTACCTAAAAAAATGTTGAATCCCACGGGGGTGAGACAATTGAAAATTGCCCCAGCGAGAGATATAACTCTCCGCCAAAAACATTATTATTGCAGTTTAATAATATAAAACTGAGCAGAGGATAAGCAGTTTAGATCATTCTCATCTTTTAAAGTATTGCAACTGTCTATGATAGAATAGTAAATCATCTATTCTCTTTATAAGAAATAGGAAGAACATGTATATCATTTATCTATCATATCATTTCAACATCTCAAGCTTTTCCTTTTTATCTTGATATGTCACCCATGATTCATTCTTGTTTCCATCTGTTGGCCTTAGACAGTCTGCTAAACAGATATTGAATTATACCAAACATAAGAGTATACATCATCATATTCTATCTAGGCATTGGACTATGCCAATCCTTTGGCTATAGGCTTCATACCTTTACCAGGTATTGGACCATGCCAATCCCGATTTCACAGCCAGGCATTGGACTCTACCAATCCTGATTACACAGCCAGGCATTGGACTCTAACCAATCTTGATTACACATCCAAGCATTGGACTCTAACCAATCCTGATTACAGGCTTCATGCCTCTTCCAGGTATTAGACTTTAACCAATCCTGATTATATAGCCAGACATTGGACTCTAACCAATCCTGATTACCGGCTTCATGCCTCTGCCAGTTATTAGACTTTAACCAATCCTGATTACCGGTTTCATGTCTCTGCCAGGTATTAGACTTTAACCAATCCTGATTACACAACCAGACATTGGACTCTAACCAATCCTGATTACACAGTCAGGCATTGGACTCTACCAATCATGATTACACAGCCAGGCATTGGACTCTAACCAATCCTGATTACACAGCCAGACATTGGACTCTAACCAATCCTGATTACACAGCCAGGCATTGGACTCTAACCAATCCTGATTATACAGCCAGGCATTGGACTCTAACCAATCCTGATTACACAGCCATGCATTGGACTCTAAACAATCCTGATTACACAGCCAGGTACCACATCCTTTTACTAGCATTAAACTTTGGCCATGCCATCATACTTAATCACATTCTTTATGTCATACAAGTATTCCTCTCTTCCCCTTTCAGCATATTCAAAATCATGTATGATCATGATTTCATTATTATTATTGTATCCTTTTGTTATTATTATCATATTACTGAGTTTCCATTTCTTGGTTTATTATGAACATTATCATCTCTTACAAGAGACCTTTATAATCATCTTGGTACCTCTTACTAGGCAACAACTTACTCATATGGCTCTCCAGGCCCATTAAAACATCTTTAATGTAACAATTAGGATAACACTCTTCATATGTTATTCATCCAAGTATGTTGGATTTGAGATGCATCAAGGGGTATCACTCTTAAAGAGCTAGATGTGATATCTATGAGGTCTTTAAGTATTACTTCCCTCATCACTTTTAACTTTACTTAAGTTTATCCACTTATATTGTATTAGGGTATTTTCCCATCTTAATACTTTTATCCACTAACCTATCACCTTTATCATAAAGTGCATAGGTCATAGAACACACGTAAGAATTGTCCGACTATCTTCAATGATATGGACTCATCTCAGATTAAAGCATTTCTTGCTATAAGGTTGCTTATAATCAACCACTTTAGGTATTTCCCTCATCCGGATATTAGCCACTATTCCATTATTAGGATTAGGGTTTCACATACCATCACCCTTCATTAGGGTTAGGGTTTATCATGGCATTATCCAAAATTAGGGTTAAAGCTTCTTATTCTATATCACATAGGAATTCTCATTCCCTTACCCAAAATTAAGGGTAGGGTTTCTCATTTCATTACCGAGATTTGGGGTTTCATAAATTACAATATGCAGTTAGGATGTCACATACCTTCATCCCACGGTCGTACTGACCAGTACGGCCGTGCTGCCCCTAGGAAACACCCTATATTAGGGTTTCTTATAACATCATCCTATATTAGGGTTCTTATATCTTTCCCCCAAGTTAGGGTCTCATGTACCTTTACCCGAAATCAGGGTTTCATGAAGCATCCCCTTGAATTGGGGTTTTCATTATGTTACCTTGAATTAGGATTCCTCATGTCCTTACCCTAGATTAGGGTTACTCCATTACCCTAGATTAGGGTTAAGGTTTACTATTCACGTCAAATAGAATTTCTCATATCCCAATTCATCTCAATCAAGATTTCCCCATCAATTAGGGTTTTCCCATCAATTAGGTTAGTTCAACCCTTCATTAGAGTACATACACCTATGATTATCATAGTGTACTTATTTGCATTCATAATCATCAAAGGATGAGTACTCTAATTACATTAATTATTTAAGTACCCTAAAGGTACTTCCATTGTAATCAACATTAGTATACTTTTCAACCACTCATGGGGTTATTGGCCTTTTCATAATTTGAACTAATTGAACCTTTAAATGGTCTTGATCAAATAGACCTCAAATGGTTTTGATCAATCAAACCTTCAATTAGTTTCAGACCATCTAATTCTTCATTGGGTTTAGGACCAATTTGGATCTCCATTCAGTTTTGATCATGACCTTTAAACGGTCTTGGGGTTAGACCCTCAAATGGTCTTGGCCCTTAGTCCCTTAAACGGTCTTGAAACTATTTCCTTTCAAATGGTCAACTATCTCAAATGGTCAACGATCCTAAACGGTTTTGATTGTATTGAACCTCTTAAACGGTTTTGATCAAATGGACCCCAAATGATCTTGATACAATTGAACCCCAAACGGTTTGAGACCGTTTGATCCCAAACGGTCTCAAGACCGTTTGGTCCAAAACATCTTGAAACCGAGAGGATCAACTAGGGTTCCATTCACTCAAATCAATTAGGGATTTACTTCATTGAATCCATCATCAATTGAACTATTAATTATTCATCAGTTGGTAACCATTGGATCTTCAACCATCCAATCATACTCAACCATAGACCTCCAAACGGTCTTGAGACCATTTGGTTGACCTCCAAATGGTCTTGAGACTGTTTGAGTCAATCAACCCTTAAATTGATTCAATTCACGTAAGGATTCAACACTCAACCCGATTAGGGTTTGTAATAAATGGATCATTCACAATTGGAGCCATTAAGATCAAATCAATTGTAACCAATTGAATCAACCTTCAACTATATCATTACTTCTCCTCCAAATGGTCTGGGACTGTTTGATCCCAAACGGTCTTGAGACCGTTTGAGTCCAAATGGTCTTGAGACTGTTTGGTCTCAAACGATCTTGAGACCGTTTGGTCTCAAGTCCTTTGAAACCGTTTGCTTTAGATATTATTGAGATACGTGCTTAGGATTATGTCATCATCATCAAGCTACAATCCTTCATAATTTTTTGTAATTCTCATAGTGGTTCCATTGATTTGATCAAATGAATTTCAATAAGAACAAAATGATCAACAATTCATGAAGAATTGAATGCAATAATAATATTAAGGATTTAAGTTATAAAACCCGCCTCCAAAGAAGATTCAAAGCTTCAAACTCCACGTCTTCTATGGTGAAATCAACTCCTTCAACTATCCAAAGCTCATCCTCAAGTCTTTGAGTGAAAAGAATGGCTAGGGATGAATTTTGAAGGGAGAAAAGAAGAAATCAAGCATTGATTTGTAATTTCCACCATGAAATCAAGGTGAAAGAGGACCATGGAGCTTACCTATAGGTTGGGTATCGTCCTCCTGCTCCTAATCTCCCTTGGACATTTTGCAAGCAAAGAGTGAAAGTGGTTTCGAAATAACCCTTTCAAGTTATGGATATGTGAGTATATATGTGTATTATTGAATTTCTTTTTAAGAGAGAGAATGTAGGGGATAATTCCTCCATTTCCTTGCCACTTGCCCCCTCTTATTCATTACATACGAAGCCTCCTTCCTTGCCTTTCATTCCCTTCAATTATCCATGATTTAAAGGAAAAGAAATTAAGCACCTTAATCATATAATAATAATATCCATAAGTTAGTGGATATTACTTTTTCCTTTAACTAATGCGAGTGGGCTCTCCACTCACTTAGATATTTTTGAGTGCCTTTGCAAGGCTCAAGGACGTCCACTCTTAAGAAAATTTAACCATCTCATTTTTGGTTGAAGGCACTTCAATTAATATTTTTATTTTTGCATTAAATTGAATTAGGGTTCCAATTATGCTTAAATCTTGATTATTTTAATATCAAGATTCTCTCTCTTCAAAAATGATTCAAATGAGGTGTCCCTCTCATTTTATTTTCTCTACATGATGCCAAGAAACATGAGGGACCCTCTAGAAGTGGTATTTTGCATATTGAACCCTGGGTTTTGGGTAAATTGCACATTACACCAAAACTAGGTTTTAATGCACAAACATTGCTTAACAAGCTCTGTCTTGGTACTCAGGCTACCACAAGCCATACCACAACATCATTCTTATTCTTATGATGTTTCAACATTTGAGGAACATTTTATCATATACAATTTGCAATTTAACCCCTCAAATTGGATAAATTGCACTTTAGTCCAAAATAAGCAAACATTGCCTCAACATTATTCAAAAAGGACTAAAATTGAAACATAAGTTCCTCTTGAGCCTTAATTACTTTTCAAAAAATAAAACTGAGGATCTAATTAACTTTCTTAAGCAAAACTCCTAGGGTTAAAGCATAACCCAGGTCAGGGATATTACATGGAAGAGTAGTACATGGTAAGAGAACTATGGAAAGTAAGGAAGGGTTTGAAACATGATGGAGTAATATAGATTATAAAAGAAAGAGGTTGTGAGATTCAAGCAAGTGTTAATTAGTCAAGTATCCCTGTTCATAACTAATTAAACCTACATATGAGAAATGTAATAAGGGAATGTTTGAAGATAAGAATTCTAAGTCTCGGAATCATCTTCTCTTTCATATCTTCCTTAATGAGAGTAATGTGGGATGAAGTGATAAGAAAATGAATCATATATGATGTATAACCACCATTTTAGAGACATCTAGTGAATGTAATAATGACACATAATATGATGATGAAACCCTAGCAGGGTAAATTGAGAATGTAATTTATCGAAATGGCCAAATAAGAGAAAGGAAATTCAATTGATAAGATAAAGAAGACTTTAGTAAAACTTGTGAGATTTAAAGTTTGGCTTTCAAATTAAGGGAGAAAAGTCACGCCACAATAACGCCATGCTATTGATAAGGACCAAACCCTAGAATGTTTGGAGTTGTAGTAGTTCAAGGGTGGTCACTAGTGATTTGATCTTGAATACTAGCATCTCTATAAAATAAGATCATGAGATTTGCACTATGAGAAGTAAACTAGAACTGATAGTAATCCAGGGTTTAAGGGTAGCTAATCCAAAAGGTAGATAAACAAAATAGAAATGATTCGGAGAAAAGGATAAGAAATAGATTGGAAATATAAGAGGTGTAATTTGAACAAAAGGAGAAGTGCAAGATGAGCAAAGTGTAATCTAAAACAAATTCTTGCAGTGATATAAAGAATGATGAATAATCTATTCTTACCTTATATGTTTTAATTTTAAGGATTTTTATTCTATATGATCAAAATGAGAAGGATAAGTAATAAGAAGTAAGTAGTAATGAATGAGGAGATAAGAGAAAACAATAGCTTTTAGTAATACATGAATTTGTTTTTAGAAGTGTAATTTGTTGAAGGTATAATGAGGGATGTAAATTGATTCTACATATGATTTCAGTGTACATATACAAGAAATATGTTAATTAAAGGTGTCTAATAGTTGTAGTCATTCATACTAGCAATCCATCTTAGTATTGTACAATTGTGGTATGGTGATATGGGTTGAATGATGATGGAACAAATGGAGGGTTACCCTAAATAAGGTAGTCTTACCTATTCACTCATATGAATAGAAGGGATGATAACCATATTGTATTGATATGTAACCCTAATGAGGTATAACTTGTTATACCTAGATTTAATATAACTAAGTGATGGTAATTGGGTATGAATAGTCCTTGAATGACTAATACAATCATGGAGTACTTTGTTACTGTTGTTGAAACCCTAGTATGCTATAACCCGATGGTTACACCTTGATTTATGTGTGGGTTTATACTTGAGAATAATATGTAATGTGATGGTGATGCTTCACCTTATGCATCCATGATCCAATGGGGATGCCGTGAGTAAGGGTTTGGGTATAAGTGCTGATTAGTAACATTAATATACTTTATCTTGTTGAACCTAACTCTAATACAAATAGATAAAGATGAGTATTCATGTTTAATCATCTTATATGATGGCATGATGGTGAAATAACTTCACTAATATGATCATAACCTTAATGTGTTAATTACTGGTTATCATAGCCACATGGTTGATACTTTCTTATGCTAAACATGTGCATTATGAATATGATGAGGGTTAATCATATCTAGATTCCTTGCATGTTTATGTAATAAAGGAATGTTCTTAATGTTAATATAACCTTGCTATGATTGTTTATGAATATCTCCTAACTCATTAATGCAATATTGTGTTTATCTGGTGTATTATATGTAAGTGATGTCGTTGAGCCTTGTTATAAGGCATGTAAAGATAACGATGATCTTGCATGGAATAGTATGATGGTCTTAATAACCTTTGGGCATGGTTGAGCCCTGGATGAGGTGTAATCCTCTTATGTTGATAAGGGTTGATACCCTGTGATATTGTGAAAAAGATTTATATCTTGTGATAGTATGATGACTAGTGTGGTCTCATGAATGGTAAGTGAATAGTACCATGTGATGATGAGATGAGAAATTATGTTTCATATGTTTTATATCTTTTAAAAGTTGTGATTTGAAGAGGAACAAATGACTCAATGTTGAAAAATAAAATTCTAGACTGTAGTATTCAAAAGCTTAAAGGAGAGAGATACCCCTAGTAAAGGTTCTTTAGAGGAATCATGTATATAAGAAGTTACTTGGAAAGTATAATCGGAGATGTTTAACAAGTATCTTTTCCTCTTTTAAAAGTTTTGAGATGAAATTTTTATAAGAGGGGGAGAATTGTTACAACCCGTTCCGAGCTTTGTTTGTAATCCTAGAATTTTAAGATAATCTTAATGCTTGGCATACTTTTTTTAGTAATATTCTATGTTGTGATTTTTCTGAACTTTGGTAACCTTAAATACTTGATTGGGAAACTTATAATCATGACTTAATCATACTATAAATATCCGAGTTGGAGTTAATATAGCATTAAACAATACATGTGTGCAAGAAGAGAGTTGATGACATTGGAGGAAATAATTAATAAATGCTTTTTTTATTTGATAATATTATCTAAATAATATTGTAATATTGTAGATAATTCAATTATGAATCCAACAAAAAAAGAATGAACTAAATCGGAGTTAAAATGAGAGAGTTATGCCCTTTTTTAGTAAACATATACAGAGCACCGCGACCGCGGTCGACACCGCGACTGACGCTGCATCGACACCGCGAACACAGTCTACACCGTGACCCGTGACACTGCCTCGACACCATGACCCGCGAACGCAATCTACACCGTGATCGCAGCCGACACCGCCCATTATAGCAAATTGTAAAACGATCTTATCTCGAGCAATACTTATCCGTTTTTAACGAAACGAAGTGAGTTAGAACCGCTATTCGATCCTCTATCATCCCAGACAACTTTCTCTTCAAGAGGGTGACCTGGAAGGCGATTTATGGGGCAATTTTTGAGAAAGAATGTGAAGAACAGTAGAAATCCAAAGGGGTTGCTATAGATTTGACTTGGTAAGTAGTTTTATCCATCGATTCTTCCTCCTCATTTCTCCTTGCTCGGAATCCCTGATCCAATGAATTTGAGGTTTGGATTAACCTCTAAACTTTATCTTCTACCTAGAATAGACTTCGTTCAGGGTTGAAAGGAAAAAGAAACTGCAAATTTTGCTAGGATTTTGATATGGATTCGAGATCTTCAGAGATGTGCTGCATTTTTAATGTATTTTCACACCTTAGGGTGAGTGGGTACTTCATTTAAACAGTAGATTGCATGAAAATGAGTTAAATTATCAATAATCTTTAATTGCTTGATATGCGATTACAAACACTAAGTTGCCCTTTTGATCTACTTTTTGCAAGATGATATGAAATGAATTATTTCTATGTTGTGATGAATTTCAAATTATGAAATCACATTATAAATGGTCACAATCCATTTAAATGAGAATTCTTAAATTAATTGTAGAGGTTACATGATTATACTGAAAAGTAGGATTTTCGGCCATGACTGAAATTGTTGTACAATTGAATAAAGAAGTTTGCATAGTTGAATCTCCCTGCTTACGAATGATTGTTTTATTTGTATATGTATTATATATATGCCATATAAGAATCTTGCATTTCATTTGATGGTATCAATGTTTTCTTGATATATCAGTAAGGAGGGTGGAAACCCTAGTTCAATTCATTACAAGGTTTCATATATGCATTCGATTATATATGAACTACTGATAGCAATCCTTATTGAATGATGTTATAATGTATTCAATCCTTATGTGAGTTATGTGATAAGTGAATGAGGTAAATGAAACCCTAATGATAGGGTGTTTAGTGAAACAAGTATTGTGATATCAATGTTTCTCAGTTTGAGATGTGGTGATGCTTAACAATTCAGTTGTGGTAATTATCAGATGGTTTATGAAATGAACTCTTTACAAATCTGAACAAAGATATGTTGATGTGATGATTGATTTATGAATTTAAAGGGTGAAATAGACATGTAGATTCCCTGAACACTGTAGAATCCTCACAGGATGAGGCCTGCGTTGTGAGGTGGAAACGGTTTCCCGACTAGAGGTAGTCCAGATTGAGGTAAGCTGGAGCACACCAGTAGGGTGAGGGGATCTTGACTAGTAGGGCAAAATCCTTACATTTGTGTGGTACCCAACACCAACCGGGGATGTCGGTGGTACTTATGTTACACGTTGAGTGATCATTGGTCAGTAGGTCCACTGACGCACAATAAGCCTGAGGGCTTTGACTCACCGCCTGAGTACCCAGGTTGAGAGGTGGAGTCTGAGATATCCGGCTGCTCTCATTAGCCTTCGAGAGGTAGACGTGCCGAGGCCCGCTACAGACGGGGTCTTACTCAAGATATAGGCTTAGGAACCCAGACATGCTTTTCAGCCTTATACAGTAAGATCGTAGCTTGCTACGATTCTTTCACATGTTGTGGTACACCTCATGTGGGTTCAGGGCATAACAAGATGAATGAGAGGTTAAATAAGTGTGCAGTTATTGAATTATTCTTTGTATGTTTCTGAGTTACCCATTTTCTTTATGATCAATCAAGCATGTTCATATATTGTGTAAGGACCCTGAACTCCGTTTAGGGTTTACCCTGTTTGCTTTGCTTAAACTTAATGCTTAGTTGCTTGCTAATCACCTTTAGTGGTGATTAGGGTTTGGTTGTGCTTTGTTGAGAGTTGGAGGTGCTACTTGCAATTCACCCAAGTCTAGGGTTTGTGAGCAAGTTTGTCACCTTGTGAGGTGTTCCTCCCTCTCCTTGCTTCCTCTAGAATAGAAATGAAGGTTTGGGCTCGTTGCTTGAGTTCCTTTGGGTCTGGTTGAGCTTGTTGGGCCTTATGGTGCCTTGTCTTTACTTGGTTGAACCTTGTGTCAGCCAGGAGTGCTTGTGTCAGCCTGGGTATGTCGCCCAGGGTGGTGTGTCGCCCAGTGCGGAGGTGTGTTGGCCTGGAGGAGTGGTGGTGTGTCGCCCATGGACCTTTGACCATCTTTGACCTTGTTTATGTCACCACTAGTGGACACTTGGTGCTTGATGCTTGCATGTGGCAATGTCCTTGGACATGTGTTTAAGACACGCTAGAGTAGTGGTTTTGCTCATGGATAAGTGTCCCTAGGTGGGCGACACCTTGCTTTTCTTTGCTTTGGTTTCTCCTCCATCCCCTTCTATATATGTGTTTCCCTTCTCTTGCTAAGGATCCCTTTAGTTCCTTAGACTCCTTCTCCTTGGTGCACGATATCCCCCCTTCTTCTTGCTAGCTTGGTGGCCGATCCTTGCCTTGGAGTCTCCTCCTTCCTTGGTGGTGCTTGGAGCTTGCTTAAGTGGGGTTACATAACTCCTAACCCTAACTACACTACCTTCTTTCTATGTCCTTATATGTTTCTAGTTAGTTCCTTTCTTAAGTTGTTCTTGTTGGCCGAACCATGTGTTCTAGGGTTTCTTGGTGAGAAACACTCCTTTCTCTCCTTGGTCTTGAGGAGTGAGCTAGAGTGCTAGTAATATGGGCAATACCCCTCTCTCATTTAAGTTGAGAGGCGAGCTTGTGTTCTAGTTACTTTAGCAACACCCTCTTCTCACCATGAACTTGAAGGGTGAGCTTGGTGGTAGTTGTGGACCTCGTCTAGGGTTGCCCTTGTGTTGCCTGATTGGTGTTAAGAGATGTGCAAGACCCCTCTCTCGTTTAAGTTGAGAGGTGAGCCATCCTATTGATCCATTAGGGTTTGGTGCCCTTGTGCTTGAGGTGGATGACGACCTTGTGGAGTTGCTTCTTGACCGTTATGATCTTGGGGAAGGTGCTGCCCGATACCCCTCTTGTCCTAGAGTTGTGGACGTTTTGTTTTGGTGGCTGTGGCGGACGTCACCAGGGGTACCTACCATGGTGTGTGTCGGGCATCATCCCTTGATAAGCAGCCTGTACAATACCTTAGCCTTATGTGACAGCCTGGTATCGTTATGGCCTGTTTTGGAAGAGACGTTGTTAGCTGGTGGGCGTCACCCCCCCAGTCTCAGCTCTATGTGTGTGTCGGCCGTCAGCACGACACCTGACGAGCGTTGCACGACACCCTAGTACCGCTTCAAGTGGTTGGCCGGTATGCTTTGGGTGCCCGTCAGTAGGTGGTTGCACGATACACCTCTTGAGTTGCTGGCCGCGTTACGGCTGTCGTCCCAATTGCATGACCCAGAGGTGCATAACGCACCATTGCATGACTTGGACTGGGCCGCACGCCTAGATCAGATGGTATCATAATGACCGTTACACCTTAGATGGCCGGCGGGGTGTAGCACGGTAGGTGTTGGCTTGCTTGGACGACTTGAGTAGAGTGTCGGGCGATAGGGAGGATGAGCCCTGCCTGATACTACCTATGGTGAGGCTAGTGGGTTTTGGTTAGTGAGGGTCCTGCCCCTTATAGAAACTGATATGTTGTTCTTGTATCACGTTTAGTCATGATGGTGGCCCTTGATATGCTTAAAGGTAATCGTTATGGTAAAACGCATCTATGTAACTTACATGTCTTTACATATGTATGTGATCATCTTGAATCATCTGTATAAGTGCTAAGATGCTCTGCTTAAATGATGTGGCCTGTGTCTATATGTTGAGGCATGATTGATAAAGCATCAACGTTACCCTATGTTGATAATATGAACTTCTAAGCTATTCATAATTATTGTGTATACCAACTATGAAGGTGATGCATAACCAAGTAAAAGGCTATGAGGTATATATGATGAGTAACATTGCTTTGATAGTTACTCTTGATGACGAGGTATTATATATGTTGTGTTTGGTCTGAGGACCTAAGTTTGGATAAAGTGCTTGGGATTGCTATCCCATGTTGATGATGTAAGCCTTGAGAGGCAGTGGCACTATGTGATGAGGGATTGAGATCCCATGGCAATGTGATGATCCTTGAGATGGATCTGGATGATTGGCAAGAGGCCCAGTGATAACATGTAATGAGGGATCCTTATGATGGATCAGGATGATGTTGACTTCAATGAAAGCATACTGTTGAGTTTCATACTGTTTATTCTATTATAGTTTACATGTTATATAACTTGGTTGAATCTTGCAATCCACATAAAAGATATTAACTAATCACAGTGAAATATATCATGTAGTTGCCCTGGCCATAGATCCATCATCGTTAGAAGCTGGTGATGGTAAAATGGGTTCTCCTACGGGTTAACCTGGAGCGCATATTGTTGAATATGTGAGGTTTCTCCTAGCCTAAAATAGTGAGGATTCAAGTGCAGCTACAGTTGCAGACTCGGGATGTGTATAGGAGCATGGTGAACAGGCCCATAGCTCAGGATATGTGATATGGGAGCATGAATGCATTCATGGCTCAGAGCACGGTGAACAGGCCTGTGGCTCAGATATGCTAGCGTCGAGACCTATACCGAGGCGGGCTAGCGAATGGGTAGCCTATGGAGCTGACCCTGTGGTTGAGGCCACTTAAGCACGAGACTGTTGTCCTGCTTGTGTTGTACTTGTACACTGACTACGAGGTGGGAGGTCGTGGAGTCCGGCTCTTCCATTGACCTTGTATGGCACCAGCTTTGGGTTTCGCAACCGAAGGTTGGATTTGAGCGGTACGACTCACTTCCTCAGGGCATAATAATACGTAATCAAACCGTATAGTATTTATCGCATAAGGCAAAACACAGAACATTGGTTGAGGCCTTGCTTGTGCAGTTAATCTTGTTATACATGCAGTTACTTATATGTTCCTCATGTTATGAGGTAATATCTTATAAATCTTATCTTGTTAATCATGTTCCATAAAGAGATAATTGATGATATGTCTTCCATACAGCGTGGTAAGCCTTATGGTACGAATAGCCTTGATGTATAGACTGTTATTATTTTACGTTTTACTGCTTATCTTCTGCTGTTGCTTTATCCTCTTGGTTTTATAGTTTTGGCAGGGAGTTATGTTTCTCGCTGGAACAATGTTCAATTGTCTCACCCCACTAGTTTTCAGGTGTTCGACCTAGACGTGGCGGTGGTCGCGAAGTTGCGGCCGAGCAGCTAGATGGGTAGTAGAAGGCAAGAGATGGATACACTGCTTTTTTGGTTGTTTTGTAGTAGAGTCTTAGAGTCATCCCTGTACTCTCAGGTCCTTAGAGGTGTTTTGATGTTGTTTCATGATGTATAGCTATTGATGGTTTGTATATCCTGCTGCTGGCCAGATGTGGGCCGTTATGTATATATATAACATGTGATGAACTCTTGTGGTGGCTTGATAGCTGATCCCCTAAGCTGTGGACACGTATCAAGGCT
Organism: Alisma plantago-aquatica; assembly: GCA_963693085.1. Taxonomy (NCBI): domain Eukaryota; kingdom Viridiplantae; phylum Streptophyta; class Magnoliopsida; order Alismatales; family Alismataceae; genus Alisma; species Alisma plantago-aquatica. The sequence goes on from OY856414.1 coordinate 380,750,467, forward strand.
TGTAAATGTTTATATCACATGTTTTCTTAGAGGATGAGGACCAGAATGTAATAGTTTCCCAGTTTATTTGCTTTCTACAATCAGTTTTAATTAACCCATATTTTTGGTAATATGTGGTTATGGTGATTTTCGCACATTTTCGCGTAACACCTCGCTGTCTATGTGCTAGTGGGATGTGTTGCCACAAGTTTGGTATCAGAGCTCTAGGTTCGCTGAGTCTACAGGGATTTAGGACTAGGTTGTGTCTGTTCTTGTGAGTTTTCCAGATTTTATTACGATCGTCTTTGCTCTCAGCGGAAGAAAAGCTAAGATGTCTGGAAACCATGAAGAACATGCTCCCGAGCATAGTGATGTTGCATCAGTTGATGGAGCTATAGGGCGGGCACATGAAGATCGGGTGCCTGAGGTCCCTCAACCTGACCCAACCATTCTTGAACACCCTGCCTATCAACAACTTATGGGGCAGATGATGACTACGATGAATCTCATGGTAGAAAGATTTCCAGTGCCTCCGCCAAGAGCACATGCTCCCCATGGTGAAACATCGGGTATTGGGAAGACCTTTGAACGGCTTCGCCGAGTCGGAGCTTCGGATTATGCTGGAACGGCTGATCCAGCGGATGTAGATCTATGGCTGACAAGTCTTGAGAAGGCTTTCTGGATCCTCGACATCCCCGAAGCAGACAAAGTAAAGCACGCTGTCTACCTTCTGAAAGGTAGTGTTGGTCACTGGTGGACCATCGATGAAGAGAAGTGACCTGGTGAGGTGATCGGTTGGGAAGTTTTTCGGCGCGAGTTCGTCAGCAGATACTTTCCAAAGACGTATCTGGATGAGAAGATCAGTCAGTTTGAACGCTTGCGCCAAGGAACGATGAACATCACCGAGTATGAGGCTAAGTTCATGGATACGTTAGAGAAGTATAAGGTTGTTTTAGATTGTGGTTCCAAGCAAGCTGTGTTTGATGATGGCGGTAAGAAGTGGATCTTCCAAGGAGATAGGAAGATTCTTTTGACGTGTCTGGTATCAGCTATGGTGGCAGAAAAGCTGTTACGACAAGGATGTCAGGCGTTCTTAGCTCACGTGGTGGATACCGTTGTGGCTACCAAGGGAAAAGGTCCTAGCCTTGAAGAGGTGTCGGTTGTTCGAGATTTTGCGGATGTGTTTCCTGATGAGTTTCCCGGTGTTCCTCTACTCCGAGAGATTGATTTCGAGATCAATCTAGTTCCAGGAATGCAACCAGTTGCACATACACTGTATAGGATGGCTCCAGTAGAGATGGTAGATCTTAAGAAGCAATTGCAAGAGTTGTTGGAGAAAGGTTTCATCCGACCAAGTACGTCGCCTTGGGGTGCTCCAGTGTTGTTCATTAAAAAGAAGGATGGATCGATGCGGTTATGTATAGACTACCGGCAGTTGAACAAGGTCACAATCAAGAACAAGTACCCGTTACCGAGGATAGATGATATGTTCGATCAGTTGCGTGGTGCAACAGTATTTTCAAAGATCGATCTATGATTCGGATATCACCAGTTGAGGATTAAGGAGGATGACATACCAAAGTCAGCTTTTAGGACGAGGTATGGTCACTTCGAGTTCGTGGTTATGCGGTTTGGGCTAACCAATGCACCTGCTACTTTCATAGATTTGATGAACAGAGTGTTCTGTCCGTTTCTAGATCAGTTTGTTGTAGTCTTTATAGATGACATCTTGATCTATAGTCGGGACAGGCAAGAGCATGAGCGACATCTTCGACTAGCGTTGACTCTTCTTCGCCAACATCAGTTGTATGCCAAGTTCAGTAAGTGTGAGTTCTGGTTGGAAGAGGTGACTTTCTTGGGTCACGTGATATATGCAGAAGGAGTTAAAGTAGACCCGAGGAAGGTGGAGTCAGTTGCAGAGTGGGAGCAGCTGAAGACACCGACAGAAGTTCGTAGTTTCCTAGGTTTGGCAGGATACTATAGGAGGTTTATCAAAGACTTCAGTGCGATTGCGTTGCCGATGACAAAGTTGACTAGAAAGGATGTATCTTTTGTCTGGAATGATCGTTGCCAGCAAGCTTTCCAAAGTTTGAAGGAGAAGCTGACTAGTGCTCCAGTGTTAGTCCTGCCAGAGCCTAGAAAGGGCTATGTTGTTTTCTGCGATGCTTCCAAGAAAGGTTTGGGTTGTGTGCTGATGCATGAAGAGCATGTGGTTTCTTTTGCTTCACGACAGCTTAAGAAACACGAGGAGAACTATCTGACTCATGATTTGGAGTTGGCGGCGGCGGTTCATGCGTTAAAGATTTGGAGACACTATCTTTACGGGGAAGTGTGTCAGATCTTTACGGATCATAAGAATCTGAAGTACATCTTCTCGCAGAACGAGTTAAACATGCGACAACATTGATGGATGGAGTTAATCAATGATTACGACTGCACCATCAAGTATCATCCTGGTAAGGCGAATGTGGTAGCTGATGCGCTTAGTCGAAAGTCTTCTTCTCTTTCTACAAAGAAGGCACAGTTGAGCTCCCTGGTATGCCATAGACGGGATATGCTTGTTTCCTTGCGACAGATGAATGTGCATATGGAAGTTTCCTTGTTAGCTGGACTTTTGGTACAGATGCAAGTCAAGCCTACGTTGAGAAAACAGATCAAAGATGCACAACAGACAGATGATACAGTACAGTTGATCCGATCAGAATTTGGCAGCAAAAAGTGTGATGGGTTCCATGAGTCCAAGGATGGACTAGTTTGCTACCGAGATAGGATGGCGGTCCCCGATACAGGTGATCTAAGGAAGCTAGTGCTCGAGGAAGCGCACACGTCGATGTATGCTATGCATCCAGGAGTCACCAAGATGTATCATAGTCTGAAGGACTTGTATTGGTGGCTCGGTTTGAAGAAGGATGTAGCGGAGTTTGTGGCTAGATGTGCGGTATGTCAGCAAGTTAAGGCTGAACATCAAAAACCGGCAGGTACATTACAACCCCTGCCGATACCGCAGTGGAAATGGGATCACATAACTATGGATTTCGTAGTTGGTCTGCCCAGGACAACTAGGAATCATGATTCCATTTGGGTGATAGTAGACAGATTGACGAAGTCTGCCCATTTCATACCAATAAAGACAACATATGCAGCCGAGAAGCTTGCTCGAGTATATGTGGATGAGATAGTGCGGTTGTACGGTGTGCCAGTAATGATAGTTTCTGACAGAGGTCCGCAGTTTACGAGTCGTTTCTGGGAACAGTTGCACAAAGCGTTGGGAACACAGTTGAGGTTCAGTACCGCTTTCCACCCGCAGACAGATGGACAGTCTGAGAGAACTATTCAGACTTTGGAGGATCTCCTTTGAGCTTGTGTTTTGTAGTTCCTAGGTAGTTGGGATGTACATCTCAGTTTGATAGAGTTTGCCTACAACAACGGTTATCAGCGGAGCATTGACATGGCTCCTTATGAGGCCTTATATGGCAGGAAGTGCAGATCTCTGTTATGTTGGTATGAATTTGGTGAATATCAACTTTTGGGTCCTGAGTTAGTACATCAGACAACAGAGAAGATCAAGGTGATACAACAATAGTTGAAAGCGGCACAGGACAGGTAGAAGTCTTACGCAGACAATCGCCGATGACCTTTGGAGTTCCAGGTAGGAGACAAAGTGTATCTTAAAGTCTCACCATGGAAAGGTGTGCTAAGGTTTGGCCAAAAGGGTAAACTTGCACCCAGATATATGGGACCATACCCGGTCATAGCACGAGTTGGCAAGGTAGCTTATGAGTTAGAGCTGCCGCCAGAGTTGCACAGGTTACATCCAGTGTTCCATGTCAGTATGTTAAAGAAAAGTCATCCAGATTCAGGAACAGTGATACAACCAGTTGAAGTTTGGCTTGATGAAGATGTGACCTACAAGGAAGGTCCTGTGGCGATCCTTGACAGAAGAGTTAAGAAGCTGAAGAGGAAGGACCTGGTTCTGGTGAAGGTTCTTTGGCATCATCGTGGCATTGAGGAAGCCACGTGGGAGCTTGAGGAAGAGTTGAGGAGGAAGTATCCCTCACTTTTCTCTTCAGATTTCGGGGACGAAATCCCTTTGTAGAGGGTTAGTTTGTAAGGACCCTGACCTCTGTTTAGGGTTTACCCTGTTTGCTTTGCTTAAACTTAATGCTTAGTTGCTTGCTAATCACCTTTAGTGGTGATTAGGGTTTGGTTGTGCTTTGTTGAGAGTTGGAGGTGCTACTTGAAATTAACCCAAGTCTAGGGTTTGTGAGCAAGTTTGTCACCTTGTGAGGTGTTCCTCCCTCTCCTTGCTTCCTCTAGAATAGAGAGGAAGGTTTGGGCTCGTTGCTTGAGTTCCTTTGGTCTGGTTGAGCTTGTTGGGCCTTGTGGTGCCTTGTCTTTGCTTGGTTGAACCTTAGTGTTGTCCAGGAGTGCTTGTGTCGGCTTGGGTATGTCGCCCAGGGTGGTGTGTCGCCCAGTGCAGAGGTGTGTCGGCCTGGAGGAGTGGTGGTGTGTCACCCATGGACCTTTGACCATCTTTGACCTTGTTTGTGTCACCACTAGTGGACACTTGGTGCTTGATGCTTGCATGTGGCAATGGCCTTGGACATGTGTTTAAGGCACACTAGAGTAGTGGTTTTTCTCATGGACAAGTGTCCCTAGGTGGGCGACACCTTGATTTGCTTTGATTTGGTTTCTCCTCCATCCCCTTCTATATATGCGTTTCCCTTCTCTTACTAAGGATCCCTTTAGTTCCTTAGACTCCTTCTCCTTGGTGCACGATATCCCCCCTTCTTCTTGCTAGCTTGGTGGCCGATCCTTGCCTTGGAGTCTCCTCCTTCCTTGGTGGTGCTTGGAGCTTGGAGTTTTCTTAAGGCGGGTTACATAACTCCTAACCCTAACTACACTACCTTCTTTCTATGTCCTTATATGTTGCTAGTTAGTTCCTTGCTTAAGTTGTTCTTGTTGGACGAACCATGTGTTCTAGGGTTTCTTGGTGAGAAACACTCCTTTCTCTCCTTAGTCTTGAGGAGTGAGCTAGAGTACTAGTAATATGGGCAATACCCCTCTCTCATTTAAGTTGAGAGGTGAGCTTGTATTCTAGTTACTTGAGCAACACCCTCCTCTCACCATGAACTTGAAGGGTGAGCTTGGTGGTGGTTGTGGACCTCGTCTAGGGTTGCCCTTGTGTTGCCCGATTGGTGTTAAGAGATGTGCAAGACCCCTCTCTTGTTTAAGTTGAGAGGTGAGCCATCCTCTTGATCCATTAGGGTTTGGTGCCCTTGTGCTTGAGGTGGATGACGACCTTGTGGAGTTGCTTATTGACCGTTATGATCTTGGGGAAGGTGCTGCCCGATACCCCTCTTGTCCTAGAGTTGTGGACGTTTTGTTTTGGTGGCTGTGGCGGGTGATATACCTTGGTCCCTGACCTTGTGACGGACGTCACCAGGGGTCCCTACCATGGTGTGTGTCGGGCATCATCCCTTGATAAGCAGCCTGCACAATACCTTAGCCTTATGTGACGACCTGGTATCGTTATGGCCTGTTGTGGAAGAGACGTTGTTAGCTGGTGGGTGTCACCCCCCCAGTCTCAGCTCTATGTGTGTGTCGGCCGTCAACACGACACCTGACGAGCGTTTCACGACACCCTAGTACCGCTTCAAGTGGTTGGCCGCTATGCTTTGGGTGCCCGTCAGTAGGTGGTTGCACGATACACCTCTTGAGTTGCTGGCCGATAGGTGTGGGCTCCGATCTCCAAACCACGAATTAATCCCGATTTAATCATGTGCGGAAGCAATCGGTAAACAGCGGAAGACAAAAATCACGGGAATTTAAAACTTTTTGAGACAAGAGCCTGAAACCACAAACCTTTTCCATAGAAAAAGGATTTAACTGTTTACATCACTGACAATTACTTCTTGAGTAATTACATACAACATGATACCAAAACTCTCAAGAAATCATACTCCAAAACACTCCAGGACCTGAGAGTACAGAGGACACATAGGACTTAACTCTAACTACACCATGAAGCAGGCTAGATCTCCACCTGAGATATTTACTGCTCCTGATGCTGCTGTTGCTGGGATTGTTCACCTGAGTTCTTGTTCCTTCGTCTTCGACGACCACCTAAAAAGTAGAAGTCTACGGGGTGAGACAATTATACATAATTGCCCCAGCGAGAGTTATAACTCTCCACTAGGCTTTATAAGCAAAGCAAGGAATAACTAAAGCAATAAGAGCCTTCAAGATATTCACTGGCAGTTCTGATGATAAGCAAGAGTTCAATCAATATTAAAATATGAGAACATCTATGCTATTCAAGGTAACATCAATCAAATAACTCATAATTAACTCTAACAGATATACTACGCTGTTGTTTATGTTTTTCCAAACATTATTATGCCCTGTGGAGATGAGGCATACCACTCATACTCCAACTGATCGCTAAGAAGTCACATCAGTATCATACATAGGTCATTAAGAGAGCCGGATTCTTATGACCTCATCTTCCTCAGTCAGTTAGAGGATTGATTGTTTGACATCTGGCGGGATGTCTATGTAATAGCTCACCAGGGTACTCTGGTCCTTCGCTATTTTTAGAGTTACAGTGGCATTCTGTACTCTCTTCGCTATCGGAAGATTTCTTGTTTATCTTTCACCGATACGGGGTTTATGTCTTTAAGGGAGTGTAGGGATACAGCTCACCTTTAAAACTTTGGGGTGGGGTCTGATGGACTACTAGAATCTACATCATCCACTCACCCTTTCTGTTATAGTGAAGGTATGACGGACTACGAGAATCTACATCAAATACCTACACTAGGATGTCAGGTTCTACACATCCATGTACCCCACATACTCAACAGTATGTGCTCCAGGAGTTCCCTTAGGAAAACCTGTTTCACCATCATTTAGACAACTGACAATGATGGATCTATGATCAGGGCTCTACATTTCACTTGATTAGTTAGGTACATTCAGTATTCCAATCATCATACAGTAACACAGCTATATATGAGAATACAAAATGTAACAGGCCTAACTTATCACAATTATCAGATATTCATCTCAAGTCATCTGTCAAGCATGACCTTAATAACATTTATGGCTCTTACAGCCCATAAATCACAAAGGATGTCACTTAGCAGTGCATCAAGATGGTTCACTATTCATAAAGCATAAGACATGCCTTCAATGAATATAACATGGTATTCCATACCTGGGTGTGACCATCATCTCACAACAACCTGCATGGTTAATTCAACAGATAATAGTAAACACTTCAGTAAATAGGAATACATCCCCAATTAGGGTTTCACTTGGATTCACCCTCAACTAGTGTTTCACATGGAATCACCCTAAAATAGGGTTCCACATGGGATCACCCACAACTAGGGTTCCACATGGAATTACCTTCAAATAAGGTTCCACTTAATAACCCTTACAATCAGGGTTTACTATTCATCTTTCATGTCATCGCCCAAAAATTAGGGTTTACTATTCACTCCATGGTGAATTGTACTCATTACATCATCATGTAAGAGAAACATCATCATTAAGACTCTTAATTATCATTAAGATCCATTAGATATCATCATTAGGGTTTCCATGACCTCACATAGGTGGGTCATTCCCTAATCATGCACCTTCATGTGTAAAAGAAGTATCTTACTAGAGATTCCTCCTAAAAAGGGCACTTTCTCTCTCTAGGATACTTTCTCTCTCTAGAAACACTTTCTCTTTCCTCTCTCTAGTAGATGGTGGCAACACCACTCTAGATTAGGTTGAGACAAGTCTCTATTGACTGATGTGAGCCAAAGCATCAACATTATGTGATTAGGGTTTGATTAGATTAGGGTTTTACCCCTTTAGACCCTTCAAGGGTATTTTGGTAATTTGCCACATGATCACCATCATGGGTTAACCCACTAATCACATAGTCCCTTAATGACCTAGGTTACCATTAGGGTTTAGATTGAATCACCATTGAACTGATTACATCATCAAATGGTTAAGTACAAACCATCACCAATCTCCAAACGGTTTCAACCTTCAAACGGTTTCAACCACCTAAACGGTCTTGAGACCGTTTGGCCCTCAAACGGTCTTGAGACCGTTTGGATCCAAACGGTCTTGAGACCGTTTGGAGGTGAAGACCGTTTGGAAGGGTTGACTTCCAAACCGTTTGGAGCTTCAATCGGTTTGAGGTCGTTTGGACCAATCGACCTTGAGGTCGTTTGAGCTCAAACGGTCTTGAGGTCGTTTGAGCTCAAACGGTCTTGAGGTCGTTTGAGCTCAAACGGTCTTGAGGTCGTTTGAGCCCAAACGGTCTTGAGACCGTTTGGCCCCAAACGGTCTTGAGACCGTTTGGTCTCAAACGGTCTTGAGACCGTTTGGATCCAAACGGTCTTGAGATCGTTTGAGCCCAAACGGTCTTGAGATCGTTTGGCCCCAAACGGTCTTGAGACCGTTTGGTCTCAAACGGTCTTGAGACCGTTTGGACCTCCAAAAGGGTTCAAAGGTCACCAAAGTTCAAGGATATGTATGTTGAAGCCCTCAATTGGCTAAAGGTATGCTAACCACTTATACATTGAGCCAATTAGGGTTAGCCTTAACCACTTAGACATCAAATTGACCCTCAATTGTAACCCAATTAGGGTTCAATCGTTCTCAATTAGGGTTTCAAGTTGATTGGTCATCAATGTTCAGCAATGTGAAACAATTCAAGGTTGAACCTATCAATTGACCTCCAATTGGGCTCAAACTTGGCCCAAACGGTCTTGAGGTCGTTTGGACATCATCCAAACGGTCTTGAGACCGTTTGCCCAAAGTTTGACCAAACACCAAGTCGTTTTGACTACGGTTGAAGTCCAATTAGGTCAAAATCAGCAATTTTCAACAATGCATCAATTTCCTACAATTGGACCCTCAAACCATTAGATTAACTCAACCCTAGACCTTCAAACGGTCTTGGGTTGACACCAAACGGTCTTGAGACCGTTTGGATGAGTTCCAAACAGTCTTGAGACCGTTTGCCCATCCATCCTTTGGACTTTAGCGAAAATTCATCAAGGTTTGATCTATTGAGTTGATCATCACATCAATACTTAATTGCAATATGATTTGGTGCCTTTGGACCTTCAATTGATCAACTATACTTGACCCCAGACCTCCAAACGGTCTTGGGGTGACCCCCAAACGGTCTTGAGACCGTTTGGGTGATTCCCAAACGGTCTTCGCTTGGTCAACGGGACCAAACGGTCTTGAGACCGTTTGCCCTCAAACGACCCTGAAACCGTTTGCCCACCAAACGGTTTGAAACCGTTTTGAGCAATAGGTGGAGGTCGTTTGATAAAGTGAAAATCTGTGGATAAGCATAGTAATTAACGCCCTTATCTTCCACCTTAAGAACAGTAGCAGTTCTTCACGATTTTGCTTGCAAGGATGCAAGGGAAGATAGGGAAGAAGAAGATCTATCAACTATATGCATAGAAAAGATGTATAATCGAAGCATCAAGTTTAGAGTTATAAAACCCGCCTAAAGCTTGCTCCTTGAGCTCCAAGCTTTCGAGGTCCAAGCTTTCAATGGTTTCCAAGAAGCTCTACTGGTCGGCCAAGGTGACTTCTCCAAGGAAGATTGAGGAAAGATGGCTAAAAAGATAGAGTTAAGTAAGCTAGCCATGAATTTGCCCTTGAATCCGAGTTCTAACCATAGAATTGGGCAAGAAGGGGAATCCAAACCTACCTTGCACCCTTGGTCGTTTCTCCTGAGCTCCAGAGCAAGGCTTGGCCGTTTGGGAAAGAAAGGAAGTGAATGGAACAGGGAAAGATCGTTTGCTCATTTGCAAAGGAAAAGCCTTTTTATAGCTTAAGCCTATTTCTTACCACAAGGACCTTTCAAAACCAAAAATTCACATCTAGGTCCCTCCTTGCTCAAGAGCACGCCCAAGCCCATCAAATTCTTAAGCAATTCTTAAGAAAACTCAAGATCTAAGGGTATAGGAATCCAACCTTCAACTAGGGTACATTCATGTAAAGGTTTTGTACCCATTTTAGGTGATTTCTATCACAAAGATCATTTTTCTCATTTAATTATTAAATGATGTATCCCTTTCATCATTTTTACTCTAAATGATGACAAGAGTCATAAAAGATGTTCTAGATGGTGAAAATTACAAGTTGGACCCCTCAATTTGGGTAAATTGCACTTTACCCTAAATTAGGGTTTCTAAGCATGGGAATTGCTTCCACAACTGCACCTTGGTGCTCAAGCTTGGGAAATCCCTCAAACTTTACCATAACCATTCACATGATGTTTTAACATCAAAGGAACATCTTATCTTGTGAATTTTGCAAGTTCAACCCTTAAACTGGGTAATTTGCACATAGGTCCCTGCATACAACACAATGCTACAACTTTATACAAAAAGGAGCAAAATTGAAAGTAAATGTTCCTGAGGAACTTAATTACATGCCAGGGAGTGTTCACAAGTATATTAATTACATATTTAGGCAAAACTTCCAGGGTTAGGTCATAACCCAGGTCAGGGGTGTTACAATAGGCGTTACGACTGTCGTCCCAGTTGCATGACCCAGAGGTGTATAACGCACCATTGCATGACTTGGATTGGGCCGCACGCCTAGATCAGATGGTGGCATAACAACCGTTACACCTTAGATGGCCGACGGGGTGTTGCACGGTAGGTGCTGGCTTGCTTGGACGACTTGAGTAGAGTGTCGGGCGATAGGGAGGATGAGCCCTTCCCGATACTACCTATGGTGAGGGTAGTGGTTTTGGTTAGTGAGGGTCCTGCCCCTTATAGAAACTGATATGTTGTTCTTGTATCACGTTTAGTCATGATGGTGGCCCTTGATATGCTTAAAGGTAATCGTTATGGTAAAACACATCTATGTAACTTACATGTCTTTACATATGTATGTGATCATCTTGAATCATCTGTATAAGTGCTAAGATGCTCTGCTTAAATGATGTGGCCTATGTCTATATGTTGAGGCATGATTGATAAAGCATCAACGTCACCCTATGTTGATAATATGAACTTCTAAGCTATTCATAATTATTGTGTATACTAACCATGCAGGTGATTCATAACCAAGTAAAAGGCTATGAGGTATATATGATGAGTAACATTGCTTTGATAGTTACTCTTGATGACGAGGTATTATATATGATGTGTTTGGTCTGAGGACCTAAGTTTGACTAAAGTGCTTGGGATTGCTATCCCATGTTGATGATGTAAGCCTTGAGAGGCAGTGGCACTATGTGATGAGGGATTGAGATCCCATGGAAATGTGATGATCCTTGAGATAGATCTGGATGATTGGCAAGAGGCCCAGTGATAACATGTAATGAGGGATCCTTGTGATGGATCAGGATGATGTTGACTTCAATGAAAGCATACTGTTGAGTTTCATACTGTTTATTCTGTTATAGTTTACATGTTATATAACTTGGTTGAATCTTGCAATCCACATAAAAGATATTAACTAATCACAGTGAAATATATCATGTAGTTTCCCTGGCCATAGATCCATCATCGTCAGAAGATGGTGATGGTAAAACGGGTTCTCCTACGGGTTAACCCGGAGCGCATATTGTTGAATATGCGAGGTTTCTCCTAGCCTAAAATATTGAGGATTCAAGTGCAGCTACGGTTGCAAACTCGGGATGTGTATAGGAGCATGGTGAATAGGCCCATGGCTCAGGATATGTGATATGGGTGCAGCTTCTGCAACTCTAGAGGTAACTCTAGTCTATAGGCCACCTTTCCAACTTTTTCAACAATTGGATAAGGTCCCAAAAATCTAGGAGCTAACTTTCCTTTCTTCCCAAAACGAAGGACTCCTTTCCAAGGTGAGACCTTGAGATACACTCTGTCTCCATCCTAGAATTCTAGGGGTCTACGACGTTTATCGGCATATGATTTCTGTCTATCTTGTGCAGTCTTAAGCTGTTGTTGTATAACTTTAATCTTTTCTGTAGTTTGCTGCACAAGATCAGGGCCTAATAACTGGTGCTCACCAGTTTCATACCAACACAAGGGTGATCTACAACGTCTGCCATATAAGGCTTCATATGGTGCCATATCAATGCTATGTTGATAGCTATTGTTATAGGCAAACTCTATCAAGCTTAGATGTAGATCCCAACTCCCGGTAAACTGGAGAACACATGCTCTCAACAGATCTTCTAAGGTCTGTATAGTCCTTTCTGACTGTCCATCAGTTTGAGGATGAAAGGCTGTACTAAACCTTAACTTGGTGCCTAGGGCTCTGTGTAACTGTTCCCAAAAGCGACTTGTAAATTGGGGACCTCTGTCAGAAACTATAGTGACAGGAACTCCGTGCAAACGCACTATCTCTTGGACATATATCTGGGATAACCTTTCAGCAGTATAGGTTGTTTTGACAGGTAAGAAATGCGCTGTCTTTGTCAACCTATCAACAACTACCCAAATGGAATCATGTCCTTTGTTTGTCCTGGGTAGGCCAACAACAAAGTCCATGGTTACATGGTCCCACTTCCACTGTGGTATGGGTAAGGGTTGCATTGTCCCTGCAGGTTTCTGGTGTTCAGCCTTGACCTGCTGACACACAGGACACCTCAGAACAACTCAGCTACATCCTTCTTCATCCCAGGCCACCAATACATGTCTTTCAAGTTTCGATACATCTTGGTGCTCCCTGGATGCATAGCATACATCGAAGAATGAGCTTCTTCCAGGACTAACTTCCTCAGGTCGTCCACATCTGGCACTATCATCCTTCCATGATAGCATGCCACCTGGTCATCTGACTCATGAAAACCTTCTCGCTTCTCATTTCCAAACTCAAATCTGATCTGCTGTACAGAAACATCTACTTGTTGTGCCTCCTTTATCTGCTCTCTTAAGGTAGGTTTAATCTGCATCTCAGCTAACAGACCGGCTAACAATGATGCCTTCAACTGCACATTGTCATGCCTTAAAGAGATAAGCATATCTCTTCTAGAGCATACTAAGGAACTTAGTTGTGCCCTATCCATGGTTGATGTTGCTGATTTCCTACTCAAGGCATCTGCAACCACATTGGCCTTGCCCGGATGGTAATCAATCGTACAATCGTAGTCCTTGATTAACTCCATCCAGCGACGTTGCCTCATATTAAGCTCATGCTGAGTGAAGATGTACTTAAGGTTCTTGTGGTCTGTGAAAATCTGGAAAGTTTCTCCGTAGAGATAATGTCTCCAGATTTTCAAAGCATGGACCACAGCAGCTAACTCCAGATCATGTGTCGGATAATTCTCTTCGTGTTTCTTAAGCTGTCGGGAAGCAAAAGAAATCACTTGGTTATCCTGCATCAACACACATCCAAGTCCATTCTTGGAGGCATCACAAAAGATTATATATTCCTTTCCTTGCTCAGGTAACACAAGCACAGGTGCACTTGTCAACCTCTCCTTCAACAGCTGAAAAGACTGTTGACACTTATCACTCCAAGCAAAAGGAACATCCTTCCGGGTTAACTTGGTCAAAGGTAAGGCTATAGAACTGAAATTTTTAATAAACCTTCGATAATAACCAGCTAACCCCAAGAAACTTCTAATCTCCGTCGGTGTCTTCGGTTGTTCCCACTGCAGAACAGATTCTATCTTTGCAGGGTCAACACGAATTCCCGAGGCAGATACCACATGTCCAAGGAAGGATACTTCAGATAACCAAAACTCACACTTGCTAAACTTAGCGTATAGCTTATGCTCTCTTAGCAAGGTCAAAGTCTGGCGAAGGTGTTGCTCATGCTGCTGAGCATCCTTACTATAAATCAGTATGTCGTCTATGAAGACGACAACACACTGATCAAGGAAAGGTCGAAAGACTCTATTCATGAGTTCCATGAATGCAGCCGGTGCATTGGTTAGTCCAAACGACATGACCGTGAACTCATAGTGACCATATCTTGTCCTAAAGGCAGACTTAGATATGTCACTATCCTTAATGCAGAGTTGATGATATCCAGACCTTAAGTCTATCTTAGAAAAGACTGTCGCACCACGCAACTGGTCGAAAAGATCATCAATCCTCGGCATAGGATATTTATTCTTTATCGTTACTTTATTGAGTTGTCTATAATCAATGCACAACCGCATCGATCCATCTTTCTTTTTAACAAACAAAACCGGAGCACCCCAAGGTGAGGTACTCGGTCGGATGAAACCCTTCTCAAGTAACTCTTGAAGCTGTTTCTTGAGTTCTGCCATCTCAGCAGGCGCCATCCTATACGGAGTCTGGGCTATAGGTTTCGTATCTGGGACCAAATTGATCTCAAAATCAATTTCCCGGGGTGGTGGTATACCAGGAAGTTCTTCGGGAAACACATTCTCGAATTCCCTGACTATCGGAACTTCAGCAGGGTTGGAACTCTCCTTGGTAACATCTACCACATGGGCTAAGAATGCGTAGCATCCTTGCCTCATCAACTTATCAGCAACCATAGCTGATACAAGACAGGTGGGCAGAATCTTTCTTTCACCTTGAAAGATCCATGTGTTGCTTTCATCAGCAAACACCGCCAGCTTGGATTCACAATCCAAGACAACTCGATACTTTTCCAAGTTATCCATCCCTAGGATTATATCAAATCCTTGCATATCAAGCGGTATGAGATCCACTTGAATGCGATGCTTAGAAAAGAAAAGTACGCAAGGAGAGCATACTTCTTGCAGAACAGCAGACCCACTCAACGGAGTCTCCAACAACAACTTATCTGCCCTATGACTAGTTGTCATATTGCAGTTACGAATCACTCTTCGAGTGATGAAAGAGTGCGTAGCACCCGGGTCAATCAGAACAGATACTACACAAGATTTAGACATATCAGAATATAAAAGTTCCATCTGACCTGTCACCACTTGTGGATTGACCACTGCTTCTGGTGGGTTCATAGCATAGAACCTTGCTGTAGCCTGCTGTTGAGGTGGTGCTGATGATCCAGCTTGAGACGCTTGTCCACGTCCTCGAGCTGCTCCTTGATGTTGTCTATTCTGAGATCCCTGTCGATTCTGTCTCGGGGTTTGTTGTGTCACACCGACAGCCCTAGAACGACAATCCTTCATCAAGTGTCCCACCTTACCACAGTTGTAGCAACTCTTTTCCTGTTGCTGTGGTCTGGGTGGTCCAGTAACTGACACAGATGCAGAACTGTGCGTCCCTTGAAGCGGTTGACTTCGTCCTCTACCTCTGCTTGGTGTCCATTGAGTTTGAAAACTCGATCTGGGTGGCGGAGGGTTAGGTGCAGAGAATCTAGGTTTCTTGGAATCCCTAGATGAAGAACCCTGGAACTGTGGATATCTTTTATGGGTTTGTCTTTTCTCAACTACAGATCTCTCTATCCTTCGGACTGACTCAACGAAGGTAGAGAATCTCTCTCGGTTCTCTAAGGCAGACACTGGGGTAGACATGTCAGCATTCAACCCCTTCTCAAACCTTCTGATTCTTTCTTCTTCTGTGGCAGCCATGTGCGGACAAAATCGCAACAGCTCCATGAACTTAGCTTCGTATTCGCTAATGTTCATAATACCCTGTCTCAGTCTCTCAAACTGAGAGATCTTCTCGTCTAGGAAGGTCTTGGGAAAATATCTATTGATAAATTCCCGACGAAACTCTTCCCATGAGAACTCTGCCCCAGGTCTCTTCTGCTCTTCCATGTTCCACCAGTGACCAGCACTTCCTTTGAGAAGATAGACAGCATGTCTAACCTTCTCAGCTTCAGGGATGTTGAGGATCCTGAAGGCCTTCTCCAGCTCTGTCAACCACAGATCAGCATCTGCGGGGTCAGCAGTCCCATGGTACTCGGTAGCTCCGACACGACGTAGTCGCTCGAACGTCTTCCCGATACCTTGCCCCTCAGGCTGGGCAGGTACCCTAGGTGCAGGCATAGGCAACCTGTCGGTTATGTGTGTCATGGCAGTCATAAACTGCCCAAACATTGTCTGGACTGCTGGGTTACCCATGTCATCTGGATCAAACTGGGGTGGCTCTCTAGGTTGTTCTGGTACATGCTGTTCCAATCCTGGTACTCCTGCACCACCTTGAGGTGCACTAGCACTACTTTCTTCCACATTCTCATCATGTGGCTCTGACATCTTAAGTATCTTCTTCTCCTGAGGAGTAGAAGATTCTATTAGATAAGGAAGGAATACTAAAGATAGACTCGACTTCCTAAGTCCTATGCCTCTGTAGACTCGGATGAACCTGGAGCTCTGATACCACTTAATTGTGGGCTCCGATCTCCAAACCACGAATTAATCCTGATTTAATCATGTGCGGAAGCAATCGGTAAACAGCGGAAGACAAAAATCACGGGAATTTAAAACTTTTTGAGACAAGAGCCTGAAACCACAAACCTTTTCCATAGAAAAAGGATTTAACTGTTTACATCACTGACAATTACTTCTTGAGTAATTACATACAACATGATACCAAAACTCTCAAGAAATCATACTCCAAAACACTCCAGGACCTGAGAGTACAGAGGACACATAGGACTTAACTCTAACTACACCATGAAGCAGGCTAGATCTCCACCTGAGATATTTACTGCTCCTGATGCTGCTGTTGCTGGGATTGTTCACCTGAGTTCTTGTTCCTTCGTCTTCAACGACCACCTAAAAAGTAGAAGTCTACGGGGTGAGACAATTATACATAATTACCCCAGCGAGAGTTATAACTCTCCACTAGGCTTTATAAGCAAAGCAAGGAATAACTAAAGCAATAAGAGCCTTCAAGATATTCACTGGCAGTTCTGATGATAAGCAAGAGTTCAATCAATATTAAAATATGAGAACATCTATGCTATTCAAGGTAACATCAATCAAATAACTCATAATTAACTCTAACAGATATACTACGCTGTTGTTTATGTTTTTCCAAACATTATTATGCCCTGTGGAGATGAGGCATACCACTCATACTCCAACTGATCGCTAAGAAGTCACATCAGTATCATACATAGGTCATTAAGAGAGCCGGATTCTTATGACCTCATCTTCCTCAGTCAGTTAGAGGATTGATTGTTTGACATCTGGCGGGATGTCTATGTAATAGCTCACCAGGGTACTCTGGTCCTTCGCTATTTTTAGAGTTACAGTGGCATTCTGTACTCTCTTCGCTATCGGAAGATTTCTTGTTTATCTTTCACCGATACGGGGTTTATGTCTTTAAGGGAGTGTAGGGATACAGCTCACCTTTAAAACTTTGGGGTGGGGTCTGATGGACTACTAGAATCTACATCATCCACTCACCCTTTCTGTTATAGTGAAGGTATGACGGACTACGAGAATCTACATCAAATACCTACACTAGGATGTCAGGTTCTACACATCCATGTACCCCACATACTCAACAGTATGTGCTCCAGGAGTTCCCTTAGGAAAACCTGTTTCACCATCATTTAGACAACTGACAATGATGGATCTATGATCAGGGCTCTACATTTCACTTGATTAGTTAGGTACATTCAGTATTCCAATCATCATACAGTAACACAGCTATATATGAGAATACAAAATGTAACAGGCCTAACTTATCACAATTATCAGATATTCATCTCAAGTCATCTGTCAAGCATGACCTTAATAACATTTATGGCTCTTACAGCCCATAAATCACAAAGGATGTCACTTAGCAGTGCATCAAGATGGTTCACTATTCATAAAGCATAAGACATGCCTTCAATGAATATAACATGGTATTCCATACCTGGGTGTGACCATCATCTCACAACAACCTGCATGGTTAATTCAACAGATAATAGTAAACACTTCAGTAAATAGGAATACATCCCCAATTAGGGTTTCACTTGGATTCACCCTCAACTAGTGTTTCACATGGAATCACCCTAAAATAGGGTTCCACATGGGATCACCCACAACTAGGGTTCCACATGGAATTACCTTCAAATAAGGTTCCACTTAATAACCCTTACAATCAGGGTTTACTATTCATCTTTCATGTCATCGCCCAAAAATTAGGGTTTACTATTCACTCCATGGTGAATTGTACTCATTACATCATCATGTAAGAGAAACATCATCATTAAGACTCTTAATTATCATTAAGATCCATTAGATATCATCATTAGGGTTTCCATGACCTCACATAGGTGGGTCATTCCCTAATCATGCACCTTCATGTGTAAAAGAAGTATCTTACTAGAGATTCCTCCTAAAAAGGGCACTTTCTCTCTCTAGGATACTTTCTCTCTCTAGAAACACTTTCTCTTTCCTCTCTCTAGTAGATGGTGGCAACACCACTCTAGATTAGGTTGAGACAAGTCTCTATTGACTGATGTGAGCCAAAGCATCAACATTATGTGATTAGGGTTTGATTAGATTAGGGTTTTACCCCTTTAGACCCTTCAAGGGTATTTTGGTAATTTGCCACATGATCACCATCATGGGTTAACCCACTAATCACATAGTCCCTTAATGACCTAGGTTACCATTAGGGTTTAGATTGAATCACCATTGAACTGATTACATCATCAAATGGTTAAGTACAAACCATCACCAATCTCCAAACGGTTTCAACCTTCAAACGGTTTCAACCACCTAAACGGTCTTGAGACCGTTTGGCCCTCAAACGGTCTTGAGACCGTTTGGAGGTGAAGACCGTTTGGAAGGGTTGACTTCCAAACCGTTTGGAGCTTCAATCGGTTTGAGGTCGTTTGGACCAATCGACCTTGAGGTCGTTTGAGCTCAAACGGTCTTGAGGTCGTTTGAGCTCAAACGGTCTTGAGGTCGTTTGAGCCCAAACGGTCTTGAGACCGTTTGGCCCCAAACGGTCTTGAGACCGTTTGGTCTCAAACGGTCTTGAGACCGTTTGGTCTCAAACGGTCTTGAGACCGTTTGGATCCAAACGGTCTTGAGATCGTTTGAGCCCAAACGGTCTTGAGATCGTTTGGCCCCAAACGGTCTTGAGACCGTTTGGTCTCAAACGGTCTTGAGACCGTTTGGACCTCCAAAAGGGTTCAAAGGTCACCAAAGTTCAAGGATATGTATGTTGAAGCCCTCAATTGGCTAAAGGTATGCTAACCACTTATACATTGAGCCAATTAGGGTTAGCCTTAACCACTTAGACATCAAATTGACCCTCAATTGTAACCCAATTAGGGTTCAATCATTCTCAATTAGGGTTTCAAGTTGATTGGTCATCAATGTTCAGCAATGTGAAACAATTCAAGGTTGAACCTATCAATTGACCTCCAATTGGGCTCAAACTTGGCCCAAACGGTCTTGAGGTCGTTTGGACATCATCCAAACGGTCTTGAGACCGTTTGCCCAAAGTTTGACCAAACACCAAGTCGTTTTGACTACGGTTGAAGTCCAATTAGGTCAAAATCAGCAATTTTCAACAATGCATCAATTTCCTACAATTGGACCCTCAAACCATTAGATTAACTCAACCCTAGACCTTCAAACGGTCTTGGGTTGACACCAAACGGTCTTGAGACCGTTTGGATGAGTTCCAAACGGTCTTGAGACCGTTTGCCCATCCATCCTTTGGACTTTAGCGAAAATTCATCAAGGTTTGATCTATTGAGTTGATCATCACATCAATACTTAATTGCAATATGATTTGGTGCCTTTGGACCTTCAATTGATCAACTATACTTGACCCCAGACCTCCAAACGGTCTTGGGGTGACCCCCAAACGGTCTTGAGACCGTTTGGGTGATTCCCAAACGGTCTTCGCTTGGTCAACGGGACCAAACGGTCTTGAGACCGTTTGCCCTCAAACGACCCTGAAACCGTTTGCCCACCAAACGGTTTGAAACCGTTTTGAGCAATAGGTGGAGGTCGTTTGATAAAGTGAAAATCTGTGGATAAGCATAGTAATTAACGCCCTTATCTTCCACCTTAAGAACAGTAGCAGTTCTTCACGATTTTGCTTGCAAGGATGCAAGGGAAGATAGGGAAGAAGAAGATCTATCAACTATATGCATAGAAAAGATGTATAATCGAAGCATCAAGTTTAGAGTTATAAAACCCGCCTAAAGCTTGCTCCTTGAGCTCCAAGCTTTCGAGGTCCAAGCTTTCAATGGTTTCCAAGAAGCTCTACTGGTCGGCCAAGGTGACTTCTCCAAGGAAGATTGAGGAAAGATGGCTAAAAAGATAGAGTTAAGTAAGCTAGCCATGAATTTGCCCTTGAATCCGAGTTCTAACCATAGAATTGGGCAAGAAGGGGAATCCAAACCTACCTTGCACCCTTGGTCGTTTCTCCTGAGCTCCAGAGCAAGGCTTGGCCGTTTGGGAAAGAAAGGAAGTGAATGGAACAGGGAAAGATCGTTTGCTCATTTGCAAAGGAAAAGCCTTTTTATAGCTTAAGCCTATTTCTTACCACAAGGACCTTTCAAAACCAAAAATTCACATCTAGGTCCCTCCTTGCTCAAGAGCACGCCCAAGCCCATCAAATTCTTAAGCAATTCTTAAGAAAACTCAAGATCTAAGGGTATAGGAATCCAACCTTCAACTAGGGTACATTCATGTAAAGGTTTTGTACCCATTTTAGGTGATTTCTATCACAAAGATCATTTTTCTCATTTAATTATTAAATGATGTATCCCTTTCATCATTTTTACTCTAAATGATGACAAGAGTCATAAAAGATGTTCTAGATGGTGAAAATTACAAGTTGGACCCCTCAATTTGGGTAAATTGCACTTTACCCTAAATTAGGGTTTCTAAGCATGGGAATTGCTTCCACAGCTGCACCTTGGTGCTCAAGCTTGGGAAATCCCTCAAACTTTACCATAACCATTCACATGATGTTTTAACATCAAAGGAACATCTTATCTTGTGAATTTTGCAAGTTCAACCCTTAAACTGGGTAATTTGCACATAGGTCCCTGCATACAACACAATGCTACAACTTTATACAAAAAGGAGCAAAATTGAAAGTAAATGTTCCTGAGGAACTTAATTACATGCCAGGGAGTGTTCACAAGTATATTAATTACATATTTAGGCAAAACTTCCAGGGTTAGGTCATAACCCAGGTCAGGGGTGTTACAATAGGCGTTACGACTGTCGTCCCAGTTGCATGACCCAGAGGTGTATAACACACCATTGCATGACTTGGATTGGGCCGCACGCCTAGATCAGATGGTGGCATAACAACCGTTACACCTTAGATGGCCGACGGGGTGTTGCACGGTAGGTGCTGGCTTGCTTGGACGACTTGAGTAGAGTGTCGGGCGATAGGGAGGATGAGCCCTTCCCGATACTACCTATGGTGAGGGTAGTGGTTTTGGTTAGTGAGGGTCCTGCCCCTTATAGAAACTGATATGTTGTTCTTGTATCACGTTTAGTCATGATGGTGGCCCTTGATATGCTTAAAGGTAATCGTTATGGTAAAACACATCTATGTAACTTACATGTCTTTACATATGTATGTGATCATCTTGAATCATCTGTATAAGTGCTAAGATGCTCTGCTTAAATGATGTGGCCTATGTCTATATGTTGAGGCATGATTGATAAAGCATCAACGTCACCCTATGTTGATAATATGAACTTCTAAGCTATTCATAATTATTGTGTATACTAACCATGCAGGTGATGCATAACCAAGTAAAAGGCTATGAGGTATATATGATGAGTAACATTGCTTTGATAGTTACTCTTGATGACGAGGTATTATATATGATGTGTTTGGTCTGAGGACCTAAGTTTGACTAAAGTGCTTGGGATTGCTATCCCATGTTGATGATGTAAGCCTTGAGAGGCAGTGGCACTATGTGATGAGGGATTGAGATCCCATGGAAATGTGATGATCCTTGAGATGGATCTGGATGATTGGCAAGAGGCCCAGTGATAACATGTAATGAGGGATCCTTGTGATGGATCAGGATGATGTTGACTTCAATGAAAGCATACTGTTGAGTTTCATACTGTTTATTCTGTTATAGTTTACATGTTATATAACTTGGTTGAATCTTGCAATCCACATAAAAGATATTAACTAATCACAGTGAAATATATCATGTAGTTTCCCTGGCCATAGATCCATCATCGTCAGAAGATGGTGATGGTAAAACGGGTTCTCCTACGGGTTAACCCGGAGCGCATATTGTTGAATATGCGAGGTTTCTCCTAGCCTAAAATATTGAGGATTCGAGTGCAGCTACGGTTGCAAACTCGGGATGTGTATAGGAGCATGGTGAATAGGCCCATGGCTCAGGATATGTGATATGGGAGCATGAATGCGTTCATGGCTCAGAGCACGGTGAACAGGCCCGTGACTCAGATATACTAGCGCCGAGACCTGTACCGAGGCGGGCTAGTGAATGGGTAGTCTATGGAGCTGACCCTGTGGTTGAGGCCACTTAAGCACGAGACTGCGGTCCTGCTTGTGTTGTACTCGTACACTGACTACGAGGTGAGAGGTCGTGGAGTCCAGCTCTTCCATTGACCTTGTATGGCACCAGCTTTGGGTTTCGCAACCGAAGGTTGGATTTGAGCGGTACGGCTCACTTCCTCAGGGCATAATAATACGTAATCCAACCATATAGTATTTATCGATTAAGGCAAAACACGGAACATTGGTTGAGGCCTTTCTTGTGCAGTTAATCTTGTTATAGATGTAGTTACTTATATGTTCCTCATGTTATGAGGTAATATATTATAAATCTTATCTTGTTAATCATGTTCCATAAAGAGATAATTGATGATATGTCTTCCATACATCCTGGTAAGCCTTATGGTACAAATAGCCTTGCTGTATAGATTGGTATTATTCTACGTTTTACTGTTTATCTTCTGTTGTTGCTTTATCCTCTTGGTTTTATAGTTTTGGCGGGGAGTTATGTTTCTCGCTGGGACAATGTTCAATTGTCTCACCCCGCTGGTTTTCAGGTGTTCGACCTAGACGTGGCAGTGGTTGCGGAGTTGCGACCGAGCAGTTAGACGGGCAGTAGAAGGCAAGAGATGGATACGCTGCTGTTTTGGTTGTTTTGTAGTAGAGTCTTAGAGTCATCGCTGTACTCTCAGGTCCTTGGAGGTGTTTTGACGTTGTTTCACGATGTATAGGTGTTGATGGTTTGTATATCCTGCTGCTGGCCGGATGTGGGCCGTTATGTATATATATAACAGGTGATGAACTCTTGTGGTGGCTTGACAGCTGATCCCCTAAGCTGTGGACACGTATCAAGGCTTGTAAATGTTTATATCACATGTTTTCTTGCAGAATGAGGACCAGAATGTAATAGTTTCCCAGTTTATCCGCTTTCTACAATCAGTTTTAATTAACCCGTATTTTTGGTAATATGTGGTTATGGTGATTTCCGCACGTTTTCGCGTAACACCTCACTGTCTATGTGATAGTAGGATGTGTTGCTACATATTGATTCATTTTTGTAGATATCTAGAGTATCCTGCCATATTTATGATTGTCACTGATTAGACTCTTTGAAGCTTACTGTTGTTATAATTGATATCAGTTGCTTGACAACATATCTATAATTATATAAGTGCTTTAAACTGTTTATTTGAAGTACTCATTCACTAAGCGAGTAGGCTCACCCCTCTACTCATAATTTTTGGGAAATCACGTGGACTTGAAGAAGGTCAAAACATCAGAGTAGATCTACCACATGAGTTAAGTATGAGATTAGTTTAGTTCAGTCGGTCCCTGTCACTCTAGGTCCTTGTATTGATGTGAGAGAGTTGTAAATGATGTTTTGTATATTTGTTTCCTTAATAAGAGAGAATGTATCTGATTGTCATGTCGTATGTAAATGGAAGTGTGAGAAATAGAATGAATATATGGATGTGTATCATTAATGTTGAGATCATATTAGAGTGATCAATGTTTAATTCTCTTGGAAATTTTGTTTATGTGATTGGATGTGAGAAAACAAAGAGTTTGAAATAAAAGGAAAAAAACCAGGAATGAACTTTGTATTAAGTATAATCCTCAAACTTACGTCCACATCTCATGATTAGTTGTAATCGTGGAATGCGGGCGTGATATTATGTGTATCATTAATGTTGAGATCATATTAGAGTGATCAATGTTTAATTCTCTTATAAAGTTTGTTTATGTGATTGTATATGAGAAAACAAAGAGTTTGAAATAAAAGGAAAAAAAACCAGGAATGAACTTTGTATTAAGTATAATCCTCAAACTTATGTCCACATCTCATGATTAGTTGTAATCGTGGGATGCGGGCGTGACATGGCATAACCAAAATTTTTTTCTCCCATCTTCTTTAATATACTATATACTGTTCTTTTCTTTAGTAAAGCTTACTTCTCTCCTCAATAATTTTTGAAAAACAAAATGGAATATTAATATAATATTATAATGCCTTTATTTTAAAAAATATATGACATAAATGCAATTAAATAATGTTATAATAGAAAGTACTTCATTAAAGTCCTTAAAGAGTTATTAATATGATTAATTAAGGTATATGAAAGATTGATTTAGTTTGTCTATATTCAGATAAAATATGATAACTAGTACAATATGAATGTGTAAAACATCCCTCATGAGTGGTGTAATGAGTGGACCTGAAAGGAGATCCAATCACATTTTATTCTTCGCGCCCGGGGTTACGTCCGGGATCATTAGATAAGAATCCAAAAATGAAAAGAGAAACAAGGAATATTACTACCGTGTAAACAAAGAGTTTGAGAGTAAGCATTACACAACCTCCAAGATCATTTTTTTTGTAAAAGAGAATAGATTATCCATTTTTGTACCACATATTTTGATATGAGACCAAAAAAGAGAAAAAAAATTCGAAAAAAGGGGGAGAAGAGATTTTGAAGAATACATCAATAAAATCCTAACATACTAATACAAATGTTAGATTAGGTGTATTTTTATTTCTTAAAAAAATAGTATACAAGAAATATGATTTCACAATAGTATAAAAATCACAATTACCACATTATTTAAAAAAAACAAGAGTTGTTATCTGGGTCTGACCATGCTCGCCATGATAGTAGCATCTATATTTATGGTTTTTGTTAATCTGAATGTTGGGTGCCATAGTAATCCATGTTTTCTTTTCCTTTGTTGAGATTAGAGCTGGCAAAAGTTGACTCGACTCGTCCTATCCGCAACCCGACCCCATTAAACCCGAAGAAAATATAAACCCGAACTCAACCCGACCCGACCTGATGTTTACCCGAAACTCAATATGACCCGAAATTGAATGACCCAAACATGACCCGACACCCGACCCGATGATATCGCGTGACCTGAATCAACCTGGAAAAATCACAACCGACTTGACCCGACTCGATATCAACCTGACCTGACATTGACCTGACCCGACGTTAACCCACCTAACACCAACACAACCCAATGTCAACCCAATCCAACACCAACCTGACCCTATATCAAATGGACTTGACGTCAAACCGACCCTACACCGACCAACACAATGTCAACCTGACCCGAAATCAATCCAACAGAACACCGACCCGACCTAATGTCAACTAGCGAGAAGCTGAGAAGTGAAGTTTTAGTTTTACAATAGATTTTTGTATAACTTTATCATTATATTATTTATAAGAAATAGTTTGCTCGATAATTTGATTGTAAGGAAGAGGAAGGGGAATATAAGATATATTGGATAGTAAAAAAGAAAAATAACAAGTAAAAACATTTTCTTTATTTTTTAATTAATGCAACATATTAGTCATTACTCATTATCACAACTCACAACGTGACCTGAATAAGGTCCAACTCAAAACAACTTGATTATACAAAAATACAACCCATACAACACCATCTTGATAACTACCCAATTCAAAATGATTAGATTCAAACTCTGAGTTAGCCCTAAGAAATAGTGTAAATTGAAACAACCTGAAGTGATTTGACGTGAACCCAAACCAACCCAATAAATGAATCTGAACAAACTTGTACCAAAATTGACCCGATCCGGACACAAGTTGACCCAAAAAAGCAAAATGAACCGAAGGGACCAAACATATACTAACCGACTCGACGTGAAAGGATAAAATAAACTCAATTATCTTCGACCCATAATGACTATGGCCAAACATGAACTGACCCCTCTGATTGCCAACTCTCTTAACCTAAACAGATAGAGACCCAACCCAAAACAACTAGACCCGAACAAAAAACACAACCCAAGAAGACCCAATCTGATTACTACCTAACCTAAAAATGACTCGACCTAAAATCCAAGTAGACAGAGAAAATAGTTCAAATTGACGCGACCCGATATTAAGATGACTCAAAATGATTTGACTTGAACCCGACCCGACCTGATACCTAAATTGATTTGACTCGAACCCGAGTTGACCTGAATTACAAAATGACCCGAAGGGACCCAACCCGATCCTAACCCGACCGACCCGAAAGAATAAAATAACCCGAATTATCTCTGATCCGTAATGACCTGACCTAAAATGACCCGACCTGACCCGCCCTTGCCAGCTCTAGCTGAGATGACTTTCCTGCAATTTTTTTCAACATGATTGGGCCAACAAACATGTTAAACAGAGTGGGACTACAGCAAAATATTGTGCAGAAAAACGATAATTATGTCTTTAAGACAACATCAACTCCGACGAACATTCTTTGCTACAAACTTTCTAGTATCTTGGTAATATATTTTTAGTAAATTATTCTTTTTGTCATATTCTGTCTCGTGCTACTATGGTGTATGTCGTACATCATGTGCTGCCAAGTTATAACTCTTTTAACTGATTTTCCTACAATAGCAAGTATAGTACAAACACCATCTTCGGGCAATGCCACCTTGGGACGTTATCATAGATGTCGGGAGAATCGATCATCTTTTAGTACCATTTGTATGTGAGTTCAATATGGGGAATTGATGAAGCCCTTAAATAAGTCTTCATTTTCTCGTCACTACTTGTATTTATAGTAGCAACCAGCCACTTCTCATAAGACAAAGTTGAAGAATGCGAACACAGAAAATAGAGAGAAAATAATATAAAGAGATGCCTGGAAAATATCAAAACATGGACGAGAGAAAAGAAAAAACTAAAGGTACAAAATATTGTTATGCATTATAGTGAATTTCTATTAGCTATTATGAATTATTACAGAACATGTCCTAAAACAAAGACGTCGCCGTCCGTTGGCCAAACCACAAGCGAAATAGCTCTGCTGCTTCATCACTACTTGACTAGTACCCTGTCATCCTGAGTCACCAAGAAATCCCACCTCAATTGAGAACAGTTGATTGTTATTATTCGGGTTTTACAGACAAGCTGACAGGACACTGGGACAGGAGGATTACATGGAGAAGACACAAACAACACCAGATCAGAAAAAAAAAAAGGTAAAATGAGGGGAAATATCAGCAACAACCGTACCCAAACTCTACAAAAGGGAATTTCTCCACCGTGCGTTAGCCCCCCGCCGCCTCAGTGCTGATTGGGCCTCTTGACGATGAGTACGGGGCATTTGGCATTCTGTGCGCAGTGGTTGCTGACGCTCCCAAGGAACGCCCTCTTGATGATCCCATACCCATGGCTCCCAAGCACCAGCAGGTCAGCACCGGCCTTCTCGACGGTCTCGGATACAACATCTCTAGCGTCGCCTTTCCTCACCATGGTCTCCACTTTAACGCCGCGCCCTTCGAGCCCCGCTGCGCTGCAGACTTCCTTGGCCCTCTGGATCACGGAGTCGGCCACGTCTTTGCTGTACTTGTCCATGCTCTCCACGATCTCCTCCGAGAACAGGTACCCTGTACCGTCCATGGGCACGTACACCGCCCGGTGTGGCATGGCGTACAGGAGGACGACGATGTCGGCGGGGCTGGTACCGTCGCCGACTCCGACCACGTTCTTGAGGCACCATGATAGCGCGTACATGCTCTCCTCGCCTTCGTCCACTGCAACCACGATCTTACGCGGTGGTTGCTCTGAAGCCTCGGCCGCCATAGGGATCTGGAACCTGATTGGGAACAAAGGAAGGTCCTGTTTTTTCTTCTTCTCGCCTCTACCCCTGTGAGAGTCTTCTGGCTGGAATAAAAGAAATTAAGGAAGTAGTAGATAGATGGCTGGCTTATGTGCGCAAACCCGGAATGGATGTAGTTTATGTCACTTGTCAGGTGAGCAAGGTCTGAGGCAGTTCGAGCGGATATTATACTGATCCGTCGAGAAGGCTATCATAAGCTGCTACCCACTCTAGTCCGGAAGGTGGTATTTGTGGGGGGATTTGATGGCCGGTTCGTGGTTTTCAACTTGCAGCCGTCTCTGCCCGCATCCGTTGGCAACGGTGTTTGGGTAGCGTCCGATCTGGGGAAGCGGCTTCGGCGATTTTCTCGTCTTTTCTTGTGCAGCGGAAAGCGGTATTGGCGATTGGTTTGATGGCGACGCTGCTGTTTTATAAACTTCCAGCCGTCGCCGCATGGATTCTATGATCTGGCTGGGTTTCTGGATTTCGCTTCCACGCCCATCCTTATCCTAAGTACGCACGGGCTCGTCGTACACGGTTTTTGTTTGTTCCCGGCCTAAACGGGCTTCACAACGTCAACAATGTGGGATACCGACACCCAAGCCGGCCGTGGGCACATACGGCGTGCCTTTATCCGGAAACAGGTTCATGATCGTCCCATCCGCCGTGGGCCGATAGAACTAAAAAGTCCAGTCATGCGATGCTAACGCAGAAGCTACAGTCCTACAGACTAGTCAGCCCCAATGGAAAAGCAACTTAATAGTTGAGGGCCTTAATGTAAAAAAACCATGAAATTTCATTTCATGGAGATTAATAAAGTGAGTAATAAGTTAATCACCTCGTTTTGGGAGTCAAATGGAGCAATTATAAAGGTTTATTACATTTTATTTCAATTTTTCTTTACACAATTTAAGATAATGACATTTAATGCATTTATGGACATATAATGAACAAAACGAAAATCCAAGGGCATAGCAATAATCCACACCATTTATTTGACACATGCTCTAAATTTGGTGTCATTTTGACCAGGTTTGACCCTCCAATTTAATTTTAAAAGTTTTCCATATAGTTTGACTAACGTTTGATTTTCAGATACATTCAACACACTAACATGACTTAAAGTTCGGTTTGTAATCATTGTCACGTGTTACTTCTATTTATTTTCTATCTCTTGCACGCCATCCAACGGTCAATGCTCGTTGCACTCCCAATCTGACGGTGCATCAGCCATCTCCCAACACCGCTTTAATCGTGAGTATGAATGCAATTCCATTCCCAATCCCATTCTTCCTCGTCTCTTGAAGAATCAACACAATTTCTTCACCACTGAATTCGTGAAGCCCTTCCAAACCGAACGAGCCATCACTCGCCTTCGTTCGTGGTCTTAAGAAGAAACACCCAATTAGGATCCTTGTCTCCCTCTCACGCCGCTCTGACAAGCACCACCATAACACCTCTTTTTGGTATAAAGAAGATCCAGAGCACCGCTGACTAGGGGTAAGCAGAATTTGATTAATAACCGATTAACTGAGTGGTTAATTTTTTTTAGACAATTTGGTAAATTTATTTCGGTTAATTGGTTAAACGGTTAATTTTTTAGTTAAAAATATAATGTATTTGGTTAACCAAATTAACAAAACAGTCAAAATTTATTCAAAAAGAAATATATTGCTCATATATATACCTATATAAGTTTACTTTTATTTC
The DNA here is from genome assembly GCA_963693085.1 of Alisma plantago-aquatica. Lineage (NCBI taxonomy): Eukaryota > Viridiplantae > Streptophyta > Magnoliopsida > Alismatales > Alismataceae > Alisma > Alisma plantago-aquatica. The sequence goes on from OY856414.1 coordinate 380,780,127, forward strand.
AAAAAATTGTCATGTTTATAAACTAATCAAACTTTTATGAACTATATATCACTATGTTTATATGTAATATTACTATAATATAATAATAGTTCAAAATTTTATGATTATTTTCATACAATATTATTAGAAGAGTGTTGTTTGATTAATCAAAATAACCAACTTAATTAACCATTAACTGATTAATAATAACCAAACTAACTGACACTAATTTGGTTAGGTTAATGGTTAAAATCTTATACCACAAATTACCATTTAACCGAACCAAATTAACTGTAACCAACCGATTTAATCGAATGCTCACCCCTACCGCCGACGCCCACTAGCGGCTCCTCCACCACCAACACCTCACCCAACCTCCAATTCCTCTACTAACGCCGTCATCATTTCTCTCCCCTTTTGAACATCGTCGAAGATCCATCTCGCCGTCCCCTCAACTCCGACCATCTCCAAGAAAATGGAGACCGCCTTCAAATCCAATAGGGTGTGGCGAACGGTGTGCTGCCTTTACTTGCCGGTAGGGAGGCCTAAAGCTATGAGTCAACCATCGGGTTGACCGCCTACTCACGGAGAAGCAGCCGTGAAGGATGAAGAAGACCTAGGAGGAAAAGACCTCTCTACCCCCGCGAAATCTACTGTAAGGTAAGGGGTACTTCCGTCTTGCGACCCTATTCTCAGCCCCTGCCACATGAGCGCAGAGCGCCGACATTGTGTGAGCCCATTAGCTCAGCCGCGGGCGTGCCCTGACCTAGTCAGCCACCCATGTGGCGAGCTTCTATTGGCCCAGGAGGTTTTATTTATAAGAATTCTAGAAAATAATTGGTAACACAGATGGAGACAAGTAATATATGAATATTGATAGGGGGTGTAAACAGTGTGGGTCTAGCCATGACCATACCCATACCCATCTAATTTAGCGGGTCTGGTTCCAGTTCTAGACCTGCATAATACTAAACTTGGACCCGCACCATACCCATACCCGCAATAATAGCGGGTGTGCGGTGCGGGTATGTGGGTAAGAGGTTCTATAAAACATCATATTATTTATGTAAGAGAAATGACTTTATTTTATATATTTTAATATGACAAGATATTATTATTATTATATAGTATATTAACATGCGATAGTTATTGTAACATCTCTGACCTGGGTTATGTACTGACCCTAGGTGTTTTGCCTAATGAATTTGATTAGATGCTTGCTTATATTTCTTGAAAAGTAATTAAGGCTTTTGAGGAACTTATATTTCATTTTCAGTCCTTTTTAAATAATGTTGGAACATTGTTTTGTTAACTTTGGACTAAAGTGCAAATTACCCAAGTAAAAGGGTTAACTTGCAAATTGCACATGATAAGATGTTCCTCTGATGTTGAGACATCATGAGAATGAATATGATGGAGTGGTATGGTTTCCACAAGCTTGGACATCAAGATAAAGCTTGTAGAGCAATCCTTGTTCATTAAAACTTAGTTTTTGAGTAATGTGCAATTTATCCAAAACCTAGGGTTCAACATACAAAATATCACCTCTTGAGGGTCTCTCATGTTTCTTGGCATAAATTAGATCAAAGAAAATGAGAGGGGCGTCTCATTTGAATTATCATGGAAGAGAGAGAATCTTGATATTGAAATAATCAAGATTTAAGCACAAATGGCTCTTTAATATAACTTAATGTAAAAGGGAAATATATTAATTATGGAACCCTTCAACCAAAAGTTGGAGGATGTGTTTGCAAAAGTTTGGACAAGCTTGTTCCATGCTTGGGCACCAACAAGATCTTGGTTGAAGTGGAATTTATTCACATTAATAATTTATAAAGCAATATCCAATAAAAGGGTGGATATTAATATACATCTCTTTAAGATGATTAATTCCTTTTCCTTTAAACCTTGGACAATGGAGACGTTTTGGAAGTATTATAAGGTGGATACGTGGCCAAAGAATGGAGGAAGCCTTGGTGTATATAGTTGGGAAATTAAAGAAGATAACTATCTTTTTCTATTTTCCTTGAAAACCCATAAATATATATATATATATATATATATATATATATATATATATATATATATATATATATATATATATATGTCCTTTTTCCAGAACACCAAAGGATCGTTTCCTTAGTTTCTTTTCTTCTCAAACTTGCTTTGGCCGACCAAGGGAGAGTTCTGGACCAGAGGAAGGACGACCAAATTAGCTTGGTAAGTTTTGATCATCAGCTACCTCGAATTCATGGTGGAAACCATAAAACAAGGTTAGATTCATGATTTTCTTCACTTGGTTTCCTTTTCTAGCCATCTTGTTCATCCAAAGATTGAAGAATGAACCTTGGACAACTGCTGGAGCTCAATCCACCATTAAAGCCGTGGATCTTGGAGCTCTGGATCAGTTCTAGAGGTGGGTTTTATAATTCTCACCCTTAAGCATTAGTATTGCACTCTTATCTATAAGAATCCTTAGTTTCTTTTCTTCCTTTGATACTTTTGTGAATACTTGCTATAATTTCTGTGAAGAACAACCCTGTTCTTGGTTGAAAAGAGGTATATGAAGGTGACATCATCCTAGACAAATATCTAAAAAGAACTTTAGCAAACGGTTTGCCTTTGTGCTCAAACGGTTTCCCAAACCGTTTGAATGGAAACAGTTTCATCCAAACTGCATAGAAGCAAACGGTCCAAGACTGTTTGGTGGAATTGACCAAGCGTTGACCATTTGGAGGCCTTTTAAGAATAATGTAGACTAACCACCTATCAATAATTATCAATTAACTCTAAGTGGATCACTAATTAAAGGTCCATCAACTATCTAAACCCTAATCGGGTTAATTGCTGATTTGATAATTGTATAAGGTTAAAACTTGGGTTGAGAGACCCAAACGGTTTCAAAACCATTTGGGGATCACCAAAACGGTCTCAAGACTGTTTGGTGATCACCCAAGACCGTTTGGAGGTCTAGGGTTGACTATGGTTAAGTGTTTGAAGATCTAAAGATAATAAGTTGAAGTGCAATCGATTGTTGACCTAGTGATCAATCCTATGAGCCAAACCTTAATTGGTTGAGTTGGTTTTTGATGTTGACTTGAGAAAATGGTCTCAAGACCGTTTGGAGGTCATCCAAACGATCCCAAGACCGTTTGGGGTCAGGACATGACCAAATTGGATGATGGTTCAATAGTTTCAAATCAATTAGACTCATATTGAATTATGTTGAAAGGTCATCGATTCCAAACCCTAATCTAATTGATTCAAGCCCTAATTGATGACCACTTGAGGGTAAATTGAGGGTCAAATAAGTTGAAGGTTGACCTAATTAACTCAATTGAATAATGGTGATAAGTCCAATTGATGATTGGTTACATGTATTGAATCGTTGAAGGGATCAACATTGGAAACCCTAATTCAATTTGATGGGTTGAGACCATAATTGGTCCTTGCGGTTTTGAGGTGGTTTTGACCAAACGGTATGTACCGTTTGGGACCAAACGATCCCAAACCGTTTGAGTCCATGCATTTTCAAAATCTGCTTTAGCAAACGGTCTTGGAGGTCCACTTTAGCAAACAGTTTCAAAAGTCAAACTTGGCAAACGGTCTTCACCTCCCACTTTAGCAAACATTCTTGAGTGTGCAACTTTACCAAATGGTCTCAAGGGTAGACCAAGACCGCATGGAGGTCCAAACGGTCTTAGACCGTTTGGAGGTTTAGTATGCAATACCATTTGAGGTCTGAGTTAGTCAAGATCATTTGGGGCCTTAGTGGCCAAGATCATTTGGTGGTTGATTAATCTAAACCACATGTGTACTTAAAGTGGTTAAAGGACAAAGTGATTAGTTAATTAAAACATGATGTAATTAAAGGTGATCAGGGTACTTGTATCTTAATGGGTTAGTGTGATTTAAACCCATGAAGTAATTAAGTCATAATGATCACCATGATAATAACTTAACTCATGATGTCAATTCTCTTTCATGATTGAGTTGCTTAACCTAATCAAGGCTGAAGTAAACATCATCCTATAGAGGATGAGAGAGAGAAGACTCCTTTTATGAGTGTTAATCAAGTAATGGACTTCCAATATGAATGAGTATCTAATTAGGGTATGATCCTTCATAGTGAGATCATGAAAACCCTATATATGATGGTTAATGAATCTTAACCCTAAATTGAGGTTAATGACGGAAGTATCCCTAATGCATGATGATGGCTTGATCTTAATTCATAATGATGCATGATAAATCCTAAATCAAGGTATGTGAATAGTAAACCCTAATTCCAATTAAGGTGAATAAAAGTGTGAAACCCTAATCCTGGGTTATGCTTTAATGTATGAAGCTCTATGATTAGATAATGAAATGATAAGTTCTTAATCCTTTTTGAGATAAAGGGGTTGGTTAATCCTAATTGAATTAAAAAGGGAAACCTTAAACCTAGTAAGGGCATAGTGGTGCAATCCTTGAAATAATGATGCTATCATTATTGTACCTTATGCTGATATGAAATTAATTTACCTGTTATCATCTGTGTTAATCTTGCAGGTATTATGAAATATTGAACATAGCCAGGTAAGAGCTATGATGCTTTGTTCATTAAAAAGTACTTAATGAGCTTTGTAAGCAATAATATGCTATGTTGCCTATTGAAAGGTAAAAAAATGAGGTTGACAGGTTGTATGAGCCATGAGAAATACCTGCAATGCTACTATTATGTTTACACTGTTAAATGACTTAATGGCATTAAGTTACCTGTTAAAGTGGTAACAAGTGATTTGAAGATATAAGGGTTTGAACACCCATATTCTTGAATCATGATGATGAATTGATAGGGGATTGAGATCCCAATGTAATAAAGCTGTGAAATGAACTTGATACACATAGTACTCTTTCTTTATAGTAACTGTTATAATGAATTATGTTTGAAAACATGATTGATGCTAAAAGAATGTTGTAATGTACTTAAATAATCAAGTGAAATGATATCATGTAGAGCCCTGACCATAGATCCATCATCGTCAGGAGTTAGATGATGGTGAAACAGGTTTTCCTAAGGGAATTCCTGGAAAGCATACTTTTGAGTATGTGGGGGTTATGGACGCGAATATCCTTACGTCCTAATGGAGGAATTGATGTGAGAAAAACATATAATCTCTCAATCCTTCATTATATGTATATACCGGGATGATGTATCACTAATCTACCGATGATGTTGTTAATGCCGAATCGATGTGAGATAAACAAGAAATCCCTCGATTGAGAAGAGAGTATAGCATGCCACTTTAACTCTAATAGCAAAGTTGCCAGGATACCCTGGAAAGCTATTTTAGCAGAGACACAAGATGTCCTGCATGTTGTTCCTCACACTGATTGAGGAGGATGAGGTCATATAAACTCAGCTCTTCTGATGACCTATGTATGGTACCGATTTCGATTTCACAATGGTCGGTTGGAGTATGAGCGGTATACCTCATCTCCTCAGGGCATAAGTATGTTTGTAAAATGTAATCAACCGTGCAACATATTTGCTTAGGTTGAACTACAAGAAACAATGTTTGATTATACATTGTTTATAATGTCCTAGTTGGATAATTAGTATACATGTTCTTCATATTCCTTATTGATTAAATGACTTGTTACTCAATCAAGTTATAATTGAAATGATTGCATAGAGAATACTGATCTACTTAGCTCATTCAATAAAATACCTACTGTTGAATAATTATAATCCTACTGCTCAATGTTATTCTATTATCTGCAATAACAATGTTTCTGGCGGAGAGTTATAACTCTCGCTGGGACAATTTTCAATTGTCTCACCCCCGTGGGATTCAACTTTTTAGGTAGACACCGAGGAAGAAGAAACCCTTCAGTGGGTGAGCAGCAACAACAGTCACATCAGCAACAATAACAAGGACAACAATGATCTTTAGGTGGAGACACTGTCTGTTAGGTTTTGTATATAGAAAGTCCTATGTGTCGTCTCTGTACTCTCAGGTCCTAAGAGTCAGTAGATGGTTTGATATAGATCTGAGATTTTGGCTTAATGCCTTGAGATTTTGTATACTGCTTATGTACAGTTTAACATGGCAGTTAATGTTATGACTCTCGAGATGAGTTGATACAGGGATGTACTAATGGATCAGCTTGTAAATAACTTACCTTGTTTCTTTATGAAAGAGTTTTATAGTTTGTGGATTTCTTTACAAAAAGTTTTTAATTTTTAGTAATTCCGATGCTAATGATTCGCTTCCGCATTCGTTGATCTCATTTTCTGAGATAGACGTCACAATTAGTGGTATCAGAGCTCTAGGTTCGCTGAGTCTACAAAGACATAGGACTAGGGTTGTTGAGTCTGTTCTAGTGTCTTCCAGTATATCTGATAGTGTCTTCTTCTCATATAGGAGGAGAAGAGAAAACTAAAGATGTCTAGATCACATGAGGAACATGTTGTAGAAAGTAGTGTCACAACACCTAGAGAAGGTGAAAGAAACTAAGAAAGGGAAGAACCTATACCTGAACCACCTTGGTTCAACCCAGCTGAAATGGGGAACCCAGCCTTCCAAGCCATGTTTGGACAATTCATGACTGCCATGACACATATGACTGATAGGATGCCTATACCTGTACATAGGGCACCTACCCATCCAGAAGGACAAGGATCCGACAAGACGTTTGAACGACTTCGCCGAGTTGGAGCCACGGAGTATGCTGGAACAGCTGACCCAGCAGATGCTGACTTATGGCTAACCGAACTAGAGAAGGCCTTTAGAATCCTGAACATCCCAAAAGCTGAGAAGGTTAGACATGATATGTATCTTCTCATGGGGAGTGCTGGTCACTGGAGGACCATGGAGGAAGGGAAAAGGCCAGGTGTAGAGATCGAGTAGGAAGTGTTTTGACGAGAATTTATCAACAGATACTTCCCTAATACGTTCTTGGATGAGAAAATCTCTCAGTTTGAGAGATTAAGACAAGGACTAATGAACATTAGCGAGTATGAGGCTAAGTTCATGGAACTTTTGTGGTTCTGTCCGCACATGGAAACTACAGATGAAGAAAGGATTAGGTGTTTTGAGAAGGGGTTAAACGCTGAGTTGACCACTCCTGTGTCTGCTGTGGAGAACAGGGAAAGATTTGCTACTTTTGTGGAGTATGTCAAAAGGATAGAGAGGTCCGCATCAGAGAAGAGACAGACCAAGAAAAGTAAGATGTACTCCCAGTTTAAAGGATCCTCATCCAAAGGTTTCAAGAAACCAAGGTTTTCTGTGCCTACACCACCATCTAGATTCAGTACCCAGACACAGTGGATGTCAAATAGGGGTAGAGGACGAAGCTTACCACTAGAAGGAGCTTGTAGCTCAACATATGTATCGGTTACAGGACCTACCAGACCATAGAAAGGGATCAGAAGCTGTTATATATGTGGAAAAGTGGGGCATCTGATGAAGGATTGCAGAGCCAGAGAAGTGAGTGTAACTCAACCTCAAAGGCAGAGTCAGCAAGGTTCTCAAAGGAGACAATTTTCAGGTAATGCTAGAGGACGTGGACAAGCGTACCAAGCTGGATCATCAGCACCTAATCATTGAGCACCAAATCAACCACAGGCGACAGTGAGGTTTTACGCGATGAATCCACCTGATGCAGTGATCAACCCTCGGGTTGTGGCATGTCAGATGGAGTTGTTTAATTCTGATATGTCTACATACTGCATCGTATCTGTTTTAATTGATCCGGGTGCTACGCATTCCTTTATCACTCGAAAAGTGATTCTTGACTGCAACCTGACTACAAGTCATAGAGAAGATAGTTTGTTGTTAGAAACTCCTTTGATGGGATCTGCTGTTTTGTGGGAGGTATGTTCTCCCTGCATTCTCTTCTTTTCTGAACATCGCATTCAAGTGGATCTTATACCACTTGAGATGTACAGATTCGATGTAATCCTTGGGATGGATACCTTAGAAAGGTATAAGGTTGTCTTGGATTGTGAGTCCAAGCAAGCTATGTTCACTGATGAAAGTGACACATGGATCTTTCAAGGAGATAGAAAGATTCTACCAACCTGTCTTGTATCGGCTATGGTTGCTGAAAAGCTGATGAGGCAAGGATGTTATGCATTCTTAGCCCATGTGGTAGATAATACCATGGAGAGTCTTAATCCTACTGAAGTTCTTATAGTCAGGAAATTTGAAGATGTATTTCCTGAAGAACTTCCAGGTGTACCACTGCCCCGAGAGATTGATTTTGAGATTAATCGAATCCCAGACACGTAGCTAATAGCACAAACACCGTATAGGATGGCGCCTGCTGAGATGGCAGAACTCAAGAAACAGCTGCAAGAGTTGCTTGAGAAGGGTTTCATCCGACCGAGTACTTCACCTTGGGGTGCTCCAGTCCTCTTTGTTAAAAAGAAGGATGGGTCAATGCGGTTGTGCATTGATTACAGACAATTAAATAAAGTAACAATAAAGAATAAGTACCCTTTGCCGAGGATGGATGATATCTTTGACCAGTTGCGTGGAGCAACCATTTTCTCAAAGATAGATTTGAGGTCGGGATATCATCAACTGCGTATTAAGGAAGGTGACATACCTAAGTCTGCCTTTAGGAAAAGGTATGGTCACTATGAGTTCATAGTTATGTCGTTTGGATTAACTAATGCACCAACAACATTTATGGAACTCATGAATAGAATCTTTCGACCTTTTCTTGATTAGTGTGTTGTCGTCTTCGTAGATGACATCCTGATCTATAGTAGAGATGTTCAGAAACATGAACAACATCTTCGTCAGACTCTAACTTTGCTAAGAGAACATAAGTTATATGCTAAGTTTAGCAAGTGTGAGTTTTGGTTACCAGAAGTTTCTTTCCTTGGACACGTAATATCTACCTCAGGCATTCGTGTTGACCCTAAAAAGGTAGAATCTGTCCTGCAATGGGAGCAACCGAAGACACCGACGGAGATTCGAAGTTTCTTAGGGTTGGCAAGCTATTACATGAGGTTCATTTAGAAATTCAGTTCCATAGCTTTACCCTTGACTAAGTTGACCAGGAAGGATGTTCTTTTTACCTGGAGTGACAAGTGTCAGCAATCATTTCAGTTGTTGAAGGAGAGGTTGACAAGTGCACCTGTGCTTGTATTACCTGAGCAAGGGAAAGGGTATATAGTTTTCTGTGATGCCTTTAAGAATGGACTAGGATGTGTGTTGATGCAGGATAAACAAGTGATTTCTTTTACTTCTCGACAGCTTAAGAAACACGAAGAGAATTATCCGACACATGATTTAGAGCTAGCTGCTGTAGTTCATGCCTTGAAGATCTGGAGACATTATCTTTATGGGGAGACATTCCAGATTTTCACAGACCATAAGAACCTTAAGTATATCTTTTCTCAGCATGAGCTTAACATGAGGCAACGCCGCTGGATGGAGTTAATCAAGGACTATGATTGTATAATTGATTACCATTCAGGGAAAGCCAACGTAGTTACTGATGATTTGAGTAGGAAAGCAGCAACACCAACCTTAGACAGAGCACAATTGAATTCTTTGGTGTGCTTTAGGAGGGATATGCTTATCTCTTTAAGGAAAGACAATGTACAGTTAAAAGTATCGTTGTTATCTGGATTATTAGCCGAGATGCACATAAAACCTACTCTGAGACAACAGATTAAGGAGGCACAACAAGTTGATGCTGCAGTTCAACAGATTAGGTCAGAGTATGGTAATGAGAAACGAGAAGGTTTCCATGACTCAGAAGATCAGGTAGCTTGTTATCATGGTAAAATGATAGTGTCAGATGTGAATAACTTAAGAAAGATAGTCCTGGAAGAAGCTCATTCTTCAATGTATGCTATGCATCCAGGAAGCACCAAGATGTATCGTAACTTGAAAGATGTGTATTGGTGGCCTGGTTTGAAAAAGGACATTGCTGAGTTTGTTATGCGATGTCCTATGTGTCAGCAAGTTAAAGCTGAACACCAGAAGCCTACAGGAACAATGCAACCTTTACCCATACCACAGTGGAAGTGGGATCATGTAACCATGGACTTTTTGGTTGGTTTACCCAGAATAGCCAAAGGACATGATTCCATTTGGGTAATAGTTGATAGGCTGACAAAGACAACACATTTCTTACCTATCAAAACAACCTATTCTGCTGAGAAGCTAGCACAGTTATATGTGGATGAGATAGTACAGCTACATGGGGTCCCAGTTACCATTGTTTCTGACAGAGGTCCCCAGTTTACGAGTCATTTTTGGGAGCGACTTCATAAAGCCTTAAGCACATAGTTAAGGTTTAGCACAACCTTTCATCCTCAGACTGATGGACAGTCAGAAAGAACTATACAGACTTTGGAGGACTTGCTTAGAGCATGTGTTCTTCAGTTTACAGGAAGTTGGGATCTGCACCTAAGTTTGATAGAGTTTGCCTACAACAATAGCTATCAACATAGCATTGACATGGAACCTTATGAAGCTTTGTATGGTAGATGTTGTAGATCTCCCCTATGTTGGTATGAAACTGGTGAATATCAACTTTTAGGTCCTGAACTTGTGCAGCAGACCACCGAGAAGATTAAAATAATACAACAACAATTAAAGACTACACATGATAGATAGAAATCTTACGCTGATAAGCGTCGTAGACCTTTAGAATTACAGGTTGGAGATAGATTGTACCTCAAGGTCTCACCTTGGAAGGGAGTTCTTAGATTTGGAAGGAAAGGAAAGTTAGCTCCTAGGTTTATGGGGCCTTATCCAATCATTAAACGGATTGGAAAGGTAACTTATAAGATAGAGTTACCACCAGAGCTGAAAACGTTACACCCAGTGTTCCACATTTTCATGCTTAGGAAATGTCATCCTGACACAGAATCAGTTCTGCAACCTATGGAAGTAGAATTAAATGATGATATATCTTATGTTGAAGGACCTGTGACAATCCTTGACAGAAGAATTAAAAAGCTAAAAAAGAAAGACATAAGTCTTGTGAAAGTCCTCTGGAATCATCGTGGCATTGAAGAAGCTACGTGGAAACTAGAGGAAGAGATGAGGAGGAAATACCCTGCTCTTTTCTCTTAATATGTTTTTATAATGATTTCGGGGACAAAATCCTTGTAAGGGGTGGATAATTTGTAACATCCCTGACCTGGGTTATGTACTAACCCTAGGTGTTTTTCCTAATGAAGTTGATTAGATGATTGCTTATATTTCTTGAAAAGTAATTAAGGCTTTTGAGGAACTTATATTTCATTTTCAGTCCTTTTTAAATAATGTTGGAACATTGTTTTGTTAACTTTGGACTAAAGTGCAAATTACCCAAGTAAAAGGGTTAACTTGCAAATTGGACATGATAAGATGTTCCTCTGATGTTGATACATCATGAGAATGAATATGATGGAGTGGTATGGTTTCCACAAGCTTGGACATCAAGATAAAGCTTGTAGAGCAATCCTTGTTCATTAAAACTTAGTTTTTGAGTAATGTGCAATTTATCCAAAACCTAGGGTTCAACATGAAAAATATAACCTATTGAGGGTCTCTTATGTTTCTTGGAATCAAGTAGAGCAAAGAAAATGAGAGGGGAACCTCATTTGAATTATTATGGAAGAGAGAGAATCTTGATATTGAAATAATCAAGATTTAAGCACAAATGGCTCTTTAATATAACTTAATGTAAAAGGGAAATATATTAATTATGGAACCCTTCAACCAAAAGTTGGAGGATGTGTTTGCAAAAGTTTGGACAATATTGTTCCATGCTTGGGCACCAACAAGATCTTGGTTGAAGTGGAAGTTATTCACATTAATAATTTATAAAGCAATATCCAATAAAAGGGTGGATATTAATATACATCTCTTTAAGATGATTAATTCCTTTTCCTTTAAACCTTGGATAATGGAGAAGTTTTGCAAGTATTATAAGTTGGATACGTGGACAAAGAATTGAGGAAGCCTTGGTGGATATAGTAGGGAAATTAAAGAAGATAACTATCTTTTTCTATTTTCCTTGAAAACCCATATATATATATGTCCTTTTTCCAAAACACCAAAGGATCATTTCCTTAGTTTCTTTTCTTCTCAAACTTGCTTTGGCCGACCAAGGGAGAGTTATGGACTAGAGGAAGGATGACCAAATTATCTTGGTAAGTTTTGATCATCATCTACCTCAAATCCATGGTGGAAACCATAAAATAAGGTTAGATTCATGGTTTTCTTCACTTGGTTTCCTTTTCTAGCCATCTTGTTCATCCAAAGATTGAAGAATGAACCTTGGACAACTTCTGGAGCTCAATCCACCATTAAAGCCGTGGAGCTTGGAGCTCTAGATCAGTTCTAGAGGTGGGTTTTATAATTCTCACCCTTAAGCATTAGTATTGCACTCTTATCTATAAGAATCCTTAGTTTCTTTTCTTCCTTTGATACTTTTGTGAATACTTGCTATAATTTCTATGAAGAACAGCCATGTTCTTGGTTCAATAGAGGTATACGAAGGTGACATCATCCTAGACAAATATCTAAAAAGAACTTTAGCAAACGGTTTGCCTTTGTGCTCAAACGGTTTCCCAAACCGTTTGGGAGCAAACGGTTTCAAACTGTTTGAATGCAAACGGTTTCATCCAAACTGCATAGAAGCAAACGGTCCTAGACCGTTTGGTGGCATTGACCAAGAGTTGACCATTTGGAGGCTTGTTGAGAATAATGTAGACTAATCAACTATCAATAATTATCAATTAACTCTAAGTGGTTCACTAATTAAAGGTCCATCAACTATCTAAACCCTAATCGGGTTAATTGCTGATTTGATAATTGTGTAAGGTTGAAACTTGGGTTGAGAGACCCAAACGGTTTCAAAACCATTTGGGGATCACCCAAACGGTCTCAAGACCGTTTGGTGATCACCCAAGACTGTTTGGAGGTCTAGGGTTGACTATGGTTAAGTGTTTGAAGATCTAAAGATAATAAGTTGAAGTGCAATCGATTGTTGACCTAGTGATCAATCCTATGAGCCAAACCTTAATTGGTTGAGTTGTTTTTTGATGTTGACTTGAGAAAATGGTATCAAGACCGTTTGGAGGTCATCCAATGATCCCAAGACCGTTTGGGGTCAGGACATGACCAAATTGGATGATGGTTCAATAGTTTCAAATCAATTAGACTCATATTGAATTATGTTGAAAGGTCATCGATTCCAAACCCTAATCCAATTGATTCAAGCCCTAATTGATGACCACTTGAGGGTCAATTGAGGTTCAAATCAGTTGAAGGTTGACCTAATTAACTCGATTGAATAATGGTGATAAGTCCAATTGATGAATGGTTACATGTATTGAATCGTTGAGGGGATCAACATTGGAAATCCTAATTCAATTTGATGGGTTGAGACCATAATTGGTCCTTGTGGGTTTGAGGTGGTTTGGACCAAACGGTATCAAGACCGTTTGGGACCAAACGATCCCAAACCGTTTGAGTCCATGTGTTTTCAAAAGCTACTTTAGCAAACGGTCTTGGAGGTCCACTTTAGCAAACAATTTCAAAAGTCAAACTTGGCAAATGGTCTTCGCCTCCCACTTTAGCAAACGGTCTTGAGTGTGCAACTTTACCAAACGGTCTCAAGGGTAGACCAAGACCGCATGGAGGTCCAAACGGTCTTAGACCGTTTGGAGGTTTATTATGCAAGATCGTTTGAGGTCTGAGTTAGTCAAGATCGTTTGGGGCCTTAGTGGCCAAGATCATTTGGTGGTTGGTTAATCTAAACCACATGGGTACTTAAAGTGGTTAAAGGACAAAGTAATTAGTTAATTAAAACATGATGTAATTAAAGGTGATCAGGGTACTTGTATCTTATTGGGTTAGTGTGATTTAAACCCATGAAGTAATTAAGTCATAATGATCGCCATGATAATAACTTAACTCATGATGTCAATTCTCTTTCATGATTGAGTTGCTTAACCTAATCAAGGATGAAGTAAACATCATCCTATAGAGGATGAGAGAGAGAAGACTCCTTTTATGAATGTTAATCAAGTAATGGACTTCCAATATGAATGAGTATCTAATTAGGGTATGATCCTTCATAGTGAGATCATGAAAACCCTAATTATGATGGTTAATGAATCTTAACCCTAAATTGAGGGTAATAATGGAAGTATCCCTAATGCATGATGATGGTGTGATCTTAATTCATAATGATGACATGATAAACCCTAAATCAAGGTATGTGAATAGTAAACCCTAATTCCAATTAAGGTGAATAAAAGTGTGAAACCCTAATCCTGGGTTATGCTTTAATGTATGAAGCTCTATGATTAGATAATGAAATGATAAGTTCTTAATCCTTTTTGACCTAAAAGGGTTGGTTAATCATAATTGAATTAAAAAGGGAAACCCTAAACCTAGTAAGGGCATAGTAGTGCAACCCTTGAAATAATGATGCTATCATTATTGTACCTTATGCTGATATGAAATTAATTTACCTATTATCATCTGTGTTAATCTTGCAGGTGTTATGAAATATTGAACATAGCCAGGTAAGAGCTATGATGCTTTGTTCATTAAAAAGTACTTAATGAGATTTGTAAGCAATAATATGCTATGTTTCCTATCGAAAGGTCAAAAAATGAGGTTGACAGGCTGTATGAGCCATGAGAAATACCTGCAATGCTACTATTATGTTTACACTATTAAATGACTTAATGGAATTAAGTTACCTGTTAAAGTGGTAACAAGTGATTTGAAGATCTAAGGGTTTGAACACCCATATTCTTGAATCATGCTGATGAATTGATAGGGGATTGAGATTCCAATGCTAATAAAGCTGTGAAATGAACTTGATACACATAGTACTCTTTCTTTATAGTAACTGTTATAATGAATTATGTTTGAAAACATGTGTGATGCTAAAAGAATGTTGTAATGTACTTAAATAATCAAGTGAAATGATATCATGTAGAGCCCTGGCCATAGATCCATCATCGTCAGGAGTTAGATGATGGTGAAACAAGTTTTTCTAAGGGAATTCCTGGAGAGCATACTTTTGAGTATGTGGGGGTTATGAACGCGAATATCCTTACATCCTAATGGAGGAATTGATGTGAGATAAACATCTAATCTCTCAATCCTTCATTATATGTATATGCCAGGATGATGTATCACTAATCTCCCGATGATGTTGTTAATGCCGAATCGATGTGAGATAAACAAGAAATCCCTCGATTGCGAAGTGAGTACAACATGCCACTTTAACTCTAATAGCGAAGTTGCCCGGATACCCTGGAAAGCTATTTTAGCAGAGACACGAGATGTCTTGCATGTTTTTCCTCACACTGACTAAGGAGGATGAGGTCATAGAAACCCGGCTCTTCTGATGACCTATGTATGGTATCGATTTCGATTTCGCAATGGTCGGTTGGAGTATGAGCGATATACCTCATCTCCTCAGGGCATAAGTATGTTTGTAAAATATAATCAGCCGTGTAGCATATTTGCTTAGGTTGAACTATGAGAAAAAATGATTGATGATACATTGTTTATAATGTCCTAGTTGGATAATTAGTATACATGTTCTTCATATTCCTTATTGATTAAATGACTTGTTACTCAATCAAGTTATAATTGAAATGATTGCATAGAGAATACTGCTCTACTTAGTTCATTCAATGAAATACCTACTGTTGAATAATTATAATCTTACTACTCAGTGTTATTCTATTATCTACAATAATAATGTTTCTGGCAGAGAGTTATAACTCTCGCTGGGACAATTTTCAATTATCTCACCCCCGTGGGATTCAACTTTTTAGGTAGATGCCGAGGAAGAAGAAACCCTTCAGTGGGTGAACAGCAACAACAGTCACAACAGCAGCAACAACAAGCACAACAGTGATCTTCAGGTGGAGACACTGTCTGTTAGGTTCTATATATATAAAGTCCTATGTGTCGTCTCTGTACTCTCAGGTCCTAGGAGTCAGTAGATGGCTTGATATAGATCTGAGATTTTGGCTTAATGCCTCGAGATTTTGTATACTGCTTATGTACAGTTTAACAGGGCAGTCAATGTTATGACTCTCGAGATGAGTTGATACAGGGATGTACTAATGGATCAGATTGTAAATAACTTACCTTATTTCTTTATGAAAGAGTTTTACAGTTTGTGGATTTTCTTTACATAAAGTTTTTAATTTTTAGTGATTTTCAGTAATTCCGCTGCTAATGATTCGCTTCCGCATTCGTTGATCTCGTTTTCCGAGACAGACGTCACAGTTATATTAGATAATTCTATATTTTTATACATTAACATTAATTAAGTTAATTATTTAAATATTTGTAGTCATTATCACAATGTTAACTTATTTAGAAAGTATTGTAATTTAGTAGACATTTGGATTTTAAGTTTACATATGGTATGTTCATTATTGTAACTAGAATAGTTAATTCTTAACTGTATGACTAGTCTCAACATTATTGTGGTTAGAGTAAGATATAATCTCAAGAATTATATTAGTTAAACTAGTAAAGTATGATCTATATAACATATTATTTAAGTAGTTACTTATGTATAGCGGGTACACGGGTCTAGTGGATTTGGGTCCAAGCATACTCATTATTGGACCCGCGTATTTGCGGGTCCAAGGGTATACGGGTCCAAGGGGATGCATATATAAAATATAAGACCCATGACGGATTTTTTAAGGGTCCGGATTTGCGGGTCCATGGGTCTACCCATACCTATTTACAACCCTAAATATTGATCAGAAAAATATGACTAGTGCAATGAAATTAGTTTCATAGCCTGATTTTCACTCTAACCCCAAAAGTATATAAAGTACTATCTTTAATGTGATCTCATATGAGAAAAACCCTAATTTCATAATATTAATGAAATTGATGACCACAACTTTTTAAATTGGATTTAATGTGTAAAGTCTAACCTTTTTGGATAAAAAGAGAATCATGGATCTAATTTATGAATAAGTCTTCATATGTTACCCAAATTAGGGTTTAGATAGTATTTAAGATGGTAATTGATATAAAATATATTGACTACATACCATTAGTGTTTCTACAGATCTCAAGAGGTTAGGATTTGACTCAAGATCAAGGAAACCAACTTAGGATCTACTTTGCTCTAGGTAAGCGAGCCATGCATGTTTGACACAAGTAATTTTGGTTTAATGCATGTTATTTATGATTATGCACCTTAGTATGTTTCATGAATTATGAAATGCTTTCCCAAAGAAGACATAATGTATACTTATCATTGTTTGATTGGTTGATTAGTTATAATTTATGGTAAAACACTTATTATGATTATTCATTATGAATTAAGGTTAATGACTCATGCTCAAGAAAGGGAAACCCTACTATGGTTTATGTGGGAAAAATCCCATTATGATTCAAGGGGGAGAAATCCCATCATGTTTTGTTCAAGGATCATGATAATGTTAATGTTAATGTTAAAGTTAATGTTAAGATAAATGTAATTGAATTAGTTTTTATATGCTCCCAAATCATGGACCTCAAGGTGTTTCAAGGGCTTTCCTAGCAATCACGTGCTCCTAAGTGGGCATCATAAAGGGATGCATATACTTACTGTTTAATTCTTCATGTCATTAGTGAATAATGAATGCTTAAGAAAATCCATATTCAAGTTTATGTCAAGTCATTTCATGTAAATTTTACTCATGTCAATTTTACTCATGCCAAGTTATACTTATTTTTATGTCATATAAAGTGCCAAATACCGCTTATTGACGTGATCTTTGTTTTGCATGGTTGGGGACGAGATGTCCGTAGGACTTGGAGCAAGTGAAGAATAGAAAGGAAAATCAAGACTAGGAGATCTTCAATCTTTGCCTGGTGGGGTGCCATTTACCTAGACGAACTAGGGATTTAGACAACATTTACTTTATGTTTAGTCATGCTATCAATTAGATTAGGTCTCATGGATAATTATGATGTAGTTTTCTTTTACCAAGAACTATGTATAAATAAGTTTTAAATCAATGCAAAGTGTTTCTTTTACTTTAATTGCTTGATTAGCATATTGTGACACTCACATTGAGTAAAATGCTTCTGCTCATGTGATATGAAAAATAGGGTGTTACAGCTCGCCTATAGTATATACTATTTTACACCTAGCTAGTTCCATGTTCTAATGCCACATGTGGCATGCACGAATACTTAACATATCAAGACCAAAATGTTGAGATAATGTCTCTTATCCTATTAAGACAATCAATATTTTATTAACGATATAGGAAAATTCCAAACCGGTGTTAGACTTAGAGTCCAAAATATTATTTTCTTTATTTTTTCCTTCCTATTTAGTGTGGAGTTGTATTCTCATTATCTTTTCCTAATAGAATAGTTTTATCCTCTTTTCCTACTCCTAATCTGGGTCAGTCTCATCTTTTGACTCTATAAATGAGTACCATACATATGCCATAGGTGTGCTAAAAAGGGGAAGTAAAAAAGATAGCCAAAGAGGAAAGGGAGCGAGAGTTGGTTACGAGATTCTACTGTGGAACACATGATTGTGAGAGAGTGACGATCCTTATGACCTTATTGAAGTTGCTTAGTAGAATTTTACTATCTTCTTCGCCAACTTTGTACTCTTGTCAGTTATTTACTTGACAGCTACTGGCTCCGTCAATAAGGTGTCGTTATTGTTCTTTTAGTGCATGCTCAGATTGTATCTCGCATAACATATTTTTTTGGGTTTGAAGATTCTGCATATTATTTCACAACTATGTGATGCCCAAATGAAAACCCACACCTAAGTGAGGATTGATATGTAAAACTCCACACAGTAGGTCAAGAAAGAAGAAAATCAGAGAAGTCAAAAGGAAATATCTTCAAACTTATGCGGAAACTCTTACTTATTGGATGATAAATTTTTGCATATGAACATACTACATCTTCAACATGATCTTCTAGACAATAGGTCCACCTATACATCTACTCATCACACAACTCCCAACTATCAAACACATATCATAAAAATATCTTGTAGATCATATAGAAAAGACAACTGAAATTATATAAGTTGTATAGGTCAACACAAATCTGTTGAGTACACATTGAGTTAAATCTTAAACCTCTTCATGAGATATGATTTGACAGTAATATACATAACAAAATCATGTGTTGAACATAAAACTCTATTAACAAAAGAGAACACACATTTTAGTGACATGATGTTCCATTATATCTTCCATGCATAACCACCTGAGGGATTTAATGCACTAAGTTAAACCTTTTTTTACTATCAAAAAGTTAGAGCATAGGAATAATGTGACATACTATCAAAGAGTTCGATCACCTTTGGGTCGCTATACTACCAAGGATTTTTTGTGCCTATACATAATGGAACAAATGAACTATGTTTAATGTGTTCAAGGCTATGCATACACAAAAATCAAACAAAGTAGCATACATGAATATATATATATACATACATATATATATATATATATATATATATATATATATATATATATATATATATATATATATATATATATATATATATATATATATATATCATCTAATATCATATGTCATGTCTTTAGTACACATAATGTACATACATACTTATCATATAATAGGTCAAATAAGAGGTAAAGCATATCTTGGATCATATCCTAACCACCACTGATTCCCAAAGTCAACTCTAAAACTTGGTCAATCACTGATTAAGACAATAATATCACATTGTACAATCATTAAATTTCTCATCTTAATCCTTGTTAGGTCCATTTTAGGGGTCTTATTAGGTCACTAGCATGTCCTTATTGTCACTTAACTTTTGTCATGGAACCATGTTATTAAGTGTAATATTCCAACTCAATACTCTAAAGATTAAAATTCTGATTTTGTTGTATGCATCAGTCCATAATATTAATTTATTAGTTCAACTGAGGTTCCCATATCATATATTGAATTTCATCATCATTTTAACATGATTTATATGTACCAAAAAGGTCTAAAAAATCGATATTATGTTCAATATGTTGTCACAAAGATATTATCTGAACTCCACTATTTGTTGCTCATTTTTGTATTTAGTACATTTTGTTTGGGCATTCAGTCCTAATTATGTCACATGAGAAAGTTACACATTTTCATGTTTGAATATCATATTCTTGTACATCATATGGATTCTACCTAAGATTTAGGAGCTTGGTGTATTCTCCTAGTTTTAGCTATCAGTTAATATTTATTGCATATGAGATCAACATTTTACAACTTGCACAATGTTCATATGATTCCATCTTCAAAAGACTAATTCGGTGGTTTAATGTTATTCTAATTATTTTTCAAAGAATTTGGATAGCTTGTTTATGCACTTTGGACAATTGAGGTAATTTCAATGTATTATACAAAATTGTATGTTTTACTAAGTTGGGAATATTTACCCATTCTTTGAAATTATGGATGGTCATCCAATCCAGCACTAAGGTGTCTAGATCGGTTGCACGTTGACTCCCAAGGGAGAAGGTCCCTCTACTAGGATAGGTGAGACAAATTCGTGGACACATACATCCCTACCTTTCTCATTCTATGCCCACTTCTGATTGTCCTCTTTTACAAGAATGTTACTCGACTCTTTTGTCTCTAAAGTCACCACGGGGTTGATCACTTGTGAGGGATCAATGATGATTGATGCTACTTTTTCTTCCCCTATATCTTCTCATGCCCTCATCTACTCCATGCGACACTTATCGATTGTAAGACTACTCATAATATGCTCATAAGCTCCACGACCATGACATCACCGATCATGGTCACGGGGAAAAGGGAAACCATTATCAAGCATGAAAGACATTGGGAAAAGTTTTTTAAAGCACCAGAATATCAACATGAAATCATTGGCATCCATTGATTTTAGAGAGTATGTTTTGTGACCCTCCTCCAAACTAGATCCTTGTTGCTGTGAAGGTGTCTCATTCACCACTAAAAACACAAGGGAAACACAAGGTAGAACCTTGGTTGGATTCCCTTGACCCCATTCTTGCCTTAATCATACCCAACTCCCTCCATTATATCTTCTAACTTTATTTTCTACTTCCTATCCCACTTTATAAGCTAGTATGATATGTGGAGAGTCTGAGTGAGACAGGATCTCACTCTCATCAATTTCTTTCCTTTATGCTTCAAATGAGGGGTTTTATAGAGGTCTCCTCAAAGAAAACAAATTCCCTTATACAAAAATTGGTACCAAATATCAGTCCCAATGCGGGGGATGCTCTAAGCTCAACATCCTTGTTCATTACATCTACTACAAAGAAAACGACCTCCACAATCATATGATGTATGGATCAAATGGTTACAAAGGCAACTCGATTATTCCTAAGGATTAAGTGGCTGATCACATTCCTCATCCAAAACAACCATAGTGTGTGGCACTAGAATATCAACAACTTTGGCTAAATAATCATGTATATTGGTTCAATATACATTAAAACATCAATTAATTCATCATATTCAAAGCTATACATCTTCTACTAGAAACCTCTAAACTTCATGAAAATTTAACCATATCTTTACCAAAACTCATGCTACATTCTATTTATTTTTACATTGATGTTAGGCAAGTCAAATGATTTTTTTGGATTGGAACATATCTAAGTACATTGAACACAACCTACATCATAAGATCTCAAAACTTCATCAATGTAAATGATACACTTTGTCTGGACAAGATTCACATTAAGGATAACTATAACATCACAACAAAACATGTCTCCTTTAATGTCAATACCAACTTCATAATCACATAAAATAAGGTGAGTCAATGATCAATATCTCAGGTGGTCACACCACGGGTTCCCCTCACAAAGGGCCCTAGTTTCAACCCCCTAGAGGCGCCACTCAAAACTGAATTTCCCATTGTGTTTGTCGGCCTATGATGCAACTTGTTGAGATACTGATGTGTGGGCAAAGGGGTATCCTGGGTTTATCCTACAAGGTTGGTCACAAAGTGGTATGTTTTGAGGAGGGGTTCCCAATAAAAAATGACATCATCACAATATATATATATATATATATATATATATATAATATAGTGACGATTTTAGTTTTTTTTTTTA
The DNA here is from genome assembly GCA_963693085.1 of Alisma plantago-aquatica. Classification (NCBI taxonomy): domain Eukaryota; kingdom Viridiplantae; phylum Streptophyta; class Magnoliopsida; order Alismatales; family Alismataceae; genus Alisma; species Alisma plantago-aquatica. The sequence continues at coordinate 380,802,208 of OY856414.1, forward strand.
TATTGGGAACACCTCCTCAAAATACACAATTGGTTGTGTGTATGTATATGTATATGCATATACTTTCAAAATACTCATCCAATTGGGTATTTAAGAACCCCAATAACATCTTACACACCTTGAAAGAGATTTTGTCCTCAACCAACCATTCCTCTGTCATCACATCAAAATTGCAGCATATACATTGTTGAGATTTTAATTTTCTTAGCACCATCATTATCTAGCATGATTCAACAATTTTCATATATACCCTATCAACAAGAACCCAAACTGATTGCCACAAAACCACCGCTACACCCAAAATTGATTGTCCCATGTCTAATGATGAACGATATTAATCTAGATAATTGGTGACAATCTATAATATATTTGAATCTAGGTTCATATACTAGTCCTGCATCATTCTAGAACCTTTTCGACGATGTTTATATCTAGTACATTTTCCCTAAATTAAAAACCAAATAAATTCAATAATAGGGTTTAATGTGAAAATTCACCAATAATTGAGCCTTAACCTTCCTTTTATGCTTGAAAAAATTACTAAGTCTATTTGAGGAAATGAAATAGATAGATAAAAATAAATGTATCAAATTTCTAAAAGACGAAAAAATACATTAAATACCTATCACTTAAGTAAAGAAATAAAATATTAAACATTCTCAAAAGGCAAAAATAATGATACATTTTGTTTCCTAATATTCTAATCAGTCTATATGTAAATTCTCATTTCAATGGGGTGTTTTTTGCTTCACCAATTATAATAGAAGGCACATATATTAAATAACATATATATTAGCTGATTGTGTGATTACTCACATTAGTTTCCCTAAGGTTAGTTTTTAATTCAACCCAGTCTGTGTAGCATTTCCCTCCTCATGAGACCTACAACTATGCTTCCTTCACATATAAATAGCTGTGATTTTTGCTTCCCTTCTCGGCCGTTCTCCTCTACTCCTCCTCTTTTTTTTCTTCCCTTTATTCTCTATCTTATTTCCTATTTTTTCCCCTCTTCGATACCTAGCCAAATCCTAGCCAACTAGTTTCTCCTAACCTTCTGTCGTGTCTACAATAGGCTGCCATCAACATCTCTCCCAACACTTTCTAGCTCTCACAATACTTCATCACCCACTATATCTCTTTGCCACATGCCCTACCTTAACCTTGCATCCAGACATCCTCCTTCTCATTCTCCTCTACCATATTATTCCTCCCTTACAACTTGTAGATATGTTTTTATCATTCCTGCAATTGCTAGTGAAGGATATGGCACCATTGCCTCCTCTCTTGGCCACCACAACCATTGTAGAGCATCAACACCAATGATAGCAGCCACCACTATACTAGATGAACCCCCCCCCCCCATAGAAAAACCCTGATGTTGGCCACCACTCGTATCAAGCCTGCAACCATAACAACTTCAAAAACCATATTCCTCTATCCATCACCCATGGCTACATGATGTCTCCAATATGGCAGAAACAACTTGTGACTTGTAGAGCTCAATCACCATGGTGTGTCCTTGTCATGATCCTCTCCATCATGCAAGTTCACCCACCATTCTTTATCTACCATCTTCTCCCTATGCATGACAAGGAGCCTTCACCACAACCTCTTCATCCTCCCTGTACTCTATAAGTAGTAGAGAGAAAGCATCATCATCGGGCAAGAGAAGTAATGCACTCGTAAAAAATTAAGACAACCATCCATTTACCTCCACTTTGCTCAGCTTTCATTCCTCGATACCCTTCTTCTTTGTCAATCATTAAGATGGATATGAAGCCACATACAATGCACCAACAAGCTTCACACTTGTTTAGGTTATGATCGTGAGCTTTCAGAAACCTAGTACCTATAGCCCACCAATAGTGAGGAGTCAGAGAGAATCAAACATGAAGTTATCTCCCACCACAATTTAGTATGAACCAAGTAATATAAAGGTCATTTGAAGTCTGAAATTCACAGTTTTGTTCCCTGTATACTCTTAATTTGGGTATTTTGAGTAGAGAGTTCTACATTAGATAATGTACGAAATGATAAACTAAACTTCTAGGCCGTATAACTAATCTGACACATCAAATAAAATAGTATGTTATAGTCATCTCTATCAATTTGATACACACACATATATAGGTGATAAATATGATATATACATACAAGTATGCATGAAGTAGTCACGTAATATATTATAAAAGAAGTCTAAAATCTTGATACAACTTTTAATCATATCAGTGTTTAACTGAACATATATAAAGTTTTTAAAATATATAAATGTTATTGAACATATCTTAGGTACCAATATGTCATTCTTGTTATGTATTAAAAATTTATATGTATATACATGTATTCTATGGTAATTAGAAACACAATAGGAGTGTGAGGGATATATCTACCTATAAGTGTCTTATTTTAAATAAGATATTAGATAAAAAGTATGTAAAATGTGATTGTTTCTTGTATCAAATGGATTATGATGATGTGTACAGATTGGTCTACCCATAATAAGACGTGCATATACATTTACATATTTGTGTACTTAAGACTTAAATCCTGGATTTTTGCAATAAATGAACTTCAATCAATATGCCTTATGTGGAGTACATATTTGACCCCAATTTACTATGCCTGAGTTATATAACATAAAGAGGGAGAATGAAACTACAAGACATAATTTGGAAAAATAAATATTACTATATACACAGATGTGAAAACCTAGTCATACTTAGACTTATGTGACTAAAGATGAATCTTGTAACAAAAATATATATACAATAGATTATATATTCACTTTATAATATTAAAAACCCCTAATGTCATAGGCGATTGGAACTAGGGTAAGAACAATATGAGAATGTATAATAAGAATGTAAACACATGTTATATTTAGTTTGATTAACATGCTTAATGTGTTCCTAGGAGGAATACTCGACTTTAGAGACCAAGTATATCGAACGAGTAAACTTTTAGGTGTGAAGGTCATGTATGTGCAATCTTAATTTTATTTTGGGCATTATCATGAATGTGATCTAAATTTTTATATTGAGGCATTTACTTGACTACTATACTTTTTGGAAACCCAAAGTTGAACATCAATATTTAAAATTTATAAACTTTTGTAGTCATTGAATTATTCTATTTAAACAAGTACTTTGACCCCTATTCTATGTTTTTGATACATGATGTGAATTATGATTGAGATTCTAGTCTTTCCACTCTATTTTTGCATACTAGATACTTAGGCTTAATTAGATCCTAATTGAATTACACCTAAACCCTAACCCAATTGAGCCTCGTAAGGGTGGGTAGGAGGTGATAGGGACTAGTTCCCCTTACACGTCCTATCTTATCCATGGCTAGTTAGTAGTTTAGGGAAATTAATTAGCATCTAGATAGTTGTTTGGTTTGATAATCTAAATGAAAGAATAATGTTTACCTGCTATCACCCAACTCGATTGACAAGTGCACCCCCAACCAACCCACACTTCTCTTAATTGCTTTAAAACCCTAATTCCCTTCTTTATTATCTAGTGTTAGCTTAATTAGCTCTATACTTGCGTAATTAGTTCATTACCTTGCTCTTTCTTTGTTCTTTCTAGTTTAGGTATTCAATTGCTCTTTTGCCTAGTTTGCTAGTTTCGTGTAACCTAGATTTCTTCTTGCTTGCCTTAGTGCAGTTTGCTTCCTTTCTTGCTTTTTCTTGCTTAGCTTGTCTTTCCTTTCTCATTAGAATTAATTGTCTAGGGTAATTTTGGTTTTGGTTATTGTTCCTCTTTAATTTCTTGTTCAACCCTTAATGTAATCAAACAAAATCAACAGCAAACCCGTCAACCTTACAATCCACAGTAGGAACCCTATCTGCATTAAAACCTTAATGGCTATCTTGCTTAGGTAGTGTTAGTTTAATTAGCTCTTTACTTGATTAATTAGGTCATTGCTTTGTCCTTTATATTTTATGTCTTTAATTTCTCTTTTTCCTAGTTTGCAATCTTAGTGTAATGTAAAACTCTTTTGCTTGTCTTAGTGTAGTTTGCTTGCCTTTTCTTGCTTAGCTTATCATTTTCTTGTTCATTAGAACTAATTATCTAGGGCTAGCTTAGGTTTTGATTTTTTTTATCCTTTAATATCTTGTTTGGACCATCTTAGTATAATTAACTCAAAACCAAACTTTAAACCCTTCAACCCTAGACTCTGTAGTAGGAACCTAGCCCAAAACTAACCTAGCTCTAGTGACCCCTTTCTCTCATGGGTTTGACCCCTAACTTGCCATCGTCCTATACTATAACACAACCCTGTACGCTTGCAGGTATAGTGTGTTAGCGTATGTGAGCGAGCCTCTTAGGGATCTCTATAAATTTTAAAGACCCTCTGTTGTGTTCAAAGCTCCTAGATTGCATCTAATCAAACTCAATTGGTTAGTGTATGGTCCTAAGGGAGAAATGCACAAAGCTTTTTGGCATTGTCACAGGGGATAGAAAGCGCCATATCTCCCTTATAGTTGTGGTGTGACTCTCCCCTTAAGCATCATCTTTTTCTAGTTACCTTGTATTCATTTATAAAACACACCAAGCTTTCTGGCATCGTTTCTTGCCAATTTGTTTGGTAGCATCTAAGAAACACACCCCAAGCTTTCTAGAACCATTACAGTGGAGAAAGATGCTTGGGCTAGATAGTTACTTTAGCTTTGATCTTTTCCTACTACCCTCATCATTGCTACTCTTTGTTCTTTATTCTTTGTATTATTTGTGAATACTAGTTTGCTAACTTTGACTTCTTTTATTTGGTTATGCCTTTGTGCATGTGACAAACAACCCGATAAAGACAAGATGGAAGGCCAAAATGCACCTCACAAGCCACTCTAGGAGTACTTCATGGCTATAAACTACAAATCTCCAATTGCTAATAAAGTTGATTTCCAGGGGAGCAATTCATCATCCCTCAAGTTCTTTTTGGGCTCCTACCCACTTTCTACAACTCAAAAAGTGAGAACCATTATAAGCATTTGGACTCCTTTCTTTAAGTATGATCTACCTTCAGGACACCGACATCCAATGATCACTCAATCAGGTTGACCTTGTTCTCATTCTCCCTCAAAGACAAAGGAAAAGATCAATATTATTTGAGAAGGGAATCATGAGTTGGGAGGAGATGAAGAATGATTTCTTAGGGAAATTCTACTCCATTACAAGGTTGACACAAATGCGGCTTGCCATAGTGAGCTTCAACTGAGTGGACAATGAGCAGTTTTGTGATTCTTGGGAGAGATTTCATAAGATGTTGAGAGAGTGCCCACACCATGATATCCCTTTATGGTAGCTAGTTTAGTCCTTTTATTTTGGTCTATCTCCAATGGGTCAAGCTACAGTGGATTCTTCTTATAGAGGAGCTTTTATGGCTAAGCCATCTGAAGAGCATGGTCATTGTTTCAGCAGTTAGTGGAAAGTTCAAGGATCCGAGATTCTAGCATGATTAATGATGGTGACTGCCTCTTTGGTGTGACATCTGTAGTTCATAGTGATTCAAGCCCATAAATGATGAAGATTCTTAGAGAAATGGTGAGCTTTATGAAGAATCAAATAGGAAGTGTTCGTTGTCACTCGGTTAATTTTGTTGAGTCCTTTGGTGAAGAAGTGAACACACCTCATTCTTATATCTACTCAGAACAACAAAGTCCAATATATAGCTCAATATTTGAGGATGAAGTTCTTGCTAGGTTGAAAAGCTTTGATGATGTACAAAAGAATGTGACAAAGATTGAGAAAAAAGTGAATCAGATCTCTATGATACCCTCAAATTTTATGGATATTTAAGTGCATGTGGTATCTTCATATTGTCATCTTAATGGTATTTTAATTAGATAAATCTATGATTATCTGGCAAGTTTTGATAAAACCACCTAATCTCATTCCCTCTTCCTTGATTTGCACAAAAAACCCAAGAAGTGGACTTGGATCTAGGAGACCTCTAAGAATACCACAGTTAAGCGGTCACCAAGCCTAAGGCAATTGTGATGACCAAAATGCTATCTCAGTGGTCGTTGTACCCACAACTTCTAGAAGTCACTGATCTTCCTACGCCTTGGCGGTCTATGAGAGCTTCATCACATCAACAGTTGCTGGCATTGATGTCTCAACGACCACCAGACAAGCTCACCTTGGTGACTGATGAGAACACCACTCCAGTGGTTGCTTGCATCAACCACTTTTAGCGATCGATGAAAACCTGATCAACATCAGTGATCTATGTCACTTTAACGGTCGCTTACATCAACCACTCTCCGTGACCACTAGGGGAAATCACTTTGATGAAGACTCACGATCTCAATGACCATCATGACTAGGGATCAAAGAAGCCACAAACTCAGAGACCGATGAGTCAGAACGTTCTATGACTGCCAAAATTTAAGTCAGTTACCTGGAGGCCCACACCTATAAATAGCCGACTACTCCACCCATGATAGGGTCATGACATGTAAGAAACGAAGAAGTGTTATCACATTACAAAGTCTCCATCAATCATTTCATCGGTCCTAGATCTCCAAAGGTGAAAGTTCAGGAAAGAGAGGATCACACTATCACCAACATCATCGAACTATTCTTCAAAAGAAGGACTGGCCGCTCCTCCATGCCAGATCCTGATTTAAAGGAGACATGCATCAACCTTGGTCATTTTGTAGTCACAGTTTCTATATCCCCCTTCTTCTCTAGATCTATTTACCCATCTCCATCTTCTTTATCCATTTCGTCATTATCTCTCATGTCTTATTACACTTGTTAATCTGTAACACTTCTCATGAACATGAGTGGCTAAACATATAGTTTGGGTATGGAGTAGCCTCTAAGGCTCTCCCAACATGTAAATACTTATATCTATTGAATATATGCTCTTAGCAAAGATTATCTCCATACTCTTGGTCTTAAATACTTCACTTGTATAATTAGCTACCATCTTGTGATAATTGTTTGTTAGTGATTGAGAGAGTAGTATTAGCCTTATATAAGTGTTATGGAGTTGCATGAATGCATGAGAATGTTGGAATGCTTAAGTTAATGGTCATATGGTTATTTGTGTGACTATTTGTTTTCCATATCGAGAGAGAGAGACAACTTTATAGTCTAGATCTATCCTAAGCTCAAGAGAGGAGGGAATAGACATATATAATAATTGCTTGTAATCTTGCTAAGGGTATACATTTGGTGTGAGTATTGCATGTTGGTGAGAGACTTTAGATGGTGAAAACTTGAACCAAGTTCCCATCCATATTTATTATATCACTTTCTATTTCTACTTGTTATCTTGTTTAGTTTCTTGCTTTGTTTTACTTCTTTTGCATTATTTGATTGGTTGAAGCAACATCATTCCTTAAGGAACACCATACTTAATCTACCCTCTTTGATTAGTCTAACTGAGCCAAGATTCTACATTCTTAGCACTTACCTCTCCTTATCCATGTGGATCAACCCCGATTTACTACATCAGACCCAGTGTAATAGTTGTGGGGGCATGAGTGTTAGGTTAAAAATTCAAGAGTCTGACCACTCTGGATCTTCTCCTTTTTATACGTTTGATTTAGGCCGGTCAACTCTTTAATGCTATTGCCGAGGACAAGGCAATTGATACTGTTAATAACCCAAACCTACTCACCATACACCCGTGCCTCAAGTCTAGCAAAACACTTGACCACACTAGATCTAAACTACTATATCTAACTATCTCAAATACTTCATTTGACACATCCAGTTTCTAACTCGATTGTGCAAACTATTTTAGGTAGCTTAGAGAGAAGCATATAGCTAATACAACCTCCCACTTGCATCAACATGCCTCCTCATAGGGGAGGATCCAAGCAGGCGGCAACAGAAACATAAAGCTTAAACAACCCCAACCAAATCCTGAATCTGAATATGAGGAATACCACTATGACGAAGCAGGGCCTGAAAACCCACCTCAGGGCATCCCACCACCAAATGGTGATGAAGAGCATGCGGAACGATGCCGTCAGGAAGGCCTTCATCCTAGAGTAAGGAGGAATGGAAGGAACAACCACAACAATGAAAACAACAATGACAACCATAACAATGATAACGATAACAATGATGGAGACCCTTTTCTTTGTGAATTAGCCACTACAAATACCAATATATCAAGGTTCCCGATCATCATCCCAAGATTCTATGCAATGCATTTTGAACTAAAAACCTCGTTAATTTCCATGATTCAGAACAAAAAATTTGGAGGCAATTCTCAGGGTAAGAATCCCTACCACCACTTGGACACCTTCAAAAACATATGCGACACAATCAAGATGAAAAGGGTGCCAAAGGAGGTGATATACTATAAGGGGCTTAACTTCTCCTTAAGGGACAAGGCATTGTCATGGTACCTTGCTATACCTGACAAGACCATCAATGGGTGGGCATTGCTGGTGATGAAGTTCTACCTGATCGAGAAGACCATAAAGAACATACATAAGATTATTGGGTTTATGTAGAAGCCTGGAGAGGATCTCTATGAAGCCTGGGAATGATTTCAAGAAAACCAGAGAGATTGTCCTAACTACAATTACAACACAGGATTTCCAGTGGCCACATTTTACAATGGTATGACATATGCAGAAAGGACCTCACTGAATGCCGCTGCAGGGAGTGACTTCCTAGGCCAAAATCCAAAGAAGACCATGAAAATCATTGATAACATGGCCGCTCTACATGCAAGTCTGGACTACGAAAGAGGTGACATGGGTTCATCCAAGAAGGCAACATTTGAAGGCCCTACTACAAAGTCTAAGGCTTTAGAAACCATAACCACTCAAATCCAATAGATTGCATTGGATGTTAAGCAGTTGAAAGACATTGGAAGCAAGGGAAAAGGCAAAACTAAGAAAATCATGACGTGCATTAGCTACAGAGAGGGAGGACATGGCATAAACAATTGTATCTACACTCAACCAGAGGAAGATAGTGATGAAGAATATATTAAGAATGTTTCTTACAGCAACTTTAAGAGACCACACCACCCTGGCTTCAACTATGGGAAAAAAAGATGTTGCTGAGAACACCCACCAGTTCGAAAATCCGTGTAAAGGACCACCTAGATTTGGAAGAAGTAGGGGAAAAACTGTATACACCTGAACTACAAATTACAAGAAGAGCACGAACAATTGCAAGTTCAAGGGAAAGGCCAGAGTCAGAATAGAAATCTGAATAGGCAAGGCCAAGATCAGAATCAGAGTAAAAGCAACAACCAATCTGACATGGTGTCTGATCTATTTGAGTCCACAAAAAGACATGCCACAATGAATGAACAATTGACACAAATTACCATCATTAATACTGGTGTCTTCATCTCGATGTAGACTCAGATGGATGACATGCATACACACCAAAAATAGATAAATAAGCAACTAGTACAGTTGTCAGAACTCATCAAAAATCTACAAGGAAAGATTCCATCCAATACCAAAATTGTAAAAATGGCCTCTCTTCATTATGGAAAAGTCTTGGAGGATCTAAAAGATAATAATAATCAAGAAGGAAAATCCAATGTTGAATCACATCACAAACCAGAGATAATAGAGGAAGTAGTAAAAAAGGAAGTGGTTACTGAGAAATTAAAGCCAAAAAAAAAGTTTAGGGAAAGAATATTGCCAAAGGAAAGAAGTCCGACTCTGATGAAGAGACTTTTACAAATAGGGACCCATACTCTAGCATTACTTTCCCTTATAATATGATCAAGGCCCATTTAAAGAAGAGATATAGCACCGCACCACGACACCTCTGCGCCCAGCGCTGCTGTCTCTCCGTCAATCACCTACCCTGGTGCTCGCCAGCAAGAATACTTGATTTATCGACCTCCTCGTCCATCATTGTCCGTGGGCTCGACAAGCACAAGACCGGCCTCCTCTCTACACAATATTGGCCTTTGCTTCTGCGCTCCTCCTCCCTGAGCTGCGGTACACCCCTGGGTGTTTCATGTCATCTTTCAGCCTCTGTGCTCCCTCACCATGACCTTTTCTGTTATAACCAGCCTCACTTATATAGGTAGGCAGGACTGATTTTTTTTTTTTATAGTTCATGCTCTATTTCTTCTGCATTTCCTTCCTATATATCTACGATACAACATTGATGGGATATGATTCGCGGCATAACAGTTGGGGAAACTAGTTTAATATCTGTAATGATTTTTATTTGACGGATGAATATACATGAAGGAAATCTCGATAAAAAAAGAAGAGATATAGAAATTTATGAAAGTTGTAAAGAAATCACACCTTGATGTGCTATTCTTGTATTCTATTAAAGAGATGTCAACCTATGCCAAGTTCTTCAAAGACCTGATCATGAAAAGAAGGCGAGGAGACCACATAGAAATAGTGAGTCTAGCAAAAATGTCCAACACCTTTCTTTAAGCCAAAATGCCTACGAATAAGAAGGATCCCAGAGCATTCACGATTCCTTTCAACTTTAGAGATGATGAGGTAAGACAAGGACTTATAGACCTGGGCACAAGTATTAGTCTCATACCCACGACTCTTAACCAAAGGCTAGGACTCACAGATATGGTAAAGACTATAATGAGGATTCAACTAGCTGACCATACTTTCACAAAGTCTGTAGGGATTGTGAAAGATATTCCTATCAGTGTGGGGTGATTTTTTATTCCATGAAACATTTTCATAATTGACACAAAAGACGACCCACACGTCACACCCTGAATTTTCACGATTAACGTATTTAGTGGACTAACATGATCATTTAACAAAAATCCGCTAGAATTAACATCACACAAAAAATAGTCGTAAACAAATAATTGCACCATAAACTAAAGGGCATATATTTTAAATAAATAACTTAGAAGTAGCTTGATAAAGGGTTAAATAAATCATACATATTTTTTTACAGAAATATTGATGCACAACAAATTTTTTTGGCCAGTTTATTAGGCCTACAAAGGACTATTAGTAAATATTGAATAAACTACAAGGACCTATTAGTAATAGATAATTTACTATAATATTCTACACAATTTTCAAAACTTAAACACATCAACCACAACCCTATATCCATCATCCATACACACAAGAATCTCACCTACATCTCACTTATTCATCATACACATCAAATACACCATCAACAACACCTTCTATTCTATCTTCTACCACCACCAAAGGAGCTCAAGACAAAGCATTAACTAGGCTCAAGATCATCACTTGGGTGTGCCCTCATCAAACCTTGCAAAGGTAGGGAGTAAATTCTCTTCTTATGAGTCCACACTCAAATCACCTTCCTATGCTAGAGATTTCGAATAATGTATCTGATTCACATACAATGTTGAGTTTTCACTTGAAGTATTTATGGATTTTATCGATGTAATGTCCCTAGAAAAGAAGTCTTTTATCATATTTCATATGCCAATCTCTTTCCCTACACCAACTACACATTTTGTACAATAAATGTCAATATGTGTCTCCTTACCTTCTTTTTCACAAAAGCTAGTATCTCAAGCATGTTTTGGTATAACTTATGACTATGCATTACAAATTGTAGTATTGTAAATATCGATGACTTTCCTCATGTTTTTTCAAGATTATATCTATAGTTCAGAAAATGATAAAGGGTTTAATTTTTTGATATTATTACCATGACACATGACACTCTGGTTTGCTATGATTAAAATGCTTGTTGTTGAAATTCCACCACAGGAGAGTTGTTTATACAGTTCAAGAGCCAGTGAGGACTGGAAGATCGAGATTGGTATGTTATATTATGTTTAGATCCGGACCGTATCCTTGGGATGGTTAAGGGATGCAGAATAGTCTATCCCTTACACCTACCCCACCTTGGGGACAACTCAAGGGTTGCTAGTCTATGAGAAAAATTATCAAAGGCTATTTATAATGGCTGTGAGGTGACAACACCTGCACTAGGCTTCCAGACTATGGAGTGATATGGTCTGAACACCGACCCCACCTCGAGGGAAGAGCACGAGCTATGGGACTACCATTTGAGTAGGCATTGAATTAGGGACATATAAACCACATAGCTATCTTTAGTGGGCAGAGGAAGCTGTGAGGGTAGAACTAGAACATGTTTAATGTTGTTGTCTATGTGACAGGGTAGTGTGCAACATGAATATATATGATTTTCTTTTTCATGGTCGAAGTGACATTAGTTGTTGTTGCAGGCCAGGAGCGACATCTAGGGTTGGTTAACAATCCCTCTCCACTGAGTGGGGAATGATACAATAAAATAGTTGATATGATTTGCTCTCTTATTATGTGTTTTATTTCATTATCACATGTTCTGAATTTCATATCATATTCTCAACTTTTTTGTCTTTTGTTTGTATAGACATCTATCTCATGTTATCAAATATTCCAATATTCATACGATCTAATTAAATATTTATGCCTCTCCATACTTAGACATTTATCTAACTCCTATTGCTAGGATTCTTGTTCCCCTCCCATCGTAGGTCATAGAAGGATTCAATTTTCACCGTGTGGCTTTTTAGACTAGATCTTGGCAGGAGTAGCATCAAGCAAATATGATCAAATGCTTAGTTGATGTTCAGATATTTACATGCTAATCAAGTGAATGTAATATTTGAAACATTGATATAATTTGTATCATGTAATACAACATTTGAAGTTGTAAAAAAGTTTTGTGGTTGCTATCTATTGCTTGATGCTTCTTCCATAATGCCCTCAGGTTTTAATCTCTGTGATCAAGAGTTAATTATAGAGGAAAAAATCAGGGACATTACAGGTGGTATCAAAGCATGGTTAGGAAACCACATAGGTAAATCACTTAAAAGACGTAAAATATCCTTTAATATGGATAGGTCATTAATGATACTTCTCTTTCAGACAAATACTTATAAGGGGAAGGAGCTGATTGTACTGGATAGCTTGTTTGAGAAATCTAATCATGGGATTACCATGACCAATCAACCTTGGGAAAGAGGAGGGCCTTCTTGCATTCACTACAACATTGACAACCAATCTAAAGTACACATAGCAGAGCATGCACTGCCAGAGGAGTATATTGTTGACCTGGTCCCTAACCCTATCCTCCATACTCACCACCTCATCCTCATAACCCACAAGATGAGAAATACTATGCCAAGATGAAATACACAACCCATAAAGAAACACAAATCATACTTGAAAGCCTTGATAGTGAATATTCAACCCACTTAGAGGAGACTATAGAATCACCCATCACCTACATGCATGGGATACCTTTAACTTGTCCAAAATGATATGAGTGCTTTACATCCTGGCTACTTCTAGTCCCTGGGTCACTAGAGAGAACATTACCCCCCACTTTACCTTATGAAAATCATATGTCTGAAATCAAAATGGACTACCCCTTTCATACACTTATGTATAGAGAACAAGTGGAAGACAACATATCAATGCTAAGGAGGCCAAATTATGTAGGAAAAAGCATTCGTGGATTTTCCATGGGACCCCTTCCTAGCAAGCATCAAGGTCCAGGTGGAGGATGGATTGAGGAATAGGGATTATAACATGGGGATATAGTATAGTATATGTATTTGATGAGTCTATACGTCAAACCATGTAGTATGTAATTTAGTTGTGGTAGGGACTTTATGTAATAGTTTGTAATGTTTTGTATACTTCATCCTTATATGTACTATGTAGTTGGATTAAGTTAGCAATCAATGATTTAAAACCTACTTATATTTGTGGAAATTTCTATATGTCGCAAGGACAATCTGAGTCAGTAATTGCCCCATAGGAAATTGAAATAAGGAAGCAATTAACTATGATTACTGAAGAAATGTGGGAAATAGATCTAATGAGGCAGAATCTTCCCAATCCACAATTCCCACACAGAGTATGTCGATGAAAAAGTTTTTGGAACTCCATCCACCCAACTTTGCCAGAAGGGATAATCCTGACCTAGTAGAAGAATGGATCCTAAAGATAGAAGAAATGTTTTGATGCTTAGACTACCCTAAGGAAGAAAAAACCAATTATGCCACTTTTAAGTTGGAAGGAAATGCTAAGATATGGTGGGAGAACCTTCATACAATCTTTTTCCATGACACCCCAATCATCCCATGGGAGAAATTCAAGGAAGCATTTAACGATCAATATTCCCCTAAACAATTCCAAGGTTGCAAATTCGAGGAATTTCTAAATCTACAACAAGGGAGACAATCTGTAGCTAAATACACCACTCATTTTTGAAGATTAGAAAAGTATGCTGCACAACTAGTATGGGATGAAAGGACATGTCCCAAGGTATAAAAAAGATTGGCCCCATATCTTGCAGAAAAGGTTGTTATTCTGCACATTACCTCTTTTGATGAAATAGTAAAAAGAGTTGTTGTGTTGGAGATGAAACTCCAACACATACAAGATAAAAAATTGAACTACCTCGAGCCACTCCACTAAAAAGGAGGATTGCTGCACATGGGCAACAATATTCCCCCTTTCCAAAGAGAAATGGGAATACATGCTTACATTGTGGGAGGTCACACTTAGCGGACTGCATTTATGACTCTCAACCAAGTTGCTATCGCTGCCAAATGACCAGACATGTAGTAAGAAATTGTTATATGTCCCCTGATGAGCGAATATTCATCCCATTTTTACTACATTCTTAGACCAATTTTGCATCCTTATGTCAAATTTTATCCAATAAATCAATTAATGCAACTTTTCACTCCCATAATTATTAATATTTTAATTTTCCCATATTTTTAGACTATTTATGGGAAGTTTTGATTAAATCCGAACTCTATCACTTTTATTGTGAGTAAAATAATTTTGCTAACAAAACAACTTTTGTTTTGAGCAGGAAGCATTCCAATATGAAGGATTTATTGGTGGCTAATCCCAATCATCTCTTCATTTATTGAGATAAAAAAATTTATTCATGTATCATCAAGTTATTCCTTTGACCGGATAGAAAGCAACGGAGGTAGAACTTTTAGTTTTCATTGTGAGGCATTTCTACTTTTCCTTTTGTTTTCCCGTGATTTCATAATCTAATATGGTCGAGAAGATCTCCGAGACTCAAAATTCCCTGTTGTTAATGCATTATGTGCTAAAGATAATTAACACATGAGTTTATCCTTTTGAGGAAGGCAATGTCTAGCTATTAAATACTCAAAATCCATTAAGGCAAAAGGTATTCAATGCATAAAATATCATCAACTCCTTTACTTCATTTTATCATCACATGGATGTCATGATCGCACATAATTACCTCTCGTTCCTTCCGCATCTACTCCTTGCCCTTCCCTCTTCTCAGATGTCGAGCATGTGGAAATAATAATAGCCTAATCCCTCCCACGACGTTGACACCCACAACATGAGATTGCTACATGGATACATGGACAGATTAACTTATGCTTGATTACATCCCCGACAGCATGGATCGACAGCCACCAAGGGACACATTTGATGTCGACCTTCAATTCATCAGGACCTATCGACCAACACCCGTCGATCATCCTGTCGACCTATAGCCAATCGACCTGAACCTATCCACCTGTACTCATTGATCAACCAGTCGTCCTGCAACTTATCAAACTGAACCTATCGAGCTGAACCCGTCGACCATCCTATCGATCGACACCCGTCGACCTGCATCAGTCAACCTGCACCTGTCGATGACTGGAATTTCAAGAGTCAAATACAAGTGCTCGACATTCATATCCTATAAATAGGACCCCAATGCATCGGTTCAAAATGATCATTTTTTCTAGCTGAAAGTCTATCGCTCTGCCACTCCATCACTCTTTTCCCGGTCGATAGGATGCCGCTCCACTAAGGCCCGACCCTCTTTCCTCAATAAAGAAAGGTCGACGGTGCCTCCGCCTCCATCAGATCACATGCTCTTCCTCATCCACAGAACAAATCCAAGCAAAGAGGATGACGAAGAAGAAGGGTCACCCGATGACAGTCATAGGCGACTCTGTTGCTACATCTCTTTTACCCGCTGAGATGATGGCTATCTCTTTCCTTTTTCTTATTGATTATTTTGATCTCGCTATGAGTTGCAAGTAGGTCCTTATTCTAGGACGTGGGGAGTAGCCCCACTATTTGCTTTTGTTCTTTTATTGCATCCACGCATGTATGAACATTTTTCATGTTAAATCAATTGTTTATTTCTTGTATTCTTATTTGGCCAACATGTTTACATGTTTGGCATGATTTTGGGTGTAGAGAACTTTGAACCCAAGATTAGGATATCGATTGGTTTTTGTTAGACTCTGGATGAGAAATTTGATAGTTATTTTCTGAGGTGACAGATACATGATCTCTAGGTAACACGATAGTGAGCCTAGAGGGATATCTATCCATGCTTAATCCTAACGCTGAAAGGGGGATTTACCTGGCCTCCATGATCTTATTTATGTGTGTTTGTGATGCAGTGAGAGAATAATCATACATAGTGGTGGTGAAACTGACTCATCCTAGTGTATCCATCATGTAGGTCAACCTGCACCCGTCGATCAGCCTGTTAACCTACAACTAATCGACCTGAACCTATCCACCTATACTCGTTGATCAACCAATCGTCCTGCAACTTATCGAACTGAACCTATCGAGCTGAACCCGTCGACCATTCTATCGACCGGCACCCGTCGACTTGTGTCTGTTGACCTACACCTGTCGATGACTGGAATTTCAAGAGTCAAATACAAGTGCTCGACAATCATATCCTATAAATAGGACCCCAATGCATCAGTTCAAAATGATAATTTTTTCCAACTAAAAGGCTACCACTCTGCCACTCCATCACTCTTTTCCCGGTCGATAGGATGTCGCTCCACCAAGGCCTGACCCTCTTTCCTCAACAAAGGAAGGTTGACGGTGCCTCTGCCTCCATCGGCTCACATGCTCTTCCTCATCCACATACCAGATCCAAGCAAAGAGGACGATGAAGAAGAAGGGTCACCCGACAACAGTCCTGGGTGACTCTTTTGCTACATCTCTTTTACCCACTGAGATGATGGCTATCTCTTTCCTTTTTCTTATTGATTATTTTGATCTCGCTATGAGTTGCAAGTAGTTCCTTTTTCTAGATGAGACATTTGATAGTTGTTTTCCGAGGCGACAAATACATGATCTCTAGGTAACGCGACAACGAGCCTGGAGGGATATCTGTCCATGCTTAATCCTAACGTCGAAAGGGGGATTTACCTGGCCTCCATGATCTTATTTATGTGTGTTTGTGATGCAGTGAGAGAATAATCATACATAGTGGTGGTGAAACCTACTCATCCTAGTGTATCCATCCATATGATAATATTAGATTTTATTTCAGTCTTTTAGTCTTGCATGTTAGTTGTAATCAACCAAAATCTACCTTTTGTGTTATATACTATTTCTAGTTTAATTAAAATGATCAATCAATTCTTAAAAATGTTGTCTCTTGGATTCGATCTTAAACTATAATGCAATAAGACTCGTCTGCTTGCGGGTGGTAATTATTGCACGTTTGTTTTGGTAAACTCTAGGGATTATAATGCTAGTGAATTTGTAGTGAGAAAATATCAACATCAAATTTTGGCGTCATTGTCGGGGATGACAAAATTATTGATAGATTTAATTTAATCAGGACTAGTTAGATTTTTTTATTTCTTTTTCTTTTGAAAATATTGAAAATCTTCTTGAACAATTTTTTTTTATTGAAAATCTACTTGAATAAAATTCTCTTTCAGCCTAATAAATAACTTCCATATTTTCAGGTAACATATTAAATGGAGTGGTCGACACAACATTATTTACAATGTCAGTGATGTGGTTTTTACAATCATACATCAAAATATTGTCCCAATTTGTTCATTCAAACACATCAGCACTCCGCATATGCATTGCTAATTAAGAGCCACATGTTCCTATTATGGTGGATTTGATGCAAACTATAATAGTTCCTATATTCTGAAAGTTACCATGACAAACTTTGCTCTACAAATTAATTTCACAATAATGGGGACTTTAATCATGGGAAGTTGTTCTAATCTTCCGTGTTATGAAGATCAATTCCCTTATATGGCGGACTACCATCAACAACATTATGGGAGCTACAATAACGAGCAATCCTATGAAGACCAGTATTTGCCTTCCATGAGTGACAGACTGGATGCCATTGAGAAAATGCTCTTCAAAGAAGATGCCCGAAGCAAAAGGTTACTTGCGCAATGGGCTGAGCTCGTGCAACTTGCCATATCAATTAAGGAGCTAGCGAGCCAGCAAGAAGGTTACCAAGGACATATGGAGCAGCCAAAAATGATGAATATTGATGATAATGAAGATGATACCATCTTAGTGTCAACAATGCCAGATTCATCCACAACTACACATATTGAGGAGCTACAACCAGAACATGATACTCCATCCCTTTATATGATACTCCAGAAGAAGAAAAACTAATATCAGTTTCATATCTGGTTGTCTTAGATGAAGAAGGATCATTACAACAAGAATTCTACACTCCACATCATCCACATGCGATCCATTATTAGGATGATACAGAAAAGGAGATTTTATCCCCAATGGAACTTTACACGCCTCTGCCATTGTTTGTCAATAGTGCTGATTTCTCAGAGACCATTTACGATTTGGGAGCACACTTCATGGAGGAATTACATCAACGTGTTGAGACCACGCTCCCCACTGACTCCAATATTAATTGCATGATTTTTCAAGAGGTTGCAAAGCCACATAAAAATGTTTATGATGTTGATTTTTCTATTGAGATGCTTCCTCCGATGATGACACCACTCCTACATGATGGTCCAGGTGACGAGCAAAAATCAGAGCCAGACCCTCCGCCTAATCCACCACAACCAAAAATGGTAGATTCATCTCCTACTATTGTAACACCCCTGACTTGGATTTTGAGATAACCCTAGAAGCTTTGCCTAAGTAAGTTGTTCACAACCTTGTCTTAATCTTTTGAAAAGTAATTAAGACTTGAGGATAGTTTATTTCTCAATTTTGAACTTTTGCAAATTGTTTGTGCCTTATATGATAACTTTGGTAAAGATTGAAATTTACCCAAATGAGGGGTTTATGTGCAAATTATCACCTCTAGAGTGTTCCTTCTCTCTTAGCATTATCTAGAGGAGAGATAAAGAAGGGGGTGCCTTGTTTGAGTCTTGGTTGAATGATATCATTTATTGATGTGAAAGAATCAAAGAAGTGTTGAGTGTTTTTGAACCCTAGATGGGGTTGTGTCAAGCTATGAAGTGAATATGGGCATAACTATCAGCTTGGAAGCCATAGAGGAGGTCCCATATCGGTTTGGTAACCTTTGAAAGTAATCATCTCGGGCTAAGAACCTCAAGTAGGTGAAGCCTATCGGTTTACATGTTCCTTGCAAAAGTAGTATCAATTTGCACATAATGTGATATTGGGCTGTGATATCTTATGAAGCAAGATACCCAGTGACCGATATATTATCTTTGGATTATCCTCATGAGTTTTGCATGGCAATATAATTATGGATGCATGAAGTCACCATGCATGGACACGTGTCACCCATGCACATATGGTGATGATACCTTACACATACTCTCTTTCATGAGCCTCAACTATATAAGCCTCTCTTTTTACCTCCTAGTAAACCTTTCAAACCCCTTTACCATCTCTTGCTTGGTGGACGACCCTAGGAGCTCAAGGATCAAGGGGAAGGCTGAGCAACTTGCCCAAGGTAAAGGCATGATCATCTTCAACCTTAGAAAGACTATGCTTGTTGGATCATGATTCTTTCCTTTCCTTCCTTCTTCACCAACATTCCTTACTATGATATCTTCTTTCATATAGAAGTGTTGTGATCGAGTCTTGGACTTTTGATAAGTCATCTTCAACCTTGAGTTTTGGAGCTTGAAGCTCTTGTGTTGATCTTGAGGTGGTTTATATAACTTGAACTCAACTTTATTATTATTCACCTTCTATCATGCAATACTTGGTGATTCCTCTTCTACTTAGACCTTTGTTGTTTGAATGATGGTTCTATGAGTTCTAGTGGATATATGAGGTTGTTGTTCATGAACTAGAGTAATAATGAATAGGGGGTTGGGGCTTGAAGATGATGTGAACTTCAATGCACAAACTGATATCAGTTTGGTGGAAACCCTAACCCTATACAAGGATAAATGAATGAAAAATGATGCATATGGATTCCTAACTCCCTATCGGTTTGTTACATATGTAGGACTACTATCCTTGTAGTTGTCTAACCTATCACCCAAGGCTAAAGAATAAGACAGACTGATACCTTGAAAACAATTAAGTTAACATATACTTGCACTCTAATATGTAGGCCAACATGGCCAACAATAACGCTTATCCGATATACTCATAAACGGATATCCCTCTATCCTGAACCATGTGTGATGGGCGACACACTTAGCCCGACATACTTTGTGAAAGTGTGAGCAACACATCCATTGAGGTCTTGACCGACACACCAAGTAGTGGTGAGGTCAATAGGTGAAAGAAACTAAGGTGTTGATAAGGGTTCACCCGATACAACCCAAAACCCTAGAGGTCGATACCCCATAGTGAGCAATGGGCAATACACAAAGGGATAGCTAGGTTGATACTCTAAGTTGATAAAGTGGCTGACACCCTAATTGATGGTGTGGCAGATACACTAGTTGATTGAGTGGCCGATATATAATATGATAGTATGACCGACACACAGGTATACTCTTTGGACGATATACTTCAAGCACCATACAAATGATACTACCCTAAGAACCTCTAAACCGATACACTTGATGTGCCTTGGCCGGCACAAGTAGGTGTGTCTAGCCCGACATAAGTAGGTGTGTCTAGGCTGAGACCAGTAGATGTGTCTAGGCCGACACAAGTGACTGTGTCTAGGCCGACACAAAGATTAGAATGAAGGCCGAAACACCTTGATGAGTATAGGCCGATACACTTTGGCGAGTGTAGGCCGATACATTTTGAATGTAATTAAGGAATACACTATAGAGTAATGAGATGGATACACTTTAATAAGTGTAGGTTGATAAACCCTAAAGAAGGTTAAATTAATATAATAAGTATGTTGAGGTCAACATCTTAGTAAGGATGAAAGAGAAACTTGTATTGCTCACATGAGAAAGGTAATACTTCATGTTGCTAATCTGTTGATGATATTTGATGAAGTATGCTTGAACACTTATGGCAATAATATAGCTCTTATGTTGTGAATTAGGGTTTAATTGATAATTATGAACTTGAACACCCTAAACTGACTGCAAAGAGAAACCCTAACCCTAATTATAAGAGGGTTGCAATATGAATAATTCTCTTTATGACATGGTCATGATATTTACTTGATATTGCATTTGCTATAAAATCCTAACCATGCAGGTGTTATAAAATGATGAGCATAGCCAGGTATGAGCTATGATGACTTAGCATAATATTGATTATGTAAGTCCTTGTGAGCCATGTGATATACTTGTATAACAAGTATGATATATATATATAAATATATATATATAAATATAAATATAAATATATATATATATATATATATATATATATATATATATATGTCAGACTAGATTACACTTGAGTGTATTCAGAGTAGAATACACTCAAGTAGTTTTTCATGATGCAATATTTTTTTCAAAAATCTAATCCATTGATCTTATTAAACATCTTGTGAATAACTCATATGCAAAATTTGAGCACATTTGGACATTTATAGGCCATGTTATAAAGACCACAAAAATTATGCATTTCAAATTAGTTTTGTGCATCAATTTTATTTCCCTTGGATGAGTGTCTTACACTCATCCAAATGGGCTCAAAATTTGTATGTAGCCTAGTTATAATATGAAGGTGAAGATCAATGGTTTACATTTTGCAAAAAATAGTCTTGATATTCAAACACACTTGAGTGTATTTGTGCGATCTGTACACTCGAGTGTATTCTATCCTGACTCTCTCTCTCTCTCTCTCTCTCTCTCTCTATATATATATATATATATATATATATATATATATATATATGGGTATTATGACCTAGAGATGATTGTTACCTGGTAAAAGGTGACACTGTTCAATAATGAATTGAGGGGTTGATACGCAAATCATGTGATCATGATAATGATAATGTTGAAGGGATGAGATTTCCAATAAAGTGTTCAGGGGTTTGAGATCCCAAGATGAGTGTAATAAGATATGTTCCAATTGATACAAGATTTCTTGAAAATATGTTACACATTTCTATGTAGCATTTATTTATAATTCATGCTTGTAACTTGATTGATGCTAAAAGATGTCGTAATGCACTTAATCTATCAAGTGAACTAAAAATGTAGTTGCCCTGGCCATAGATCCATTCAGTGTCAGGATTTACTGAATGGTGATATGAGTTTTAATCAGAGTACATATTATTGAATATGTGGGGTGCAAGCCATCTCCTTGTATCCTTAACTAACAAGATTGGCTACGGGTCATACCCTGAATATTAGGATTGACTACATGTCATACCCTAATAAGAGTGCGGCTATACCGTGACTCAATAAAAACCAGGATTGGTTACAGACCACACCCTGATATAATCAAGATTGATTACAGGTCATACCCTGATAAGAGAACATGCTACACACTTATCTCTATAGAAAAGAGCCTCTATATACCAGGCTAGCTATAATGCATATTGATTCATATGTCTCTGCCAATAATCTCATACTGATCGAGATAGGAGAGGTCGTGGATTCCGTCTCTTCCATAAGACCTTTATGGCACTGATGCTTACTTCGCAGTGGTTAGTTGGAGCATGGAAGGTATATTCTCATCTTTTCAGGGCATAAGATTGATTATTGAAAGATGTAATCAGTTGTATAGTGTATTTGTTTAAGGATCAAATACGGAAATATTGGTTGAAGCCTTACCTTATTTTATACTATTTAGTTTATAATAGTTATACATATTCTTCATATTCCTTTTAAAAAGTGATTAAATGATCTATTGCTCAGTTGTAGATATTTGGACTAATGAGATGTTGAGACTGCTCTATCCTGCATATAATCAACGGTTATACATGTTTAATTCAATAAATGTTTCTTCTTCTCTCATTTGTAAAAGTTTAACCTTGATAATAATAATGTTGGCGGAGAGTTATATATCTTGATGTGACTTGTTATCTCACCCTGTGGGTTCCATAACTTTTTAGGTGGATGTGCACAAGGAGGTAAAGATCATGCAATAAAAAATGGGCAAGAACAACAAGAATAGCAGTAACAGCTCAGGTTGAGTGTGATGTTATGTTTCTTGTAGATATAGAGTCATATGTGTCGTCCATGTACTCTGAGGCCTTCGGGAGATAGTGCGTAAATAGTTTTATGATCGATTTGAGATTTTGGCTAGTACGCCTCGATGCATAATGTTGCTTTTGTATATGTTTTTATAAAGCAACTGTTATCTCATATCCTTACAAGGTGATGGAATAATATATGTATAAGTGAACCATGATGTATATATATGGTTTGGTTCTTTCTGAAAAGAGTTTCCTGGTAGTGGATCTCTTGGAAAAAAAGTTTTAATTTTTAATGATCTTCGGTAATTAGTTGTTAATGATTATTTCCGCATAGTTTTGTACGATAATGCTATCAGTTGAATAGCAGTCGTCACAACTATCTTCATCTTCAAAGACAATCCACCACATGTATTCTTGGATGAACCACTCCCGAAGACCCCAAACATGCACCAATCATATTATGTGCCTCCTCTTTCTAATCCACATATAAATACAAGATTTCCTCTACTGAGGGAGGAAGATTTGTAGATCCTTATGGATGGGCTGCGAGTAGAAAATCAATATTATTTTACTTATCTAGAAAGCCCCTTCAAGTTGCCCATACCACCCAATCATTGGGTGCTTCATGGAACTCCTCTTCATAAGGTTCCACCTCTTGTCAAGATCCTATTTAGTTGGACCTTCTTTGAGCTTCCAAGAGAGCTTGGTTGAGCCTTGTTGATTTCTTCTCCTCCATTTTGAATTTAGTATTTTCTCGGGGATGAACAAATGTTTAAGTTTGGGGTGGAGGGTGGGTGGTGCGTACTTTACTCCACTCACACCCTTCTATCTTTAAATTTCTGCATTTTAATTTTGAGGACCATATCATTGCATACATGCATTGCATTTAGCTACATTTATTTTTCAAAATTTTCCCTTTTCTTAGAATAATTAAAGCCATTACCCAGTCAGCTTAGATTTAATTTTCTTATTTGCATACATGTTCACATCATTAACACCACTTATTCAAAGCAAATCCTCAAAAGGACTGATTTTTGAAACTAATTAATGGCTAGAAATTATCCTATATGACCAAAGGATCTGAATATTATATTTCCTTGAAAAAGATGACAAGTAGAAAGAAAATGAGAGGGATCAAACACATCCGCTTCTTACTGACTAGTGGCACAATTGCATGTAATTTCCATTTAATCTCCCGTCGTGTCATTATTTAAGTGTAGTATGATAAGGAGAACAACCCGATGTACTGAATTGTAAATCAAGAGGCATGACGATCCAAACTCTCTTCTACACTTCTTCCTCCATCTTCTTACCTTCCATTCCATCAAAAAGCAAATAAAAAGCCACAAAAATGTGTCAAACTCTAAGTTTGGAGTGGCACACCCACTTCCCCCCTTATCGCTTCTTCTATACCCCTCGTAAATTTAATAGGGGTGTACCAACAAGAAAAGATGCCAATGTGCACGCAAAAAATGCGATCAATGAAACCGCAACAAAAAGAAGAAAAAAAGATCTCAAGTCGAATAGAGGAGAGATCGCCCCAAAGAAAAAAAAATAAAAAAGATCTCGAGTCAAACAGAGGAGAGATTGTTTCCCTCCATACCTCCATTCACTTCCTTTTTCTACCTACGGGTAAAATAAATGCCTTTAATTTTTACCATTCTCTTGACATACATCCGTGTCGGATCAAGTGCATACTTGTTGTTCACCGGGTCTCTCTAAAATCTTATAATTTTTTTGACATGCTTGATGTTGAAGATGGTGACGAGGAAGTCTTTTTGGAAACGAAATCAGGAAAGAAGATACAGAAAGACGTGTTATGTGATCTCAGGAATTTTGGGTAGCTTGGACATATACGGTGGTAAGGAAGATTACATAATCCAAAGATGAGGCAATCATATAGGTTGAAAGTATTAATTTGGTGAATGTTCAAATTTTGTGTTACTCGAGGATGAGCAACACTTAAGTTCGGGGTATTTTAATGAGCGAATATTCATTCTATTTTAACTGCATTTCTTAGACCAATTTTGCATCTTTATGTAGCATTTTATCCAATAAATTAGTTCATGCAACCTTTCACTCCCATAATTGTTAATATTTTGGTTTTCTCATATTTTAAGACTATTTATGGGCTGTTTTGATTAAATCCGAATTCTACCACTTTTATTGTGAGTACAATAATTTTGTTAACAAAATTACGTTTGTCTTGTATAAGAAGCATTCCAATATGAAGGACTTATTCGTTGCCGATCCCAGTCATCTCTTCATTTATCAAGAAACAAGAATTTATTCATGTGTCATCAAGTTATTCCTTTGACCGGATAGAAAGCAACAGAGGTAGAACTTTTAGTGTTCAATGCGAGGCATTTATACTTTTCTTTTGATTTTTCCGTGGTTTCATAATCTAACTAGGTATGAACTCGTACTATGCACGACTATAATACAATCATATTTGTTTAAATATTCTTAATCATACAAAATATTTTATCTCATGGTAATTAAATTGATCAAGTTAGATAATTTTTTGTATTCATGTTTCTTATGTCATATTATTTTGACCCTGATTTTTCATGCCAATTTTGGAGTACTTTTACCCAACACGAAAGTAGAATTTATAAAATATAGTAACAAATATCAATTTGGGTCATCTATCTCTATTCTCTCTAACCAACTTTGTTGGCGGCTCAAACAACTTATCATGACTCCGAATTTCTTAATCTTTTGGGCTACCACTAACCCATGAATTGTTAACCAACTATATACCTTTTTACCCACTCTACAATAGGAAAAAAGAAATTAAGAGCCGTGATACATACAACCACAATTGGAGTTTTAAGTTTAACAACACATACTTTTGTTCTTAATTGCATCACGTTGGTATAGTAGAATTATTTTTGGTCCAGAAGAGCGTAATTTGGTCTCACTCCAGTAGAAAAAAAATACAGCTATTGGACAGATCAAAATTGTGCTTGGCTAGCTACATAAGATACTTGTTGTATAGAGATTTGTTCTCAACTCAATTATAGGTATAATAAAAAATTATTTTTATTACAAAATGATAGTAATCCAATCCCGTACCAATAGAAAAAAATATAGCTAGGAGCTCAAATTGAAGTAGAGGAAAGAAACTCATTCATACAAATCCTAATACAACTAAATTTGCTAGAAAAGAGCAACATACGTACCACACATATAACATCAAAAGTCGAGTTTCATTCATATATTTAGAGATATTTTTGCAAGATTATGTACATGAGACGAAGAACAAAAATGATGCATGACAATGAGACAATAGCAATTGGCCTACATTATGGCTCGAAACAGAACAATAAAAAAGCCAACAAAGTAAAACCCCAAATGATCCTCATTACTCAGTAATAAATGTTCAGTACGTTGTAACATGGAACAACCAGAACTATTAGCACCTTTTTTATAACATGATCATTAGATGTTCATCTTTTTCTCTTGTAGCTGCTTAGTATCATTATCGTCACTGGTCCATGGACTTCCCTCTAAGCCATCTAGGAGATATTTTCTAAACTGTAAGAAACAAATGAGATTTTATTCAATATAGAATTTTAAATCGTCAACATGATGTATTCTGAGAGAAATAATGCATACACAATCAACATCAACAAATCAATTGGCCAAAATATGACCTATAATTGACACTTTAGTGTAGTGAATATGAACCATAATACAATTTTACTACAAAAGAACAAACATGTAACAATTGATAATGTGGTTAGCATTGAAATTCTGATGACAAAAAATAGTTATAGGTAGACGAACCAGGGAGAGGAACAAGTTATCAAAAGAGAAGAGAGAACTGGGATTGGGAGCTGGAAGAAGGAGACATGTTGGACAGGACGGATGGACATATATGAAATCAGAACTCAAATTAAGATGTGTAAGATCTGAACCCCCTAATCTGAAATTTCTGAGGAAAGCATCCGAAATAACTAAAACTGTAAGCAAAGAAATACAGAAGAAAAAGAAATATGTTCTTCATCCCCTTATTTACGTCATGGTAGTCTATGTAGCTAAGATACAATATACCATTTTTGGAAGGGCCGATCACACCAATTGTCATCTAAAGATGAAACAAAGAACCAGAATATAATTACTGTACCGTCAAGTTTGAAAACTATTAAATACATGGCCCCTCACGATTGGCATACAAGTGTTTTACTCATGCCCCATCACATGATATATGCTACTATGCATAATATTTAAGTGGTGCCGTAGAATTTTCTTGTAACATAGAATACATGGAGTCGTTTATACAAAGAAGTGGGTTGGGGTAGGTGTATGCTATCCACCGGAAGCATGAGAATGCGATGGATGTTCTTTACTAATTCCCTGACTACAAAGAAAGAGGGAGGGACAAGGAATGGGTAGAAGAAAACCACGCTGGAGGAGATGAGGGAGGGCAAAGAGGTGAGGAAGCAAATGGTTGTAAGAGCATGCAGTATCATTGGGTGGTTTCCAGCCGGTTACATGGAGCCCAGGACTTAAGACCTCGATAGCCAACCTGGCATGCCTAACCACACCATCGAAGAAGGTAAATGGGAAAGTCTTGCAGCAGAATGCTAGATAATAGAGGCCGAGAACACAACAAAATATGCATCGACTGTGCAATTAGACGACAATTTGGAGTGAGTTGGGCGACCGAGATCGATTGGGAGCAATCAGGCATAAGATTCTGGGGGCACTTGGATCCGATCAACACTCCACTGCGGGAGTAGACCAAGAAAGGGGCAGCAACACATCAGCTACTCGGACCGAATATGATATGTTAGTCAAAACGAATTGACCACCGCCCGTGATACTGAGCACCACGACATGTTGCCGCCTACCACCAGAATGCCAACCCACCTTCTTTGGTTTCCTCCAGACGCCCAACCTTAGCAGTCAGTGATGAATGGCAGAGAAAAGAGCGCTTGACAGAGTTGGAAAATATCCAGAGGTACCTGACCTCCGTCCACGGTATTGAGCACGACATGTTGCCAAGCCATAAGGCCAATCCACCTTCTCCGATTTCCTCTCGATGCCCAACCTTAGCAGCCAGTGCAAATTACAGACATGGAAATAACGAAAGTTGGCTGCTTCTGGAACATTGTCGCACCAACAGGGTCCTAAAATTACAAAAAATCCCCAAACTACCTTTTTCATATACAACCAATGCGTTGTGGACCGCTTTGTAATTTATAAAAATGAAGCCAAAAATTGTAAAAGTAACCCTGAACGAGTTTTCTTATATAGTATAGATATGGCCGAGAAGATCTCAGAGACTCAGAATTCCCCGCTTGTAATGCATTATGTGTTAAAGATAATTAACCCATGAGTTTATCCTTTTGAGGAAGGCGATGTCGTGGCTATTAAGATACTCAAAATCCATTATGGCAAAAAGTATTCAATTCATAAAAGATTAGCGGCTCCGTTACTTCATTTTATCATCACATGGATGTCATGATCGCACACAATTACCCCTCGTTCCTTCCGGATCTACTCCTCACCCTTACGTCCTCTCGGCTGTCGAGCATGTTGCAAGAACAATTGCTCGACCCCTCCCACGACGTCGGCAGCCACAACACGAGATTGCTACATAGACACATGGACAAATTAGCTTATGCTTGATTACATCCCCAGCAGCATGGATCGACAGCCACCAAAGGAAGCAGTTGCTGTCGACCTGCCTTCTATTAACCAAGACATGCCAACCTGCACTCGTTGATTTGCCTGTTGACCAGCAGCCTATCGACCTGAACCTATCCATCTGTATCTGTCGATCAGCCTTTGGACCTGCAGCCTATCGACCTGAACCCATCGACCATCCTGTCGACCGACACCCGTCGACCTATGCCTGTCGACCTGCACCTGTCGACTTCCTATATGGACGGATGGAATTTCAAGAATCAAACACAAGTGCAGCCATATCCTATAAATAGGACCCAAGACATCAGTTCAAAAGGATCATTTTTTCTGGCCGAAAGGCTTCCACTCTGCCACTCCATCACTCTTTTCCCAGCCGATAGGCTGCCGCTCCGCCAAGGCTCAACCCTCTTTCCTTGATAGAGGAAGGTTGACAGCGCCTCCACCTCCATCCGTTCACCTGCTCTTCCTCATTCACATACCAGATCCAAGCAAGAACGACGATGAAGAAGAAGGGTCACCCGACGACACTCTTGGGCGACTCTATTGCTACATCTCTTTTACCGGCTGAGATGATGGCTATTTTTTTATTGCTTATTCTGATTTCACTATGAGTTGTGAGTAGTTCCTTACTCTAGGGCGTAAGGAATAATCCCACTACATACTTTTGTTCTTTTATTACATCCTTGCATGTATGAACCTTTTTTATATTAAATCCATCATTTATTTCTTGTATTCTTATTTGGCCAGTAGGTTTACATGTTTGTCATGATTTTGGGTGTAGAGAACTTTGAACCCAAGATCTAGGATATCGATTGATTTTTGTTAGACTCTGGATGAGATATCAGATAGTTATTTTCCGAGGCGACAGATAAATGATCTCTAGGTAACACGACAACGAGCCTGGAGGGATATCTGTCCAGGCTTAATCCTAACGTCGGAAGGAGGATTTACCTGGCCTCCATGATTTTCTTTATGTGTGCTTGCGATGTAGTAAGAGAATAATTGTACATAGTGGTGATGAAACCTACTCATCCCAGTGTATCCATCCATATGATAATCTTAGATTTTATTTCAGTCTTTGAGTCTTGCACGTTAGTTGTAATCAACCAAAATCTACCTTTTGTGTTAAATACTATTCCTAGTTTAACTAAATTGATCAATCAATTCTTAAAAATGTTGTCTTTTGGGTTCGATCCTAAACTATACTCGATAAGACCCGTCCGCTTGCGGGTGGTAATTATTGCATGTTTGTTTTGGTAAATTCTAGGAATTATATTCCTAATGAGTTTTTAGTGTGATAATATCCACATCACCCCTCCCAACAACAATGTCACGGCTCACTCAGTATTCTATCAACAAAACCCGATGATGCTTACTATTAGGCAAGGGTTTTGTCAACAAGATCTACTACAGGGTGTCAACTACTTCGTCCACCAATACCACCTCAACAACGCCCTCAGCAATGCCCTCAATAGGGACGTCAAGATCCAAATCAACAGAAGAGGACTGGAAGAGTGTTCGCCTGGAGCTCGAAGGAGGTTCAGAATGATGATCGCCTGATGGAAGGTAATGGTCTTATCAATAATAAAACCTTCAAATTTGATTCTGGTGCTACGCATTATTGTCTATCATCTGTATGCTTAAAGAAAATAAACATAGAAGTTGAGAACCTACACTATACAATATAAATAACTACACCTCTAGGGAAGCAAGATGTGGCACACAAGACAATAAACAATGTTCCCCTACATATAGAAGGGAATAAACTACTTGCCAACCTTATTATTCTCAACCTAACGGGCCTAGTTGTTATACTTGGAATGGATTGGCTAGAAAGGTATGGAACAATTATTGATTGTCAAAGAAAATAGTAACCATAAATATGCCTGGCATGCCTCCTTGGGTTGTTCATAGTAAAGGGATTTCAAAAGGAAGTCTAGTTATCTCTGTAATCCAAGCCAAAAAATTTCTAAAGGATGTGAAGGTTTTATTGCAGTATAACAAGAAGAGGACATGAACAAGAAGCCACTAGAAGAAGTGAATGTGGTTAGGGAATTTCTCGATGTCTTTCCAGATGAGTTACCTGGATTGCCCCCACACTGAGAAGTAAAATTCAGGATTGAACTCTTACGAGGGAGTGCTCCTATATCTCGACAACTTTATACAATGGCCCCAACAGAGTTGTCGAGTGAAAGAGGTAACTTGAAGAATTATTGGAAAAAAGCATTTATTTTCCCTAGCTCATCTACTTGGGGAGAGCCTGTCCTTTTTGTTAGGAAGAAAGATGGAACCTTGAGGATGTGCATTGATTATTCTAGACTGAATGATCCCACTATAAAAAATAGATAACCCTTACCCCAAATTGATGATTTATTTGACCAACTCAAGTCTTCCCGAGTCTTCTCAAAGATAGATATGATATATGGCTATTATCAACTAAGGGTTAAGGAAGAAGATGTGCCAAAAACTACTTTTCAAACATGATATTGCTCTTATGAATTTTTAGTTATGCCTTTTGGGATAACTAATGCCCCTGCAACATTCATGGATCTAATGAATTGTGTGTTTGATAAGCATCTTGATAAATTCTTCATTGTCTTTATTGATGACATTCTTATATATTCCCCAACTGAATAGGATCATCAGGTCCATCTGAGAACTATGTTACAAACTCTAAGGGACCAACAACTTTATGCCAAATACTCAATGTGTGAGCTCTGGATAACTAAAGTAGGATTTTTGTGTCATGTAATATCCACTGGAGGAATATCAGTAGTAGACCCAGCCATTTAGTTGAAGCTGTGCTTAAATGGGAAGCACCTAGGACAGTAATAGAAATTCAAAGTTTCCTAGGAATGGCAGGATATTATCAAAAATTTATCAAGGATTTCTCAAAGCTTTCAGGCCCTCTAACACATTTAACGAGAAAGGGAGTATCTTTTCTATGGAGTCAAAAGTGTGAAGATAGATTTCAAGAAATTAAAAGAGGTTAACTATTACCCCAATATTAACACTGCCACAAGAAGACAAGACAAATACCTTGTTTACCGATGCTTCCAAAGCACTCATGTGTTGTGTCTTAATGCAAGAAGGCAAGGTAATAGCCTACACCTCATTCCAATTGAAGAAGCATGAAGAAAAGTATCCTACCCATGATTTAGAGTTGGCAACAGTAGTGCATGCTTTGAAATTTGGAGTCACTTACTATATGGGGTAAAGACTGAGATCCTAACCAATTACAAAAGCCTCAAGTATATTATGACTCAAAAAGATCTCAATCTAAGGGAAAGGAGATGGTTGGAATATCTCAAGGATTATGACTTTACTATTTCTTATCACTCTGGTATGGCTAGCGTGGTGGTTGACACACTTACCTAAAAAAGAGTAATGAATATATCAATGATAAGCATACAAGAATGGAAGATGGGTATAATTGTGCTCAATCCATTAACCATTACTGCAAATTTTAAGGTGGAGGTCATGGCTGCTCAAAAATAAGACACCAACTATAATAATTGGAAGGGAGTAGTTCAAAACCCCAAATCACAAATACAACTAAAGGAGGACACCATATGGTTTGCAAAACAATTGTGTGTACCTTCTAGCACCTCAATTAATCAAAAGATCCTAGAAGAAGCACATGCATCAAGATACAACATACACACACGGACCACCAAAATGTTTAAAGACTTGCAAAAGAATTTCTAGTAGCCTAACATGAAGAAGAAAATTGTTGAATATGTACTCAAATGTCTCACGTGTCAACAAGTGAAGGCAGAGCATCAACGACCTGGAGGACTTCTCAAATCCTTATAAATCCCAGAATGGAAGTGGGAACATATGTCAATGGATTTTATGACTAGCCTTCCTTGATCTCGAAAAGGAAATGATGGTGTGTGGGTAGTAGTCGATAGATTAAATTTTTTTGCCCATTTCCTCCCAATCAAGATCATTGCTAATATGGATAGTGTCACATCCTTGAAATTCGTAGATTTCAAGCCTTTATGAAATTAAGGAACTTATATCGATGATGAGTTTTGAGGGATCTTGGTTGATGATTCCAAACCCTTGACTCATAATAAAGGTTCAATTTAAGTTAATAATGAATGTTTAGCATATGTGATCATATGAGGCTAATATAAGATGCAATAGTTACCAAAGCCTCAAGTTTGGTATTTAGGAATGTGACTAAGCTCATGGAACCTTTGGAAGGCCCAAGATGTGGTTCATGTGCCTTAGGGATGCATCTCGACCCAATTGGGATAATCATGGTTTTCATATGGGTCCTTGGGACATGAATTTGGATAGTATGGATATTCATGATCATAATAGATATCCAAGATCCGGATAGTTCATGGACGAGTTAAAGCCTTATCTTCTTCCTAAGGTTGGATAATATATAGTGGTTTATTGTCCCGAAACTTGAGATAAATAGGGGTTATTACATGTCTTTTGGGACTCTTGATAGGAAAGGAGTTTGACATATTTCCATGATATGAAGATAATTGATTTAAAATTTATATCTATGGAAAGAAATGGATTTGGATAACAAGTACACAGTTCTAGAAATTATCTTGTGCCTAATGATAGGAAAGGCTTTAATAGGATTCCTTGGTTACTTAAACTTTCTTAAATCCAAACAAGAAAGTTGGTGGGTGTCTCGCCTTTAAACCCACCCGTACAAGGAGTATATGATTAAACCATGCAATTGTATACATGGCAAGAGGTAAAATGGTTTTGATAAGCCTTAAGGGTTGGGGTTTCCTATGAGACCTATGGTTTTTATAGAAAGAAGGGAGGCATGTAGATAATGCCTACCTTTTCTTTACCCATCGCTGTATAAGTCCTAAGGGAAATAGGATTACCAATCCACAAACCTGGCGTGGTATATATATATGGTGGCAGGCACATAAGAGGAACCACACTCGTTTCTCTTCCTGCATTATGGTTTTGCCTCTTTCCTTAGCTTAGTATGAGGGTTCCTTTCTCTTTCCTTGCTAGTCTGTCTCACCATGGATGAGGGTCGTGGACTTAGTATTCCTGAGAGAGAGGGCATCAGGCACTGCCTCCGCTCATGGCCGAGGGACGATTCCCTGTTAATGTTGAAGATCAGTGGCAAGCACCAGCTGTAGATCTCACACCACCGGCATGGGAGAACTAAGACATCACCTGTCTGCATCATCGACCTCTTTGTAGAAAGCACCAGTGTAGAGTTTCCTCTTGGGTACTGGCAGCAAGCATCAGTGGCATACACACAGCAGCGTCGATGCTCGAGGGAGCACTTGCCGTCGGGGCGACGCGGATGTGCGCCTGGAACGGGCATTGGTCTTACGCTCGCTCCCACGCAGGATTCGACGAGGAGAGAGGATGAAAATCGAGGAGGATGGTGGTGGGAGGCACTAGGGCTCTATCTCACTGCCCTTGCCACTAGAGGAAGGAGTGAGTCGAGCCGAGAGGAAGAAGGACGAGGAGGGCAGACGCCCTTGGTCGGCGGGATCGACGCGTAGTGCTGCGTCACGGATAGGGAGGCGACGCGAGGTTGGGGATGGAGTTGACTGAAAATTACCCGCACAGCCCTGAGTTGCTGCATACCAGGTAAGGGTAAATCAGTCCTTTAGTTATGTTTTTAAGTAACCTGCCCACGTGGCAAGTAAGTGGCTAGCAAACGCTGACGTGGCAGCGTGTGTTTGGTTCGAATCTAATTGGCTTGCAAAATATGTAATTAATTATTGGTAACCCAGATTGCAACATATAATGTATGAAAATTGATCAAGAGAACGAGAGGAATCCATATAAATTATTATCATAACTTGATTATGTTTCCTATTCTAAAAGTATACATGGTTTGATTAAGTATAAAGGGAAAACCTAGATTCATCTTAATCTGATGTTTAATTGAATAGATCCATTCATGATAGAATAACACCTGATCTTGCCAAGTATAATAAGGAAACATGTGATAATGATGAATAATGGATGATTCTAGATTTATAATCTTATTCATTCTATTTAGGGTTTTGAAACCAATATGGACATCTTGTTATGATCATAATGTTAGTAATATGATTTAGGTGTCACAGGTAACCTATTATGCTTAAGTTGATGATTAGGGTTTCACATAATATGCATAATTGAAATTGTAAGCTTAGAAACCATAATATGATGGAATTAGGGGTTGTAACCCTAATCCCTAGTCCAAACATGAGATAGTCCTAAACCCTAGTTTAGGAGCACATCTAGATTTGTGTAGTAAAATGTGAATACATGGTGACACATATGTAGTATGCTTTGTTTCAGATACTTGTTAATTATATGCTTGGTTGCTTGGATGTTTGGATACACTCATAAAGTATATGATGTTCTGCATGGTTTCTGTGATGGCATAAGGTACGTGGTTATGCTTATGAATATACATGTATCAAATTCCAAGATTGCCGACGTTTCTCGATGAGATTGAATGACAAATAAACTACTTGTTTGTTTATTTACTTATTGTGAAATATAAAGTTCCTATGAGTATCATGTAAAGTAAATAATAGTATTATGAACCCTGGGTTAGACTGATCTTAAGGGTAATGCACACGATCCCCAGAGAGACGGTGATTACACCTGAGGTAGTTGACCAGATATGGGTTAGAATATGAAAACAAGTTTATGTTCTTATATGCAAGATAAAGATGTTTGCTTATATGTTACCTGTGATTATTGTTTGAATCCATGTACCGGTATAGCAATATACTGACCACACATTTGTTTGTTGACATTTTAGGTATCAGATATACTTAATTCGTGGACATGAGGGTACAAATAGAGATGTTGAAGACACAAAAGTTTAATCAAGAAGGTTTAGTCTTAATGGGTTATCTTCACACATGTAAAAGTTAACTCTGTTTAAAATCTATGTAATTCCTTATAGGAGCTTTTTATGTAAACATGTAAATATTTGATCATCAATGGAAATTATTTACTATTTTGTATTATTTCATGAATCGGATCCTTGAATTTATGAGTGACGATATGTGACTTTAAGGTATTTTAGACACTCAAAGTTGTGGGTGGTGCACTCTTGGAAATGGTGTTACACGCTACTCAATTGGAGTTTTGAATAGATGCAACCCCGCATACGGAAGCACACAGGTGAATTCATTTTCAATATTTATAAAACTTAACTCAACACCTACTCACACTAAAACAACTACACCCGCAAGCACACAGGGTCGTGTCATAGTATAGGTAAGCGAAAAGTATAAGGTCAATCCATAGGGAAAAGAGGGGGCACTAGAGCTAGGTTAGTTTGGGTAGGTTCCTACTGCAGAGACTAGGGTTAAGGGTTTGAAGGTTGTTTTGATTGTTAAACTATTATGGACAAATAAGAAATTAAAGGAAAGAATGAAATCTACATTAACCCTAGACTAGATTAAGGCTAAACATGTAAGAAAGGATTAAGTTAGGTATGAAAGAGCAAATTACACTAAGGCAAGCAAGAGAGAAGCAAAAGAGCAATTGAAGAGCTAAGCTAGCATGGACAAGGCAAGAGCAAGGAAAGAAGCTAACTAAGCAAGAAAAGAACTAATTAAGATAAGCAAGTACAAAACTAGGGTTTTAAGTAATAAAGATAGGTATGGGCTATTTAGGGGTATGAACTTATCACTTAAGTTGGGGGGTGACATATGAACATTATGATTCCATTTAGATTATCCAAACCAAACAACAAGTTAGAGTCTAACGAATTAACCTAAGCTACTAACTGACCATGGATATGCTAGGTTGTGTGTAGGGGAACTTGTCCCTAACACCCCTACTACCCTTACGAGGCTCAATTGGTTTAGGGATTATGTTCAATTCAAGTAGAGTCTAATCAATTCTAGGTTTCTAGATTAGACATTCCTAGGGAAATTAGGGGCCGAGGGTAGTAATGGGGAGGTGAAATTAGGGTTTTGGACCCCACTTCCCCCACATTCTAGCCTTGAGAGGGCTCCATGCTAATTGTATTAGAATTATATAATCTAGCTACTTAGATCTCTCACTTAGGTTTAGGGAGATTGATTAGGATGTAGGAAGATGGGAGGCAACCTAGGGATCTAAGAATTGGACCTAGGGGCAAATCCCAAAATTCACACATATAAGCAATTTGCCTAAATTCCTAGGTGATTTCACACACAAACCAACAAGCAATCCATGGAGAATGAGATAGAAATAGAATATAATCATTAAAAATGGAATTACAAAGTTTACATATCATTTCCCCCCAACATGGTATCAAAGTAACATAATTTCCCCCAAACAGCCCACCCAAGGGGCCTAGCTACTCATAGACATGGAAAATACAAAAAGAAAGGAGGAAGAATGAGTAGAGGAGTGAAAAGCCATGATGAGCTCACGGAAGACTCCTCTTTCTCCACCTTCTAGCAACTATAGCTCGAGCTCCCTCCTCCAAGGTAGGTGAATGACATGGATGTATGGTGAAAATGGAAGGAAAGTAGGGTTTCGATGGTGGAAATGGTGAAATGGAGGTGGAATGAGGTGGGAATGGGTGGAGGATGAAATGGGGAGGCTTGAGTGGCTGTAGGGTAGCTTACCTCATGCCCCAGCCACCACCTAGGTATATATAGGTGGGGGGGGGAACACTAGGTCAAGAAGGGGAAAAATAGGTAAAGTAGTGAAAATGGATCGATTTTGTGAGTAGCACGACCGTGGTGGGTGGAGGTGAGCATGGCCGTGGTGGATGGGAATGGTCGTGTTAAATAAAATGATCAAAAGTCAGGTTGGTGGTCAGTTTTGGGCTGAAATGGGCACAACTGTGGTGGTCTGAGGTAGCACGGCCATGCTGGGTGGCACGGTCATGGTGGGATAAGAAATGGTGGCTGTGGTGTTGCGCCACGGCCATTCTGCTTCTATGTAGCACGGTCGTGCTATGCAACACAGTCATGGTGGCTGTCTCTGGCACGACCATTCTTGGCTGCACGACCGTGGTGACTTCAGCTTGACTTGGGGGTGATTCTGTTGGTTTACAAGTGACCTAACACGGCCGTTCTGTGGTACCACGGCCGTGCTGGGTCCTGGATCAGCAATTTGACTTCATTCTTTGGGCTTTCTTGGACATCTTTACTTCAATAGATCTTTGGCCACTAGGGGTAGGTTGAGGGAGCATCCGACTTCACTTTGGGCCTCTCCAAGGGTAGAGAAACCCTAAGATCAGTCCTTCTCTCTATCTTCCATCAAATGTGGTCCAAATACTTGAAAAACATGCAAATAATGTCCATAAGTGCATTTTACACAAATAAGCATATTGGGAGGAAAAGAATGCGATCTCACATGTATAGAAGTGATTGAGGAGCAATATAACACAAGATTAAGCCCTAAAATAGGGCTGAATCACCACCCGAAACTTGAAACATACTTGTCCTCAAGTATACTCTAACTCAATCTCTCTACAGATTTTCCACAAATAAGAAATGACAAAAGCAATGTAAAAGATGATTATTGCTGAATGGGATCAGAGATGACTGAGTACATGCATTTCACCTCTCTCCTCTCCTGCTTTGATAATCCAATCATGAAAAGAGCACAAAGCATATGAACTTCAAATATAGCACATGGAATACACAAGTTATCCATATTTCTTCCATAAAGTTTTGGGTAAACCGTTTCACGATGGTGTTAATCAAGGATGACTAGGCGTATTGTTTCACATTCATGCATTCACTCTTATGTTTCAAATCACACCAAATGACCATCTTGGCTGCAGAAAAGGGCAAAATGAGCTAGGTTTGACGTTTCATAGCTCAATGGGTATGAAAGAGGAAGAAAGGGTTGCAGTAAGATTTTGGAGTGTTTTTACACACTCATGTTTTCTTTATTTGAATGCTCTTAAACAGGAGCATCCTTTTATTTTATTTTTTCTTTTCTTTTGCTTTTCTTTTTCCTTGCCCTTAGTGTAGATAGGGCATATGGTGGATAGAGTGAAGCGAGGAGATAAAGATATGGCCACCCCAAACTTTTGGAGGTGGCCAAGGCTGATTATGTGCACTAGGGCATCTTTTTATGAGGCAGAGGGATATGAAGACAGTGGAAGAATAGTCAGATCAAAGAGGGTTCATTGGTATGATTCTCCATGTAAGACATCCTACATGAAAATTAATCCAATACTTCATCCTAGATATCACACCACATGAATGAACAAGATGAAATTGATATATCAATCAAGTGATTCCACAAACACTAAGCGTTCAAAGCTTGCTCAACTCACAATTCAACCAAATAAATCACAATCATAAGAGAGGTGATGCACATGTAAAAAGTCAAACATTGATACCACTTAGCAATAATTCATGACATTTCACTTGCATTTGTCAAAGGTCATCATCTTTACTCAAAACAGTAGAGATTGGGTCGAAACACACTTTTCAGACAAGAAATCTCAAATTTGGGAAAATTTGGCCAAAATGGTGCCAAGTTGCCTCCAATCACATCTAAACCTATATTATTGAACTTAAAACAGCAAACAAGCAAATCCTAGCTAAAACATGCAAAAATTACCAAAAATCTACATGATATGCAATGCATGGCAAAAAGAGCCATTTTTTTTTGAAAATTATGCAAAATTGACAAGAAAGTAAACTACATGGCATGCATATAGGCAAAGCAGTAAACTTCTAAACTAGATAGCAAAACAAGCAAAAATGTGAAAAACACCAAACAAAAAGTAAATAGCAGGTGAGATACAAAATGAGTGAAAGTAGAACAAGGGCATAACGCCCTACCACCCAAACTTTTGAATCATGTTGTCCTTAGCATGACACTAAAGTCTAGGATGATAGGGTAGATGATCACTGTGGTGGTGGTGGAGGTGCTACTCCCTGTCTGTAATAGGCACCCCAGTAGTTTGACTGTGGAGGCGGATAGCTGTCCTAAAAAGCTGATAAAGAACTCCACCAGTCTTCACCCCACTGTGGGTTCCTCTGGGCATGGGCATTATAAAACTGGTAAAGATGGTTGACCTGGTAGTCCATTTACTGATGGTCCAACCACATGGCATCCTGTGCCCATAGTATTCTGTCCCGCGTCGCCTGAATTCCCTCCAGCTGTGCATGAATGGTGGCCATGTCATATGTATTCACTGAGGGTTGATGTGGCTCTGACGCCCCTATCCTCTCTTCTCTTTGCCTCACTCGTCATGCCTCTCTTTCCTCCACCACCCATCTCAGCCCAGCTGCCTGTGAATTCTCTCCTAGGCCCCCTGCAAAAACCACCTCAGGGATGCTATCTCCTCTGGGGTTCTCCTCCTCATATTTCCTCAATTTTTCCAGAAAATCCTGTGTGGGTCCATATTGTGCCATGAGGGGTGGAGTATGGTAGGGAAGCTCTAAGGGGACTCCTGGGTATGGTGGGTTGACTTGGTAGATGATCTTCTGCTCCGCAACTGTGATCATGGAAGAGTGGGCCAAGTAATGCAAGTCAACCAACTTTCCTCCATCTGCCTCTATGTAGCCTGTCATGTCATGTCCTAAGGCAGTGGCTATGGATGTCACAATCCCTCCCATTACAAATGGATTTGTGATCTTGGAAGGGATTGTTCTAAGATGCTCAATAAGTAAGGCCCCCCAGGTTTACGTGCTTCTCCTCAGTCATCCAACCAAGGACAAAAAGATCTTTCTTTATGCAGCTGCCTTGGTTCTCGTACCTGCCAAAGATGGTGTTTGCTAACACATTTTGAACATAGCGTAGGAATGGATTATGGATAACACTCATCTTCAATTTACCCGCTACAAAGTTACTCTAGCCGGTGGAGTATTTCCACATAGCTGGATATGTGGAACTGGAGTCGTTTTCTGTCTTTCCTTTGTCCATGATGTCTGCCATCTCTTCACTTGGGGCAAAAATCTGATTTATAAGATTTGAGGTTATCTTCCACCTCTTGTCCCCAATCATCACTCTAATGGCGTTGTCACCCTCATCAATTGTTTTCTCCAGTGTGGCAAAAAATTGTCGAGTCAGCTCAATATATGACTCCTATTGCAATGTAAGAATCTCAAACAATCCCATCTTCTCCATCAGGCCCTGGAAATAGGCGTAGAAGTCGATAGCCTCCATTGTTGCTTGGCATGCATAGTGAGTCGCTAATACTTTGCGTGTCAAGCACTCTGGGTGCGTAGGCTCCTTTGCCCTGCCGGTAGTGACCTCAGGCTGTGGCTGGGGATGCTGTTGTGGTATCGCTTTCTGCTCAACATCTGGCATATCCACATCTTCTCCATCATCTAGCATAAGCCACCGATGTGGTCGTGGCTGCAGCTGTGCTGCTGAAGAAATAGACGGTCGTGCGGTTGTGACTGACAGTCTCTCAGATGAGATAGAGGGTCAGGAAATAGACGATGGTGGCTGTGACGACGACGGTGTCCCCCGTTGTGGCTGTGCAAAGACTTCTTCTGTGATAGGACCCACCACTTCATCCAATTCAGCCTCTGTCAACCTGGGGTGGATGTTCCTTGGTTTCCTTTGGCAGGAGATGACACCCCTAGTCTTTTCTACTGCTTTCCTTGCAAACTTCTTCATTCTTGCTAAAAAATGGAGGTGAAATTAGCAAATTTCAGATTTCTCTGAAGAACGGGGCTGTTGGGGCAGAATGGAGAGAAAGTGGTGCATTTGTGGTTGGAAATTGGTGGAATCTGGAGATTAATGTAGTGGAAATGGTAGGGGAATGATTGGGAATGATTTGGGGGTGATTTGGTGAAGATTCGAGGGCTGTAGAGGGTGGGTGGAATGCTGCACGGGCGCTAGGGTGCGGAGCACGGCCATTCTGTTCTTCAAAGAAATGAACAAGTGATATGGAATTTCACAAAATTCTGACTTAAGTTGCTGGAATTGGGCTGCGGAACGACCGTGGTGGATTGAGGTACCACGGCCGTGCTGCCCTGGTTCTATACTTAGTTGATTTTCCCAAATTCTGATGATTTCTCTGTTGAAAGTGAGTGCAGCACCACAGCCGTTCAATGTCACCACGGCTGTGGTGGGCACTGTAACTATAGTATGACACTCAAATCTTGTTCAAACATCAAAGCTTTGATCTCAAGTTGATCTTCCATTGATTCTTTGTCAAATTTTCATCTATTTTTGTTCATTTCACTCTATTCTCACCTACACATCTCAAAACTGCACAAAAACTATCAAATACAAGTGTGTGTTTGTGTGCTTTCTTGGAAAATTTTAAAAACAAAGTAAAAGTATCAAAAATGTAAGGTTGGGTCAAAAATTCCCAAACCCATATGGGTTGCCTCCCACAAGAGATGAGTCTCTTGCCTTCATCTAGGCTTCTTGGTGATTCTTCATTCATTCATCTATTTAGAATTCTCATGTGTCCATTCTTACAAAACATGCATCTCTCATTTGCACTCAATCTGTTTTCCTCATCCCTTGAATCACAATAATCATTACCAATTTCTTCACCTTGGCGTCCTCTCAAATGCCCATTTGGACTTGTGAAGTGATAATGTCTAATATCCCTATCTCAGACTCACCGGGTTGGGGTCTTGTACATGTTGATGTTGATCTTCATGTCCATGAATGAGACTGTCATAGTGACACTACACACATGAATGTCAGCATCGGCTGTAGATAAGAACGACCTTCCCAAGATAATGGGAATCTTCCTATCCTCCGGCTCCATATCAAGCACAATGAAATCTGCCGGGAACACCACACCTTTCTCTTTGTCTATCATCACCAAGACATCATCTACTCTACCCCTAGGCACTTTTATGGATCTATTCGCCAACTGGAGAGTGCAATGTGCCAGCTTTAACTTTCCTAAGCCCAACTCAACATAGACATTGTATGGCATCAAATTCACACTAGATCCCAAATCAAGTAAGGACCTGTCTGTGCGATGTCTCCCTATGTAACTAGGTATAAGTGGGGCTCCTGGGTCCTTTCTCTTCATGAGAAGGAAATGTTGTATGATGGAGCTCACTTGTTCAGTTAATCTCACCTTCTTAGGAATCCTCCCTATTGATCTTCTTTTCACAGTGCATAGGTTCTTCAGGAACTTGGCATATGATGGGATTTTCTTGATAGCATTCAAAAGTGAAATGTTCACCTTCACTTGGCGAAAAACCTCAAGAATATCAACATTGTGCTTTTGTCTCCTTTTCAATTTTGGTGGCTCATCTAGTGCTTCTACGAATGGAGGATCACTAGTTTTTGCCGTACTTGCATGAACATGAGGCGGAACAATAGGGATTGTAGGACTGCAAAGGGATATGTGGTGGATCACATGGAATCCCAAACTCAACATGCGGTATCACAACATCATCTTCAACAATATCAATCACAGTATCACCACTTGGCTGCCTTTGCTTCACTTTATCAACCTTTCATTGACTTGCGGGCTGCTCAAGAGACTTTCCACTCCTTAGAACTACCACATCACTACCTTGCTCATGGTGGAGAGGGGGAGCATGTTGTGGCTGTGGAGGAGGTGGAGGTGACACTTGGGGTTGAAATTGAGGTGGAGAAGAGAATTGAGGGGGAGGAGAGAATTGGGGTTGGAAAGTAAAGTTTTGGGAAATTTGAGGTGAGGGAGGTGGTGGAGGAGTGTAAGGCTTGGAATAGCCTTGGAAGGAGTGAATGGGATGTACTTGCATGGGGGTGGATTATAGAAAATGTGGGAAGAAGGCATAGGTCCACTTGCTTCATGGTGGCTCATGATGGGTTTTGAAGACAAATTTTCTAATTGGAGAGCGATTATGGAAGATAGTTGCTCTATTCTCTCTTCTAACCTTGCAACATCTCTTTGAACATCATCAAAAACTTTCAGTCTAAAGAGAACCTCTTCCTTAAACCTTGAGCTATATGTGGGACTTTGTGGTTCCTGGTAGCTATAGGAGTGAGGTGTCTTCTTTTCTTCCCCATAGAACTCAATAGCATTAACAGAATGACAAGGAGGTTTGGTCACTTGGTCTCTCATGAAGCTCACCATTTCACCAAACATTTTCATCAATTATGGGCTTGAATCATCGTGAGTTGGAGATGTCACACCAAAAGATAGATCACTACCACTAACCATACTAGAAGCTTTTATCCTTGAACTTTCTGCCAAACTCTCAAACAAGGGCCATGTCTCTTCAGGTGGTTTATCCATAAAAACTCCCTTACAAGAAGAATCCACTATAGCTTGACTTGCATGAGATAGACCAGAGTAGAAGGACTGAACTAGCTATGACAAAGGGATCTCGTGATGTGACATTCTCCTAACATCTTTTGAAATCTCTCCCAAACCTCATGGAATCGCTCATTATCTATTTGATTGAAACTTTCTATGGCACGCCGCATTTGTGTTAGCTTTTCTATAGAGTAGAATTTCCTCAAAAAATCATTTTTCATCTCTTCCCAACTCATAATGTCCTTTTTTGAATCATACCACTCTTTGGCTTTGTCTTTGAGGGAGAAGGAGAACAAAGTCAGTCTGATTGTATCATCACTTGCTGTTGGCATCCTGAAGGTGGAACATACTTCAGGAAAGGAGTCCAAGTACTTGTAGGGGTTCTCACTCTCTAAGCCATAGAAGATGGGAAAGAGCCCAAGAAGACCTGGAGGGATGGAGAATTTCTCCCCTAGCATCTGATCAGCCCTACTAGCAATGGATGATTTGTAGTTGCTAGGCATGAAGCATTCTTGAAGTGGCTTGTGGAGTGCATTTTGGCCTTCCATCTTGTTTCCTCCCGAATGGCTTGTCACATGCACAAAGCACAACCAAACAAAAGAGAACAAGTTAGTAAACCAATATACACAAAGAATGCAAAGAATAATGAATAAAGAAAAGCAATGATGAGGGCAGTAGGAAAAGTCAAAGTAAAACTAACTAGCTAGGCTGAGCGCCTCTAGTCCCCGATAATGGTGCCAGAAAGCTTGGC
The DNA here is from genome assembly GCA_963693085.1 of Alisma plantago-aquatica. Classification (NCBI taxonomy): domain Eukaryota; kingdom Viridiplantae; phylum Streptophyta; class Magnoliopsida; order Alismatales; family Alismataceae; genus Alisma; species Alisma plantago-aquatica. The sequence continues at coordinate 380,847,044 of OY856414.1, forward strand.
GCGCTCCCGCCAATGGTGTTACATGATACTCAATTGGAGTTTTGAATATATGCAACCCCACGGACGGAAGCACACAGGTGGATTCACTTTCAATATTTATAAAACCTAACTCAACACCTACTCACACTAAAACAACTACACTCGCAAGCGCACAGGGTCGTATCATAGTATATGTAAGCGACAAGTATAGGGTCAATCCATAGGGAAAAGAGGGGGAAATAGAGCTAGGTTAGTTTGGCTAGGTTCCTACTACAGAGACTAGGGTTAAGGGTTTGAAGGTTGTTTTGATTGTTAAACTGTTATGGACAAACAAGCAATTAAAGGCAAGAATGAAATCTACGTTAACCCTAGACTAGATCAAGGCTAAACAGGAAAGAAAATATTAAGCTAGGTATAAAAGGGCAAATTACACTAAGGCAAGCAAGAGAGAAGCAAAAGATCAATTGAAGAGCTAAGCTATCATGGACAAGGCAAGAGCAAGGAAAGAAGATAACTAAGCAAGAAAAGAACTAATTAAGCTAAGCAAGCACAAAACTAGGGTTTTAAGCAATAAAGAGAAGTATAGGCTGTTTAGGGATATGAACTTATCACTTAAGTTGGAGGGTGACATACGAACATTATGATTCCATTTAGATTATCCAAACCAAACAACAAGTTAGAGTCTAATGAATATCCTAAGCTACTAACTGGCCATGGATATGCTAGGTTGTGTGTAGGGGAACTAGTCCTTAACATCCCCTACTACCCTTACGAGGCTCAATTGGGTTAGGGATTAGGTTCAATTCAAGTAGAGTCTAATCAAGTCTAGGTTTCTAGATTAGACATTCCTAGGGAAATTAGGGGCCGAGGGTAGTAATGGGGATGTGAAATTAGGGTTTTGGACCCCACTTCCCCCACATTCTAGCCTTGAGAAGGCTCTATGCTAATTGCATTAGAATTATCTAATCTAGCTACTTAGATCTCTCATTTAGGTTTAGGGAGATTGATTAGGATGTAGAAAAATGGGAGGCAACCTAGGGATCCAAGAATTGGACCTAGGGGCAAATCCCAAAATTCACACATATAAGTAATTTGCCTAAATTCCTAGGTGATTTCACACACAAACCAATAAGCAATCCATGGAGAATGAGATAGAAATAGAATATAATCATTAACAAATGGAATTACAAAGTTTACATGTCATTTTCCCCCAACATGGTATCAAAGTAACATAATTTCCCCCAAACAGCCCACCCAAGGGGCCTAGCTACTCATAGACATGGAAAATACAAAAAGAAAGGAAGAAGAATGAGTAGAGGAGTGAAAAGCCATGATGAGATCGGTGAAGACTCCTCCTTCTCCACTTCCTAAAAGTTGTAGATCGAGCTCCCTCCTCTACGGTAGGTGAATGACATGGATGTATGGTGGAAATGGAAGGAAAGTAGGGTTTTGATGGTGGAAATGGTGAAATGGAGGTGGAATGAGGTGGGAATGGGTGGAGGATGAAAATGGATCGATTTTGTGAGTAGCACGACCGTGGTGGGTGGAGGTGAGCATGGCCGTGGTGGATGGGAATGGTCGTGTTAAATAAAATGATCAAAAGTCAGGTTGGTGGTCAGTTTTGGGCTGAAATGGGCACAACTGTGGTGGTATGAGGTAGCACGGCCATGCTGGGTGGCACGGTCGTGGTGGGATAAGAAATGGTGGCTGTGGTGTTGCGCCACGGCCATTCTGCTTCTATGTAGCACGGTTGTGCTGTGCAACACAGTCATGGTGGCTGTCTTTGGCACGACCATTCTTGGCTGCACGACCGTGGTGACTTCAGCTTGACTTGGGGGTGATTCTGTTGGTTTACAAGTGACCTAACACGGCCGTTCTGTGGTACCACGGCCGTGCTGGGTCCTAGATCAGCAATTTGACTTCATTCTTTGGGCTTTCTTGGACATCTTTACTTCAATAGATCTTTGGCCACTAGGGGTAGGTTGAGGGAGCATCCGACTTCACTTTGGGCCTCTCCAAGGGTAGAGAAACCCTAGGATCAGTCCTTCTCTCTATCTTCCATCAAATGTGGTCCAAATACTTGAAAAACATGCAAATAATGTCCATAAGAGCATTTTACACAAATAAGCATATTGGGAGGAAAAGAATGCGATCTCACATGTATAGAAGTGATTGAGAAGCAATATAACACAAGATTAAGCCCTAAAATAGGGCTGAATCACCACCTGAAACTTGAAACATACTTGTCCTCAAGTATACTCTAACTCAATCTCTCTACAGATTTTCCACAAATAAGAAATGACAAAAGCAATGTAAAAGATGATTATTGCTGAATGGGATCAGAGATGACTGAGTACATGCATTTCACCTCTCTCCTCTCCTGCTTTGATAATCCAATCATGAAAAGAGCACAAAGCATATGAACTTCAAATATAGCGCATGGAATACACAAGTTATCCAATTTTCTTCCATAAAGTTTTGGGTAAACTGTTTCACGATGGTGTTAATCAAGGATGACTAGGCGTATTGTTTCACATTCATGCATTCACTCTTATGTTTCAAATCACACCAAATGACCATCTTGGCTGCAGAAAAGGGCAAAATGAGCTAGGTTTGACGTTTCATAGCTCAATGGGTATGAAAGAGGAAGAAAGGGTTGCAGTAAGATTTTGGAGTGTTTTTACACACTCATGTTTTCTTTATTTGAATGCTCTTAAACAGGAGCATCCTTTTATTTTATTTTTTCTTTTCTTTTGCTTTTCTTTTCCTTGCCCTTAGTGTAGATAGGGCATATTGTGGATAGAGTGAAGCGAGGAGATATTGATATGGCCACCCCAAACTTTTGGAGGTGGCCAAGGCTGATTATGTGCACTAGGGCATCTTTTTATGAGGCAGAGGGATATGAAGACAGTGGAAGAATAGTCAGATCAAAGAGGGTTCATTGGTATGATTCTCCATGTAAGACATCCTACATGAAAATTAATCCAATACTTCATCCTAGATATCACACCACATGAATGAACAAGATGAAATTGATATATCAATCAAGTGATTCCACAAACACTAAGCGTTCAAAGCTTGCTCAACTCACAATTCAACCAAATCAATCACAATCATAAGAGAGGTGATGCACATGTAAAAGTCAAACATTGATACCACTTAGCAATAATTCATGACATTTCACTTGCATTTGTCAAAGGTCATCATCTTTACTCAAAACAGTAGAGATTGGGTCGAAACACACTTTTCAGACAAGAAATCTCAAATTTGGGAAAAATTGGCCAAAATGGTGCCAAGTTGCCTCCAATCACATCTAAACCTATATTATTGAACTTAAAACAGCAAACAAGAAAATCCTAGCTAAAACATGCAAAAATTACCAAAAATCTACATGATATGCAATGCATGGCAAAAAGAACCATTTTTTTTTGAAAATTACGCAAAAATGACAAGAAAGTAAACTACATGGCATGCATGTAGGCAAAGCAGTATACTTCTAAACTAGATAGAAAAACAAGCAAAAATGTGAAAAACACCAAACAAAAAGTAAATAGCAGGTGAGATACAAAATGAGTGAAAGTAGAACAAGGGCATAGCGCCCTACCACCCAAACTTTTGAATCATGTTGTCCTTAGCATGACACTAAAGTCTAGGATGATAGGGTAGATGATCACTGTGGTGGTGGTGTAGGTGCTACTCCCTGTCTGTAATAGGCACCCCAGTAGTTTGACTGTGGAGGCGGATAGCTGTCCTGAAAAGCTGATAAAGAACTCCACCAGTCTTCACCCCACTGTGGGTTCCTATGGGCATGGGCATTATAAAACTGGTAAATATGGTTGACCTGGTAGTGCATTTACTGATGGTCCAACCACATGGCATCCTGTGCCCATAGTATTCTGTCCCGCTTCGCCTGAATTCCCTCCAGCTGTGCATGAATGGTGGCCATGTCATATGTATTCACTGAGGGTTGATGTGGCTCTGACGCCCCTATCCTATCTTCTCTTTGCCTCACTCGTCATGCCACTCTTTCCTCCACCGCCCATCTCAGCTCAGCTGCCTGTGAATTCTCTCCTAGGCCCCCTGCAAAAACCACCTCAGGGATGCTATCTCCTCTGGGGTTCTCCTCCTCATATTTCCTCAATTTTTCCAGAAAATCCTGTGTGGGTCCATATTGTGCCATGAGGGGTGGAGTATGGTAGGGAAGCTCTAAGGGGACTCCTGGGTATGGTGGGTTGACTTGGTAGATGATCTTCTGCTCCGCAACTGTGATCATGGAAGAGTGGGCCAAGTAATGCAAGTCAACCAACTTTCCTCCATCTGCCTCTGTGTAGCCTGTCATGTCATGTCCTAAGGCAGTGGCTATGGATGTCACAATCCCTCCCATTACAAATGGATTTGTGATCTTGGAAGGGATTGTTCTAAGATGCTCAATAAGTAAGGCCCCCCAGGTTTATGTGCTTCTCCTTAGTCATCCAACCAAGGATAAAAAGATCTTTCTTTATGCAGCTGCCTTGGTTCTCGTACCTGCCAAAGATGGTGTTTGCTAACACATTTTGAACATAGCAGAGGAATGGATTATGGATAACACTCATCTTCAATTTACCCGCTACAAAGGTACTCTAGCCAGTGGAGTATTTCCACATAGCTGGATATGTGGAACTGGAGTCGTTTTCTGTCTTTCCTTTGTCCATGATGGCTGCCATCTCTTCACTTGGGGCAAAAATCTGATTTATAAGATTTGAGGTTATCTTCCACCTCTTGTCCCCAATCATCACTCTAATGGCGTTGTCACCCTCATCAATTGTTTTCTCCAGTGTGGCAAAAAATTTTCGAGTCAGCTCAATATATGACTCCTATTGCAATGTAAGAATCTCAAACAATCCCATCTTCTCCATCAGGCCCTGGAAATAGGCGTAGAAGTCGATAGCCTCCATTGTTGCTTGGCATGCATAGTGAGTCGCTAATACTTTGCGTGTCAAGCACTCTGGGTGCGTAGGCTCCTTTGCCCTGCCGGTAGTGACCTCAGGCTGTGGCTGGGGATGCTGTTGTGGTATCGCTTTATGCTCAACATCTGGCATATCCACATCTTCTCCATCATCTAGCATAAGCCACCGATGTGGTCGTGGCTGCAGCTGTGCTGCTGAAGAAATAGACGGTCGTGCGGTTGTGACTGACAGTCTCTCAGATGAGATAGAGGGTCAGGAAATAGACGATGGTGGCTGTGACGACGACGGTGTCCCCCGTTGTGGCTGTGCAAAGACTTCTTCTGTGATAGGACCCACCACTTCATCCAATTCAGCCTCTGTCAACCTGGGGTGGATGTTCCTTGGTTTCCTTTGGCAGGAGATGACACCCCTAGTCTTTTCTACTGCTTTCCTTGCAAACTTCTTCATTCTTGCTAAAAAATGGAGGTGAAATTAGCAAATTTCAGATTTCTCTGAAGAACGGGGCTGTTGGGGCAGAATGGAGAGAAAGTGGTGCATTTGTGGTTGGAAATTGGTGGAATCTGGAGATTAATGTAGTGGAAATGGTAGGGGAATGATTGGGAATGATTTGGGGGTGATTTGGTGAAGATTCGAGGGCTGTAGAGGGTGGGTGGAATGCTGCACGGGCGCTAGGGTGCGGAGCACGGCCATTCTGTTCTTCAAAGAAATGAACAAGTGATATGGAATTTCACAAAATTCTGACTTAAGTTGCTGGAATTGGGCTGCGGAACGACCGTGGTGGATTGAGGTACCACGGCCGTGCTGCCCTGGTTCTATACTTAGTTGATTTTCCCAAATTCTGATGATTTCTCTGTTGAAAGTGAGTGCAGCACCACAGCCGTTCAATGTCACCACGGCTGTGGTGGGCACTGTAACTATAGTATGACACTCAAATCTTGTTCAAACATCAAAGCTTTGATCTCAAGTTGATCTTCCATTGATTCTTTGTCAAATTTTCATCTATTTTTGTTCATTTCACTCTATTCTCACCTACACATCTCAAAACTGCACAAAAACTATCAAATACAAGTGTGTGTTTGTGTGCTTTCTTGGAAAATTTTAAAAACAAAGTAAAAGTATCAAAAATGTAAGGTTGGTTCAAAAATTCCCAAACCCATATGGGTTGCCTCCCATAAGAGATGAGTCTCTTGCCTTCATCTAGGCTTCTTGGTGATTCTTCATTCATTCATCTATTTAGAATTCTCATGTGTCCATTCTTACAAAACATGCATCTCTCATTTGCACTCAATCTGTTTTCCTCATCCCTTGAATCACAATAATCATTACCAATTTCTTCACCTTGGCGTCCTCTCAAATGCCCATTTGGACTTGTGAAGTGATAATGTCTAATATCCCTATCTCAGACTCACCGGGTTGGGGTCTTGTACATGTTGATGTTGATCTTCATGTCCATGAATGAGACTGTCATAGTGACACTACACACATGAATGTCAGCATCAGCTGTAGATAAGAACGACCTTCCCAAGATAATGGGAATCTTCCTATCCTCCGGCTCCATATCAAGCACAATGAAATCTGCCGGGAACACCACACCTTTCTCTTTGTCTATCATCACAAAGACATCATCTACTCTACCCCTAGGCACTTTTATGGATCTATTCGCCAACTGGAGAGTGCAATGTGCTAGCTTTAACTTTCCTAAGCCCAACTCAACATAGACATTGTATGGCATCAAATTCACACTAGATCCCAAATCAAGTAAGGACCTGTCTGTGCGATGTCTCCCTATGTAACTAGGTATAAGTGGGGCTCCTGGGTCCTTTCTCTTCACGAGAAGGAAATGTTGTATGATGGAGCTCACTTGTTCAGTTAATCTCACCTTCTTAGGAATCCTCCCTATTGATCTTCTTTTCACAGTGCATAGGTTCTTCAGGAACTTGGCATATGATGGGATTTTCTTGATAGCATTCAAAAGTGAAATGTTCACCTTCACTTGGCGAAAAACCTCAAGAATATCAACATTGTGCTTTTGTCTCCTTTTCAATTTTGGTGGCTCATCTAGTGCTTCTACGAATGGAGGATCACTAGTTTTTGCCGTACTTGCATGAACATGAGGCGGAACAATAGGGATTGTAGGACTGCAAAGGGATATGTGGTGGATCACATGGAATCCCAAACTCAACATGCGGTATCACAACATCATCTTCAACAATATCAATCACAGTATCACCACTTGGCTGCCTTTGCTTCACTTTATCAACCTTTCATTGACTTGCGGGCTGCTCAAGAGACTTTCCACTCCTTAGAACTGCCACATCACTACCTTGCTCATGGTGGAGAGGGGGAGCATGTTGTGGCTGTGGAGGAGGTGGAGGTGACACTTGGGGTTGAAATTGAGGTGGAGAAGAGAATTGAGGGGGAGGAGAGAATTGGGGTTGGAAAGTAAAGTTTTGGGAAATTTGAGGTGAGGGAGGTGGTGGAGGAGTGTAAGGCTTGGAATAGCCTTGGAAGGAGTGAATGGGATGTACTTGCATGGGGGTGGATTATAGAAAATGTGGGAAGAAGGCATAGGTCCACTTGCTTCATGGTGGCTCATGATGGGTTTTGAAGACAATTTTTCTAATTGGAGAGCGATTATGGAAGATAGTTGCTCTATTCTCTCTTCTAACCTTGCAACATCTCTTTGAACATCATCAAAAACTTTCAGTCTAAAGAGAACCTCTTCCTTAAACCTTGAGCTATATGTGGGACTTTGTGGTTCCTGGTAGCTATAGGAGTGAGGTGTCTTCTTTTCTTCCCCATAGAACTCAATAGCATTAACAGAATGACAAGGAGGTTTGGTCACTTGGTCTCTCATGAAGCTCACCATTTCACCAAACATTTTCATCAATTATGGGCTTGAATCATCGTGAGTTGGAGATGTCACACCAAAAGATAGATCACTACCACTAACCATACTAGAAGCTTTTATCCTTGAACTTTCTGCCAAACTCTCAAACAAGGGCCATGTCTCTTCAGGTGGTTTATCCATAAAAACTCCCTTACAAGAAGAATCCACTATAGCTTGACTTGCATGAGATAGACCAGAGTAGAAGGACTGAACTAGCTACGACAAAGGGATCTCGTGATGTGACATTCTCCTAACATCTTTTGAAATCTCTCCCAAACCTCATGGAATCTCTCATTATCTATTTGATTGAAACTTTCTATGGCACGCCGCATTTGTGTTAGCTTTGCTATAGAGTAGAATTTCCTCAAAAAATCATTTTTCATCTCTTCCCAACTCATAATGTCCTTTTTTGAATCATACCACTCTTTGGCTTTATCTTTGAGGGAGAAGGAGAACAAAGTCAGTCTGATTGTATCATCACTTGCTGTTGGCATCCTGAAGGTGGAACATACTTCAGGAAAGGAGTCCAAGTACTTGTAGGGGTTCTCACTCTCTAAGCCATAGAAGATGGGAAAGAGCCCAAGAAGACCTGGAGGGATGGAGAATTGCTCCCCTAGCATCTGATCAGCCCTACTAGCAATGGATGATTTGTAGTTGCTAGGCATGAAGCATTCTTGAAGTGGCTTGTGGAGTGCATTTTGGCCTTCCATCTTGTTTCCTCCCGAATGGCTTGTCACATGCACAAAGCACAACCAAATAAAAGAGAACAAGTTAGTAAACCAATATACACAAAGAATGCAAAGAATAATGAATAAAGAAAAGCAATGATGAGGGCAGTAGGAAAAGTCAAAGTAAAACTAACTAGCTAGGCTGAGCGCCTCTAGTCCCCGACAATGGTGCCAGAAAGCTTGGCGCGCTCCCGCCAATGGTGTTACATGATACTCAATTGGAGTTTTGAATATATGCAACCCCGCGGACAGAAGCACACAGGTGGATTCACTTTCAATATTTATAAAACCTAACTCAACACCTACTCACACTAAAACAACTACACTCGCAAGCGCACAGGGTCGTATCATAGTATATGTAAGCGACAAGTATAGGGTCAATCCATAGGGAAAAGAGGGGGCAATAGAGCTAGGTTAGTTTGGCTAGGTTCCTACTACATAGACTAGGGTTAAGGGTTTGAAGGTTGTTTTGATTGTTAAACTGTTATGGACAAACAAGCAATTAAAGGCAAGAATGAAATCTACGTTAACCCTAGACTAGATCAAGGCTAAACAGGCAAGAAAATATTAAGCTAGGTATAAAAGGGCAAATTACACTAAGGCAAGCAAGAGAGAAGCAAAAGAGCAATTGAAGAGCTAAGCTATCATGGACAAGGCAAGAGCAAGGAAAGAAGATAACTAAGCAAGAAAAGAACTAATTAAGCTAAGCAAGCACAAAACTAGGGTTTTAAGCAATAAAGAGAAGTATAGGCTGTTTAGGGATATGAACTTATCACTTAAGTTGGAGGGTGACATACGAACATTATGATTCCATTTAGATTATCCAAACCAAACAACAAGTTAGAGTCTAATGAATATCCTAAGCTACTAACTGGCCATGGATATGCTAGGTTGTGTGTAGGGGAACTAGTCCTTAACATCCCCTACTACCCTTACGAGGCTCAATTGGGTTAGGGATTAGGTTCAATTCAAGTAGAGTCTAATCAAGTCTAGGTTTCTAGATTAGACATTCCTAGGGAAATTAGGGGCCGAGGGTAGTAATGGGGATATGAAATTAGGGTTTTGGACCCCACTTCCCCCACATTCTAGCCTTGAGAAGGCTCTATGCTTATTTCATTAGAATTATCTAATCTAGCTACTTAGATCTCTCATTTAGGTTTAGGGAGATTGATTAGGATGTATAAAAATGGGAGACAACCTAGGGATCCAAGAATTGGACCTAGGGGCAAATCCCAAAATTCACACATATAAGTAATTTGCCTAAATTCCTAGGTGATTTCACACACAAACCAATAAGCAATCCATGGAGAATGAGATAGAAATAGAATATAATCATTAACAAATGGAATTACAAAGTTTACATGTCATTTTCCCCCAACATGGTATCAAAGTAACATAATTTCCCCCAAACAGCCCACCCAAGGGGCCTAGCTACTCATAGACATGGAAAATACAAAAAGAAAGGAAGAAGAATGAGTAGAGGAGTGAAAAGACATGATGAGATCGGTGAAGACTCCTCCTTCTCCACTTCCTAAAAGTTGTAGATCGAGCTCCCTCCTCTACGGTAGGTGAATGACATGGATGTATGGTGGAAATGGAAGGAAAGTAGGGTTTTGATGGTGGAAATGGTGAAATGGAGGTGGAATGAGGTGGGAATGGGTGGAGGATGAAATGGGGAGGCTAGAGTGGCTGTAGGGTAGCTTGCCTCGTTCCCCAACTGCCACCTAGGTATATATAGGTGTGTGGGGGGGGGAAGCACTAGGTCAAGTAGGGGCAAAATAGGTAAAGCAGTGAAAAAATGGGTAGGTTTTGTGAGTAGCACGGCCGTGGTGGGTGGAGGTGATCATGATTGTGGTGGATGGGAATGACCGTGTTAAATAAAATGATCAAAAGTCAGGTTGGTGGTCAGTTTTGGTCTGAAATTGTTGGTGGTCTGAGGTAGCACGGCCGTGGTGGGCTAAGAAATGGTGGTTGTGGTGCTGCACCACGACCATTATGCTTCTATGCAGCGCGGCCGTGCAGTGCAACACGACAATGGTGGCTGTCTCTGGCACGACCATTCTTGGGTGCATGACCGTGGTGACTTCAGCTTGACTTGGGGGTGATTCTGTTGGTTTACAAGTGACCTAGTACGGCCGTTCTGTGGTACCACGACCGTGCTGGGTCCTGGATCAGCAATTTAACTTTATTCTTTGGGCTTTCTTGGACATGTTTGCTTCAATGGATCTTTGGCCACTAGGTGTAGGTTGAGGGAGCATCAGACTTCACTTTGGGCCTCTCCATGGGTAGAGAAACCCTAGGATTACTCCTCTCTCTCTTCCATCAAATGTGGTCCAAATGCCTGAAAACCATGCAACTAAGTGCATGTTACACAAATAAGCATATTGGGAGGAAAAGCATGCGATCTCACAGGTTTATAAGTGATTGAGGAGCAATATAACACAAGATTAAGCCCTAAAATAGGGTTGAATCAGTGGGTCATTACATTTGATATCAGAGCACAGATTCATCGACTAATACCTAATAGTCTATAATTTCCAATCATCCTTAAAAATTTAAGAGAAAAGTTAATAAAGCATAAAGTATCTTTTAGGTTTCTCATTTCACATTTTTGTCTACTTCTCATCTCTTTCTTAAAATCTTTGAAAAAATGTTAATAAGAGAAGTAAGATGTGAAAAGATGTAACCTTTCATGTGGGTCCCTCTAGAGAGGGTAGACACTAGAAATATACATGTTTGGGTAAGCCCTTTCTAAGAGGAAGGACTTGCTTTAGGGTATGAAAACTCTAGTGAGTCAAGGGACAGGGAAACTCTGAGAGGTAGAGTATAGTCCCTAACCCTAACCCTAAAACCTTAATCTTAAATAATGAACATGGTGTGGTGGTATGAGATACTACCCATGTGAAACTTGAAACCAGAATAAGAAAGATGAATGGATGGGTTTAGGTAATCCAGTCTCCCATGCATGTGTGCATGAGGAGCATAAAACTTGTATAAGAGGTCTTAAGAAATAGATGAACCCAATAGTTATGTATGTATAAAAATGAAAATCTGAATATAACTGGTTCAAACCCCTAGTGTTGTCTCTAGAAGTTTGGTGATGGTTGCCAAGCCCCTAGAGGGGAAGGTCAAGGTAGCACCAAGCCCCTGGAGGGGAAGGTGACACAAGTTCATTGAATGGATGGAGACAATGAGGGGGTTATTCTAGAAATTGAGAAAACATGGGTTGATATGTTATAATGATAAAAGTTATGCCTAATGATTAAAAAAGGGGATATCTATGTAACCTTTAGGGTTAGTGTGCCAACCTGGGGTGGGTCAACCCAAAGAGTGGGAAGATGACCTATGATGGAGGCAAAACCTAGATCTTAGGATTAGGTTGTGGCTAGAGAGCCTATCCCCCTCCTATGAGCCAAGGAGGCACCCTAGGCTAGGACCTTCCCTTAAAAAGGTAAGTGAATAAACATGTTTAAGTATTAAGATAACCTTAATCCTCACCTGGGGGGTAAAGAGTTAAAGATATAAAAATTAAAGCACTTCAATTCTTTGAACCCAAGGATGCCATCTCTGAGTGACACAACTGGTCAAGCCCAGGAGAGAAGACCAGTAAGGCACCAAGCCTAGGAGGGAAGGTGGCCTAAGTGGATGACCAAGCCCTGGAGGGAAGGTCATGAAATGGTCAAGCCCAGGAGGGAAGACCAGGAAGGCACCAAGCCCAGGAGGGAAGGTGGCCTAAGTCCACAATGCAGTTGTTTAGGATCAAGCCCCTAGAGGGGAAGATCACAGAGGTCAAGCCCAGGAGGGAAGACCGACATGGCACCAAGCCCTAGAGGGAAGGTGGCCCGAGCCCAATGATGGGACGACACTGCATTATGTGTACTCAAAAGAGAGAGATGAAGGCAATCTGGGTTAAAGAATTAAATAAGAGAATAATGTGCTTAAAAGATGTGACATCTCAAAAGAAACCCTAGGGAGGGTAGAGTCCTAATGCAATCATAGGGTCAAGTAGGGTGTATTAGAGGTAAATATGACCAATGGGTTGGGAGTTGATATGCCTTGAATGCACATGACCATGTGGTCAGGAGGAAACAACTACGTTTATCCAAGGTACATGACTCAGGAGATTAACTACCTCCATGAGGATCATGCAGCCTAATGGGTGAATGTGAAAGGCACTCTCTTGATGCATAAGGATGAGATCACTCCAAAAGTACCTATACCCCTAGAGACCTCGAGGATTTGGCTAAGGCTCATAATGATACATGATATGTAAATATAAAGATATAAGGAAGTCATGAAAACTTAAGAGGATTTGTGCCCTAACTTAAGAGTAAGAAAAGGGACACTTGACTTAATGGGATATAAGAATGCTACAAAATCAAGAGAAAGAAAGTTTAGAGTCATACAGAGTATGATTCAACTTAATATGTGGAATTGAAAGGTAATGTGTGGATGTACCATCTCCGTTCTTGGAATGGATTGAACTTTGTGTTTGGGCTGTAGCCAAATGCTTATTTCATTTCATTATAAGGGAGGGAGATTGGATAGACACACATTATGCTTAAAATTGAGATAACGAGGATGAATGTCCTACATTAAATGTGTAATAACATGAACTAGGGTTAGAGGTGTTACCTCACCCTGGTGTTAAAATAATGAATAATAGGTTGGAAACCTAGGTGATAGGAGAATCACCAAGTAATAATAAAATCATCAAAGAGAATAGAAGCATCAAGTAATGACAAGATGGGTGTACTATAGATGTGGATATACTTGAATTTAGATTTAGGTGTCAATCTTAGTAATAAAACAAAAATTGATATACTAAAGAAAAGTTATTAAAGAAATCTAAGTGGGGCGGTAACACTAAGTTTTAAATATGATATATGTATCATTCACCTAGGCTTAGTAGGCCTGAATTTTGGGGACAAAATTCCTTTTAAGGAGGGGTGAATGTTACATCCTTGAAATTTGTAGATTTCAAGCCTTTATGAAATTAAGGAACATATATCGATGATGAGTTTTGAGGGATCTTGGTTGATGATTCCAAACCCTTGACTCATAATTAAGGTTCAATTTAAGTTAATAATGAATGTTGAGCATATGTGATCATATGAGGCTAATATAAGATGCAATAGTTACCAAAGCCTCAAGTTTGGTATTTAGGAATGTGACTAAGCTCATGGAGCCTTTGGAAGGCCCAAGATGTGGTTCATGTGCCTTAGGGATGCATCTCGACCCAATTGGGATAATCATGGTTTGCATATGGGTCCTTGGGACATGAATTTGGATATTATGGATATTCGTGATCATAATAGATATCTAAGATCCGGAATGTTCATGGATGAGTTAAAGCCTTATCTTCTTCCTAAGGTTGGATAATATATAGTGGTTTATTGTCCAGAAACTTGAGATAAATAGGGGTTATTACATGGCTTTTGGGACTCTTGATAGGAAAAGAGTTTGACATATTTCCATGATACGAAGATAATTGATTTAAAATTTATATCTATGGAAAGAGATGACTTTGGATAACAAGTACATGGTTCTAGAAATTATCTTGTGCCTAATGATAGGAAAGGATTTAATAGGATTCCTCAGTTACTTAAACTTTCTTAAATCCAAACAAGAAAGTTGGTGGGTATCTTGCCTTTAAACCCACCCGTACAAGGAGTATATGATTAAACCATGCAATTATATACATGGCAAGAGGTAAAATGGTTTTGATAAGCCTTAAGGGTTGGGGTTTCCTACGAGACCTATGGTTTTTATAGAAAGAAGGGAGGCATGTAGATAATGCCTACCTTTTCTTTACCCATCGCTGTATAAGTCCTAAGGGAAATAGGATTACCAATCCACAAACCTAGCGTGGTATATATATATGGTGGCATGCACATAAGAGGAACCACCCTCGTTTCTCTTCCTTCCTTACGGTTTTTCCTCTTTCCTTAGCTTAGTATGAGTGTTCCTTTCTCTTTCCTTGCTAGTATGTCTCACCACAGATGAGGGTCGTGGACTTAGTATTCTTGAGAGAGAGGGCATCATGCACCACCACCGCTCGTGGCTGAGGGACGATTCCCTATCAATGTTGAAGATCAGTAGCAAGCACCAGCTGTAGATCTCACACCACCGACAGGAGAGAACCAAAACAACACCTGTTTGCATCAACAACCTCTTCGTAGCAAGTGCCGATGCAGAGTTGCCTCTTGGGCACTGGCCACAAGCACCGGTGGCATACACACAACAACGTTGATGCTCAAGGGAGCAGTTGTCGTCGGGGCGGCGTGGACATGCGCCTGTAACGGGCACCGGTCTTATGCTCGCTCCCACATAGGATTCCGTGAGGAGAGAGGACGAAAGTCGAGGAGGATGGTGGCGGGAGGCACCAGGGCTCTATCTCACTGCCCTTGCCACCAGAGGAAGGAGTGAGTCGAGCCGGGAGGAAGAAGGACGAGGAGGGCAGACACCCTTGGTCGGTGGGATCGATGTGTAACGCTGCGTCGCAGATAGGGAGGCGACACGAGGTTGGGGATGGAGTTGAGTGAAAATTACCCGCATAGCCCTGAGTTGCTGCATACCAAGTAAGGGTAAATCAGTCCTTTAGTTATGTTTTTAAGTAACCTGCCCACGTGGCAAATAAGAGGCTAGCAAACGCTGATGTGTCAGCGTGTGATTGGTTCAAATCTAATTGGCTTGCAAAATATGTAATTAATTATTGGTAACTCAGATTGCAACCTATAATATATGAAAATTGATCAAGAGAACGAGAGGAATCCAAATAAAATATTTTCATAACTTGATTATGTTTCTTTTTCTAAAAGTATACATGGTTTGATTAAGTATAAATGGAAAACCTATATTCGTCTTAATCTGATGCTTAATTGAATAGATCCGTTCATGATAGGCTAACACTTGATCTTGCCAAGTATAATAAGGAAATATGTGATGATGATGAATAATGGACGATTCTATATTTATAATCTTATTCATGCTATTTAGGGTTTTGAAACCAATATGGACATCTTGCTATGATCATAATGTTAGTAATATGATTTAGGTGTCACAGGTAACCTATTATGCTTAAGTTGATGATTAGGGTTTCACCTAATATGCATAATTGAAATTGTAAGCTTAGAAACCATAATATGATGGAATTAGGGTATGTAACCCTAATCCCTAGTCCAAACATGAGATAGTCCTAAACCCTAGTTTAGGAGCGCATCTAGATCTATGTAGTACAATGTGAATACATGGTGACACATATGTAGTATGCTTTGTTTCAGATACTTGTTGATTATAAGCTTGGTTGCTTGTATGTTTGGATACACTCATAAAGTATATGATGTTCTGCATGGTTTCTGTGATGGAATAAGGTACGTGGTTACACTTATGAATATACATGTATCGAATTCCAAGATTGTCGATGTTTCTCGATGAGATTGAACGACAAATAAACTACTTGGTTGTTTATTTACTTATTGCAAAATATAAAGTTCCTATGAGTATCATGTAAAGTAAATAATAGTATGCTGAACCCTGGGTTAGACTGATCTTAAGGGTAATGAACACGAGCCCCGGAGGGACAGTGATTACACCTGAGGTAGTTGACCAGATATGGGTTAGAATAGGAAAACAAGTTTATATTCTTATATGCAAGATAAAGATGTTTGCTTATATGTTACCTGTGATTATTGTTTGAATCCATGTACCAGTATAGCAATATACTGACTGCGTATTTGTTTGTCGGCATTTTAGGTATCAGATATACTTGATTCGTGGACATGAGGGTACATATAGAGATGTTAAAGACACTACAATTTAATCATGACGGTTTAGTTTTAATGGTTTGTCTTCACACATGTAAAAGTTAACTCTATTTAAAATCTATGTAATTCCTTAGAGGAGCTTTTTATGTAAACATGTAAATATTTGATCATTAATGGAAATTGTTTACTATTTTGTATTATTTCATGAATCTGATCCTGGAATTTATGAGTGACAATCTGTGACTTTAAGGTCTTTTAGACACTCAAAAGTGCGGGTCGTTACAGATACTCTAGAAGACCTATACACGAAAGAGATTGCCAGGTTACATGGTATTCCTGTGACTATTGTATCAGATAGAGATCCTTGCTTTTATTCTAAGTTATGGCAACAATTGCAAAGTTCATTGGGGACTAAGTTGAAAATTAGCACCGCTTTTCACCCACAAACTGATGGCCAGTCAGAAAGAGTAATACAAATCTTGGAAGATATGCTAAGAGCTTATTCTTTGGATTGGAGAGGCAATTGGGATGACCATCTACCTCTAAAGGAGTTTTCATATAATAATATCTATCAAACTAGTATTCAAATGGCTCTGTATGAAGCACTATATTGGAGACCTTGTAGATCTCTATTGTACTGGGACAAAGTTGGGGAAGATAAAATTTTGGGACCTGAGCTAATCCACCAGTGTGCAGAACAAGTGAAGTTGATCAAGTAGAGGTTACAAACCATACAAGATTATCAAAAGCAATATGCAGATAAAGAATGAAGGCATGTGGAATACAAAGTAGGAGATTGGGTTTATGTCAAGATCTCTCCCATAAAGGGTGTTACCAGATGGGGAAAGAAGGTAAAACTAAGCCCTAGATACATGGGACATTTTGTAATCATAAAAGAGATCAATGATCAAGCTAGCTACATGACATTTTTCATGTATCATTATTGAAGAAGTATATTGTCGACCCATCACATGTCATTCAATACAAGCCTCTCCCATTTTCCGAGGACTTTTCATATGAAGAAAAACCTATTCAAATCCTAGACCACAAGGAGCAACAACTTAGAAATCATACCATCCCAATCATGAAGGTGTTATGGAAACATCACGGGGTTGAAGAGGCAACATGGGAGCTAGAATCGGAGATGAAGGAAAAATATCCACACCTCTATGGTAAGTATTTTAATTTTCGAGGAATTTTTTTTTACTAGGGGAAAGGATGTCACAACCCAAATTTTCACAGTTAATGTATTTAATGGACCAACATGATCACTTAACAAGAATCCTCTGGAATTAACATCACATGAAAAATAGTTGTAAAAAATATTCTCAACATAAACCTTAAGGTAGATATTTTAAATAAATAACTTAGAAGTATCTTGATAAAGGGTTAAAGAAATCATACAAATTTTTTACATAAATATTGATGCACAAATTTTTTTTATTTAGCCAATTTATTAGGCCTACAAAGGTCAATATGCAAAAATAGGACCTATTCATAAATATTACATAAACTAAAAGGACCTATTAGTAGTAGATAATTTTCCAATAATATTCTTCACAATTTTCAAAACTTAAACACATCAACCACAACCCTTTATACATCATCCATAAACACAAGAATCTCACCTACAACTCACTTATTCATCATACACAACAAATACACCATCAACAACACCTTCTATCTTCTAACACCACAAAATGAACCATCAACAAGACCTTCTATTGTATCTTCTACCACCACTAAAAGAGCTCAAGGCAAAGCATTAACTAGGCTCATGATCATCACTCGAGTGTGCCCTCATCAAACCTTGCCAAGGTAGGGTGTAAAACCTCTTCTTTTGAGTCCGCACTCAAATCACATTCCTACGCTAGAGATTTCGGATAATGTATCTGATTCACATACAATGTTGAGTTTTCATTTGAAGTATTTATGGATTTTATTGATGTAATGTCCCTAGAAAAGAAGTCCTTTATCGAATTTCATATGCAATCTCTTTCCCTCCATCGACTACACCTTTTGTACAATAAATGTCTATATGTTTCTCCTTACCTTCTTTTTAACAAAAGCTAGTATCTCAAGGAAGTTTTGTATGACTTATGACTATGCATTACAAATTGCAGTATTGTAAATATCGATGACTTTCCTCATGTTTTGTCAAGATTATATGTATAGTTCAGAAAATGATAAAAGGTTTAATTTGTTGATTATTACCATGACACGTGACACTCTTGATTTTCTATGATTAATAATGCTTGTTGTTGAAATTCCACCTTAGTAGAGTTGTTTATACAGTCCATAGAGCCAGTGAGGACCGAAAGATTGAGATTGATATATTATGTTATGTTTGGATCCAAATCATATCCTTGGGATGGTCAAGGGATGAGGAATAGCCTATCTCTTACACCTACACCACCTTAAGGGTAGCTCAAGGGCTGCTAGTCTATGAGAAAAATCACTGAAGGCTGTGTATAATGGCTATGAGGTGACAACACCTGCACGAGGCTGCCAGACTATGGAGTAATATGGTCTGAACACTAAACCCACCTCGAGGGCAGAGCACAACCTGTAGGACTACCCTTAGAGTAGGCATCTAATCAAAGGCCTACAAACCACACTAGCTATGTGCAGTGGGACAGAGGAAGTCGTGAGGGTGGAACTAGCACATGTTTATTGCCGTTGTCTATGTGATAGGGCAACATGCATTGTGAATATATATGATTTTCTTATTCATGGTCTAAGTGACCTTAGATGTGGTTGCATGCCATGAGCTGGATCTAGGGTTGGTTAAGAATCCCTCTGGACTGAGTGGGGAATGATACAATAAAATAGTTGATATGATTTTCTCTTTTATTATGTGTTCCATTTCATTATCAAATGTTTTAACTTTCATATCATATGCTCAACTTTTATGTCTTTTGTATGTATAGACATATCTCTCATGTTATCAAATATTCCAATATTCATATGATCTGATTAAATTTTTTATGCCTCTCCATACTAAGACATTTGCCTAACTCCTCTTGCTACGGTTCTTGTTCCCCTCTCACCATAGGTTATAGAAGGATTTAAGTTCCATCATGTGGCTTTTCTGACTAGATCCTGGTGGGAGTAGCATCAGGCTCAAATGATCAAATGCTTAGTTGATGTTCAAATGTTTAAATGCTAATCAAGTGAATGTAATATTTGAAACATTGATGTAATTCATTTCATGTAATACAACATTTAAAGATGTAATAAATTTTTGTGGTTGCTATCTATTGCTTGATGCTTCTTCCATAACACCCTCATGTTTTAATCTCTGTTATTAAGAGTTAATTAAGAGGCAAAAATTGGGGACGTTACATGACGTGTCCGATGACCTTTGGAGACCATTCCTATCTACTGGGAGTAGGGTTGTCAACGGGTAAGGGTTAACCCACTTACCCTTTACCCCTACCCTATAGGGGAAGGGTAAGGGTAAATGATTTTCTTACCCTTTACACGCCTACCTGCTACCATCTAACCCGCTACCTTAGTGGGTAAGGGTAAGGGTAAGTGTTGTGTGCTTTCTACATCACCTTTTCACATGATTTCACACACAAATTCAGTTCATTTTGTTCTCATTTTGCCTCTATTCATATTATTCTTGCCACCTTTTTGTTATTTTGCTTATCACATGATGTGTATTGCAAATATGATTCAAAAGGATCAAATTGGAGATAGCCCAACTCAAATGCATCATCATTGGGACTTCTCCATGCCTTGCAGACGTTCAAAATTGTAATTCTACTGAAATAGCAAAGCACATGATGTGTATTATTTAAGACACGACGTGGGCATTTTCAGTTGGCCATATACTTTAGACGCAGAGGAAAAGTACACGACGTGTCCACCACAAACACGGCGTGTACCTGGGAATTCAGAACCGATCCTTGTACTTCTGGTAACGTACATGACGTGTTTTAATTCAGACACACTGTGTGCTTTACATTGGGAATAATTGTCGGAGACCAGGACACGACATGTCCCAAGGAGACACGCTGTGTCTCTGTCAGTTTCACTAATTTTAAAATATGACTCCTCTCATTTTTAAAGACAAAACCACCCTATGGAGCAGTTATCTTTGGTCATAATTTGAAAGTCTTTCGTCTAAGAGCACGGCTAGAGTAAGGAGGGTGATTTTAGGGTGGAAGAAGATGTTTTCTTACCAAAGAACCCCCATTCTTCTTCTCCATTTTCTTCTCCGGAGGTGCAACAGAGCTTATTCACTCCACAAGGCTTCTCAGGAGGGAAGTTGGTCCAGTATGGAGAAGTTGTAGGAGTGAAATTTTGTCCCAGCCGGAATTCTACTCTTCTTGGGTTACACCTTTGGTTCTCTTAGCTTTTCCTTCTCTAAACCATGTTGAACTATGAAATTTCTGCATATTTTCTGTTGTATATCATTATGGATGAGTAGACTCTTTTTCTTGGACATAGGAGAGTAGCTCCCATGTCATAGCATGTAAGGAACATGATAATTTCATACTAAATGCTAAGTTGCTTGTTTTTCCACCGCTGAGTACCAGTTTCTTGCTTCTTGCATGTATGACTGGCCACTTTATATGCATGTTTTATGCTTTCTTGCTTGATCTAAGAAGATAGGTAGGAGAGTAAGGAGGTACTCTCTTGGCAATTTCTTCTTTACCATGAGAGTGGAAATTATGGAGTTGAGGAGTAGGTTTGTGATCCAAAATGAAATTCATACATGAGAATGTTGAATTGAGTTAGGATTGTTGTACTTGCACCGAGAGGTGAAGTGCAACATACAACTCTCCTGTAAAATAAGTGCTTAGTATGTTTACATTTTGTGCTCCTATTTTATGCTATGATATGTTGGTGAAATCCTAAGTCCAAGATCCTTCCAAATCTGAAATCAACCCTCTTTTAGTAATCATTTACTATTTTGCTTAGTTCTGAAATTTTTGCTTAAATCTACCAAATCACATTTTTAAAACGGTCTAGATTGTTGAACCTTAGCACTATTGCGATTAATTGGTTACCAAACTCCTTGTATTCGATCTCTACTACAACTACTCTTGTATACTTGTAGGAAATAGCTAGTTGAGTAAAAGATCTTTCTTAAGATTGAAACTCATTAGTGTAACACTCAACAAGTTTTTGGCGCCGTTTCCAGGGAGCTACAGTTAATATAACTAGAGTAACAAGTGATAATTAATATTTGAGACTAGATCATCATTTCCATTTTCAAATTTCCATGTACCTTTTAGTTGTGTTCTTAATATCTCTTGCAATTTTCCAGGTTGTATGCGTTGCTCGCAAAGGGGTCTTCAAACATCTACATTGCTAGACCTTGAGATTGAACACACTTTTTCAAGCTTAAGAAGAGAAAGAAGAGTAGAGCAACCACTGCTAGGAGGTGTTCCACCATCACCATCACCATCTTCTTTGACTTTTGAAGAAACCGCACAAGAAGATCCAACCATGGAGGACGGCCGTCCTTTGAAGAATTTTTCCATGTCGGTTGCCACAAACATTTGTGGAGCCATTGATCTACCTGCAATGGAAGCAAACAACTTCTCTATTGCTTTCTTAATGATGTAGATGATCCAATAGAACTATTTTGGGGGTACCGTCAATGAAGATCCAAATCTTCATGTGGTTGAATTCTTGGAGTATATGAACACTTTCAAAATCAATGGTGCATCCGCCGATGGAGTAAGGCTAATGTTGTTCCCTTTCACCTTGAGAGATAGAGCCAAGCCATGGCTTTTATCTCTTCCTAAGAAGTCCATCAAAAGCTGGGATCAACTTTTAAATGCCTTCCTTGCAAAGTATTTTCCGCCGAGCAAAACAACCCAACTAAGGAACCAGCTCACAAACGTTTCTCAATCCGATGGAGAAACTTTGTATAATACATGGGAGAAGTTTAAGGACCTACAACGCCTTTTCCCTCACCATGGATTTGCCAACTAGTTGCTACTCCAAATGTTTTACAATGGACTGTTCTACAATACCGGCATGACACTGGATGCCGCAACAAATGGAACATTGATGAATAAGTCTTATAGGGAGGATTATGATATCATTGAAGACATAGTGCTCAACCATTGTCAATGGGGGTCAGATAGGAAGGCACAATCATCCTCTACAACTTGTTCTTCAATTGAGAAGCAAGGAGGGAAGCATATTATTGATTCTGTTGACCTAATTGCTACTAAACTTGATGTTCTTACACAAAAATTTGAGAAGATGACTACATTGCAAATCCAATCAATTGAAGTGATATGTAAAGCTTGTGGGAATTCTGGACATACTTCTTATTCATGATTTGCTCCTAATGCGAATGAACGGAGCCTAGAACAAGTCAATGTCATTGGTATGTAGGGGAACAAGCAATACAATCCCTATTCCAACACCTACAATCCAGGATGGAGAGATCATCCTAATTTCTCTTATCAGAATACAAGCAATGCTCAGAACTTCCAACAAGGGTAGCAGCAACCACTGCAGCAACAACACTTCAACCAAAAAAACAATGGGAATCCATCGGGCTTCAACAACAATAGGGGTTACCAACAACAACAACAACAACAACCCCAAAGTTCTTCCTTGGAGGCTATGATGGAGAAATTTATCTCCACACAGATGCAACAAAATGAAGAGTTTAGGGACAATGACAAGATCTTGAAGGATGCAATTGCCCAACTCTCCGCAAAAGTGGATGGCATTTCCACTCATACAAGGATGTTGGAAAATCAAATTGCCCAGCAAGCCTTGACGCAGCAAAAGAACACTCAATATGGTTCTCTTCCAAGCCAACTGGAGGTGAATCCAAGACAACAGGCAAATGCTATCACATTGAGGAGTGGAGCTAAAATCCAAAGACCTTCTCCACCCAAGGAGAAGAGTGTTGAGATCGCTGATGAAGAGAAGTCCGACACCCCTATGGGTGACAAAGGAAAAGGTACAATTGAGGTACCACTTTCTATTAAAGCAAATGCACCATTTCCGCAAAGACTTGCAAACACGAAGGAGGATTCAAAGTTTAGGAAATTTATGGACATTCTAAACAAATTCCATGTCAACCTTCCGCTAGCTGAAGTTATAGCAGAGATGTCGTCATATGCTATGTTTTTGAAAGACATCCTCACCAAGAGGAGTGGATCATGTAGAAACCGTGATGCTTTCTAAAAGAATCAGTTCTATAATTCAAAATAGACTTCTTGAGAAGCTAGATGATTTGGGAGCCTTTACTCTACCATGCAAGATTAGCAACACCACATTTGATAAAGGTCTTATAGACCTTTGAGCTAGTATTAGTCTCATCCCATCCACCTTGTGGCAAGAGTTAGATCTTAGAGATCTGAAACCTAAAAAGATGGACATTGAACTAGCCGATCATTCCATAAAATATCCCAAAGGTATCATGGAAGATGTGCTAGTGCAAATTGGTAAACTCTACACTCTTTGTGATTTTATTGTGTTAGATATGGTAGAAGTTCCTTCCAGTCCCATTATCTTTGAGAGACCTTTCTTGAGAAATGTTGGATGCCTTGTTGATGTCCGAGAAGGCAAACTCACACTTTGAGTTGGCGAAGAAGCCATGGAGTTTTCTGTATATGATGCCATGAAAGCACCTTCACGTGTAGAAGAAATCTATTTTATGGGCACTATTGATTCTGTTGTAGAAGAAGATCATAATGTTGCTAATTTGATACTGAACTACTGTGATGATGATGAAGTTACAAACAATGAATCTGAAAATTCTGGGGTATTTTCTATTGCTCAATCAGATGCTACTAATGAAGACACTTCACTTGTTGATGACAAAGCCAAAGAAAATGCAGTCAGGAGAAAGGTAGAACTCAAAGCCCTTCCACCAGGATTGAGGTATGCATTCCTTAACTCCGACTCTACTTCTCCTGTCATAATCAATAATGAGTTAACTAATGAATAAGAAAATAAACTGCTTGTTGAATTGTGCTTGTATAAAGATGTCATTGGTTACTCTATCAATGATTTGAAAGGCATTCATCCCTCCATTTGCATGCATAGAATAAACATGGAGGATGATGATAAACCCACCATTGAACCACCTAGACGTTTAAATCAAAATATGCTTGAGGTGGTTAAAAAGGAAATCTTTAAGTTGGTTGATGCCGATATCATTTATCCTATAAGTGACAGTCCTTGGGTTAGTGCCATTCATGTGGTACCTAAGAAGGGGGGTGCAATTGTCATCAAGGGAGATAGTGATGAGTTGATACAAACATGTATAGTCACGGATTGGCGTATGCGTATTGATTACTGGCGTTTGAACAAAATAAATCGCAAGGATCATTTTCCATTGCCATTTATCGACTTGATGCTTAAACGTATTGCAAATTTGTGTACTCTCTTTTTTGGCATCTTTTGGCGGTACACCCCTATTACATTTATGAGGGGTATGGAAGAGAGAGGGAGAAGGGGCTTGCCACCCCGGACTTGGGGTTTGGCAAGAAGATTTATTTGTCCCCATGTGTGAATTTCAAACTTTTTTTTGAATGTCGTTGCATAAGATAGAAAATACATATAGCTACATTATATGAGAGTAAAAAGAATAAGTTAATCTAATGCTAAAAATAAGAAAATCTGCATTTGATTCTATTTGATACTCTAAGGCTTGTCACCGTTTCCAAGAATTACTTTCATGATCATAGGGAACTTGATATTTCAAAGTTTTTTGAATAAATTTGATAATGCAATTGTTGTAACAAATTTCATTTTTGAAGATAAAATACAACATTCGGCCGACTAGATAAAGGCCTATGTTTGAAAGAAAAACAAAGCAATACAAAATAAAATGCAAAAAGAAATGCTGAAAAGGGAAGATAGAGGGTGGATCACGTACCACCCACCCCACCCCAGACTTAGAATATTGCTCGGCCCGAGCAAACTCTTAGAATGAGATGGAGGGAAGAGTCACTGCGGTGGGGGGTGCTGCTGGTGGGAGGAGTAGGTGTGTCCCCAATAAGGAGAGTCAGGACCGGGATAACTCTGCTACGCTATGTACTCCTCATATGCTAGTCGAGTAGGGGCATAGTGATCGCAGTCCACATACTAAGACTCCTGCGAATGCTGCATCAGGTACATGTGATTGAGCTGGTGGCCCTATCCCTGCTGCTCTCATTGAATCTCATCTAGATGAGTCTGGACCTCATAGAAGCCGTAGGGGCCGGCGTCGTCGTCTACTCGTCGGCCTTGGGCCCATTAGGAAGACGGGGTAGGAGTCCGGTGATCTCAGCCCAAAACTTATCTCTGTCATAATTGTCTGGGTAGGAGTCATGAGAATGCACCATACAATGTTCTAGCCAATAATCATCTCTTCCGTCGAGGATAAAATAAGTGATTTGACTGGCAGAAGACTCCAGAGTTTCCCCAAAAATTTGAAATTTGCAACTCGAGTTTCCAAAAGAACAGTGTAACCTGCGGAAAGTGATAAAAAATTCGAGGATGAGATCACAGTATACAGAGGTGACAATGGTAGGGAAAGATAAGGATGTGGTTTCTCCATAGGATAGTGTCGGTAGCATTGAGGATCCAAAGCATCTAGGTTTGTGCCGCACACCCAACGGGGAAGGGAAACATCAATTGCGTACATATCCTCATAATGTTGTCGGTGCTCGGTGCTAGTGAACTGGTCATAGCTACCCAGAATGGGAGCTATACGGGGTGAACGTGGGATGGTGGAGTCTGGATCATTGGCGGCCTTCTGAGTGCCCTCCATCTCATGGAGAAGCTCATCTGCCTCATCGATGTCACGGAGCATCTCTTTGGCCAACTCGGGGGAAGACTCGCCAGTAGTGGAGGGTGTGCGGAATTGGATTCCGGGATGAGAATTGGAACGGCGAGGAGGGTCTCTGGAAGAAGACGCAGAGGCCTTACCCTTTCCCTTATGGAAACGGTTAAACATAACCACTGCAGAGAACAAACCGATCAGTTGAGCAAGTAAATTGATTGTCTGGACAAGACCAACCGATCGTCTGGCTGATGAAATGAGCGTTTCGTAAATCTGAGACGGGCGGTTGGTAAAACGAAGCGGTCGGCTGAGTCTGGATCTGAGCATTCGGCGGAGCAAGCCGACAGCTGACTTGTCAAAAAAAATGTGTGGTGGTGAGGCAGGGCCGATCATTTGTCTGGCAGGCGAGACGGGAGGCGTCGCAGCCAGGCAGGCGGCTGAACAGATCTGTGATGGTGCAGCCGAGCAGTTGCGTCGAGCGGTGAGCGTAAGGCCCGAGCGGTGAAAATGGCTGGACGTCTGGCTGAAAACCAGGCCGATCATCCGAAGAGGCAGAAATAGTGCGCGGAGCGGTGGCAAAGGAACCAAGAACAACAACTGTGATGGTGCGGTCGAGCAGCTGCGTCGAGCGGTGAGAGTAGGGCCCGAGCAGTGGAAATTGCTAGACGTCCGGTTGAGGACCAGGCCGGTCGTTCGAAGAGGTGGAAATAGTGCACGGAGCGGCGGTAAGCTCGAGTGATCGAGTGAAAGTCAGGGTGGCGTCTAGGGTAATAGAGGAGATGGGAGAGTGGTCTTGTGTCGGGTTGGTTATATAGAACAATGGAGCAACGAGCCGATCAATTGGGTATCCAGCTGATCGGCTGGTCTATCTTGGGCACTGGACAGAAGAAGGTAAAGGGCGGCGATTGCATGTAAGAATTGTGGAATGGTCGGGGAGCGAGCCGAGTGGCTGGATGCCTAGCCGATCATTTGAGATGTCGAGGCATCCCAAAATCAGGCTCGAGCCGAGAGGCTGGTGCTGGTAACCGGTCGGTTCGATAACAAATAAGAAGGAAAATAGAACGTAAAAAGAAAAAGAAAAGAGACGAAAAAGAAAGAACAAGAAGGGAAGATAGTGTTGGGCTGCTTCCCAACTAACACCTTATTTTACGTCGTGGCTCGACAAGGATCATATTATTTAGATTTTAGGTAAGTTGCGGGGTCGGTTAGGTTCAGGTCTTCCAAGGGTGGATATTTGGTTGAGTCTGAGACGACGACATCTTTAGTAGTGATGTATCTTTTAAGATGGTGTCCATTGACCTTAAATTCACCCAAAACTTTATCCCAGAGAAGAAAAGCGTCGTGTGGATACGCACACTTGACAATGTAAGGGCCATACCATCTCGACTTGAGTTTTCCTAGGAAAAGTCATAATCTTGAGTTAAAAACTAAAACTTGATCCCCTTCTCTAATGTCTTTGCGCTTGATATGAACATCATGCCACACTTTGGTTCGGTCTTTGTAGATTCTTGTGTTTTCGTAGGCACTCATCCTAAGTTCATCAAGCTCATTCATTTGGAGAAAATGTTTCTCTCCAGCCCTGGAAAGGTCAAAATTCAAACTTTTGATGGCCCAACTGGCTTTGTGCTCTAGTTCTATTGGTAAGTGACATGACTTACCATAGATTAGTCTGAAAGGGGTGGTGCCAATGGGTGTTTTGTAGGCAGTATGATATGCCCACAGAGCGTCATTGATTTTTAACGCCCAATCTTTCCTAGTGCGTCCAACGATTTTTTCTAAAATAGATTTGATTTGTCTGTTGGATACTTCTACTTGTCTACTGGTCTGAGGATGGTAAGGAGTGGCGACTTTATGGTAAACTCCATATTTTTTCAAAAGAGCCTCAAAACTTTTCTCCAAAAAATGGGATCCCCCGTCGGAAATGACGGTGCGAGGGACTCCAAATCTTGGAAAAATGATATCTTTAAAGAGTTTCTTAACAAGTTTAGAATCACATGTTTTAGTGGGTATGGCTTCAACCCACTTTGACACGTAATCGAATGCCACTAAAATGTAAGCAAACCCATAAGAAGAAGGAAATGGGCCCATGTAGTCGTTCCCCCAAACATCAAATATCTCTAATTCCTGCCAATAAGTGAGAGCCATTTGGTCACGCTTGGAAATGTTACCCTTCCTTTGGCATTGGTCACATGAGAGCACATAATCATACGAGTCTTTGAAGATGGTGGGCCAAAAGAATCTGCATTGTAGGACTTTTCTAGCTATTTTTTGGGAACTCATATGACCACCATAGGGGCCAGAATCACATTGTTCCAAAATGGCGATGCTTTCTTCGTGGGAAACACAACGATGATATAGACCATCGGCACAAAGTCTAAAAAGATAAGGTTCATCCCAATAATAATTTTTGACGTCAAGTAAAAATTTAGCTTTAGAGTGTCCCGTATACTCGGGATGCAATACACCTGTGGCTAAATAGTTTACGAAATCGACAAACCAAGGGAATTGGGAGTCTACCTTAAGCAATTGGTCATCGGGTAAGGATTCATTTATGGGGTTGTCATCGATGGGGCTATATCTAAGTCGACTTAGGTGATCAACCATGACATTTTCAGAACCCCTCTTGTCTAAGATTTCTAGGTCAAATTCCTGCAATAACAAAATCCATCTTATGAGTCTGGGCTTGGCATCTTTCTTGGTCATGAGGTAGCGAATGGCTGCATGATCAGTGTAAACAACAACCTTTGATCCAACATGATATGAGTGGAATTTATCAAATGCATAGACAATGGCTAGAATTTCTTTTTTGGTGACTGTGTAATTTTTCTGAGCTTCATCCAAGGTCTTGGATACATAATAAATGACGTGGTGTTTCTTATCAATTCTTTGTCCTAAAATGGCACCTACAACAAAATCACTAGCATCACACATGATTTCAAAGGGTAAGGCCCAGTCAGGAGCACAGATGATAAGAGTGGTGGTGAGAGCATTTTTTGAACATAGAAAGCTCTCCATGCATGCCTTATCAAAATGGAAAGGCACATCCTTTTATAGAATATTGGTGAGAGGTTTTGTGATTTTGGAAAAATCACGGATGAATCGCCGATAGAACCCGGCATGCCCTAAGAAGGCTCGGATGTCTTTAATAGAGGTTGGGGGAGGTAGCTTGGTGATGACCTCAATCTTAGCTTGGTCTACTTCAATGCCCTGGTTGCTCACCTTATGGCCTAGAATAATACCCTCCTTGACCATGAAGTGACACTTCTCCCAATTAAGGACTAAGTGTGATTCAATACATCTATTAAGGACAAGAGAGAGGTTTTGAAGGCAAGAATCAAAACTATCTCCATAGATGGAGAAATCGTCCATGAACACTTCCATGACAGTTTCAGTTAACCCTGAAAAAATAGCGGACATACATCTTTGAAAAGTGGCTGGTGCATTGCACAGGCCAAAGGGCATTCGTCTAAAGGCGTATGTACCAAAAGGGCATATGAAAGTGGTTTTCTCTTGATCTTTAGGATGGATGGGAATCTGATAAAAACCTGAGTAGCCATCTAGATAAAAAAAGTATTGTTGATGAGCTAAATATTCAAGAACTTGATCTAACAAGGGAAGAGGGAAGTGATCTTTCCTAGTGGCTTTGTTGAGTTTCCTATATTCAATGCACATTCTCCATCCTGTGACTATGCGAGTGGGGATGAGTTCATTCTTCTCATTACGAATGACAGTAGTCCCTCCCTTATTGGGAACAAATTGAACTGGGCTGACCCATGGGGAGTCGGAGATGGGATAGATGATTCCTACAGTCAAAAGTTTGATCATATCTAGACAGACTACTTCCTTCATATTTGGGTTGAGTTTTCATTGTGGATCTCGAGAAAGGTTTGTGGTCTTCTATCATAGGGATTTTGTGGATGCAGATGGATTGATCTATTCCAACTAAGTCTGTCATTTTGTACCCCAAGGAAACTCCTTTTTTTCTAAGTTCACCCATAAGTTTGTTTTCTTGTTCGAGTGGAAGGGAAGAGTTTATGATGATCAGGAATAGTTCTAGCTCATCAAGAAAAACATATTTCAGACCTATGGGGAGAGTCTTCATTTCTGGGGCCTTTGGTGGTTCATGTTATCTTTTATGGTGGAGATCATTTTAAGGTCCTCAATCTCAACACATGGGATTTCCTTAAAGTTATCCAAACGAATCTTGAGTTGATTTAATGATTCATTGTCAAAATCACATTCGGTGGGGATAGTGAGGGCGGTGCGTAAGGGGTCATCAACTAATTCCCATTCTTGCCTTAGTTGAGATAATTCATCAATGCAATCAAGGAGGTAGACTTCTTCCTCAAGACTAGGTCCCCTCATGCTTTCAAACACCCTAAACTCAAGGTTTTGCTTCCCTAGCCTTAACAAAATGGTGCCAACCTCGACATCAATTAGGGCACGGGCAGTGGCTAAGAAGGGACGTCCAGAAATGAGAGGGTAGCATAAATCTTCCTTGATGTCCATGATCACAAAATCACAAGGGACATATGCATCATTTTCAACTTTTACCGGAATGTCTTCTATGATTCCCATGGGTTTGGTTGTGGATGAGTCTTCTAGTTGGATGGTCATGGCTCACTACTACAGAAATAGCGTTCAGTGTCGCTTTTCTGGGCGTCGGTTATTTCAGACAACCGACGCCTATAATATTAGGCGTCGGTTATTTATGCAAACCGACGTCTATATTCGAAGACCAGCCAGACACAGGTACCGCTTTGTATTCAGCGTCGGCTGAGTATAACCAACCGATGCCTAAAGGCGCCCACAAAATCCAATTTTCGAGCGAAAAAAATCTGGGTCACATACAACGTCGGTTGTTTAACGATTCACCGACGCCTATGTAAAATGAAATTTTGTGCGAAAAGTTCCACTTTCAGTGTCGGTTATCCTGGGATAACTGACGCTGATAATAGTTCCAGCCAATTAATTTGGGGTAAAGATTGTCTAATTGGACGTCGGTTTTTTACGATCAACCGACGCTGAAGATAATAGGCGTCGGTTGTCGTAGATAACCGACGCTGTTGACCAACTTAATAGAGGCCCGATCACCCGACTCTTCCCCCTTTCTTCCTATTTCATCGATTCTCCTGTGCGCTGCTCGTCACCGCTCTCCCAAAATCGCCGCCTGGTGCCTGGTGCCTGCTGCTTCTCGCTTTCTGCCGACGATCCCTGCTGCTGCTCTGCGTCACCGCCGCCGCCGCCCGCTCCTTCCTCCCTGCTCACACCCTACTGCGGCGTTATCTTCTTGCTTGCCTCCACTGCTCACAAGGTATTAGCCGTAGCACCTTCTTCCTTGTCTTCTTCCTTGCCGCCCGCTGCTCTTCTCTACTTGCTGCTCTGACTTCAAAACCTAAGACTAGTTAGTGTTCTACTTCTTTCACTGAGAACTGAGAAGAATGGCCTACCACGGCCGTGCTGGGCAGCACGGCCGTGGTAGGCCAACACAACCACGACCGTGTTTGATTTGATTTAAACCCTAATTTGATTTAAACTTGTCCATTCTAGCATCCTAATTTGATTTGATTAAACCCTAACATTGATGAAACCCTAACATCAATTGTGATGAAACCCTAACATGTACATATCTATTATTGTGTTTGTTGGCCTAGAAACCCGTCCAAGATTGACTCATTAGGAGTAAATCTTGGATAGTCCCCGGTTTGGGACTATTCTTGAACACCTAATCTCACTTAGGATGTAAGTGTATAATGTGTATTGGGTTTTTGAGAAAATTTTAGTAGCATTTCCCTGTTTGTTCTCTAAGTACATATGTACTTAGAGAACAGTGGGGAAATGTTGCCGAAATTTTCTTGAAAACCCAATACACATTATACACTTACTAGTGAGATTAGGTGTTCAAGGATGGGATAGGTGGTACACATTTATTATATATAATAATGACATCACATGTGTTTGTTGGCCTAGAAAGTGAACAATCATTGTTCTTTATATTACTTGTACATTGGTATAAATTAGAATGAACAATCACTAAATTATATACTGTTTGTATGGAGTCCGACTTCATTGTAGATATCTATTATTGTGTTTGTTGGCCTAGAAACCCATCTAAGATTGACTCATTAGGAGTAAATCTTGGATAATCCCCGGTTTGGGACTGTTCTTGAACACCTAATCTCACTTAGGATGTAAGTGTATAATGTGTATTGGGTTTTCGAGAAAATTTCGGTAGCATTTCCCCGTTTGTTCTCTAAGTACATATGTACTTAGAGAACAATGGGGAAATGCTGCCAAAATTTTCTTGAAAACCCAATACACATTATACACTTACTAGTGAGATTAGGTGTTCAAGGATGGGATAGGTGGTACACATTTATTATATATAAGAATGACATTACATTATACACTTAGGATGTAAGTGTATACCCTAATCTTTTCCTAATATATACTTGTTTTCTCTTTGATCATAGCATGGATAGATCATGTATGTCCATTCGTAATCGTTGCACCCCAGAGTTTATATCTGGTCTTGATCAGTTTATTAGATTTTCCGAGGAACATAGGAAAAAACCTACAGATAGGTTCTACTGTCCATGTAGGCATTGCGGTAACAACTTGAAAGTCAACACTGGTGAGGAAATCAAAAGTCATGTCATGTGCAAAGGGATTGTACAAGGCTATACAGAATGGCACTGGCATGGAGAGATTTCAAAATTGAAACCAGTAGATGTCGATAGCAGTGCTTGGGTGGAAGAAGAAATTGCCTCCGATGACGTAAATGTGAACGAACCAGTTCCAGCAGACATCATTGATGCGATCCACCTCCTATCTTTAGAAACATTGTGCATGATGCTGAGATACTGTTATACACAGGTTGTGCTAAGTTTACGAAGCTTAGCGCTGTGTTGAGATTGTATAAGTTGAAAGCTAACAATAGATGGAGCGACAAAAGCTTCACTTCATTGTTGACTTTGTTGAAAGAAATGCTTCCTGAAGGAAACGAGCTGCCAATCTCAACATACCAGGTAAAGAAAATGTTGTGCCCAATGGGAATGGAGGCCAAGAAGATACACGCATGCCCGAATGATTGTGTATTATTTCAAAAGGACTATGTAGATTTGAAAGATTGTCCAAAATGTGGTGCGTCACGGTATAAATTGACGACTTCAGGGGAGTCCAAAACTGGTTCTAGTGCCAAGGTGTTGTGGTATCTACCTATAATATCACGGTTTCAACGCTTGTTTGCAAATCTGAAAGATGCGAAGAATTTGAGGTGGCATGCAGATGTTAAGAAAAATAATGATGGGATCCTACGACATGCGTCTGATTCCCCACAGTGGAAGAAGATTGATCTATTGTACCCCAAATTTGGTGAAGAAGATAGGAATTTAAGACTTGGGCTTTGTACAAATGGGATGAATCCGTACGGGACATTGAGCAGCCAACATAGCACTTGGCCAGTCATGCTTGTTATATACAATCCTCCTCCCTGGATGTGTATGAAAAATAAGTACGTTATGTTGTCGTTGTTGATATCGGGCCCTAAACAACCCGGAAATGATATCGATGTTTATCTTGAACCTTTGATTGATGACTTAAAGAAACTTTGGGCTGAAGGTGTGATGACCTATGATGCTTCAGTAAGAGAGACATTTCGTTTGTACGCTATGTTGTTTTGCACTATTAATGACTTTCCAGCATATGGGAATTTGTCTGGATATAGTGTCAAAGGAGCTAAAGCGTGTCCTATATGTGAAGAAAACACTGATTCAATAAGACTAAAACATGGTGGCAAGACTGTTGGGTACTATGATAAGTATGATGACTCCAGTCCATTCTTAGTTGGGTTGCCAACTCCACAAAATATTGAAGCTAATGATGACTTATATGTGCGCGGAGATCACAATGAAGGATTGTTAATTGATAAAAGATCACAATTTTAGAGACATGTATGTTTATACAAATGCTAAATGTTTGCCTTTTTCTAGTTAATACAAATGATAAATGTTTGCCTTTTTCTAGTTAATACAAATGCTAAATGTTTGCCTTTTTCTAGTTAATACAAATGCTAAATGTTTGTCTTTTTAATAACATTTTCAGATGGCTGACCATGATGAGCATGATGTCCATGATGAGCATGAAGTCCATGATGAGCATGCTGTCCATGACGAGCATGGTGAGGATACCAATGTAAGTTCTAAAAACATATCCTATATTTCTATAAAATTCATTATCTTCTAGTTATGTCATATATCCTATATTTCTATATTGGGCTAATTCAGTGTGTTTATTTTTGTCAAATTTTAGGTTGATGATGCACATGTACCCACTGAAGAACTGGAGCAACTTGATGCGCAGCACCATACACTTAACAAGAAAAGGGGCATCACTCTGTTGAAGAAGTTAATAGCGCTAAGTGGCAGTGGATCCAAATTGGTTGTGAAGTTTGATAATGGAGGAAATGCAATTGGAGTGAACCGCAATAATTTTGTAAACTATCTTGGGTGTACCACTCGGAGCCATTGTGGTGTTAAGTATGATAATTGGCATAAAGTTCCTCAGGGGAAAAAGACTTGATATGGAAGGATTTATGCGTGAGTTATTATTAATTGCAATTCTATTTTGTAGATTACAAATTCTATTATTTGCAATTCTATTTTGGATACTAGTTAATAACATTTCTATTTTACAGAATCTGTTTGCATTGGATGAGAAGTTGCATCATAAAAGTGTGATGCAACGCGCTGGAAAGATGCTTAGGAATTATAGGACAAATCTGAACAGAGAATACATAAAAGAGGGTGATAAGAAGAAGAAGTCAGCCCTTGAACAATGGAACTTCTTGGACAAAGAAGATTGGGACAATTTTTTTGCTTCAAGAAAATCTGAAGAATTCAAGGTATTAGGCGTCACTCCCAATTTAATTAATATACATTGTATTCACCTATTCAAGATTAAAATTTAGTGCTACTAACCAAATCATTAATGTGCATACTAACTAGGCCCTCAGTGATGCACAAAAAGCAAGGCGTGCACTGAATGTGCATGACCACACTATGGGTCCAAAAGGCTATGCAAGCGTTCACCAAAGACTACAGGCGGAGTCTGCGGCTACTCAGGAGTCTGCTCCTACTCAGGAGTCTGCCACACCCATACCTCGCCATGATATCTGGATAGCTGGGAGGCAAAACAAGAAGGGTGAAATAAAGAAGCCCGTAACTGCTGAGGCGGCTGCGAAAATGGTAAAATACAACTCTTAGAGCAATCGTTTGAATATTGATTATTTGTGGTGTTAACTTACCAATTTCTGTTGATGGTGATTAGCGGGAGCTGCACGAGCAGAGGAAACAAGGCACGTTCATTCCTCAGGGCACAAGGGATGAATTGACAGTTGCTCTGGGTAACCCAGAGCATCCTGGACGTGTTAGGGGTGCAGGCGCTGGTGTGGGCATCAAAGCATTCTTTGGGCCATCCCAGTGCAAACCCAGAGTGGGACTTTCTCAAGAAGAGGTAACCTATTCTTTTTTTAGAATGTTACTGCAAAAGGAAATTCAATAATAAGAAGCTAATGTTTCTTTTATCCATGTATAGGAGAATAAGAGAGTCGAGGATATAGTTTCTAAGAAGGTCAATGATATAGTTGCTGAGAAGGTCAAGGAAGAAATAGTGCGGTGGCAGGCATCTCAGGCTTCCAATCAGCCTATGACGACCCACTCTTCTCCTGATGTATAGACTGCGAGTAATCCTGGAGACCCATCGCCTAGCACGTCTCCTGTAAGTAGTATTGTTTATGACATTGTAGCTAGTCTTTTCAAGATGATATGTTTTCAAGATGATATGTATATATGTATAACATTCTTTACGTAAATTTGTAGGCATTGAAGCCATGCCGCTTAAGAATGCAAGACTATGTTGTTGCAGAGGCGCGGGCTTACCCGTCCCTTCCTGGGGCAACGTTTCATGGGACTCCACTGCCACAGGGCTACGTTCGTGTGAGCCCGATATGTGTATTACCCGATTGGAGGGAAGCTGCATTGCCATATGCCCACCCAGATATTGATACACTTGGTGAGGTAGAAGGCGGGGTGATATTGTGGCCCAAAGCAGATGTCGTCTACACTACTGAAATTGTAAGATAAATTTACATTACTTTAGATTGTTAATGTGTATATATGAGGTCAACTGATATGAAATTATATATACAGGTTGAAAAGAAGACACCCGGAGCACCTAGGCCTCCACCTCCACTTCCTGCATTATCAAGTTGGGTTCCAACTGACCTAAAATACCCGTTAGGTCCTGCTTGTAGGGGAATGGCATGTTGGCTACGGGCACATAATATACATTGCCCTATAGTTGTTTCTTTAGAAGCAGATTATGCAAGTCAATCATATGATAGCTCTTTATTTATACAAGATATTATTGAGCTGTTTATGTATGCTTGGTTGAATACATCAATGATAGAGACATGGATAAGGTGAGATCTTGTTTATACATCCATATACCTTGTGTAAGATCCGATGATCTGGTTTCTTATATATTAATGCATATGTAATACATGTTTTGCAGCTACTTAGTCGAAGATCAATGCAAACAATTTGCATTTGATCATGTAGGATTTTTTATTCCATCATTGATTAGTATGGTAGCTAAAGACCCTGATAGTGTTCAACAATACTATATAGATGCTTTTACAATTTTTGGTCAGCAAAAGAAGACGATAATAATAGCTCCATTCATTGTCAAGTAAGTTTACTTTATTTATAATTTGGACTTGAGAAAATTCCATTTTTATTGTGCATTTTGAGTTATTAATTTTTAACTTTTTTACCTCTAGCGGTAGACATTGGGAGTTACTAGTTATTGTCCCCGGGACGTTCACTGTTTATTATCTAGATCCTGCGGCAAGTACATTGAACACTAAAATTGGACACACATTGAGAATGCCATTATTCTGGTGAGAAATATTTCATTTTTATATCCGTTAACATATGTTATTACATTACTATTTAATTATGCAATTTACTGTGTTACATTAACATGTAGGGGTTTAGATGCATTCAAAAATGCTGGAGGAAATGTCCCAAGGAGAAAGAACCAGCCAATAATTTGGGAGAACGTAAAAGTAAGTTCTCGACTCCAATGTATATATTATTTATGTGAACTGTACTTAGTTGTATTTTTTAATATTTTGTATGTTTCAATTTATAGTGCGCTACACAAGACAACGGCTGGGCATGCTCATACTATGTGATGCGATTTATGCAGTTGATTATCCGACATGTCGCATTGGATATTAATACCATACATGAGGTATTATATATAGTCTCATTAGTTAGTATGAAATATATCAATCTTATTTTTATATTATTACTTATATATATACATCATTCTCTTTGCAGGCGTTTAAAATCGACCACACTATAGGTAAACACTTAAAAAATGTACATGCTCCATATACGATGGAAGCATTAAATGAAGTAAGAGAAGAATGGGCAAAAGCCATACAAGCAGTGGCGATTGTAAGATATAATTGGGATGCTGATAGCGATCCTGAATGATATTTTGTAAATGAATATTTCTGAATGTTTATACATGTATTTGAATGTTTCTACATGTGTGAATGTGAGAATTGAATTGATGTCTGAATGTATCTACTTGTGTGAAAAAATATTTGTTGATTTTGCAGGTTTGTGGCCTGTTTGTAGGCTGATATCAATGGATGTCGTAAACCTGCAGTTCAGAAAACTGAACTACAGGTTCTCATCCTACTGACCAGCCACAGCAGGCCTGCAAACTGATAAAAAAAATTTAAAGTATAGGCGTCGGTTATTTGTAAAACACCGTCATCAAAGGCCTATAGCGTCGGTTATTTGATAAAAACCGACACCTAATATGACAAACAACCCGACCGTGTAGGAAAGCACGACCGTGGTGGAAAAAGCGTCGCTTATTTGTATACAACCGACGCCTATAATACTAAACACGGCCGTGCAGCGAAGCACAGCCGTGCTTCTCCGTGTCGTCTGGGCTTATGGCGTCGGTTGTTCCGTTGTTAACCGATGCAGAAAGTGTCCTAGGTGGTGCCCTTTTTTGTGGCACCAACCCTATAGACGTCGACCAACTATATATAACCGACGCCGAAGAGTTCGACCTTTAGCGGCGCCCACATAGGCGTCGCTGGAAAACCGTCGCCAAAGGGTGTTAAACGACCGACGCCAAAGGCCTATTCTGTAGTAGTGGTTGTGGGTAACATTCCATTGAATCCTAGTCTTTTGCAAGGGCTATAAGGCATGATGGATATAGTGGCTCCTAAATCTACTAACCCTTTTCTACAAGCATTGTCACCCAAGTAACATCCTATTCCAAAAGAACCTGGATCCTTCTGTTTTTTAGGCATATTACTCAGGATAATGTCTGAAGTGGTCCTAGAAAGTTTAACAGTCTCATATTCTTTAGTAACATACTTCCTAGTCAAGAGACATTTCATGTACTTGGACCACGCGGGCATGTCATCCAAAGCATCAAGGAAGGGAATGTCGACATGTAATTTTTCATAGCATCCCTAAATTTCATGAAACGGGCATCAAGTCTTGTTTGTTTGAGGCGGGCTTGGTAGGGAGGTCGGGGTTTTTAGATTGGTTCTTCGTCTTCTTCTTGAGGGGTTTCGGGGGTGGGGGTTAGGGATGGCAATGGGGCGGTTTGGATACATCCATTTACTGCTCCGGCTGCATCCATACAAATATTCATCCACGGCCACCCAGTCCCAAATAAAACCACTGAAATGGACATCCGTCGTAGGGGAACCATGGACGCCCGTAGTAATACCAGAAAGCCTTTCAACCGCGTGAGATGTATTGACCGGTTTTTTTGTTTTTAATAGTAGAAATTTTGACCGGCTTTTTAGCCCCCCCCCCTCTGTCATGTACTATCCGGCACCGTGATGACGACAACAAAAATTTACTCCTCGCACACTTTGCCTTCTTCGGTCACAGACTCACAATGACATTCATCTTCTTCCTTGTAACTCTGACCTTCTTCCACTACATCATTCGAAGACTTTCTACCATAACCTTCATGGCTGCGTTTTTCTAATGCTTTTGAGCTAAACGTCTTTCAAGGTTCTAGAGGGCTGGCTGCTGTCAGTTATGGGATGTGAATCATATCGTCGCCGCAGGATGCCGGTGCCGGCGCCAATGACGACTGGGTTCAGGCTACTTTGGTAAGCCCTCAAGTACAAGAAAGTGGTACATGTCACCACGGTGCTGACCTGAGCTCGTTGAGATCGCCATACTAGCTGTTGCATAGTACTCTTCATAGTCTTAGTTGGTCGTGTTCTCTAGTTGTCGAAGGCCATCTTTCTAGTTATGTATGTCATCTATGGTGTCTCTAGAGGTGTCTTCCGGTGGTTGAGATGCCTATGACCGAACACGTCCGACAAGTTCAACCTGTATGCGAGGTAGGCTACAACGGGAAACAGCAACGGCGAGGAGGTACGGGTCTAGAATTATTAAGGGAGGGAACTGCAAAGTAGTGAGAGAAGAGACCGGTTCGGGTGCCTGCAACCACCCGCACCATAAAGGTGGTTTTTATTTTTCACAGGAACCATTACCCGCGAGATGACTGGTTATACCAAAATTATGGTTTGGGCGGTGTGGTTTGGTTCGGATGATGGACGCATGGTTTTTTTGCCATGCCTAGTGGGGGTGGATGGTTTGAATGTAGCTTCGGGTTCGACAATGACCATGTCCTCATCCTCAAATTCTAGAGGTGGGTTTGGAGATTTTTCAGGAGGTGGAGGAGTTTGCACTTTTCCCGAATGAGTAGAGACAACCTTGAGTTGTTCGGGATGTTTGGGGTTGTTTTCGGGCTGCCCTGCAAAAGTCTCGGCAGGGGGTTTCTATTGGGCAAATAGAAGAGCTAGTTGGGCATCTGTCGCCTTTTGATGAGCTTGTTGAGCAATGATGATTTGCTCCAAGGCAGCTATCCTTTCGTCTGATGAAGTGGTGGTGGTAGGAACATTTGGTTGAGGGGGTGGTTGATTGTGGTTTTGAGGAGGAAGGTTTAAAATTTGAAATTGTTGTCCTTGATATGGTGGTCAGGTTGGATAATTTCCTCGGTAATTTCCTTGGTTTTCAAAATTCCTTTGGTTGTTGTATGGGAATCTGGGTGGTGGCCGATTGTTACCTTGAGGGTAGGGGGGCCTTTGTTGGGTTTGGAGCTGGCTAGGTTCTCAGAACCTGAAGGGTTCCCATATTGGAAACCAGGGTGGTTTCTAGTTTGGTTGGGATTATAGTAACCTTGGCCAGGTATGGTATGGATTGAGTTGAGGTCCTCTGGTTGTTGTCCTATTTCAGGTTTCATGGGCATGTTGTAGAGATATTGACAGTGGAGGGTGGTATGGTCGTATCCTTGACAAATACCACAAAGAGAATCCATGGCTTTTAGTTGTTGGGGTGACTCCCTAAGGGTGACCAAGGATGACTCTAACCGATCTTGTTTTAAGGCAATTAATTTGAGGCTTTCTGCTATACTTTGGATATCATTATTAACTTCTGCTTTGGCTACCTTAAGGATTCCACCAATTCCTCTTCTAGCCCTTGTTTCGGAAGCCCATTTGACTACTTCCCATGCGCTAGTCAAACTTTGATGCATGAAATTTCCTCCAGATGAGGAATCAAGAAAGAATTTGGTATCATCATCAACACCATGGTAGAAGATCTCTATGAGTTGGGCTTGAGAGATATCATGGTGGGGTACTTCCTAAGTAAGTCTTTGAACCTTTTCCAGGCTTCTCCTAAAGACTCTCCTGGGGACATGGAAAAGTGAGTTATTTGACCCCTAAGTTTGTAGGTGAGAGACGGGGGGTAAATTTTTTCAAGAAACTTGCTTTGTAGAACTTCCCAAGTTGTGACATGGTCTTCGCTCTCCATAGTGTTGTACCAACTACTAGCTTGGCCGGAGAGGGAATACTTGAACAACCTAAGGCGGATGGCATCTTCAGAGACACCATGAAGTTTGTTCAGAGAGCAAAGGTCAATGAACCTTTGGAGACGATCTTGGCAACTTTCTCCATTGTTTCCTGAGAAGGGGTTGACTTGCATCATGGTAATCCATTGTGTTCGGAACTCAAATTGTGGAGCAATGATGTCAGTAGGTATGACTGGATGTTGTGCATAGGCAGTTTTTAGAATAGAAAAATCTTTTAATTGTTTTTGCCTTTCGACTTCCCTCCTATCGACTTCTATGGCTTCTTGTTCAGCCCTATAGGCTGCTCATTAAGTGGCTTCTCTTTCCACTTGTTCAGCTTGGATGAGATCTCTTTGAGCTGTGAGAGCTTGGTCGATTCTATGGGTGACTTCTTCTTCATTCATTCTTGCTAGATTTTGACAATTTAAATGATGAAAAGTCCTTTCTATTTCCAGATCAAACGGTTGAGAATCAACATTTGGGCATCACATGCACAAATGAAGTAGTTAATTGTGTGAAAAAAAAATGGACTTCCGGAATGGAAACTCGGCAGAAGGAGTAGCACTTCCGGAATGTTACTCAGAAAGCAAAAAAAAGGAAAAAAAGTTTTTCAAAAATTTTGGGCTTCGAAGAAACAAATCTGTTGTCCCTGGCAATGGTACCAAATTGTTAATGCGTCGTTTAGAACTTACAATCACTAAGATAATTGTCCTAGAGTTTAATCCCTTTTCAACTTTCCAATTACGGCTAGTATAGAAAGGGTCGATCCCAAAGGACAACTTTTTAAGATTGTTTCTTTTTATCCCAATTGTTTTAAGAACTTATTATTTGTTTTTGGTATTTTTCAGATTTGGAACAGAAAGTAAAAGTCAAGTTTTGGGGGTTGGTGATTAACACTAAGGAAAGAAATGCAAGAATGGAAATGCACTTAACAAAAATATAAATTTTCCCTATCACAAGGAAAATTAAGATTGTTGTTAGCACAAGAAAAACTATTATGAATGAAAAGACTATAGATTAAAGAAAACAAAAGCAAGCAGTGATTAGATCAAGAGATGAGAATCGAGGCTTTAGGGGTTTTCACCACCTTAGCCTAGGTAAAATCAAACTAATCCTTTAAAAACAATGGATTCGATGAAGGCAAGTGAATTAATAAAAATCCACTAAAGATGGACTCCACATGAGCCCATTGGTCCTGGTGCTCATGCTTCCTAGTTCATCATCCTAAAAGAAGAAGATTCACGGTCGTTTCAAAACTCCTATGCGATTGGGTTTGTTCTTCTAAATCTGAACTTCCACGGTCACATCCATCCAGATTAACTTTTGATCAAATCAATTAATTACTTTGATAGATCAATTAGTTATCAAACCCAAAAGCCATCTAGGATTGTTTATAAGGAAAAGTCAATAAAACCATGGCTAAGGGGTTATTCCCCTTGCCTCGATAAAGAACTACTCACTCATGGAGAAGGAGCAAAGAGAGATGGAGGAAGGAAGTGATCTAGCCATCTTAGAGTCTTATGACTACTGATCCTCGATTAGAGACAATGAAGATGGCTGCCTCTTCCTTCCTTGATCAATTGCTCAAGAGAGGGGAGGAGGAGAAAAGAAAGTACTAGATCTAAACACAACGGAATAACAGAATAACATGTAAAAAAATTGCAAGGCTACTTTATTTCAGAACTAGAAGAATACAAGACATTTTTTTTCTCTAGAATGCTAATACAAGAAAACCCGAGATGTATCTGGGAGGAGGAAGTTCCCCTCCTTTTATAGGAGAGGTAGGGGGCACTTTTACAATTAGGGTAAAAAGCTTTGAGGCTGGCGGCTGGTTTTTTTGGCTGTCTACGCGTCGCCAACCGACCGGTTCAGAAGTGAACTGATCGACTGGCGCTGGTGGATGGAGGCTGCCAAGTGATCGACTGCCAACCCTAATTAGGGTGGTGGCACAGTTAAAACATCTTGGTGTATTTCTTCCCATCAATAGGGCTTGGGCCGAGCGTTTGGACTAGGAATCGGGCAATCTGGCCGGTCGTCTGATTAAAAGCAATGATCGACGCTAGAACACAAAACGAGCGGTTGAACAATTGAGACAATCGGGTTGTGATAGTGAAACGATCGGTTGGTGATGTCAGACGATCAACTCAAGTTCTGAAACTGCAATAAAATACACAAGATTGTCAGATTTCTGATGAAAATGAGAAAATATTAATTTGTGCAATTTCAAGAGATGAATTGAGTATTTCTATGTGACAAGATTAATAGTTTGTAGAAAAGAAATGTTGAAATAGCACTCATCAATTTCGTGTGAAATGGCCTTGATTGATTGATGATGGGCTTTGTTGGCCGTTGAGCCCAATTGAAAAGAAAAGAGAAATAAAAAGGAAATATTTTTATTTAAATAAAAGGAGAATATGTGAAATAGAAATAGATAAGAGGATAAAGGTAAGTAAATATTATCCAATATGGTATTCATGCCTTTAGGTTTTCTTGAGGTCCAAGGGACCCAAAATAATAAGATGATAGCAAAGGGAAAAGAAATACTAATTAATTTTGGATTAATTAAAGGATAACTTGGGATGAAGGAAACCTTCTCATCCATTGGAATTTGTTTCCCAAATTTTGTAAATAGCTAGATAATGTCAAGATGAACTTTCCCTTAAATTTTGAGATAAAAAGGGGCTATGGTTTAGGAGATATGATTTTCTAAAAAATATAGCATTATTTTGGCAAATAGGAATATATATTTCCTTTTAGTTGATCGCGAGCAAGGAGGATCGTTGGATCTTGATCTGACTCCTGGCGCTCATCGTCTAAGTCCCACTAGGACTGGTACTCTGTGAGTTACAGAGGGATTTTCTGTAACGACAGTCGCCAAACCGATAGACAAATCGTTACTAATTAAGCGGAATTTAAACATAAACTGCAGATTAACAAAAATCACTAAAAATTAAAACCAATTTGCAAAGAGATCCATTTCTAGGAAATCTCTTTAAGGCAGAACCAAAACTTTATATACATCATTGCTCACATTGTACATACACTTTACCATCTCTTCTCGAGGATAACATATAACAGTTGCTTTACCAAACTATACATGAGCAACATAAAACCTCGAGGCGTGTAAACCAAAATCTCTTATTGATCATAAAACCAGTACGAACTAACTCCAAGGACCTGAGAGTACAAAGACGACACATAGGACTCATATCTAAAAGACATGACAGACAGTACACCCAACCTGAGCTATCACTGCTGCCTCAGTTGTTGTTCTTCCTCTGCAAAAAGGTGTTCACCTCCTCGTGCACGTCCACCTAAAAATTTGGGCCCCACGGGGGTGAGACAATTGAAAATTGCCCCAACGAGAGATATAACTCTCCGCCGACCATATTATTATCACAGTTAATCATTTATAAACTGAGCAGAGGTTCTTATTATATTACCAGGTAGGATTAATCACTGTATGAACATAATGAGTAGTCTGCTTTCTTAAGGAGAACATTGCATCTACCCATGGTAGAATTAATAATTAACTACCTGCTTTGCAAGGAATGTAAAGAAACATAAATCACATCTATCCACTAAGGATGCATAAAAGAAATGTAACATCAGCCAAATGATTTCCGTATATAAGAAAACATGCTAGGCGGCTGATTACATTTTACAATCACACTTAAGCCCTGAGGAGATGAGGTATACCGCTCATCCCCAACCGACCATTGCGAAGTAGAAATCGGTACCATACAAGGTCAATGGCAGAGCCGGCTGCCAA
Organism: Alisma plantago-aquatica; assembly: GCA_963693085.1. Taxonomy (NCBI): domain Eukaryota; kingdom Viridiplantae; phylum Streptophyta; class Magnoliopsida; order Alismatales; family Alismataceae; genus Alisma; species Alisma plantago-aquatica. The sequence goes on from OY856414.1 coordinate 380,891,858, forward strand.
GACCTCACCCGTCTCGACCAGTCCGAGACCACAGGCAGGACATCTCGTGTCACTGCTAAATAGCTTTCCAGGGTATACTGGCAACTTCACTATGTAGAGCTACAACGTCAACTGCACTCTCTTCGGGAGAGAAAGATCTCGTGTTTATCTAACATCCATCCCGGCCTTCATCTTCGGGAGATTCATGATACATCCATCCCGACACATATAATGAAGGATTGAGAGATCTCGTATTTATCTCACGTCAATCCAACATTAGGGCGTACAGATATTTTCGCCCATCACCCCCGCATATTAAAAAATATGCGGTCTCCGGGTTATTCCGTGGAGCAACCCGTTTCACCATTCAGGGAGCGACCTGGCGTCGAATGGATCTATGGTCAGGGCACTACATGATAAAATTCCACTTGATTAATTAAGTGCATTACCATATTCTTTTAGCATCAGTCAAGTTTTCACACAAGAATTATTATGACAATGCTACAAAGAAAGGTGTAATACGTTTATCACATTCTTTTCATATCTTTAAATCACATGATACTTGGGATCTCAGTCCCTTTCACGTTACTGGGAATTCATCACATAACATTGTTACCTCTGTAACTGGTAACCATTACCTCTAGGTCCTTAGACCAAGGTATTCATTTCACTTGTTGTACAAATATTCTCATGGCTCACAAGGCCATTCACATCTTGTCACCTCTCACTAGGCAACAACTTATTCACATGGCTCACAAGGCCATTCACATATTGTCACCTCTCACTAGGCAACAACTTATTCACATGGCTCACAAGGCCATTCACATCTTGTCACCTCTCACTAGGAAACAACTTAATCACATGGCTCACAAGGCCATTCACATCTTGTCACCTCTCACTAGGCAACAAATTATTCACATGGCTCACAAGGCCATTCACATGTTGTTATGTAAGTATTTAACATGCCTTACAAGGCTTATGCAATAAGAGAAATACAACCTTCCCATCATTAGGGTTAGGGTTTTCCCTTTCTTATCGATTAGGGTTTCTCTTACATATCATTACCCTTCATTAGGGTTAGGGTTCTCCATTATTAACCATTTAGGTTTTCAAGATCATATTATCAATGATCAAACCCTAATTCATTGCTCCACACATCTAGCAGCAAACATTGATATCATAAGTATTCAATCATACTTATTTATTCTCATCATTTATCATTAAATGATTATTAATACAAGATATGAGTTCCTCTCTCATTCTTACCAGGATATGATTACATCATACTTTATTAACTAGGCTTAACCCTTTCTCAAGGTATGTTATACTACACTTATCAAAGTGCATTAAACTAATTAGATTTCAATGTAACACTTGGCATGACACAATTCATGTGTTACTCATCCAAGTATATTGGATTTAAGGTGCATCAACCTTGAAGTGTTGGATGTGATACCTATCATGTCTTGATATATTACTTCCCTCATCACTTTTAACATACTTAAGTTCATAAACTTATCTTGTATTAGGGTATGTCCCATCCTAAAACTTTATGCACTAGCTCATCACATTTACCATGTAATGTATTGGTCATAAGTCACACAATTGAATTATTCAACCATCATTAATGATATGAACTCATCTCGGGTTAAGGCATTACTGATATATGATTAACCATTATCAAGGTATTATACACACCATTACTTGGTGTTACACTCATCACTCGTAAGAGTGTCTTGCCCTTATCTTTACAAGGTGTATAGGGTTAAATTATGTGCATATGTTCACCATATCATATTGTAGGTATATAGACACTCACCATATCGGGCTAGGATTTGCACTTGTCTCCATATCTGGCATGAGGTACCTTCTTGACCTCATATCGGGCACAATATATATGTATGTGTCACCCAATACTTAAGAGGTATCAACTTATCACCATGTCGGGCTAGAAGTACATTCAATCACCCTATCGGGCTAGTCACCATCTAGGGTTAGCCATGACGGGTTGGGGTTTGCCATATCGGGCTCAACCCAATATACAAGTCAATTGGAGTGTAGGGCACCAAACCATATTGGGCTACATCATCAAACATTAGGTTGCAACACCCATGTCGGGTTAGGGTTGATTGTGTCAGGTACATGGCATATACATGTGTCGCCCATGATACTTAATAGGTATCAACTTATCACCATATCGGGCTATCATATTGTCTAGGGTTGTGTATCGTGCAACCCTATCGTTCAAGGTCATGTGTTGTGTAACCATGTCATGCAAGGTCATGTAGGCCTCATGATACTAAGTACCAATGATATATTATATGATCATATCGTGCAATAGCACTTGTTACTCTTTACTTATATCAGGTTACCCAAATTAGGGTTTCTTGTCATCTTACAAGTATACAATTAACCTTGTATCGTGCATGGAGTCTATTCTAGACTCCCTATCATTCAAGCATCTCATGCAACATGTAGTGCAAGACATATCGGGCAAGTCATACACATATTGGGTTATAACTACTTGTATTTATACTTGAACCCGATATCACTTTCACAAAGTGACACCATCTTCTTCAAGCTCTAGACCTTTGTTCTAACTAATATAATTCATGGTAACAGGTCTAAGAAACTACTACAACTCATAATTTCATCAACTATTTCAGGAAATTTCAGTATTAAAAGTATTTCACTAATTATAACAATTTAGGTGAAGAATAATAACATGGTTGAGTTCAAGTTATAAAACCCGCCTTAAGAACCACTTCAAAGCTTCAAGCTCCAAAGCTCCATGTTCCTAAGGTTGAAGATGACTTTATCAAAGTTCCAAGGCTCGTTCACAACTCCTTCATATACAAGGAATCACCATGGATAAGCAATTGGTGAAGAAGAAAAGAAAAGTAGATCATAACCCTAATTCCATGATTCAATTCAAGCTTGAAGACAACTATATCTTACCTTAGGGTTAAGTTTTGAGTTTCTTAGCTCCTTGGCCGACACTCTACCACTCGTGGGTGATATGGACTCCCTCTTGTCCGACACAACTTTGCTTTTGGCCGATACCCCCTCACTTGTGGCCAAAATCACTTCAATTGGCCGATATCAACTTGCTATGGGCAATATCAACATGGCATGGCCGATATACTTGCTATGGCCGATACCCAAGGCCTATGAACGATACCCTTGTTCCCTTGAACTATATGCCAACCCTCTTGCACGATATGGCACTCACTTGCCTGATATGGCACTCACTTGCGCGATATGGCACTCAACTCTTCACCCTATTGGCCGATATCACCTTATATGGCCAATTTCACCTACTTGGGCGATATGCTCTTGCCATGGGTGATATCCCAAGGCCCATGCATGATAACATAGCATCCCTTCACTATATGGGAGCTCTATGCATGATACCTTAGGGTAGGAGGGTGGTAAGGGTCGCAAAATATCACTTAAGGGTGACACTAGGGGTTTATATACTTGTTGATCATGAAGAAAGGCAAAAATGAGGTATCAACATTTTGAGCTAGTAGGTGCCACGTGTCATGCATGGGTGACACATGTCCATGCATGCATCGACATTTATTGTGACATGCAAAAAGGTTGAGGATCATCTAAAGATGCAAATTCGTCCATTGCTTATCCATTTGGATAAGTCATCTAGGTTTAATCACTATTTTAAGTCAAGATGATACACTTTTTCTAAGGAAACTTGTTGGCCGTCACACCTCACCTCCTTGAGGTGCTTTGCAAGATATGAAATTTTACAAGAGTTCACAAAACGATATGGGACACCTCCTTGGGCTCCATGGCCGATAGGCACTCATATATAAGCTTTTCAACTTGATACAACTCAAGTTAAGCTTCCAAATTCAACCCTTTTTCTTGGTCATTTCATCACCAAGAGTATCATCATTCATAATTGATCCAAAAATGGTGTCTCATTCATTATCTCTCCTCTAAATGATACATAGAGGAAGTAGGGACATTCTAGAGGTGGTAATTTGCATATCAACCCCACATTTTGGGTAAATTACAATTTGTACCAAAATTGGCACACAATGCTCCGGCATTGTTCAAACAAGTTCAAATTTGGAATTTAGGTTTTCCACAAGCCACCACTTAGCATCATTCTCTCTATTATGATGATAAAACATATAAGGCACATTCAAAATGTGACATTTTGCATTATAGCCCCTCAACTTGGGCAAATTGCACTTTGGTCCAAAACAAAGGAAAATTGCTCAAACAACATTCAATCAGGACCAAACTTGAAACATGAGTGTGTCACATGATAAAAAAAGCACCTTAGAGGATTATATTAAAGTTCTAATCAACTTTATTATACAAAACAAATAGGGTTACCTCATAACCCAGGTCAGGGTCGTTATAAGTTATAAACCCCTAACAAGGATTTCGTCCCCGAAATCCCAGGTACAGGGAGACAGATATTATTCATACCTTGTTTAACTCAGGTGTCAAATATCACTGATTTGTCACCTTTCTCAACTTACAACTTTATGTGACATGATTCTTGATTCTGGGAAGTCTCCCATACTCCTCATTAGCATTTCACTTTTAAAGGAAAGACTAGAGTTATGTTTTGTCACCCACTTGTAACTACAAGTCTTATCATATATCTACTGTGCCATATAATCTGCTGACACAACATTAATCTTTCTTACTACTTGTACCAACTATCTCATTAGTTGTACATTCTCTTATAATAAGGGGAGGTTACTTATCAATTAAGAACTTATCTTAGAGGTATCTTTAGATGTTATGTATAAACTGCCTCAACAATCTGAATAGGGATATTCTAGGAAGTTATCTTTAGCTTGATCAACTTTTCCAAAACAATTCTACTATTGTTCCTTCAACTCATACATCTTTGTTGATGTCATGTTTATGCGGAGCATAAACCCCTAACATGTGATGTCCATACTATTTCATGTAACTAGACTGATTTCACAGTTGTCCATCCCAGGCAACCAACATAAATCATCAGATTAGGAGTTTATGTTTTCACTTTCTCATACCACCTGACACTTCTTAGATACCAGTATTCCTTACTTTGATATCTATCACATGTGTCAAAAACTCATCACATCCTCATTTTTCTTTCATTTTGGGACATTACTTGTTACACATATCTTTATCTTGGAACCAAAGTCCAAGACAAACTGATACTTTTCTAAGTATCCATCAATTGAACATTTTTAACTTATGCACATCAAGTGTCATGTCCCTGAAGGGAAAGAACACAAAGGAACATATTCCTTTTATCACCCCATCATCATCCAGGGTTGTTTATCAAAGAGAAGAGGTTAGCATCTCTTTTGATTATTGCATGAACTTTCAACTATTCATGAGTCATTTACTCGTGTTTCATCCTAGGTTCCTTGCCATCATCATAATAATTATAAGGATGATTACATATCATTATTCCTTTCTTTGTTATTGTCTAACATGTTCATGAACATTTTGTGATTTTATCACATTTCCCATTTCCACATCATGGGAAAAGATCTTTACTATTCACACATGCTTTATCTGACAGGGATCATCTCCTTTTTTCTCATTCTCTTATCATGAGGATTATACTTTTCATTTCCTCATACATACATATTGATATGAGATCATCTCAGATTCCACTTTATTGCACTTAGGATGTGATATACATGTTCATACCATATTTCCAGTTTCATTATACTCACTAGATTGTCTCAGAATGACTACTTGATCAGAGTAATCAGAAAGATAACAATCTAAGAGTTCCATACTCACCCTATCTTCGATAATTATATGCCTGGCCAGGGTATACAAGTACTGATATTAGGTAGTATGCACTTTATGTACTATCATATTCCTTACTTTTTGTATCATCACCAACACATGATTTAACATTCCTAGACTTTCTCCAGGCATCACTTCTATACCTCATCCTTTTTCACACAGATAAGAGCAATTATGGAGCATTTAAAAGAATACTGAACATAATATAAATTCTAGTTCTCATCATTTCTTCCCTATGTCCCCATAGGACAATCAATAGGGAAGTCCATAATAGCAATCCTTTTTAGGATTATCAGGTAACATCAAAAGAAGGCATATCAAAATGAAAAAGCTCTATCTGATTGTTACCCCTTGCAGTCATCCACCGCTTTAGGTTGACTCAACCCATAGAGTCTAGCTATTTCATGTTGTTACTTTTGGCTTTTTAGAACCACTAGGAAAAAGTCTCTGGAATTGTAATGACATTTCCTTAATTCTCGGCTTATTGCCCCTTCTTGGGCACTGCCATCACAGATATACTATCTGTCTAAACTTATGGCAGAGTCTACTTTCTCACCATATGTTAATCTTTCCCACATTTTCCACTGTTCCAACATGACTATGTCATTCAGGAACCCTTTCAAAGCCCAAAGTTTCTGTATTGAGGACTGGTAACCTAGGTTGTAATGCTAGTATCCAGTCTACTATATGCATCATTTTTGTCCTAACCTGCCCAACAAGAGCATAAACATAGGATTCTCTATCCTAATCGGGTCATGATGGGAATTCTCAGGCATTCATTCTTCTCTTGCCTGATCCCTTGCACCCTTTCCTGGTGCAACAACATTTCCCTCAACAATGTATTCCTCATGTTCCCCAGTCATTTATAAACTTCACCCTTTCTTCTTCACAAGCAGAAGTCACTATAGGGTATACTGGAGGACACTAACACAGACTCAACACCTTAGTCCTATGTCTCTGTAGACTCAGTGAACCTTAAGCTCTGATACTAAACTTGTAACGACAGTCGCCAAACTGATAGACAAATAGTTACTAATTAAGCGGAATTTAAACATAAACTGCAGATTAACAAAAATCACTAAAAAATTAAACCAATTTGCAAAGAAATCCATTTCTAGGAAAGCTCTTTAAGGCAGAACCAAAACTTTATATACATCATTGCTCACATTGTACATACACTTTACCATCTCTTCTCGAGGATAACATATAACAGTTGCTTTACCAAACTATACATGAGCAACATAAAACCTCGAGGCGTGTAAACCAGAATCTCTTATTGATCATAAAACTAGTACGAACCAACTCCAAGGACCTGAGAGTACAGAGACGACACATAGGACTCATATCTACAAGACATGACAGACAGTACACCCAACCTGAGCTGTCACTGTTGCCTCAGTTGTTGTTCTTCCTCTGCAAAAAAGTCTTCACCTCCTCATGCACATCCACCTAAAAATTTGGGACCCACGGGGGTGAGACAATTGAAAATTGCCCCAGCGAGAGATATAACTCTCCGCCGACCATATTATTATCACAGTTAATCATTTATAAACTGAGCATAGGTTCTTATTATATTAACAGGAAGGATTAATCACTGTATGAATAGAATGAAGTTGTCTGCTTTCTTAAGGAGAACATTGCATCTACCCATGGTAGAATTAATAATTAACTACCTGCTTTGCAAGGAATGTAAAGAAACATAAATCACATCTATCCACTAAGGATGCATAAAAGAAATGTAACATCAGCCAAATGATTTCTGTATTTAAGCAAACATGCTAGGTGGCTGATTACATTTTACAATCACACTTAAGCCCTGAGGAGATGAGGTATACCGCTCATCCCCAACCGACCATTGTGAAGTCGAAATCGGTACCATACAAGGTCAATGGCAGAGCCGGCTGCCAAGACCTCACCCGTCTCGACCAGTCCGAGACCACAGGCAGGACATCTCGTGTCACTGCTAAATAGCTTTCCAGGGTATACTGGCAACTTCGCTATGTAGAGCTACATCGTCAATTGCACTCTCTTCGGGAGAGAAAGATCTCGTGTTTATCTAACATCCATCCCGACCTTCATCTTCGGGAGATTCGTGATACATCCATCCCGACACATATAATGAAGGAATGAGAGATCTCATGTTTATCTCACGTCAATCCAACATTAGGGCGTACGGATATTTTTGCCCATCACCCCCGCATATTCAAAAATATGCGGTCTCCGGGTTATGCCACAGAGCAACCCGTTTCACCATTCAGGGAGGGACCTGGCGCCGAATGGATCTATGGTCAGGGCACTACATGATAAAATTCCACTTGATTAATTAAGTGCATTACCATATTCTTTTAGCATCAGTCAAGTTTTCACACTAGAATTATTATGACAATTCTACAAAGAAAGGTGTAATACATTTATCACATTCTTTTCATATCTTTAAATAACATGATACTTGGGATCTCAGTCCCTTTCACGTTACTGGGAATTCATCACATAACATTGTTACCTATGTAACTGGTAACCATTACCTCTAGGTCCTTAGACCAAGGTATTCATTTCACTTGTTGTACAAATATTCTCATGGCTCACAAGGCCATTCACATCTTGTCACCTCTCACTAGGCAACAACTTATTCACATGGTTCACAAGGCCATTCACATATTGTCACCTCTCACTAGGCAACAACTTATTCACATGGGTCACAAGGCCATTCACATCTTGTCACCTCTCACTAGGCAACAACTTAATCACATGGCTCACAAGGCCATTCACATCTTGTCACCTCTCACTAGGCAACAACTTATTCACATGGCTCACAAGGCCATTCACATGTTGTTATGTAAGTATTTAACATGCCTTACAAGGCTTATGCAATAAGAGAAATACAACCTTCCCATCATTAGGGTTAGGGTTTTCCCTTTCTTATCGATTAGGGTTTCTCTTACATATCATTACCCTTCATTAGGGTTAGGGTTCTCCATTATTAACCATTTAGGTTTTCAAGATCATATTATCAATGATCAAACCCTAATTCATTGCTCCACACATCTAGCAGCAAACATTGATATCATAAGTATTCAATCATACTTATTTATTCTCATCATTTATCATTAAATGATTATTAATACAAGATATGAGTTCCTCTCTCATTCTTACCAGGATATTATTACATCATACTTTATTAACTCGGCTTAACCCTTTCTAAAGGTATGTTAGCCTACACTTATCAAAGTGCATTAAACTCATTAGATTTCAATGTAACACTTGGCATGACACAATTCATATGTTACTCATCCAAGTATATTGGATTTAAGGTGCATCAACCTTGAAGTGCTGGATGTGATACCTATCATGTCTTGATATATCACTTCCCTCATCACATTTAACATACTTAAGTTCATAAACTTATCTTGTATTAGGGTATGACCCATCCTAAAACTTTATGCACTAGCTCATCACATTTATCATGTAATGTATTGGTCATAAGTCACACAATTGAATTATTCAACCATCATTAATGATATGAACTCATCTCGGGTTAGGCATTATTGATATATGATTAACCATTATCAACCAATCTAGGTGTTTCACCTATCAAGGTATTATCCACACCATTACTTGGTGTTACACTCATCACTCCTAAGAGTGTCTTGCCCTTACCTTTACAAGATGTATAGGGTTAAATTATGTGCATATGTTCACCATATCGGATTGTAAGTGTATAGACACTCACCATATCGGGCTAGGATTTGCACTTGTCTCCATATCGGGCATGAGGTACCTTCTTGACCTCATATAGGGCACAATATATATGTATGTGTCGCCCAATACTTAAGAGGTATCAACTTATCACCATGTCGGGCTAAAAGTACATTCAATCACCCTATCGGGCTAGTCACCATCTAGGGTTAGCCATGACGGGTTGGGGTTTTCCATATCGGGCTCAACCCAATATACAAGTCAATTGGAGTGTAGGGCACCAAACCATATTGGGCTACATCATAAAACATTAGGTTGCAACACCCATGTCGGGTTAGGGTTGATTGTGTCGGGCACATGGCATATACATGTGTCGCCCATGATACTTAAGAGGTATCAACTTAGCACCATATCGGGCTATCATATTGTCTAGGGTTGTGTATCGTGCAACCCTATCATTCAAGGTCATGTGTTGTGCAACCATGTCATGCAAGGTCATGTAGGCCTCATGATACTAAGTACCAATGATGTATTATATGATCATATCGTGCAATAGCACTTGTTACTCTTTACTTATATCAGGTTACCCAAATTAGGGTTTCTTGTCATCTTACAAGTATACAATTAACCTTGTATCATGCATGGAGTCTATTCTAGACTCCCTATCATGCAAGCATCTCATGCAACATCTAGTGCAAGACATATCGGGCAAGTCATACCCATATTGGGTTATAACTACTTGTATTTATACTTGAACCCGATATCACTTTCACAAAGTGACACCATCTTCTTCAAGCTCTAGACCTTTGTTCTAACTGATATAATTCATGGTAAAACGTCTAAGAAACTACTAGAACTCATAATTTCATCAACTATTTCAGGAAATTTCAGTATTAAAAGTATTTCACTAATTATAACAATTTAGGTGAAGAATAATAACATGGTTGAGTTCAAGTTATAAAACCCGCCTTAAGAACCACTTCAAAGCTTCAAGCTCCAAATCTCCATGTTCCTAAGGTTGAAGATGACTTTATCAAAGTTCCAAGGCTCGTTCACAACTCCTTCATATACAAGGAATCACCATGGATAAGCAATTGGTGAAGAAGAAAAGAAAGGTAGATCATAACCCTAATTCCATGCTTCAATTCAAGCTTGAAGACAACTATATCTTACCTTAGGGTTAAGTTTTGAGTTCCTTAGCTCCTTGGCCGACACTCTACCACTCTTGGGTGATATGGAATCCCTCTTGTCCGACACAACTTTTCTTGTGGCCGATACCCCCTCACTTGTGGCCAAAATCACTTCAATTGGCCGATATCAACTTGCTATGGGCAATATCAACATGGCATGGCCGATATACTTGCTATGGCCGATACCCAAGGCCTATGAACGATACCCTTGTGACCTTGCACAATATGCCAACCCTCTTGCATGATATGACACTCACTTGCACGATATGGCACTCACTTGCACGATATGGCACTCAACTCTTCACCCTATTGGCCGATATCACCTTATATGGCCAATTTCACCTACTTGGGTGATATGCTCTTGCCATGGGTGATATCCCAAGGCCCATGCACGATACCACAGAATCCCTTCACGATATGGGAGCTCTATGCAGGATACCTTAGGTTAGGAGGGTGGTAAGGGTCGCAAAATTTCACTTAAGGGTGAAACTAGGGGTATATATACTTGCTGATCATGAAGAAAGGCAAAAATGAGGTGTCAACATTTTGAGCTAGTAGGTGCCACGTTTCATGCATGGGTGACACGTGTCCATGCATGCATCAACATTTATCTTGACATGAAAAAAGGTTGAGGATCATCTAAATATGCAAATTCGTCCATTGCTTATCCATTTGGATAAGTCATCTAGGTTTAATCACTATTTTAAGTCAAGCCGATACACTTTTTCTAAGGAAACTTGTTGGCCGTCACACCTCACCTCCTTGAGGTTCTTTGCACGATATGAACTTTTCCAAGAGTTCACAAAACGATATGGGACACCTCCTTGGGATCCATGGCCGATAGACACTCATATATAAGCTTTTCAACTTGATACAACTCAAGTTAAGCTTCCAAATTCAACCCTTTTTCTTGGTCATTTCATCACCAAGAGTATCATCATTCATAATTGATCCCAACATGGTGTCTCATTCATTATCTCTCCTATAAATGATACATAGAGGAAGTAGGGACATTCTAGAGGTGGTAATTTGCATATCAACACCACAGTTTGGGTAAATTACAATTTGTACCAAAATTGGCACACAATGCTCCAACATTGTTCAAACAAGTTCAAATTTGGAATTTAGGTTTTCCACAAGCCACCACTTAGCATCATTCTCTCTATTATGATGCTAAAACACATAAGGAACATTCAAAATGTGACATTTTGAATTATATCCCCTCAACTTGGGAAAATTTCACTTTGGTCCAAAACAAAGGAAAATTGCTCAAACAACATTCAACCAGGACCAAACTTGAAACATGAGTGTGTCACATGATAACAAAGCACCTTCGAGGATTATATTAAAGTTATAATCAACTTTATTAAATAAAACAAATAGGGTTACCTCATAACCCAGGACAGGGTCGTTACATTTTCCTCTCAGGTTTTCTCACGATCTAGAGAGTGTGCAAGCCCGATGATGATTCCTTTGGACTTAGAGGGTGAAACTGAGGAAAACCAACCCTACTTTGTAGGGGATTGGCCGCCTATTGGGAGAATTCCCAATCCGACAGGAACCTGCCCTGACCATATATATAGGGGAGGGTGAACGAGAGATCAACACATCCTTTTGCTACTCTAACCTCTGCGAAAGAGCGTGAGGAGTGTTTTAGTGCCTTCAATTGATCCTTTCATCTTGACCTTCACCCTCATCACCTCAGCAAACCTCGCCGGAGTTCAGCGAGTAGGAGAGGGTCAAAGTGTTATCGCGGCCTGCAATTGGAGCCCTAGTCGTGTTCGAAAGAGGGAGGTGAAGCTCCTTGGATGTTTGGTGTGCTCGTAGGCGAACAAGATCAAGGAGTCAATGCTTGAGTTGACCACATACTTGTTGTACCTCGATGTGAGGAAGAAGAAGACCTCACAGTCTTTTACCAAGTTTCCCCTTGGTGCCTTCAATACATGTAAGGGAAGCTTTGTCCTTCACGTTATTTTTATCGAAAAGAAAAGGTGCGGTGTCCTTGGCCATTGGATCCTGAGTGGACCAGCAGACCATGGATCGGACAATCCTTATTTTTCTGAAATTAGCAAATAAACCAGATTAAGGAATTTTCTTGTTAAAATCGTATCTTTTGATAGAAAACTCAGATGAGGAAAGTTAATACATGAAAACTGATCAGAAAAATATGAGGGATAGATTAAAAATAGTTTGGGAACCTAAATCAGTATCGTTTTGTAAAAGTATATATTTTTGATGGAAAAAGTATTAATTTGTGGTTAGAAACCCTAATTGTTGATAAAGGATAGATTGAATATTGCAAATAGATTAATTCGAGCATGGTTAACTTGTTTAATGATAAAGATGTATTTTAACCTATTTTGAAGTTGAAATTGCAAGATTTAGGGTTTTAAACCTTATATGATGATTAATATGCTTAGAAACCCTAAATAGGGGGAAAAGGGAGGAAAAATACTTATAATCTGAAAATAGGGTTTCATGCTGCTAAAAGATGAACTTAGAATATTTTGTGAATGAAAGATGAAATAATTAGGGTTTGTAAGTGATTTTATAAAATTAGGGTTTAAAGTAATAAAAATGAAGTGGAACCCTAATTGTGATCAAAGCCCTAAAAAGGGATAATAACCCTAGGAAACAACTAGGATTAATAGATCATGATGACATGATTAATGATAGAAAATTTGGATGCCTTTTTCTGGATCAACTTGTGTATACTTGCTTGATTTCCTGATTCGTTGAGTTATTTCTACATTCAAGTCAGCTTAACAGGTATGTGGTTAATTATGGTTAATTGCATTAGTTTCCCAAAGGTTTTCCAGATGAATTGATCACATTTATTGCAACCAACCAGTTTGGATGTTCATAATTGCAAATTATAAAGTCACTATGATTATCACAACTATAAATAAGTGTGTATTCTCACACCTACATGCCACCCTGATGGATGATGCAAAACGGTCAAGCCCAGGAGGGAAGACCAAAGGGCACCATGAGAGGTGACCCCAGACACCAAGATCGGGAATGAGAAGGTGGTCTATGTTGCATGACTAAAGGGCACCATGAGAGGTGACCCTAGGCACCAAGATCGGGATTGAGATGGTGGCCTTAAGTCAAACCCTAGAGAGGGTATTCCAGGGTTAGAGCAAAAGCGGTGGAGATTGGCACATTGAAAATGTAAATTGATTTGTTAATTACCTTAGTTGTGATAATTAGTTTGTTAGCCATACTTTTGAACTTTTAGTTGTCCCCACATACCGACATATTCTTATATGTTGATTGTCGTTTTGTTTGTCGGCGTTTTAGGTACAACCCTGAAATGAACAAACAGTAAAGTGACACATTGTGAAAATAAAAAATAAAGTATAAGGAGGATTAGATAGAATAGATCTAAAGCTATGGATAGAAGTAGATTTCCAAAGTTTTAAAAAGGTATGCAAAATTTTATTTTATACCCGATCGGTTTAGTTGGTAGAATTTCTTAATTATTATTGATTAATTACCGAACCTTTGATCCAGTTTATTGGGATAACGACTCTAACCTCTTGGTCTCCTTTAATTGGGGGTTACCGGGAGGCGGGGTCGTTACAATTGGTATCAGAGCATAGGTTCCTCATTTAATCTTTAATAATTATTAAATTTTACAAATTCTATAGAACCGAGGGAGTTATTAGAGGATTTTCTGAAAGACAGAGGTGTCTAGAAAAGGATCACGTCCGGGGGCTGGCAATATTTTCCTCCGCATCGCTAGTTGGAATACGAGGACTCCCAAATTGTGTGACTTCCTGGCCAATGTCTTAGAATTTGAATCGAAATAAGATACCTTTAGGAGTCTCTCATCTTGTTCATCCCTTCTCAACTCAAATTCTATTAAGGATTTTAAGGATTAGCATTTTGTCTCTCTTCCTCACACTCTTGAGGTATGCGTAAGGTTGATAAGGTTTAAGGAATCCTCCACCAAAGTAATAAAAGATACATAATTAAGATGTCATTGACATAAGTATAATTAGTTAAATATAGAATAAAGGTCTGTTTGTGTGCTTATGTAGATGGATTGTACAAAACTGTGGCTATCCCAGTTGTCACCAACAGTGGTGGGCCTCCCCATAAAGAGAATGGGTCTTCTGAGAAAAGGAAGCAGAACCATGGCGGTGAAACCTCAAAGAAGAGAAAGAGACATGAAGGAACTGCTCATGAGGCCCCCAACCCTGACCCAATACCCTTCAGCAACCTTGAACAAGAGGAGGGACTGGGATATGAGGAACAACATGTGTATGAGGAGGTAGCCCAGATGGAGGAGGACCAGACTGGTGGTCCAAAATCGACTATGGTAGTCCACACTATGGATGCAGTGTGGATGGAGCAACATAAACAACTAACTGAGGCTATCCATGCCTTATCCCTCAGGGACATAGCTAGAGATGAGAATGGCGAGCCACTGCCTATTCGTCCTCGACTAGGAGCCACCATCTTGAACTTTGTCAAGCTGAACATTGAGAAGTTCTGGGGAGAAGATAAGTCTAAAGTGGTCGACAAGGTGGAAGCTTGGCTACTTGCAGTCGAGAATGGATTCCGTATGCTTGATGTACATGCAAACAAGAAGGTTCTATTTGCTACTCACCTTTTGGAAGGTGCAACCAAGATATGGTGGGAGAACCATATCACATGAAGAGACCTAAGAAAAGAACCGATGGCGTGAACCGATTTCAAGACCATCTTCACTGCCAGATTCATCCCCGTCTCAGCCAAGAAGGAGAAGGGGCAAGAGTTCACCAACATGACTCAAGGAATCTCGTCAGTTGTGGACTTTGGTTGCAAGTTCTACATCCTGGAACGTTTTATTCACATGATGGATGAAGAAAGAAGGGTGGACCACTTCAGAGAGCGTCTGCACCCTGCCATCAAGCCACATGTGATGGCTAGTAAGCCAAAGACCTTCTCTGAAGCCTACAACACTACCTTGGACATGGAAAGGATGGTGATGCTTGCACATAATCCCTCCAAAGGATACCTGGGTTTCACTGAAGGAGCTCAAGAGCAGAGGAATGAACACTAGAAGGGAAAAGGATGCAACCACAACAAAAGCAAGCATGGGCACAAAGGCAAGCCCTGTGGTCGCATCCAGCAGTGTCGCACCTGTGGACGGACACATCCTGGGAAGTGCCATTTTGAGAAGAAAGTGTGTTTTAGATGTCAGCAAGAGGGACACTTCATCGCCAATTGCCCTCATCCTGACCCAAGAGGACCTTTGGGGTCACAGCCTCTTGCAGCACAACCAGTAGCTGCAACACCTCCAGTAGGAGCACCAGCCGAAACACTCCCAACTGGAGAGAGAAGGCAAGCTAGAATTTTTGCCATCGACAATGAAGAAGCTCAGGCAAATGCTAATAGGTTGATCAAGGGTAATAACCCCTAGAGTTTTCCTTTTAGTTTAGTAGATCATGTAATAGCCTTCTAATGTGGTATAAACTATGTAGGCCTATTGGAAGTCATGGGACAAAATGTAAAAGCACTCTTTGATTCTAGTTCTACTAATACTTTTATTTCGAGAAATTTGGCAACTATGCTTGGTTTGGATATCAAGGATTTGGGTTATGTTTTGGATGTCACAACCCCGAGTGGTTGTATTTATACCTCTCTTTTGAAAACCCCTATTCTTCCAGTTAAGTATCTGAACCATGAGCTTCTCACAGACTTCATCCTTCTTGATATGAATGATTTTGATGTAATCATCGGTATGGATTGGCTTTCCACCTACAAAGCCCAGATTGACTGTATAGAGAAGAAGATTCTTATTAGAAAGACCGGCCATCCACACTTCACCATTCGAGGAAGGAGGGATGTGACAACCAACCTTTATGTGTCTGCTTTGAAAGCTGAATGGATGCTATCCAAAGGTTGTCAAACCTACCTAGCCATAGTTATCGTACTTGGAGTTAAGGGGCAATCCTTAGAAGAGATAGAGGTGGTTTGGGAGTATGGGTATGTGTTTCTGGATGATCTACTAGGAATTCCCCCTGAGAGGGAGGTAGATTTCTCCATCGAGTTAGCTCCTGGGACTAACCCTATATCTAAGGCACCCTATAGAATGGCCCTTGCAGAGTTGCTTGAGTTAAAAACCCAGTTACATGAGTTGTTGGATAAAGGCTTTATCCGGCCTAGTACATCACCTTGGGGAGCACCAGTCCTCTTTGTGAAAAAGAAGGATGGGTCGCTTCGGATGTGTATTGACTATCAGATGATCAACCAGGCAACCATTAAGAATAAGTATCCTTTGCCTAGAATAGATGACCTGTTTGACCAACTCAAATCGGATTGAGTCTTCTCCAAGATCGATTTGAGGCCAGGATACCACTAGGTGAGAGTAAGGAGTGAGGATATACCTAAAATGGATTTTTGAACCCGCTATGGCCACTATGAGTTTGTGGTCATGCCGTTTGGATGATCCAATGCACCTAGTGTCTTCATGAACCTCATGAACAGTGTGTTCCAGCCTTTCCTTGACTCTTTTTTGTGATAGTGTTCGTAGATGACATCTTAGTGTACTCAGATGACCTAGCCCAACACTGTGACCACCTGGGTAGAGTCCTTGATATCCTGAGAAAGCATAAGTTTTTCGGAATGTTATCAAAATGTGAGTTTTGGTTAGAACAAGTCATGTTTCTTAGACACATCATCTCAGGAGGAACAATCACCGTAGATCCAACCAAAGTATCGGCAGTTCAAGACTGGCCGGCACCAAAGAACCCCTCCGAGATTCACAACTTCTTGGGGTTGGCCGGATACTACTGTCGCTTCATCAAGGATTTCTCAAAGACTGCTTTGCCGCTGACCATGTTAACATGGAAGGATGTGAAGTTCGTGTGGTCTGACATATGTGAAGCTCACTTCCAGGGGTTGAAGGAGAAGCTGACCACCGCCCTGGTGTTGACTCTACCTTCTAGCAATGAGGTTTTCTTGATATTCACCGATGCTTCCAAGATGGGACTTGGTTGTGTGTTGGAACAGAATCGGCACGTGGTTGCATATGCTTCCCGATAGCTCAAGCCCAATGAGGTGAATTATCTGACACATGACCTAGAGCTAGCTGGTATTATCCATGCCTTAAGATATGGTGGCATTACCTGTATGGTGCTACCTTCGAGATCTTCACCGACTATAAGAGCTTGAAATACCTGCTGACCCAGAGAGACCTGAACCTATGAAAACAACGATGGATGGAGTATATGAAGGATTATGAATTCACCATCATCTATCATCCTGGTAAGGTGAATGTCATAGCAGATGCTTTGAGTCAGAAACAGATTAAGTGTGCAGCTATTTTGTCCAGTCAGTGGAAGAGTTTGGAGGAGCTGGTGGAGTGGATTCCACAACCGCTAGAAGATCGAGTTCGTTTGGCTAATATCCAGATTCAATCTGAGTTGTTAAATGAGATCATAGAAGCACAGTTGACTAGTGAAGAGCTAGACAAGATGAAAGGTTTAATGATGAAGCCACAAACTCATCTATCCGTGGGAGTAGATGGAGGAATCAAGTTTGAGAATCACATATGGGTTCTGGAAAATTCATAGATAAAAGAACGTATCTTGCAAGAAGCGCATGGATCCAAATACACAGTACACCTAGGAACTACGAAGATGTTCAAGGACCTACAATGGTTTTTCTGGTGGCCAGGAATGAAGAGAGACATTACGGCATGGGTGGCCAGCTGTCTTACGTGCCAGATGGTGAAGGCTGAACACCAACGACTCGGCATACTTTTACAGTCGATAGAGATTCCAGAGTGGAAATGGGAACAAATCACCATGGATTTTGTGGTGGGTCTGCCCCAGACCAAGAAAGGTCATGATGTGATATGGGTCGTGGTAGATCGTCTTACCAAGTCAGCACACTTCCTTGCCTTAAAGACCACTACTAAGGTGTCAGACCTAGATGAGTTGTATATCAGAGAGATAGTGCGTTTACATGGTGTACCTGGATCGATCATCTGTGATAGAGATCCAAAGTTTACTTCCAAGTTGTGGAAGCAAGTTCAAGAGGAACTTGGTACCCGGTTGAAGTTTAGTACCACTTATCACGTTCCCCAGACAGATGGTCAGTCAGAAAGGACAATACAGACGTTAGAAGATATGCTGAGAGCTTGTGTGCTCAATTGGGGTGGCTCATGGGAGCAGTACTTACTTTTAGCTGAGTTTGCCTACGACAACAGCTACCAAGCCAGTATCAAGATGCCTCTGTATGAATCTTTGAACGGGAGACCGTGTCGGTCCCCACTTCACTGGGATGATGTTAGTGAGAGGACCCTGTTGAGGTCAGATGAGCTCCAAGTGTATGCTGATAAAGTTGTTTTGATCAAGCAAAGGCTGAAGAGAGCCCAGGATTGACAAAAGTCGTATGCTGATGCAAAGTGGACTGATGTGCATTTCACTGTGGGAGAGCATGTGTTTTGAAAATCTGACCGCTCCGAGCTATAGCTAAGAACAGAGGAAAGATGAGTCCCCGATACGTGGGTCCGTTTGAGGTGTTAGAATGGATTGGTGAAACTGCATATCATTTGGCGTTACCCCCTCAGTATAACATGATGCATGATGTGTTTCATGTGTTCAACCTGAAGCGATATGTGCAAGATCTGAGTCATGTGCTAAGCATTGAACCTATTGAGCTTCAAGGGAAGCTGACTTATCCTGAGACACCTTTGCAGATTCTAGATACCAAGGTGAAAGAGCTTAGATGCAAGAATATAGATATGGTAAAGGTTCTTTGGAGGCACCATGGAGAGGATGAGGCCACATGGGAGCTGAAGGCGGACATGGAGAAAGCATACCCTGATTTGGTTTTTTAATTGTTTAAATTTTGAGGGGAAAATTCATATAAGGAGGGGAGGATGTTATAACCTCAATTTACTAAGTATATAATGAAAAGTGTAACTCTCTTTTAAAAGAATAAATGAAATATATTTCTTTTATTTGTGATGGATTTCATGTGAAATGACCTTGATTGATTGATAATGGGCTTTGTTGGCCATTTAGCCCAATTGAAAAGAAAAGAGAAATAAAAAGTAAAAGGATTTAATTAAATAAAAGGAGAATATGTAAAATATAAATAGATAAGAGGATAAAGGCAAGTAAATATTCTCCAATATGGTAATTCGTGCCTTTAAGTTTTCTTGAGGTCCAAGGGACCCAAAATAATAAGATAATAGCAAAGGGAAAAGAAATACTAATTAATTTTGGATTAATTAAAGGATAACTTGGGAGGGAAGGAAAAATTCTCATCCATTGATATTTGTTTCCCAAATTTCGTAAATAGATAGATAATGTCAAGATGAACTTCCCCTTAAATTTTGAGATAAAAAGGAGCTATGGTTTAGGAGATATGATTTTCTCAAAAATATAGCATTATTTTGGCAAATAGGAATATATATTTCCTTTTGGTTGATCGCGAGCAAGGAGGATCGTTGGATCTTGATCCGATGCCTGACGCTCATCGTCTAAGTCCCACTAGGACTGGGACTCTATGAGTTACAGAGGGATTTTCCTCTCAAGTTTTCTCGCGATCCAGAGAGTGTGCAAGTCCGATGATGATTCCTTTGGACTCAAAGGGTGAAACTGAGGAATACCAACCCAACTTTGTAGGGGATTGGCCGCCTATTGGGAGAATTCCCAATCCGACAGGAACTTTCCCCAACCCTATATATAGGGGAGGGTGAACGAGAGACCAGCACATCCTTTTGCTACTCTAACCTCTGCGGAAGAGCACGAGGAGTGTTTTAGTGCCTTCAATTGATCCTTTCATCTTGACCTTCACCCTCGTCACCTAGGAGAGGGTCATGGCATGATCACAACCTACAATTGGAGCCCTAGTCGTGTTCGATGGAGGGAGGTGAAGCTCCCTAGACATTTGGCGTGCTTGCAGGCAAACAGGATCGAGGAGTCAATGCTCGAGTTGACCACATACTTGTTGTACCTCGGCGCGAGGAAGAAGAAGACCTCACGGTGTTTTACCAAGTTGCCCCTCAGTGCCTTCAATACAGGTAAGGGCAATTTTGTCCTTCACGTTCTTTTGATCACAAAGAAAAGGCACGCGCATCCTTGGCCGTTGGATCCTGAGTGGACCAGCAGACCATGGATCGGGCGATCCTTGTTTTTTCGAAATTAGCAAATAAATCAGAAAAATGAATTTTCTTGTTAAAATCGTATCTTTTGATAGAAAACTTGGATGAGGAAAGTTAATACATGAAAAATAATAAAAAAACACGAGGGATATGTTAAAAATAGTTTGGGAACCTAAATCAGTATCTTTTTGCAAAAGTATATATTTTTGATGGAAAAAGTATTAATTTGTGGTTAGAAACCCTAATTGTTGATAAAGGATAGATTGAATATTGCAAATAGATTAATTTGAGCATGGTTAACTTGTTTAATGATAAAGATGGATTTTAACCTGTTTTGAAGATGAAATTGCAAGGTTTAGGGTTTTAAACCTAATATGATGATTAATATACTTAGAAACCCTAAATAGGGGGAAAATGGAGGGAAAATACTTATAATCCAAAAATAGGGTTTCATCCTGCTAAAAGATGAACTTATAATCTTTTGTGAATGAAAGATGAAATAATTAGGGTTTGTAAGTGATTTTATAAAATTAGGGTTTAAAGTAATAAAAATGAAGTGGAACCCTAATTGTGATCAAAACCCTAAAAAGGGCTAATAACCCTAGGAAACAACTAGGATTAATAGATCATGATGACATGATTAATGCTAGAAAAATTGGATGCCTTTTTTAGGATCAACTTGTGTGTAATTGCTTGATTTCTTGATTGGTTGAGTTATTTCTGCATTCAAGTCAGCTTAACAGGTATGTGGTTAATTATGGTTAATCACATTAGTTTCCCAAAGGTTTTTCGGATGAATTGATCACATTGATTGCAACCAACCAGTTTGGATGTTCATAATTGCAAATTATAAAGTCACTATGATTATCACAACTATAAATAAGTGTGTATTCTCGCACCTACATGCCACCCTGATGGATGATGCAAAAAGGTCAAGCCCAAAAGGGAAGACCAAAGGGCACCATGAGAGGTGACCCCAGACACCAAGCTCGGGAAAGAGAAGGTGGTCTATGTTGCATGACTAAAAGGCACCATGAGCGGTGACCCTAGGCACCAAGCTCAGGATTGAGAAGGTGGCCTTAAGTCAAACCTTAGAGAGGGTATTCCAAGGTTAGAGCAAAAGCGGTGGAGATTGACACATTGAAAATGTAAATTGATTTGTTTATTACCTTGGTTGTGATAATTAGTTTTTTAGCCATACTTGTGAACTTTTGGTTGTCCCCACATACCGACATATTCTTATATGCTAACCATCATTTTGTTTGTCAGTGTTTTAGGTACAACCCTGAAATGAACAAATAGTAAAGTGACACATTGTGAAAATAAAATAAAAGTGCAAGGAGGATTAGATAGAATAGATCCAAAGCTGTGGATAGAAGTATATTTCCAAAGTTTTAAAAAGGTATGAAAATTTTATTTTATACCAGATTTTAGTTTAGTTGGTAGAATTTCTTAATTATTATTGATTAATTGCTGAATCTTTGATCCGGTTTATTGGGATAACGGCTCTGACCTCTTGGTCTCCCTTAATTGGGGGTTACCGGGAGGCGGGGTCATTACACAAACCATAAACAAAGAATAAACCACATAGATTCCTTTATTTTGTGTCACACTGTTACTGCTATTCTCAATGCCATCAACATCATCATGATCCATCTCAAGGATCATACATCACATATTGCCACTTGGCCTCTTGGTAACTTTCATGATCCATTACAAGGATCCAACATCACAGGGATTCCATCCCATCGTTAAGCACATGTTACCAAAACATAGGCAACACTCATCATGCAGTTCTCATAACACATAGTATTTCTCAATATCAAGAGAATGTCACCAAGGACATCATTATAGCTCATACCTGAGTACACATCTCACTTGATGAAACCTGCATGGTTAGTGTGCTTAAGAGTAGATAAACACTTCATCATCGAGACATATATGTGCAACATTAGATGACCATGCATATAACATCCATATATAATCATTCCAACAATATTAGGGTTTCAAGCATAACAACAACATGTCGGGTAAGGGATAACCCTCAGCAAAACATACCATGACCCTCACCAAAGGTGCAGCGGTTGTCACCAAAGCATATCGGGTAAGGAACTAGCCCTCACCAAAAGATCACGCCACAACCCGACCTTAGGGTATCGGTTAAAGGCAACTAGCCACATCTAGCTGTATCGACCAACACTATTGGCCAACAACCATAATGGGAAATCCATAAGCTAGCTGATAACGAGCAACATCATTCCATGCAACATGTATCGCCCAAGCAACACACCCTGTCACGCAACGCTATGTCGGCGACGCTGTGTCGGGCAATGCCAGACCATTTCACCCAGCCAAAGGCCAGCAGGCATCCTAGCATGCAACACTGTGTCATGCTACCTACATCGTGCAATGCCCCGAGATAGGAAATGTTGTGATGGGCAACACACCTACATGGGGTAACAGGCAGCACTACCCAAGAGGGTATCACGTAAGGCAACAACAACGCCCGACGCCCAACCAAAATGCATAACACCCAAGGGGTCAAGAAGGCAGCCACCTACTATATCGGGCAGCACTACCCATCATGGGTGTTGTGCAAAACAAGGCCATGACCCAAGAGGTCAACACAAAAAGGGAAAAATCGTCCAAGAGCTCAACTCCTCCAGAACACACATCGGACAAGGGACCAACTAGGTGTCAACCAACCATATCATCCAAACCCTAACCCTAGGGTAGGAAAGGGATATCAGTCACCATACCTACAACCATGTCGGGCAACAAGCTCCAAGACACAACCATCCATATCGGGTTATTAGGGTTAAAAGGTCTCAACCTCATCACAACCATCCACACCATATCGCCCAATGATACTAAGAGTGTTGGCTCACCTCTAAACAACCAAGTGAGAGGGGTTTTGCACAACCTCAAGCATATCGAGCAACAAGGGTAGAACAACACCCTATCGGCCAACCAACTCAACATATCGCCCAAACATCTAGGCCATAGTCTCACCTTTCAACAACTAAGGAGAGAGAGGGGTTTTGCCCAAGAACACACTACACACACCTTTGAACTAATAAACCCTAAGCTCACCTCTCAACTAAAGCGAGAGAGGGGTTTTGCTCAAGATACCCTAATCTAAAGGACAAGCCGACACAAAGGGAAACCATCTCACCACAAAATGTCCAACATGATCTAGGGCACATGTAGGGAAACAATATAACCAACTAAAGAAATAAGCATTACTAGCAAGGTATGTAAGGCTGATCAAGATAACATAGCAGAGCAACATGTAAAGGATATACTATATTTAGGGTTAGGAGTTATGTAACCCACCTTAAGAACACTCCTCCAAGATCCAAAGCTCCAATGCTCCAAGGCACCACCTTCGGCCACCTCAAGAAGAGAAGAACAACTCATAACCACCATGGCCAAAAAACAAGCAAGAAAGAGAAGGTGCCAAGGAAAGAGAGAAGGATACTCACCATGAGAGAAGGAAAGGAGCAAGATGTATCGACCAAGACACCAGCTGTATCGACCACCACTTCCTCTTCTCCACTCCTAGCTCAGCCACCAAAGGAAAGAGAGAAACTAAGGGTACTAAAGAGGCTTAACAAGCAAGGAGGGTTGCTTATATACTAAGGGGTGGAGGGAGAGAGCATGGCAAGGTAGAACCCGACCCTAGCACACTTGTCCAAGGGTCATGCCACATGCTAACACCCCCAAAACCACTTGTCCATGACTTGCCACCCACTTAGAAAAGCAACTGCCACATGCCCAAAGAAGGTGACACAAATGAGGCTAGGTGAAGGGTGTGTGTCACCCAACATGGCAATCCAACACACCATGGTCGATAAACATCTTGCCCGATACAACCAAGCACTCCTCCTGGATGATACACCAAGGTCTAACCTGATATCAAGCCTCAACAAAACCCAAGAAAGCCTAACAACAAACCTAGGTTTCAACAAGCTCAAGCGAGGCCCAAAACAACTCAAGCAAGGCGCCCAACTCACCCTCTTAACCCTAGAGGATGCAAAGAGAGAGAAAGACATCTCTCAAGGTGGGAAACTTGCACACCAACCCTAAAACTTGGGTAAATTGCAAGTTGCACCTCAACCTCTCAAAAAAGCACAAACAAACCCTAACCACGACTTCATGTGATTAGCAAACATCTAAACATAAGGTTTAGGAAAAGCAAAAAGGGTAAGCTCAAAATGAAGGTCAGGGTCCTTACAGGATCTGTAGGCACAGGAGGCCCGCTGAACGCATCTAGGAAGGAGAGGAAGAAGAGGAGGAGGAGAAAGGGAAGATGAGAAGAAGAGGGTAGGATGAAACCCTTGGCCAATGACTATTTTAGTAGGTCGTGCGCAACCAGAGTTTTGGTGCAAGACACAGGACCCATCCATGGATTATGAAGACCAAAGGTGTGACTGAGAAATGAAGTAGAACTTTGATAAATAAAACATGACATGTATTGAAAGGGTTAAATTTTACTAATCTTTATATTTCCCTCACAATAATCAATTAGGGGTGCATTCAACCTCCAATGGATTTAAAAAATTGGTATGTTAGATAATTATAATGTGAGGACTCCAAATTTGACATCAATTATACCTTATTATATTTCATAGCTATTGTATTAAGTACACATTTAATATTTTACTCATCTCAATTACTCCATTGTGAAATTATAACACATATTAACTCAGCCAGACCGCAAACAACAATTAGAGAAAATTTTAAAGCAACCATCCTGGATCATCTACTGGATCCCTTTTTCTTTATCCATGGACTATGAGAGGTATAACTCTACTTCTTCTATATACCCTTCGTCTTCATTTATGCACCTTTTAGTTCTAACTTTGCTGAACTTTTGTTGTGTTTTGAATGATGACTCAAATCTAGTCGACTCACCTACCCATCTCCGTGTGCTAGGAGACTCATGGAGCAAGATCCCTCCGTCCTATATTTGATAACCTTGGTTGTGTTGGCTAAATTGGACATTATTATTTTCCCTTTGTTTTGATGATGACAAACATTTCATTCTTGTGGATCTAACGTGCTACTTGAGTGTTGCAGGAACAAGGTGGATGACAAACCTTGGGAGATCTATATGCTTGAATTGTTGTTATTTTATGATTGTAATCAATGTAAAAACTTGTACAAGAATATAATGTACAAGTACTTAGATATCATGTAAATCAAGCATTTAGATCTTCCCTAGCCAATCACAACACTTAGATAGGTCATCCCCTACAATTGTGTCACAACTGCACACTCATACACACACTAAATACTCAATTTAAAACATTGAAACAAGGTTAATCTCAGTCGACAAAATTCTCGACCGAGACACTCTCGGTCGACAAACTCTTCGACCGAGAATGACCCAGCTAGCCGTCAGACACAGCAAACAAGGTATTTTGGAGTTGGATTAGAATGTTATATACACTTTCTCCAGACAGTCCCTCGGTTGACAAAGACCTCGATCGACTGGGATCTCGGTCGACAATTCCTCGACCAAGAATGTCTCTGTCTGCACTTTTCAGAATTAATTAACTAGCCATTGTTAAAGAAACTAATGGATACCTAACGGCTAGTTGAGCACTTAGAACCCCCTAGAAAGTGTCTAGAATGTCCTTAAGCATTCATAGGCCATTCCTATAAATAGGACAAGCCTTAGGACACCCAAAAACACACTTGTGCAAACACTTGAGCATAATACTTGCAATTGGCTATTCATTCTTGTGAGCAATTGAGCAACTCCATCATTGGCTATTCATTTCCATTGCTCCAAATTCATGTCCTATAGGCTAGCATCTCCTACCCACTACACCAACACTTCCATATACATTGGTTAGGAGATCAAAATGCTTGATATAGGAAATCAAGCCTTGTGCTACAACGATATTGTAATTTCTATTTTTCCTTCTTGTTCCTTTATATTGTTTGTACTCTCCTTGCTACTCCTAGGGTTGGAGGATGTGGATTGGAGAGGGTTTGACTTCTCAGGTGGAGAAGGTGGACTTTGTACTACTTCAAGAAGGTTGTCTCAACAGGAAGCTACTTCAAGAGGAAGACTACTTCAAGGGGGACCTTGAGGTTACTTCAAGGAAGGCTGCTTCGAGGTTGGTGAGACTACTTCTAGGTGAAGGCTGTCTGAAGGGTTTGGTGAAAGTATTTGTAATTTTATGTAACATCCTTGCGAGGTAATAAAATTTAAGTACTTTCAAAATCTCGGTTGGGTAAGCAACCGGGTAGTGGATTGACTGCCTTAGTGTTTGCTAAGGTTGGTGCCACTCTAAATCCTTGTCCCCTTGTCTAATATCTTTGTGGTTTCTTGCTTGAGTTGAATTATTATTAAAATCTTCATAAAACCCTATTCACCCCCCCTCTAGTGGTTTTTCATTTGGTATCAGAGTAGGGCTTCAAGGAACTCTAACAAAGTCTTGAAGAATGGGTGATAGGGTACTCAACAACCTCAACCTAGAAGGGACACTCGTGGCTAGACCTCCACCTTTTGATGGCACTAACTACACCTACTGGAAAAGGAGGATGCAATTCTACTTCCAAGGAATTAGCTGGGATCTATGGAGAATGGTATCAAATCCATATGAATTCCCTCAAACAGAGTATGCAACTTGGGATGCTAATACGGTAAGATCAGCCCAAATGAATGCAAAAGCTGTAAGTATACTCTATTGTTCAATTTCCGTTGGTGAATTCAATAGAATATCAAATTGTGAAATGACATATGAAATATGGCATAGACTCTCCATAACTTATGAAGGAACTGTTCAAGTTAAGAACTCTAAAATCGGAATGCTTAAGCAAAAATTTGAACATTTTCGTATGGATCAAAATGAGTCAATTAGTGAAATGTATGCAAAATTTTCTTCTATTGTGAATGGTTTTAATGCTTTAGGTAAAGTAATCAGTGAAGAAGATCAAGTATCAAAAATACGTAGGTCTCTTCCTCCCAAATACAACCCCAAGGTGACTACTATTGAAGAAGAAAATGATCTCACCTGGATAAGGATGGAACAACTTATTGGCAACCTAGAAGCACATGAGGCAACATTAGAAGAGGAAGAAAGATGAGAACGTGAACTTCAACAAGGGAGAAAGAAGGACATTGCATTCAAAGCATCAACCAAGATTAGTCATGACACAAGTGAAGATGATAGTGAAGAAGAAACTCTCATTGTAAACGGTAAGCAGTATAAAAGTTTTAAAACTAACAAAACTTCTAGTGTTTCTTCTTCCAGGTGCTTTGAATGTGGAAAAAAGGGACACATGAAAGGTGATTGTCCAAAACTCAAGAAAGGTAAGAAATCATCCCACAAAAAGAAAGAAAGAGCATATAAAGCTGTATGGGATGATTCAAGTGATGATAGTGATGATGGAAAAGAAGAAGTAGAATGTCTTATTGCTACAAGAAATGAAGAAGAAGAAGAAGAGGTAAGTCTTTTTGATATGCCAAAAGAAGATTTAATTGCTAGTCTTCAAGATACACATGAGAAATATATTGAGTGCAAGAAGAAATTTAAGAAATCAAATAAAGTAAATGATGAGTTACATGCTAAACTTCTTTCTCTCACATCTGAAAATGAAGATCTCAAAAAGGCTATTGAAGATCATGATATTAAGCTGAAATCTGTAGAAGCAAATTGCAATCTTCTTTCCTTAGAAAAGTTAAACTGGCAAACTCAAGTAAATGATCTTCGAAAACAACCTATTTTGTGTACACATCTAGATTATGATATTATTGTGAAAGAAAGAAATTTTTTTATCTAATCTAGATCAAGCAAAGTTAGATATCAAGAAGAGAATGGATGAGATTACTAAGTTGCAACAAGAAGTTAGTAGCTTGAGTAACAGTGATACTCTTGATAAAATCTTAAATGATTCTTAGCGTCAAATTGGAAGGAGAGGACTAGGTTATAATCCTAAAGGAAAATCTTATCAAAAACCTAGTTGGAGAAGGACACAAGTGCTAGAGAATCAATCCATGTATGTACCCAAGAACAACTCAACTCCTTGAAAGAGAAATGTGATTGACTCTATTAGTTGTCATTATTGTTTACGTCTTGGACATTACTCTTTTTCATGCCCATACAAGAAAAGGAATGATGATCTAGTTTGGGTTCCTAAAACTTAGACGTTTGAATTTGACTAGTTGAGATTTGACCTAAAATGTTACTTTGATATACAAATGTCATATCTCAACAAAATTGAGCTTTAACTTTCATATTCTTGTATCTTGTTTGAAAATAATCTCTGAAAAATAGTACAGAAACATTCTCGGTCAAGAAATTATTCGACCGAGAACACTTTCGGTCGAGAATTTGTCGACCGAGCAGGTTACTGTTTTAAAGTTGCAACAAATCTGATAAAACCTGCACAAACAACAACATTCTCGGTTGAGAAAAACTTCGACCGAGATAAATTCGATCGAAAAAAAGTTCGACCGAACCAAGATCTGTTGAACCTATTTTAATTAATCTAGTTTGCTATCAATTTGTTGTTAATGATTGATTTAATATGCAAATCAAGAATGAATCTTAGAGACCATCTTAAAATCAGAACATATTGATCTCTTAAATCATAAATTTTTGAAAGAAGGTATAACATTATATGAAATGTTTAAACATATTGCAAAAATGCTATATGAAGACTGATATTGAAAATACCTTATTCATTGCTTGAAAAATTTATTAAGCATGTTCATGGTTTGTCTTAAAGTTGAAAATTTATGAACCATGAATGAGATTATTTTGGTTTATCCTCTACATAGTTGGGATAAAAACTAAAAACTATGAACTATGTTGGTTTAATCAAGCAAATTACTGTTTTATCATAATCCACATGTTTTTTTCCTAAAGAATTCCTTGGTCTATCTATATAGGAACCATGCGTAGTTTAAATGATCATAATCATCGTATTTATATGCTTCCATCTTGATCATTGTATTGTGGATATACTTCTACTGTTCTATCATAATTATTGTGCCATAATCATTGTTTTTCATTGGTTTGTCTAAAATAATCTTTGATCCATATATACAAATCATGAATGGATATTGTTTTTGATCATTGTGATTCAGCTCATATGAAGATGCCATTTTTCATAAATAGAAAAACTTCATGGCACAAATGCATTTTAAATAGAAAATCTACAGAAATTATACTTCACATATAAGTGTTCAAATTAGGAAATCTGCAGAAATTGCCTCTTGGTTGAAATCAAGTTTGACCAAGGGGCGCTATGGTTGAAGTCAAGATCGACCTAAAATAAGCTTGACAAAATGCTCATTTGTACATCATTTTACTGCACTTAACCTTAGTATCTTGATTCAAAATGTGTTCATCATATTGAAAACATAAAGCTTTAATAAAAGGTCAAAAACAAATCTTAAAAACCATTTGTGACCTCAGAATCCTTAAATTATCTTAATTATAAGATTAAGGGGGAGCTCACAAAAACTATTTTGATTATAAAGCTCACAAAACTTTGAAGCTAGTTATGACCTTAGTATCTTTAAATTAATTTTGGAGCCTACAATATGTATGAATATAATGGAATTCTCTAAACAAATTAGGGCTTAACATCCCGTGTATTTGGTTAGAGATATATTTATGTACTCTACTATAAGCTTAAAGGATTCTCATATCATTTTTAGGGCCTAACATCCCTTGTAAAATGGATGAGAAATCAAAACACATATGCCATGAATCTAAAAGAATCTTATATCATTTCAAGGCTTAACATCCTTTGCAAATGATTGAGAAATAAATTGTGGCTAAATTTGACAATAAGTGGTTTGCATCCCTTGCTTTTAAAACTGAATATCTTATTAAGGGGAAGCATCTAATTATGAAATTAAGGGGGAGAAATAAAAGCCATACTTAATATTTATCTTGGTTATCTTTTTGAAATGACAAAGGGGGAGAAATAATATAAAATCAAAAACATAAAGTAAAATGAGTTTCATAAATTTCGGGCCAGCACACACTTGCAAACAAGAGAATGGCTACAAAAGGTAAACTTCAGGTATGAAACTCATATGTTTTATATTTACTCATTTTATATTTAGGAAATGTTTGTCATCTTCAAAAAGGGGGAGATTGTTGGCTAAATTGGACATTATTATTTTCCCTTTGTTTTGATGATGACAAACATTTTATTCTTGTGGATCTAACGTGCTACTTGAGTGTTCCAGGAACAAGGTGGATGACAAACCTTGGGAGATCTATATGTTTGAATTTTTGTTATTTTATGATTGTAATCAAATGTAAAAACTTGTACAAGAATATAATGTACAAGTACTTAGATATCATGTAAATCAAGCGTTTAGATCTTCCCTAGACAATCACAACACTTAGATAGGTCATCCCCTACAATAGTGTCACAACTGCACACTCATACACACACTAAATACTCAGTTTAAAACATTGAAACAAGGTTAATATCGGTCAACAAACTCTGCGACCGAGAATGACCCAGGTAGTCATTAGACACAGCAGACAAGGTAGTTGGGAGTTGGATCAGAACGTTATATACACTTACTCTAGATAGTCCCTCGGTCGACAAAGACCTCGACCGACTGGGATCTCGGTCGACAATTCCTCGATCGAGAATGTCTCTGTCTGTACTTTTTAGAATTAATTAACTAGCCGTTGTTAAAGAAACTAATGGATCCCTAACGGCTAGTTGAGCACCTAGAACCCTCTAGAAAGTGTCTAGAACGTCCTTAAGCATTCATAGGCTATTCTATAAATAGGACAAGCCTTAGGACACCCAAAAACACACTTGTGCAAACACTTGAGCATAATACTTGCAATTGGCTATTCATTCTTGTGAGCAATTGAGCAACTCCATCATTGGCTATTCATTTCCATTGCTCCAAATTCGTGTCCTATAGGCTAGCATCTCCTACCCACTACACCAACACTTCCATATACATTGGTTAGGAGATCAAAACGCTTGATATAGGAAATCAAGCCTTGTGCTACAACGGTATTGTAATTTCTATTTTTCCTTCTTGTTCCTTTATATTGTTTGTACTCTCCTTGCTACTCCTAGGGTTGGAGGCTGCGGATTGGAGAGGGTTTGACTTCTCAGGTGGAGAAGGGTCTTCTCGGTGGAGAAGGTGGACTTTGGACTACTTCAAGAAGGCTGTCTCAACGGGAAGCTACTTCAAGAGGAAGGCTACTTCAAGGGGGAGCTTTAGGTTACTTCAAGGAAGGCTGCTTCGAGGTTGGTGAGACTACTTATAGGTGAAGGCTGTCTGAAGGGTTTGGTGAAAGTATTTGTAATTTTATGTAACATCCTTGCGAGGTAATAAAATTTAATTACTTTCAAAATCCCAGTTGGGTAAGCAACCGGGTAGTGGATTGACTGCCTTAGTGTTTGCTAAGGTTGGAACCACTCTAAATCCTTGTCCCCTTGTCCAATATCTTTGTGGTTTCTTGCTTGAGTTGAGTTATTATTAAAATCTTCATAAAACCCTATTCATCCCCCTCTAGTTGTTTTTTAGGTTGATGGGGAGGGTGAATTCAGATTTCCTTGACTCTATAATACATGCATCTCAATCAAGAGAATGTATTCACATAGTTACCACACCCTAATATGTACACTAGTGTGAATCCAAGAAGGGGGACAAAGTGTAGATATCATCCCCTTGCCAACCGATGGTGATAAAAATTGATCCTCCTATTTTGGTTACAAATACAAGAGACGTGAGTACATTTTTATTTATTGTTTAGCATTTTAGATATTCAAGAGTTTTATATATAATATGAATCCTAATGAATATGCTGATTACAAGTCTTTCACCTAACCATCTAGAAGACCTAGCTGTGTAACCAAATGCTATGGGATATGCATAAATGGTATATAAAAGAGTGAATTCAGTAATCATGTCTACTATAACTATACAATTGGTTCGATACTTCTTATTGAGAGTTTATAGAAGTATTTGATAGTATTAATACTTAAGGAATATGCTATAACCAAGTATGTTACCCATATGATATATGTATATATATAAACTCAAATCGGTAAACTTGTACCAATATGTTAGATTGAATTATGTTAGGGTTGTGGTTAACTATCAGATTCCTAAATCTATTACATTGATTGATTGAATCATGAACACTAATGATTTAGAGAAAAATAATAATATATATTTATATAATATTGAAATTGTAGATGGAATAGACCCTCTCTAAAGTAAATTTTTGTTATAAAAGTTATACAACAACGACATATTACATAAAATAGATGATGGTAATGACAACATTTTGGACACATAAAACTTAGTTAGAATGTTCAAGAGAGTTAGTTCATTTTAATAGTTGCAACGATACAATAGTAATATAAGTTTCTGAATAGGGTTAAATGTTTTGCGAAATCAGATCTTAATGATATTAAAAATGATATATGAAATTTCCTACCTAGCTTTTCGTAACACTAAAGGATTATTTGGTCAAGATAACCTAGTATTTTAACCATATTAACAGATAATGGTGCATTAAGAATAGTTGGGTGAAGGCCTACAATTTAACTAACTAATAGCTTGAAATATTCATGTTAATTCAAACCAAAAGAACACAACCCTAATAGGTCATTGGGTGTTGGAGACTAGGATAAGAAAATATGAAAATATATAACATGAATGTATAAACATGCTCATTACGGTTTAACTAACTTACATAATATGTTCCTAGGATGGATAATGAACTTTGAGGGACCAAGTATACCTATTGAGCTAAACATTAGTCATGAAGACCAGATATGTGATCTCTTCCCAATTTTAATTGGGCATTATAAATGACAATGACACCAATCCCCATAACAAGTCAAATATATTCTTAATTGATTCATATTGTTATTCTATTTCTTGATTTCTAAAATGTGATTCCTTGATTCCTTTGAATTTGTTGATCATACTATTACATTGGGTCTATGACCCTACCTTTCTTGTTTTTTTTAAAGTTTAATTAATGATTGGACTACATATTTCTTGCCAGTGTCTATCATGCATGCATGTTATATAAAGTATTAATATAATGTAATGACAATCATTTGGGTGTGTTGTGCTACCCCAGCTGTGTTGTGTCCACCAATTTTATATATTAGGGTGTTTTGTTCTACCTAAGGTGTGCTATTCCACACATTTACTTGTTAGAGCCTGTTGTTCCGCCCATGGTGTGCTCTCTCCACCCGTTTATTTGTTAGAGTGTGATGTTCTACCCACGATTTGCTTTCTCCACCCATCTTTGGCCAATGACTAGTGGTTTTGGCCCTTCTTTAGATACTTATAAGCTATTTCATATATACATGGATCTGTTTGTATTTGTGATATTATGAAATGATTATGTCAAGATACTTTATGATGTTTTGTTATTTTTTATATACCTCATTTTCTTGTTTATCCTTTCTTGTAATAGCCCCTCTTGAACTCAA
Organism: Alisma plantago-aquatica; assembly: GCA_963693085.1. Classification (NCBI taxonomy): domain Eukaryota; kingdom Viridiplantae; phylum Streptophyta; class Magnoliopsida; order Alismatales; family Alismataceae; genus Alisma; species Alisma plantago-aquatica. Next base: position 380,926,103 of record OY856414.1, read on the forward strand.
ACTTCCTACTTTAATACATATATAATCTTAAAATATCCAAATATATCTAATATGAACATACTTAGAATTGTTCTGATGCATACTTTTGTTTCCTTTTCTCTAAGTATTTTCCCCAAAACCACCCCAGTGTGGGAGTGCTAGATTACAAAGACTAAGGAAGAACACCTTTAGGATGTTGACCTCATGATAGCTTGTAATGAGTGGGTTACCCTCTGCTATCAACCTTAATTATAATCAATTCAAAATTGTGTAATGCCAAATTTTATAGTGAGGAACACATGAAATAAGATGTAACTTTGTAATAGTTTTGTTTCCGCTTTTTATAAACTTTATACTCTAATTTTTTATACCATTTGAGAAATATTGAAATTCCTCCTGTCCTCCATTTTTGGAATAGGATATTTTATTTCTCTATTTAGTGAAGATTATTGGACCCCCTCTCTGGTCCCACTCTCTATATGTGCACTATAACACCTCTCAGTTGTACACATCCATACATTAAGATCCGGGCTCCACAAGGTCCCATATTGCATATAAGGTCATACCAAGGTCTAGTCCTCTCAAGGATATCATATTAAGCCATCACAAGTCTTGAGTTCACTAGGGAACATCATAGTCATATGTGATCTACTCACCTCCTCATGGCCAATGAAAAAACAACATGTAAAATATATAAATGACATACTAATTTCAAGATTAAAGCATAAAGAAAGGTAACTCCCAATATAAATAAGATATTTCTATATAGTAGTCTAACTCCACATATATCATCGGGATAATGACTAGAATAAAGCCTGAACAATTTCATAGAACACTTGTCTATAATGGATATCACATACTTCATATTCCACAACATGAGGTATAAGAACATGTTAAGAAAGACCACCTTGAAGATTGTGTATCAACATAAATCAAGTCTAAATAAGCATACTTTATCATTAACACATGATATATATGAGGTATAGATATGTCACAAAAGTTTAGATTCCATTTATATATCCTTGCATCAGAATAAAGATTCCTTATTTTAGCATATAAGAAGGTTCCAAACGACATTAGGGTTTGCATGTATCATGTAGGTGCAAAATGCATCACCCCTTTATCACTCACCTTACAAACAGTGGAAACAAATTCACTAGAAGATGGAAAGACTCAAGCTTTACTTTTCAAGCTCTAACAAGCTCCAAATCTCAAGCAAGAAAGATCTTCCCAAACATTCAAACTTTCCTCCTTTAAAGTCTGCAATAGCCTAATTTCATGATTTAGGAGAAAGGTAGGGCAAGGAAAAGATGGAGATAGAGTATAAGACTGCCATGGTCGAAACCCTAGAAGAGAAACTACAAAGAATAAGGATCAAGGAAGAAGAAGATGAAGGATCTTCATGAAGGAAGAAAAGAGCTTCACTTACATGGATCTAGATCCAAAATGCGTAAGGAGAGATGTCGATCTTAAAAAAAAAGAAGGAGAGCAAACATCAAATACATCAAAGTTTGATGAAGGCAAAAATCTCATCAGTTGTTTTCAACTGATGATGACTCTCTATAGATCCAGATCATCAAGGGTGACTCCTATAATGAAGGCAAAGAAGGGGGATCATGGGGTATTTATATCCCCTAGGGAAAGAGCAGAAGAGAGAGAATGAAACAATCAAAGACACAAATCCACCACTCTTAATACCCATGGAATAATCAGTTCATGAAATCATGGGAGGATGACCCCAGTCACCTATAGGTAGATAGTGTAGAGGGTGAGCTAAGTCTCATTGGTCTCTATCAATGGCTCATAGAAATAATAGGTCCATTAATGGATGTAAGGCATAGTATTTATTAGTTTAAGGCCACATTCTCATCAATCAATGAAGGCATGGAGCCCATCTATAGTTGTCATTGATGGATGGTGCATCAGCTCTCACCAGTTCCCTTTTGATGAGAATAAAGAACTAGATGCCACCAAGTCCATCAGTGAACGCTTTGTAGAAAATCATTTGTTGATGAGAGTTAGAACTCCATTGGTCTCCACACACCTGATCCTCCAATAGATAAGGACACAGAAGATAAATAAGATCAAGTGTCACTATTGATAGAAATAGCGAAAGTGATGTGTTTGTTAATATGTTCAAATTTAGTAGTTCTTTTACCATATAACATAGCATTAAGGTATACTAAAAATGATCAATGTATATAATAAGATTAAACTATACTATGGTTATTTTTTTATTTATAACATTGAAATATGTAAGATAGTACCAAGCCACTTACGATCATGATCATCCCTATGAAAATTAGAATACAGTCTACATAATCTCCCAAAGAGAAGTTTTTGGAAACTCCATGCCACTACCAATCCTAAGTTTGGCCCCATCTTGCTGTTTCCCTAAACAAGCCCCACCCTAGGCTATTTTTGCCTCACCCCATGCTATAGTTGGCATGAGTGGTGTTAGTGCTTGTATGGAAATAGAAGGACTAGAAAATTAGATTAGGGATTCTAGGTAGAGAGGGGGGTTAATGCGAGGATATTCTTGTATCAACCATGCTATAGTTGTGTGAGTAACATTAGTGTTTATATTAAATAGGAGTAATAAACAATTCAAGTTGGGAGCTTGGGTGGAGAGGGAGCTTTAAAGGGGGAGGTGATTGGTGTTGAGATGAAGGGGATGTCTAGTGCTAAAAATGAAGGTGGAGGAGCGTGTTTTTCTACCCAAGTGAGGAGCAGTGGTTATGATTTTTGCCTTTTATAGGTGTAGATCAAGTCAGGGAAAGGCCTAAAAGAAGATAGAAATCTAGAAGCGAAGAAAGAGGGACTTTCCACCCTTCTCGAAAGTCTTTGGAGATCTGGACGACTCCGCCCCAAACTAGGAGTCTTTGGAATTTTGTGGATCCATAAAGTTACTTATATAGTTTGTATAATCAAGCTATCCTTGTCACTACTACTTTCACCTAAAATGAACTAAAAAACTATATGAAGATAGTGTTGTTCCAAATTAAAGAAACTAATTATACATAGAATAATATATATTCAAGGAAAGGTTATTACGTTACAACAAAAATTAATCATATCAAAGATAGTAGGTAGTAGTGGGAACATTTTTTATTGCATTGATTTTGATAGTATGCTTGTGATTGAAAATCGTTGAAATTCATGAAATTTGTATAGTTCCATACTATACCAATTATATTGACATTCTTACTTGTTTTATAGTGTGATACATTTATTATTTTGTGTCTTAAAATGAAAAAAATAAACAACAACCACAAAATTAGTAATGAACGTAAGTCTTTCCTTTTATTTTTTAGGCTGCTAGCACAATTTGCAATGGAAAATTTGTGATCTTGTTCCGATAACATTCAGTCATTTCTTGTTAGTTGTATTTTCTCTTTTGAGTTTTAAGAATCAACTACAACCACTTATACTTCAATAGAGACAACATAATTAAATAGAAGCAACCATCATAACCAAAACATCTAACAAAAATCATGCTCTGTAGGAGATTGGAGTTGGAAAAACCAAAATCACCAATGAAAGTAATGTTACAACAATAAATGGTGGTAGTAATGAAGACCAAGAGGATAGAATTAGAAGGTGAGTAGGATCTGGAGGTATAATTGAGATAGAAGAGCTAACTAGAAGAAGGTGAAACATCGTTAGGTAATATGAAGAGCTCATAGATATAGAGATGCCTCCACATTGTAGAGTAATGTAGGGAGGGAAATGAATGGAATGGAATGCAAGTGAAGGCATCCATGAAAAGGTGTAGTTTGCTACTTGGTGGTGGTTGTTGTCCATCAAATGAGAAAGTGATAGAACAAGTACCATGATGAATTCATCTACACAATTATGAGATAAAGAATTTTAAATGAGATCATGGTCAATGCTAAGGATATGGATCATGAACAAAGGAAGATCTAGGTGGCAGAGATAATATATTCTATAGTTGGTTCCCTCACTTCTTGTCACTTGTTATGTGGCAACCCTCCATCCTCCACCATTCTTTCTCCAATCTTGATTTCTAATCATTGTTGTGTGCTTGATTAAGTTTTTATACCAATTGATTTAGAGATATATCTAGTTTGATTCGATATGCATTTTTGTTGTCCTAGTTTCGATTTTCCTTGTGAGTTGTAGACTTAGCTATAAATTCAACATATCATGATGACCCAACTACAAATTATATGAAAAGTATAATTCAATTTTCCTTCATACTCATACTTGTTTATCCTTGGTATCAAATAGTTAAGATATTACTCTAATTTGTCTCTAATTGTACCTTTCTTGCCTTGATTTGCAATTTCATGTACAATTGTGGACTAATATACAGTAATCAAGGGCCAAAGTTGTAACGAGTATATATTGTCTAAGTGCATTGTTCCCTTCATTATTGTTGAACTTATTTTGTATGAGTTTACATCCTATGGTTTCTGAGGCAACACATCCTGCTATCACACAGACTGTGAGATGTTATGCAAAAACATGCGGAAAACACCATAAACCACAAATTACCAAAAACACGAGTTAATTAAAACCGATTGCAGAAAGAGGAATAACCGAGAAACTATTACATTTAGGTCCTCATCCTACAAGGAAACACGTTATATAAACATTTACAAGATCTTGGTACGTGTCCACAGGTTAGGAGATCAGCTGGCATGTCATCACATGAGTTCATCACCTGTTATTACATACATAACGGCCCACCTCCAGCCAGCAGCAGGATATACAAAACATCAACAGCTATACATCGTGAAACAACGTCAAAACGCCTCCAAGGACCTGAGAGTACAAGGATGACTCTAAGACTCTACTACAAAACAACCAAAATAGCAGCATATCCATCTCTTGCCTTCTACTGCTCCTCTTGCTGCTCGGCCGCAACTCCGCGACCACCACCACGTCTAGCTCGAACACCTAAAAAGGTTATAAACCAGTGGGGTGAGACACACAGTCCCAGCGAGAAACATAACTCCCCACCGAAACCATATAACCAACGGAAGATAAAAGCAGTAACAGCAGATAACTGATAAAAGGTACAACAAAAGCAGTCTATATAGCAAGGCTATTCATACCATCAAGCTTACCAAGATATACGGGAGGCATATACCCAAGTATTTCTTTATGGAACATGATTAACAAGATAAGATTTATAAGATCTTACCACATAACATAAGGAACGTATAAGTAACTGCAAGTATAACAAGATCAGCTACACAAGCAAGGCCTCAAACAATGTTCTGTGTCTTGCCTTAAGCAGTAAATACTATTCGGCTGGATTACATATTATTATGCCCTGAGGAAGTGAGCCGTACCGCTCAAATCCAACCGACGGCTGCGAAACCCAGAGCCAGTTCCATACAAGGTCAATGGAAGAGCCGGACTCCACGACCTCCCACCTCGTAGTCAGTGCACAAGTACAACACAAGCAGGACCGCAGTCTCATGCTTAAGTGGCCTCAGCCACAGGGTCAGGCTACCCTCTGCCTAGCCTGCCTCGGTACATGTATCAGCGCTAGTGAAACTGAGCCACAAGCCTATTCACCATGCTCTGAGCCATGAACGCATTTATGCTCCCATATCACACATCCTGAGCCATGGGCCTGTTCACCATGCTCTTATCATATTTGGGCTACGGGCCTGAATCCACACCCTGGAGTCTACAACCGAAGTTGCACTCTTACCTCCTCACTTTAGGCTAGCAGAAACCTCACATACTCAACAATATGCTCTCCAGGTTAACCTGTCGGAAAACCTGTTTCACCATCGCCAGTTCCTGTCGATGATGGATCTATGGCCAGGGCAAACTACATGATATATTCCACTGTGATTAATTAGTATCTTTTATGTGGATTGCAAGATTCAACCAAATTGTATAACATGCAACTAGAACAAGAATAAACAACATGAAACTCAACATCATGCTTTTACTGTTATCAACATCATCCTGATCCATCACAAGGATCCAACATTACATGTTACCACTTGGCCTCTTGCCAATCATCTAGATCCATCACAAGGATCATCACATTGCCATGGGATCTCAATCCCTCATCACATAGTGCCACAACCTCTCAAGGCTTACATCATCACCATGGGATAGCAATTCCAGGTCATCATCAGAGGATAACACCTCGTCTAGGCACTTTAGCCAACCCAGGTCCTCAGACCAAAACACATCAAGCATATTATCTCAACATCAATAGTAACCATCCAAGCAGTGCTACTCAAACATATATATATATACCTCATAGCCCTTATTCTTGGCTATGCAACTGTATGAGTCACCTGCATGGTTAGTATACACAATCATCATGGATTAACAGAAGATTCATATTATCAAACATAGGGCAACATTGATGATTATGTGCTTTATCATTCATGCCTCAACCTGTGACCATATACATAGGTCATATCATTAAGCAAAGTATCTTACATGCTTACCATTTCCTCAGCATTATACAGATGATTCAAGATGATCATAAATGCAGGTACTATCATGGCAAGATACATAGATGTAATCTACTATTATGATTACCATCAAGCATGTCAAGGGTTACTATTGTCAACCAAATGTGACATCATAGAACAAGATCTAGCACCTAGGTTTTCCAGAAGGAACAAGACCCTCGTTAGAAGTGCCCACTACCCTCACCAAAAGTGTGACGGGTAGGGCACTGTAACATCCCACTCTTATTATGCAAATTTTCAAACTATTTTATTCCTTGCATGCTCTTTTTCTAAATTAGATAATTTTGAGGACTTAAATGTAATTTGCCCATGTTATTTTACAAAATTCTTTTATTATGTCCAATTGCTCTCTTAACCTTGTTCTATTTAAAGAGAATGTTTTCATATATATCCATGCCCTTTTGTTTAAGAAAATGAGGATAAATGTTCTATGTCCAATTTTCTCTCTCTTATGATAATTGGTGATTTACTTGTTTAATTATTTGCTTAATGACCTCCATATCGTTAATTGAAATTAAATAAGGTTGAATGCACGTTTTCATGTTTTTCAATTCTTATTTGAGAGATTAATAGCTTATTATGCATTAATCATGGCCATTTAAGTATACATGAGGGTTTTGCTATTTTTAGGCCTAAATGGGTACAAACACGAAATCTAATGGCATAGGAATATTCTAGACACTGTTATACACCTATGGTCAAAATTTGGGCTCATTTGACCCATGTTTGACCCTCCAATTAATTTGAGAGAGATTTGAGTATTTTATGACCAAGATTTGAATGAAATGTCATTTATGCAGCCGATTTAAGATATAGTTCACCTTAATTTCATATGTCACGCGTTTCTTCATCTGTTTATTTTCACGCGCGCTACCCACACCATGGGATCAGGATCCAACGGCTGATCCGTTTTCTTCTACCTCCGCCCTTCACGCGATCAGCAGCCGTTACCAGCAGCTTCAATGCGAGTCTTCAATCTCGCACGTTACTTGACGGTTTCTCCTCGTTTCTTCGCCAACGACTCCGGCTCGTCACCCCGATCTGAACGAGCCATCACTCGCCCCCTCTCGCTCCCTGTGTGGAGAATGCCCAAATAGGGCTCGCAAACCCCCTTGCACAAGACACCACTACGATCGCTATCACCTCCAGTTGAGCAACCTGAGAGCACCACCGACCCCCTAGATGTGCTCCTCCGGGATCAATTTCTCCTCTAACGGCCTCGAGCCCCGAGACCTGCCCCTCCTTCTCCTCCGGCGAATTCGGCTTCGCCCCGGCAGCTCTGGCCTCCGTGGTTCGATCGCAGCCTAGGTGACCATCCTCGACCCATCTTCCTTGCTTTCCCGATCTTAGTTTTCCCTGGTTCTTCCCCATGTGACGGGTCCTATAGCCACGTTTACCATGGCTAGCCGGCTCTCAAGCTCCAGACCATCCCAGTGGTCCTCCAACCACGGAAACACTGGATGTGGCTCCGCCTTTCATCCACGAACTCCTTCCGACCATCAGCTTGCCTTTTCGATCGTGCTTTCACCGGTCTTGAACCGCCGCCCGCCGCCCCTGTTTTCCCCGATGTTTCTCTGTTTCTCTCCGCGACGACCTATCCAACTTTCTCTGCCTCAAGCGCCAGTGCCAGTGCCTCCATTGGACTTACCCAAGTAGATCCGTACTTCCTGATGGATTTTTGACTCCGTTCTCAGGTTTTCCCCCCCACTTGCGACCTCGCTCCAGCCATGGATGCGAGCTCTGTGCCCCAACGTGCTCCAGGGCACCATCGGGCCTGACGCTTGGCTCGTCAGCTTCGTCGTGATGCAAGGAAGCATCTGGCAGCCACAACGTCTTGAGGGCTTGCACCCTTGAGAGCTTGGATTGGAGGCAAAACCTCCTGATCGGCGCTCGACGCCATGGCTTGAAGGGTGAAGAATCCAGGTCTTGAAGTGACCTTGGTAACCCTGGCATTGTTAGTTCGATGATTCCAACCACAAGGGTAATTTAGGGTTTTTGCATGTCCTCCCTTCTCTGATCACGAGACCTTAGAGGCAGTCCTCGCTGCTGAGTTGGCCAAGCATAATTGGTCCAACTCATAGCGGGCCCGAGCCCAATAGCTGCTAATTCAGATAAAAACGCCCAAGTGGCTTTTCTCGGATTTCCTATTGGTTTATTCTTTGGAAATTGATAGTAAATCGCCTGGTTATCAGAAAAATACGCAAAAATATGTTTTGGAAAGGATTTTCGATGAGGAATCTGATTTTGTGATTTTCACCGACTGATTTCTCTGTTTTCACATCTCTATTTTTATATGCACGAATTAGGGTTTAATGATGTATGATGAAAGATAAATATGTTAATTTCAGGTGATTAAGAGGATCCAATTAGTCAAACTAGGTTTGACTTAGGTGTTTTCGATCAAGGTAAGCGGGCCATGCCCTTGGCATAGTAGACTTGATTTATTGTATGAATATGATATGTTTATGCATTGTATACCAAAGTCATGGAAAGTACATGTTTTCCTCAATGTATGTGATTATTGGATGTTGATTGCTATAATTTAAGTCTAAGTATAGAAACATGATTAATGTTATGGATTATGATTAAGATACAAGAAATCAAGATTAAGAGGGAATAAGTTTCCCATTCATGCTTAAGAGGGAGAAATCCCATTATGGTCATGGGGAGAAATCCCAACCATGTTCAAGAGGGAGAAATCCCATTATGGTCATGGGGAGAAATCCCAACCATGTTCAAGAGGGAGAAATCCCAATTGAGATTAAGTTTAAGATATTAAGAAGATAAGTGAAGTTTAAGAAAGATCATGAATAATAGAAATTTATTCAGATTTATATGCACCTTGTTATGGGCTTTCCGAGCAATTATGGGCTTTCCGAGCATTCATGGGCTCCTTATGGGGCATTAAGAGAGGAGCATATTTTTCTAGTAAATTTCTTTATGTAAAAGACAATAAGAAATGATTCATGATAAATGCATGTTCATGATTATGTTAAGTCACTTGTATATTTATTTTTGTGTCTTATAACATGCCAATGCCGCTTACTTACTATGTTTGTTTTCCTTTGCATGGCTGGGGACGAGATGTCCGCAGGAGTTGGAGCCAAGGAGAAAGAAACATCTTGAGAGTACCAAGGACCCAGAGATCCAAAGAGTTGTTGCCTGGTGGGACGTCCATCTATGGAGATCCTATCATTATCTAGTTTATGTTTAGTATATCTTTGGAAAACTGATGTAGCTTTTATTCCAAGAACTTATGTATGAATCTACATTTTCATAAAGCCAAGTGTTATTTGTTTCTTGTTATGAGATCATGTATGTAACATTTCCTCCCAAATATGCCAAGTACCCCACATTATGGATAATGTTGGGGATTAGGCTGTGCTTCCTCTGGTTACGTAAGAAACCCTAGGGAGGGGTGTTACAGGCACCCTCACTAAAGGTAGCATCGGCGGGGTACTCTCCCATATCACCCAACATCAAGCCACATAACGGTCAGCTACAACAAGGGTATAGGGCTACCATCTCAGGATGTATCGGGCAACATTGTGCCGCACACCTCATGTGTCGTGCAACGCTGTGTCATGCACCACATGCATATCGGGCAACAAAGGCGTGCAACTCAGCCAAAGAGGCATATCATGCAACGGCACGTCACGCACTAGGTATATCAGGCAGCACACACACACAACAAGGCATAACGCCCAAAGGTGCAACACGTGCAACAAAGAAAACATAACGCCCAGACACAAAGCTAGCCACATCTATCGGCTGACACACAATGACAGGGTCAAGGGGTGATGCTCACCAAAGAACCAGCTAACAAGCTCCACACCTCAAAGCACAACGACACCAAGCCATCTCATAGGTTAAGTGTATCGGGCAGGGTACTCATCAAGGTGTGATGCCCGACACACACACACAAGGCAGGAACCAGGTGCAACGCCCTATACAACCACAACATGTGTCGTCCAAGGATCAAGATCAAGAGGGGATATTGGGCAACACCAACCCCAAGTCCATATCGACCAAGGTGCAACTCGACAGGGTCACCAACAACCTCAAGCACAAGGGCACTAAAACCCTAATGGATCAAGAAGATGACTCACCTCTCAACTATCAAGAGAGAGGGGTCTTGCCAAGCTTCTTAACACCAATCGGGCAACACAAGGTTCAACCACAACCAAGGTCCACAACCATCACATAGCTCACCTTTCAAGTCCATGGTGAGAGGAGGGTGTTGCTCAAGCCACTAGAACACAATCTCACCTCTCAACTTAAACGAGAGAGGAGTATTGCCCATATTACTAGAACTCAAGCTCACTCCTCTAGATCCTGAAATCCTAACATCTTCTAGTGGGTCAAGATCCTGAAATCCTCTGAGCCATGGACCAGCTAGGGCTGTCACCCACAACTCAGATCTCGCAGGTAGGCAACTCTTGCCAATTGCATCATATGCAACTCTTGAAAGATGTCATATGCAACTCTTTGCCATGATCATCTCCATGACTCAAGGTACTAGATCCCATCTAGATCACCTTGTTAAGTCTGACCCAAAGCCAATATGATGAACATTCACCCTGCTAGGGCAGACCCACACATTCATCCTTCACGCTTCCACGAGATAGACGGTGCACCATTCTAGGGCGTGCCCACACTTGGTCAATCAAGCTTTTCACATGTGTCGCATTTGGAAGGCATCTAAAACTTAATATTTAATTAGGGATTTAGTTTTTTTATATACATATACATATCCAATCACCAGAATATATAGTAAGTATCATATAAATGCTATATCCCACAGAAAACATGCAAAATGATAAAAGAAATGATTATGGCCATCCTATTGTGATTCCTCGAGCCAAGAGGAATAACATTCATCTAGGTCTACATCACATGCAACATGTACAAGATGAAATATGTGTCTGCCTTTCTGGGTTTGATCAGCTCATCTCCATGATTGATCGGCTTGCCATCAGGTTGGTTGTTCAGGTGCCACCAGCCGATCGACTGGCGCCTCCAGCCGATCGGTTCACCGGTCGTCGTGCATCTCCTCAGGTCGCCACCCGCTCATCTCGCTCCTCGAACCGGCCGTCTGGATCACCAACCTATCGGTTCACGCCTTGAACCGATTGTCTCAAGTTGTCCGCCGTTCTTTGACATAACATGAAATAAAATCTATCCTATTTACAATTTAATTGTGAAACCCTGAGTTACATTCGGGGGGAGCAAAGGTACAAAAAGAATTCTCGAATTATTTCGAGTTACATCAGGAATAAGAGAGGGGGAATCGGTGCGCAGACCGAGATGCAAGAAACCACATACAACCACACAGAGATATAGGGTTTATAGGCCATAACCATGCTACACATCCACCACAAAACTCATTTAAGGGCAACGTGTATCGAGTGCATTAATATTACATACCATATATGTATATTTGGGATTTGTGGATTGGACATGCATACAGCCAATTTTATTCGCATCGTATGCAATAAATAAAGGTGACAAACCAAAATTGATCATGTCGATACTCCTAAAATATAGAACAGTTGACATGGCTCTGATACCACCGTTGGGTTTTAGAGGAGGCAGAGAAGCAGCGGAAACAAAAAATTTCTCCCCAAAACCCAGAACATAAAGAATCGCGTCAACGTCTATACAATAGGAAAGATGGTTTGTGGATGCATACCTTGTCCCGATGCTTGCTCGGCGACAGTACCTCGCGCCTTGCGCGGTCTTCACCTCTGGTCTTGGACGGTGTCTGTGCAGCTCCTGGTCGCACCGGGACTGAAGACTCTTGGTCTCACCGGGACTGTCGGGATTGACAGTTGTCCTCCGAGCGACAGAGTTCTCCCGCCTCTGCAGTCGTCCACACGGACTGCCTGGAACTCCGATCTCCTTGTCGCACAAGGAACCGGAAGGAGTCACACCCTCCTGTTGGCGTACTAGTTGCCATCACACTCTCCTACTGCCAGTTGAAACTACAGTTGTCTTTCCCTTGCTGCGCCTCCCTTTTCGGGTAGCACTTGCTCGGGCTCTCTCGGTTACCAAAACCAGAGAGAACGACAACTTTGCAGAGCAACCGACTTGCACTAAGTTGTATTTTGAGAAGCCCCCAATACCCCTATATATATAGGTAGGTCATGGGATAGGGTTCTCTATCCCCGACAATATGGGACTAAAAGCAGGAGTTGAAGGGTTCGATATTTTCCACAAAAAGCAACCAACTCGCAACCTAAACCGATCATTTCACAACTCAAGCGGTCGGTTGGGGACCTGAACCGGTCAGTTGACACCTCAACCGATCGGTTGGGACCCTTGAACCGGTCGGTTCACTTCTGAACCGGTCGGTTGGTGGTCCTGGTCAGTTCCCGATTGACTTTCCTTCTTTTGTTTCTAATTGGTATCGAATACCAATCCTATTTCCCAATCAAATTGGGCAATTGAAACGAAAGGAAAATTATCACCAATCTTACTTTCCCAACTTGCTCGGTTGCACCAGTTGAATCGATCGTTTCAACACTTGAAGCAATCGGTTCACCCTGATCTTGAGCCGATCAGTTCAAAACTTGAGCCAACCGGTTCACCAAGCTCAGCCGATCGGTTCATCTCATGAGCCGATCGGTTGGGAGTGCAGATTGTGCATAATCAGTCAATTGCGATTTCAATCAATCTGATACTCCAATCAATGCGTCCAACACCTTGAACATTATGATATTGAGTTATCGATTAATTGAGTGTTTAATTGAACTACTAAACTCCTTTAGTAATCAATCTAAACATTGCTTGTGGATAAAACTCATCTTCCAGGTTAAATCCTATGTGTGTGACCCTGCAGGTCCATTTCATGTTGGCAGTGAAAGTCCATAACACTTATGACTTCACAAGCAAAAAGCGGTGCCTAGTCACACATCAGTGCTACCCAAGTGAAATAGAAAGTTGGAGAACAACTTTCAATCCTACAATCCGTGAATGGTGTTACAGTGAATGTATAATTCCTTTGTCACTGATATCTTGAATGAACTCGAGGCATGGAACAGTCATCCTGTCAACATTCATTCATTTCCTTGATCTCAGAGCAGACTGGGTGAGATGTGTGTGACATCAATATCACATATTGATTCACACGTGCATGTGCATGCCTTTCTCAATCCTACTCATCAAGTGGCCAAGGATATCAAACTCCCTCAGGAGGGACAAATCCCATATCTATCACTCACCCCTCAAAAGCCCCATGTGTAAAAGCCAACCAATCATCACCTTTATAACAACCCATGTTTCAGGATTGCGTTTGATGATGTCAAAGTGTACCCAACGACATGTGTTGAGTGTAGTGATTTCAGGTCTAAGAATCACACTCACCACCATCACTGTGAGAGCTGACTGTGACTACCAAGTCATGGTTCCATGTGTCACTCTCACGGTGGGTCTGTCCGGTACCTTGTTCTCGAACAAGTAACTATGTGCTTGGTTTGATATCACTATATCATGACTAATGAGATTCTGTCATCAACCAACACACGATCTAGTCTTCATTATTATTGATGTCTATGGTTATTTCCACAATAACAACCGACTAGGGACCAAACAAGAATGTATACTCTTAACATCTGTATGATCTCATCGTTTAGGTCCTCAACCCAAAAGCATATGTCATTGAGTAAAACAATTGTTTAGACATCTATCATGTTACACCATCATCTCAAAAACAGTTTAAACATATAGATCGGAAATTGCCTTTATTATTATTCAAATCATTTACAAAGTATCCCATTACAATCATCACATGACTTGCTCTATGGGCATACATACCAACAGATTCCCACTTGCTCTTAGAGCCAGTCACCAAGGAACCTCAATCCTTGTGACCTAGCATGACCATCATGCTTCTGTTGAGAAAGGGCCTTAGTCAGTGGATCAGCTATGTTGTCTTCGGTTGGTACTTTGCAAATCTTCATATCTCCTCATTGTACGATCTCTCGTATGAGATGGAAGTGCCGCAATATGTGCTTGGACCGCTGATGTGATCTGGGCTCCTTAGCTTGTGCAATAGCTCCATTATTGTCACAATAAACCTCAATTGCATCACAGCTACTGGGAACTTCACCAAGTTCAGAAATGAACTTCCTGATCCACACAGCCTCCTTTGCTGCATGTGAAGCAGCAATATACTCGGCTTCTGTAGTAGAATCGACAACTGTTTCTTGCTTGGAACTCTTCCAGCTCACAACTCCATTATTAAGGCAAAATACAAATCCTGACTGCGATCTGTAATCATCTTTATCGGTTTGGAAGCTTGCATCGGTGTAACCCTTTACAACCAGCTCTTCCTTGCCGCCGTAAACAAGAAAATGATCCTTAGTCATTCACAAGTACTTGAGGATGTTCTTTACGGCTGTCCAGTGAGCATCCCCAGGATCTGACTGGTACCTGCTCGTCATGCTGAGAGCATATAAGACATCTGGGCGTGTGCACAACATAGCGTACATGATGGATCTGATGGCTGATGCATATGGGATCCCACTCATACACTCCCTCTCTTCATAAGATTGGGGACATTGAGCTCTAGAGACGGTGACTCCATGTAGCATGGGGATGTTGCCTCTCTTTGAGTTCTCCATGCTGAACCGCTTCAGCACTTTGTCAATGTACATGCTCTGACTTAGTCCGAGAAGCCTTCTAGATCTATCTCTATAGATCTTAATTCCTAGAATGTAGGATGCTTATCCTAAGTCCTTCATTGAGAAAGTATTCCCAAGCCAAGTCTTTACCTTCTCTAAGGCTAAGACATCATTCCCCATCAAAAGTATGTCATCTACATACAATATGAGGAATGTGGTAGAGCTCCCACTAACCTTCTTGTACACATAAGGTTCATCTTTATTTTGAATAAATCCAAACACTTTGACTTCCTCATCAAATTGAAGATTCCAGCTCTGAGATGCTTGCTTCAATCCATAGATTGACCTTTGCAGCTTACATACTTTATTGGCATTCTTTGGATCTACAAAACCTTCAGGCTGTCTCATGTACACATCCTCATTTATATTCCCATTAAGGAATGCAGTTTTAACATCCATCTACCAAATCTCATAGTCATAATAAGTTGTAATAGCAAGCATGATCCTGATGGACTTAATCATGGCAATTGGAGAAAAGGTTTCGTCATA
Source organism: Alisma plantago-aquatica (assembly GCA_963693085.1). Lineage (NCBI taxonomy): Eukaryota > Viridiplantae > Streptophyta > Magnoliopsida > Alismatales > Alismataceae > Alisma > Alisma plantago-aquatica. The sequence goes on from OY856414.1 coordinate 380,941,731, forward strand.
GTCAACACCTTAAACTTGTCGAAATCCCTTCGCAACCAATCTGCCTTTATAAGTTTGCACATTGCCATCCATGTCGGTCTTTATCTTAAAGACCCACTTGCACCCTATGGGTTTTACCCCTTCGGGTGGTTCCACCAAAGTCCATACTTTGTTGGAGTACATGGATTCCATCTCAGATCTCATGGCTTCAAGCCATTTCTCAGAATCTATTCCCTCCATAGCCTCTACGTAGGTAGTTGGATCATCATCTATGATCAACTCACCACCTTCCTGAGTCACAAGGTATCCAAACCTCTCAGGTTCAAGGCGGGTCCTACTAGATCTACGAGGTCCTTGTGTTACCTGAGGAGACTGAGATTCCACAAAACCTTGTGAATCTGCATTTTCCTCTGGTACATCTACTGGTTCAATGTTTTCTTGTTGGGCTTGAACCTCTTCAAGCTCTATATTCCTCCCACTACTTCCTTTGGAAATAAATTCCCTCTCTAGGAATACAACATCCCTAGCAACAAACACTTTGTTGTCAGTTGGGTGGTATAAGTAATATCCCCTCGTTTCCTTGGGATATCCAACAAAATAACATTTATCGGATTTGGGTCCAAGATTATCAGGAAACATTTTCTTGATGTAAGCCTCACAACCCCAAATCTTCATAAAAGACAAAATGAGACGCTTCCCATACCATATCTCATATGGTGTCTTTTGAACCGATTTAGATGGCACACAGTTAAGTGTAAACACGGCGGTTTCAAGAGCATAACCCCAGAAAGAAATTGGAAGATCAATAAAACTCATCATTGATCGCACCATATCCAACAATGTGCGATTCCTTCTTTCAGACACACCATTATGCTGTGGTGTTCCAGGCGGAGTCCATTGTGATACAATACCACGGGCTCACAGAAGGTCCTCAAACTCCTATCTTAAGTATTCTCCACCTCGATCGGATCGAAGTGCCTTAATAGTTTTACCAAGTTGGTTCTGTACTTCATTCATGAAATCCTTGAACCTTTCAAGGGTTTCTGACTTTTGTTTCATCAGGTACACATAGCCATACCTACTGAAGTCATCAATAAAGGTAATGAAGTACTGATACCCACCTCTGACATTAGTTCTAAAAGGCCCACATACATCAGTATGTATGAGTCCTAATAGATCACTAGCTCTCTCACCTTTACCTGAAAAGGGAGTCTTGGTCATCTTGCCCAATAAATAAGATTCACATGTCTCTATTGATTCATAATCAAAAGAGTCTAGATAACCATCTTTATGGAGTCTAGAAATGCGCTTCTCATTTATGTGTCCTAGACGACAATGCCAGAGATATGTTTTGTTTGAGTCGTTGAGTTTTTGACTTTTGGTGTTTACATTGTATACACTTGTCTCCAAATCTATCAAGTATAGACCATAAGACATTGGGGCACTGCCATAAAAGATCCCATCTTTAGAAATGGAACACCTTCCATTCTTAATAAGAAATTCAAATCCATCTTTGTCCAAACAAGAGACAGAAATGATATTCCTATTTATGGCAGGTACATAATAGCAGTTCTTCAACTCTATTATTAGCCCACTTGGTAGAGTTAACTCATAGGTTCCTACGGCACTGGAGGCAACCCTTGCCCCATTAGCAACACGTAGTTCAACCTCACCTTTCCCTAAAGACCTACTTCTCTTAAGATCCTTCACATTTGAACAAATGTGAGATCCGCATCCAGTATCAAGTACCCATGACGAAGAAGTAGTAAAGTTAATCTCTATCACATATACACTAGAAGTAGATATCTCTATCTCCGACTTCTTCTTCCATTGTTCCTTCCATCCTCTCCATGTAGAAGAAATTGGTTTGGCGAGAGAACCCTTCTCTCCCGTACCTATTGTTCCATTGATCTCTATCAATGAACTTTCTTTCTTCTTCACCAACACTTTAAGCATACATAGAGTGGATTCTAAGGCTCCTGGTATATCTGGATTGTGCAGAATGCTTCTCACAGTCCTCAACCAGTTATGGAATTTATTCTCAATTAATTTGCCCATTTTAAAAGATGATTCCTTTGCCATTCTACAAGAGAAAATTTGCATTTGTCAAAACTCCTTTTGATTTGATTTAAATAAAATTTGACGATAGTTAATTAGGCCTTTAATTAATTACCGCTCCGACTATTTTGACTCAAATTGATAGCCCTCACCATCAATTCGGAAGATTGCAGCGTACAATCTTCTAGTGGGTCAAGATCCTAAAATCCTCTGAGCTATGGACTAGCTAGGGCTGTCACCCACAACTCAGATCTCGCAGGTAGGCAACTCTTTCCAATTGCATCATATGCAACTCTTGAAATATGTCATATGCAACTCTTTGCCATGATCATCTCCATGCCTCAAGGTACTAGATCCCATCTAGATCACCTTGTTAAGTCTGACCCAAAGCCAACACGATGAACATGCACCCTGCTAGGGCAGACCCACACATTCATCCTTCACGCTTCCACGAGATAGACGGTGCACCACGCTAGGGCGTGCCCACACTTGGTCGATCAAGCTTTTCATGTGTGTCGCATTTAGAAGGCATCTAAAACTTAATATTTAATGAGGGATTTGTTTTTTATTATATACATATACATATCCAATCACCACAATATATAGTAAGTATCATATACATGCTATATCCCACAGAAAACATGCAAAATGATAAAAGCAATGATTATGGCCATCCTATTGTGATTCCTCGAGCCAAGAGGAATCACGGTCATCTAGGTCTACATCACATGCAACATGTACAAGATGAAATATGTGTCTACCTTTCTGGGTTTGATCAACTCATCTCCATGATTGATCGGCTCGCCATCAGGTTGGTTGTTCGGGCGCCACCAGCCGATCGACTGGCACCTCCAGCCGATCGGTTCACCGATCGTCGTGCATCTCCTCAGGTCGCCACCCGCTCATCTCGCTCCTCGAACCGGCCGTCTGGATCACCAACCGATCGGTTCACGCCTTGAACCGATCGTATCAAGTTGTCCGCCGTTGTTTGACATAACAGGAAATAAAATCTATCCTATTTACAAGTTAATTGTGAAACCCCGAGTTACATTCGGGGGGAGCAAAGGTAGGAAAAGAATTCTCGAATTATTTCGAGTTACATTAGGAATAAGAGAGGGGGAATCGGTGCGCAGACCGAGATGCAAGAAACCACATAGAACCACACACAGATATAGGGTTTATAGGCCATAACCATGCTACACATCCACCACAAAACTTATTTAAGGGCGACGCGTATCGAGTGCATTAATATTACATATCATATATGTATATTTGGGATTTGTGGATTAGACATGCATAAAGCCGATTTTATTCGCATCGTATGCAATAAATAAAGGCGACAAACCAAAACTGATCATGTCGATATTCCTAAAATATAGAACAATTGATGTGGCTCTGATACCACTGTTGGGTTTTAGAGGAGGCAGAGAAGCAGTGGAAACAAAAATTTTCTCCCCAAAACCCAGAACATAAGGAATCGCGTCAACGTCTATACAATAGGAAAGATGGTTTGTGGATGCATACCTTGTCTTGAGGCTTGCTCGGCGAAAGTACCTCGTGCCTTGCGCGGTCTTCACCTCCGGTCTTGGACGGTGTCTGTGCAGCTCCTGGTCGCATCGGGAATGAAGACTCCTGGTCTCACCGGGACTGTCGGGATTGACAGTTGTCCTCTGAGCGACAGAGGTCTCCCGCCTCTGCAATCGTCCACACGGACTGCCTGGAACTCTGATCTCCTTGTCGCACAAGGAACCGGAAGGAGTCACACCCTCCTGTTGGCGTACTAGTCACCAACACACTCTCCTACTACCATTTGCAACTGTAGTTGTCTTTCCCTTGCTGCGCCTCCCTTTTCGGGTAGCACTTGCTCGGGCTCTCTCGGTTACCAAAACTAGAGAGAACGACAACTTTGCAGAGAAACCAGCTTACACTGAGTTGTATTTTTAGAAGCCCCCAATACCCCTATATATAGGCGGGTCATGGGATAGGGTTCTCTATCCCCGGCAATATGGGACTAAAAGCAGGAGTAGACGGGTTCGAGATTTTCACAAAAAGCAACCAACTCGCAACCTAAATCGATCGTTTCACAACTGAAACGGTCGGTTGGGACCCTTGAACCGACCGGTTCACTTCTGAACCGGTCGGTTAGTGGTCCTCATCAGTTCCCGATTAACTTTCCTTCCTTTGTTTCTAATTGGTATCGAATACCAATCCTATTTCCCAATCAAATTGGGCAATTGAAACGAAAGGAAAATTCTCGTCAATCTTACTTTCCCAACTTGCTCGGTTGCACCAGTTGAATCGATCATTTCAACACTTGAAGCAATCAGTTCACCCTGATCTTGAGCTGATCGGTTCAACACTTGAGCCAACCGGTTCACCAAGCTCAGCCGATCGGTTCATCTCAAGAGTCGATCGGTTGGGAGTGCAGATTGTGCAGAATCAGTCAATTGCGATTTCAGTCAATCTGATACTCCAATCAATGCGTCCAACACCTTGAACATTATGATATTGAGCTATCGATTAATTGAGTGTTTAATTGAACTACTAAACTCCTTTAGTAATCAATATAAACATTGCTTGTGGACAAAACTCCTCTTCCAGGTTAAATCCTATGTGTGTGACCCTACAGGTCCATTTCACGTTAGCAGTGAAAGTCCATAACACTTATGCCTTCACAAGCAAAGAGTGGTGCCTAGTCACACATCAGTGCTACCCAAGTGAAATAGAAAGTTGGAGAACAACTTTCAATCCTACAATCCGTGAATGGTGTTACAGTGAATGTATAATTCCTTTGTCACTGATATCCTGAATGAACTCGAGGCATGGAACAGTCATCCTGTTAACATTCATTCATTTCCTTGATCTCAGAGCGAACTGGGTGAGATGTGTGTGACATCAATATCACATATTGATTCACACGTGCATGTGCATGCCTTTCTCAATCCTACTCATCAAGTGGCCAAGGATATCAAACTCCCTCAGGAGGGATAAATCCCATATGTATCACTCACCCCTCAAATGCCCCATGTGTCAAAGCCACCCAATCATCACCTTTATAACAACCCATGTTTCAGGATTGTGTTTGATGATGTCAAAGTGTACCCAACGACATGTGTTGAGTGTAGTGATTTCAGGTCTAAGAATCACACTCACCACCATCACTGTGAGAGCTGATTGTGACTGCCAAGTCATGGTTCCATGTGTCACTCTCACGGTGGGTCTGTCTGGTACCTTGTTCTCTAACAAGTACCTATGTGCTTGGTTTGATATCACTATATCATGACTAATGAGATTCTTCCATCAACCAACACACAATCTAGTCTTCAGTGTTATTGATGTCTATGGTTATTTCCACAATAACAACCGACTAGGGACCAAACAAGAATGTATACTCTTAACATCCGTATGATCTCATCGTTTAGGTCCTCAACCCAAAAGCATACGTCATTGAGTAAAACAATTCTTTAGACATCTATCATGTTACACCATCATCTTAGAAACAGTTTAAACATATAGATCGGAAATTGCCTTTATTATTATTCAAATCATTTACAAAGTATCCCATTACAATCATCACATGACTTGCTCTATGGGCATACATACCAACACGATGAACATCACCGAGTATGAGGCCAAGTTCATGGACCTGTTGAGGTTTTGTCCTCACATGGCAACGATAGATGACGAGCGGATCAGACGTTTTGAGAAAGGTTTGAGTGCTGAGCTGACAACACCAGTTTCTACGTTGGAGAATCGAGAGCGGTTTGCTATGTTTGTGGAATCTGTCTGGAGGATCGAACGGTCAGTTAGGGAGAAAAGAGAATCCATGTCTAAGAAGAGGCATGCTCAGTTCCAGGGATAGAGGTTTGGTGGCTTCAAGAAGCCCAGGTTTTCAACACCTTCCGTGATGAGAGGTTCCAGTGCACCGTCGCAGTGGTCTCTGAGTAAGGGAAGAGGATATGTTTGATGCGATGATTTTGAGTCGCATTTATTGACTTGTTTGATATGTGTTTTATGCATTTATTAGTCATTTTCATGGTTAATGTTGCATAATGCATTCACTTTGGTCTATGCTACTTCTTTATGTCAAATTTCCCCTATTTCAACATTTTGATTATTATTTATCAAAAGAATACATTTTGTGTAGACTTATGTGGTTTCGTGTGTTAATTTTAGGAAAAACAAGTATCTGCTACTGTCGATACCATCGACAGTGGTCGATACCATCGACCGGACCACAGGTTGCCAGACGCAAGGACCAGATGTGAGTCGATACTATCGACAGGGATGTCGATGGTATCGAGATACCATCAGGTTGCTAGCGAGAAGGGAGTCGATACTATCGACCCATATGTCGATACTATCGACTGATGGAGCTACAGTGACACATAAAGACAAAACCGTCGCTACAGGTTCGTCGATACCATCGACCCTCGTCGATGGTATCGAGATGACATCAGGCGCAGAGACAAAAGAAAAGAAGATCAGCCAATATCGTGCTAGGTCGATACCATCGACCCACGTCGATGGTATCGACACCGTCAGATATGAGTTTGTTTCATATTGATCTTAATCAGATGGCTGTGATTAATTGGCGACCAAATTCGGGAAATATACCTAATGACGGTGCCCAAGAGGGGGGGAGGACGTCATTAGCCACTGCACACATCCCGAGAAGAGGTGGAGAGAAGAACGGAGCCCAGAAGCATGCCCTAGCCGATCCGGATGCTGAAGAAGACAATTTACACCACCGAAAGGTGGGAGAACGCTTATTCTACGCCAAGGATCGCTTGGATCTTCTCCGTTCAGGGGTTTCACCACTCAATCACATTTTTCTCCATGTTTTCCTATTTCTACTCCATGTTTTGCTCTGAGATGAACATGTGGGGCTAATCCCCTTTGTCTTTAGGACTGGGAGTAGCCCGGGAATTCATTGTATGACAATTTTATCATAGTAATTCATATCTTATCTCTTAAATCTGTGGTATAATTTCGTTTTCTCCAATATATTGTTATGCTTGATCACCATAATAATAATCTAATACCCTTAATTGCTTTGAAAGAAGAATTAATGGTTGAAAAGAGACGAAATTTACATTAATTGACAAATCCCTTGAACAAGGTGGTGTAAGGTTAATGGTGGATACTGAGAGATCGTTTTTAATGAACCTAGTTTAGGGTATAGGTTACTACGACGGTGGAACCGACCTAGACATATGTAGTGAATTGTACCACGACAGTGGACAATTCTGATACCAGGCCACTACCCGGATAGAGAGATAAAATTAAGTGAATGCATAGAATTTAATACAATGAAAAACCCGTGGTGAAACCGCAATCCTAAAGATCTCCTTTTGAATTGATTAAACCAAACATTTAATCGATTGCTTTGTTTTGTTTCATTTTTATTTTCTTTTAATTTTAACAACAACTCTCAACTTTTTAATCGGCTTAGCTGATCGCGAGTAGTTAGTAGGAGTCTCCGACAATTTCACGTATCCCTGAGTTCGACTCGGGCCTCACAAAGGCCTATATTACTTCGACGCGTTCACTTGCGTTTCTGCACACGGTAAATTTTTCGTCAAGTTTTTGGCGCCGTTGCCGGGGATACGACAACTTGTCGGCACTTTGAGTGCTGCAAGCGGCCACTCTAGGCCACATTTTTTTTATTTTATCATTTTAAAAAAAAATTCATAGTCTATTTTCTTAATATTTGCAATCGTCAAGCACTGTACTGAAATTAAATTCTTCTATTTGCAGGTACTGTGCATGGTGCAGACGCGTAGTACCGACTACACACAACAAGCACCAGAGGTTCCACTGACAGGACCTGACCACGAGGAAAGCCACAATTAAGACCATTTAGAAGAAACTGATTCAGAATCCGAACAAGAAGAGATGGATGAGCCATAGACAATATTGGAGAAGATCAAGGCTTCTTCCTCATCTGCTTCCAAGGGGCCGATCAAGAAGCAAGCGGTTAATATTCCGACATACAAGATTGATCCGGCTTTAATCAACTTGGTGAAGTCGAATGCTTTTCATGGTCTCAAGAATGAAGATCCCGTTGCGCATATAAGTCAATTTGTGGAGAATTGTGATATGATAAAAATCGACAGATTTCCACAAGATGTGCTCTACTTGAAGCTTTTCCCGAGTTCTCTAGCGGGAAACACGCGAGAATGGCTACACAACTTGGACGATGAATATGTGGAGTCTTGGGACCACATGGTGGAGGTTTTCTTTGAACGGTTCTTCCCGCCCGAGAAGACCAATGACATGATCAGGAAGATCCACAATTTCACCCAACAAACAGGAGAGACCTACTCTGAGACCTGGGAAAGGTTTCAGATTATGCTCAGGTGGTGCCCGCATCACGGGCTTGATAAGGAGACACAGGTCAAGATCTTCTATTTTTCTCTCTCTGAGCATGATAGAAGCAACCTCGATTCAGCCGGCTCAGGATTCTTCTTGAATAACACAGACACCAGGTGTTGGGAAATCCTAAAGAACATGGCCAAGAAACAATCGTGGGGCGAAAGAGGCGACGTGGAGCAAGTTCGAGTGGCAGGCGAATCTAAAGCAATCAAGGAGCTGAATGAGAAGATGGATCTTCTCGCTAAGAAATTGCGTACAAAGGAGGATACTGAGTCTGAGGATGAGGCTCAAGTTAAATTCATGAGGCAGCAGCAAGGCTACAGGAATAACGACTATTCATGGAGGAAAGACAAGAAGTTTTCCTGGAAGGATCCAAATAACTTCTTGCAGGATCCAGATGCTAAACCCCAGCCAGTAGCGGAGGATAAGAGCACAGAGCTGCTCAACCAAGTGATAAAGCAAAATAAAGAAATCATGACTACTTTCGGCCAGCAAATAAAGCAACAAGGGGAGTTTATGAACCAATTTGGGCAGACACTGCAGAGCCATAGGGCTCAAATGAGGACAATAGAGACATCCATGGCACAAATGGCAGCAGAGATAGCCAATTTGAAGAAGCTGGCGCACCCAGGTTTTCTGGGTAATTCTAATGTTCCAGGAGGAAACCAACATGCGAAAGCCATCTTGCTAAGAAGTGGCAAGAAACTATTAAATCCCAGAGCCGATGAACCAAGCAAACCCCAAGAAGAAATTGAAGGTGAGGCCACTGAGGAGCTGCCCATACTGGTCACAGAACCAGTCGCTGACATAGCAGTGGATGCTACTGAAGATCCTATTGCAGAGGAGGAGGAGCCTCAGAAAAGGACACCCTATGTGTCACCACATCAAAGAGCACAGGATGTCCTGGTCCCTTATCCGAATAGTGCTAAGGCAAGGAAGGTAGATGCCCAATTTAAAAAGTTTTTAGACAGTTTCAGAAAGCTTTCAATCAACATCCCTTTATTGGAAGCTATTGAGAAAATCCCTTCTTACGGGAAATTTCTGAAAGACATCATCACCAAGCAGAGAAAAATCCCAGACACAGAGGTTGTTGTGCTTAAGGAGCAGGTGAGTGCCTTCATCATGGGCACATTGCCCCCAAAGAGGCAAGATCCGGGCTGTTTCAACATCTCATGTTACATCGGGAAGGTCAAGTTTGGTGAAGCACTATGTGACTCAGGGGCGAGCATTAACTTGATGCCTCTCTCTACATTCAAGAAGCTAGGATTAAAAGAGTCACGGCCAAGCAACATGACAATCCAATTGGCGGACAATTCAGTGGTAAAGCCATATGGGATTTGTGAAGATGTGCTAGTGAAAGTGGATCGATTCGTATTTCCAGTAGATTTTGTCGTCATGGAGATGCAGGATGAACAAGGCAATGAGCTGCTACTCGGACGACCTTTCCAAGCTACAACCGACATGATACTTGAGACGGGGAGAGGCCGGTTGACCTTAGGTATAGCCGATGACCGGTTTAAAATGGTCATGCCTTCCAGCGCCACTTCATCTAAATCCAAGGAGCAATGCCACATGGTAAAACATTTTGATAACAATATCTCACTTTGTCTAGGGAAGCCATTTTTAGATATGGCCCATGTAATTACCAAGGTGGAAAAAGGGACTTTGGCTGTGGACATCATGGAGCAGACCAAAGTGGTATCCCTTTGCAAGGCTGTAGGGTTCCCGAACGATGAGGATGAGGACATTCCTCCCTCTACGGAAGATGATGTTATAGCAAATTCAGTTTTTGATGCATATCCGGAATTACCACTCGAGGCTTGTTTAGTCAATATCACTCATGATTGGATGAGAAGAAAATCACTCAAGGAGTGCGCCAAGATGCTTCAGATGTTGCCATGCTTTTATGCGAGGTATTATGAAGATTTAGGCGAACTACCACCTCCGCTTCAATCATCCTTAATCAGCCCGCCGGAATTGGAATTGAAGTCGCTGCCACCGCACCTCAAGTATGCCTTTCTAGCTGAGGAAGACAAGTTTCCTATGATTATTTCTGCTTATCTGAGTGCTGAAGAGGAGGACCAGTTGTTGATAGTGCTGAAGAACCACCAGGGAGCATTTGGGTGGTTTGTTGCAGATATCCAGGGGATTTCCCCTACTTTGTGCCAGCATAAGATTCGGCTCGAGGAGGGAGCCAAGCAGGTGATTCAACCGCAACGTCGACTGAATCCGAGCATGATGGAGGTTGTGAAGAAGGAGGTGATTAAGCTTCTTTCCGCAGGTATCATCTATGCAATTTCAGACTCGACATGGGTGAGTCCCACACAGGTAGTCCCTAAAAAGGGGGGAATAACTGTTACTCATAACCTATTAAATGAAGCTGTCACCACTCGATTGGTAACCAGATGGCGAGTTTGTATTGATTACCGATGACTGAATGCCACTACACTAAAGGATCACTTTCCTCTTCCATTTATTGATCAAATTTTAGAGCGTTTAGCCGACCGATCACACTTTTGCTTTCTAGACGGGTATTCAGGGTACAATCAGATTTTGATTGATCCTAAGGACCAAGAGAAGTCCACCTTCACTTGTCCCTATGTAACGTTTGCGTATCACCACATGCCCTTTGGATTATGCAATGCACCGACGACCTTTCAGCGTTGTATGCTCGCCATTTTTTCTGATATGGCATAACGTTGTCTAGAGGTCTTTATGGATGATTTCTCGGTTTATGGTGCATCTTTTGATGAATGCCTTTATAATTTGGATAAGGTGTTACAACGATGCGAGGACACACATTTGGTCCTCAACTGGGAGAAATGTCATATGATGGTGAGTGAAGGGATAGTGCTAGGACATAAAGTGTCTAGCAAAGGTTTGGAGGTAGATCCGGTAAAAATTGAAGTAATTTCTAAATTTCCCCCACCAAATTCGGTCAAAGGGGTAAGAAGTTTCTTAGGTCACGCCGGATTCTATCGTCGTTTCATAAAAGATTTTTCAAAAATTGCCAAACCTTTATCCGAGCTGCTAGAAAAGGATGTTGTTTTTTATTTCAATGACAAATGTTTACACGCGTTCAACATGCTGAAGGAGAAATTGATTTCCGCACCGGTTGTTCAAACACTGGATTGGACTAAGCCGTTTGAACTCATGTGTGATGCATCTGATTTCACTGTAGGAGCTGTGTTGGGACAGCGGGTGGGCAATAAACCCGCCGTGATTTTTTATGCCTCTAAGACTTTGAACGATGCCCAACTAAATTACGCGACTACTGAAAAAGAATTTCTCGCCGTTGTTTTCGCTTTTGAAAAATTTCGGCAATATCTAGTGGGATCGAAAGTTGTAGTTTGGACTGACCACGCCGCTATCAAGTATTTGATGGAGAAAAAAGATGTCAAACCTAGATTGATTAGGTGGATCTTGCTCTTACAAGAATTTGATATCGAAATCAAAGACAAGGCGGGGATTGAAAATGTCATAGCGGATCATTTGTCTAGGTTAGAGAGGGTAGATGAAAATGATTTACACATACCCATTACCGAGACATTCCCGGATGAACAACTTTTGAAAGTGAATTCTAAGGATCTGTGGTTTTCATATATCATGAATTATCTTGCTTGCAGGATCATCCCGGATGATTGGACGTATCAAGAGAAGAAGAAATTTTTCCATTCTCTACGATATTATTTTTGGGATGACCCTATTCTCTTGAAGCAATGCAGGGATGGTGTCCTATGCAGGTGTGTACCTGAGGTAGAATACGAGAGTGTTCTTCATTATTGCCACACACTACCAACGGGCGGCCACCATGCGAGCTCTCGTACGGCAGCCAAAGTACTAGAAATTGGCCTATATTGGCCTACTTTGTTTAGGGACGCTTACGAGTTCGTGAGACAATGTGATTCCTGCCAAAGGGCGGGTAACATTTCGAAGAGACAAGAGATGCCCTTAAGTGTTTTCCAAGAGGTTGAGGTATTTGATTTATGGGGTATAGATTTTGTGGGACCCTTTGTGTCCTCAAATTCGAATTTGTATATCCTTTTAGCTGTTGACTATGTGTCGAAGTGGGTAGAAGCAATACCCACGAGGACTAATGATTCTACTTTAGTGTGCAGGTTCGTTAAGGAAAATATCTTCTGCAGGTTTGGAGTGCCCCGAATGATCATTAGTGATGGGGGTACGCACTTCTGGAATCAAAAGTTCTAGGCACTATTGAGGAAATATAGGGTCAAACATAACATTGGTACCCCGTATTACCCGCAAACTCAAGGACAAGTGGAGGTCTCCAATCACGAAATTAAGAAGATCCTGGAGCGGACTGTGGCTTCCACGAGGAAGAATTGGAGTGCCTTACTACCGGATGCGTTGTGGGCATACAGGATGTCATACAAGACACCTATAGGCACCACGCCTTTTAGGTTGGCGTACGGTCAAGCATGTCACTTGCCGGTGGAGTTAGATCACAAAGCACATTGGGTGCTGAGAAAGCTCAACTTGAGTTATGATGAAGCGGGGAAGAAGAGATTACTTGAATTAAATGAACTGGATGAGCTGCGAATGACTGCATATGAGAACTCTCGGATATACAAGGAACGCACAAAGTTGATCCACGATTGCCACATTCAGATGCGCACCTTTAAGAAAGGAGATCATGTGCTTTTATTCAATTCCAGGCTGAAGTTTCATCCCGGGAAGCTAAAATCCCAATGGAGTGGACCATTTACGGTGGAAGAGGTCAAACCACATGGCGCAATCATGGTGCGCGATGGCGAGACTACATTTTTGGTAAACGGCCAGAGGTTGAAGTTATATTTTGGTGAATATTACACGAGGAAGGTGAATGAGGTCAAACTCATTTCACTTTCGGATGCATGACAAGCTTCAAGTCGTCTAGCCTAAGACGTTAAATAAGGGCGCTTGTTGGGAGGCAACCCAACCATTGGTACTTTAGTTTAGTTCCTTTACATTCGTAGTTTGATTTGTTTTAACTTAGTTTTTAGTGTAAAAAAGATACCATGATCATTTGCTACATGTGTAGGGCTGAGGAAAAGTCGATACCATTGACACTTGTGTCGATGGTATCGACCATGGTACAGGTTGGTGACTGCAGAAATCACACTGCGTCGATACCATCGACGGCCTCGTCGATGGTATCGACATACCAATAGGCAGATCGCAAGCAGAGGTTGATGGTATCGACATGGGTGTCGATACTCGTGAGATCTTTGGATATTTTCAGAACGAATCATCTCAGTAAAGTCGATACCATCGATGGGCAGGTCGATGGTATCGACACATTCATACAAAGAAGGCGGCAGCCGGGCCTCGCGAGGGTTTGCCCTAATCAGAGAGTCGATACTATCGACTCGCGTCGATAGTATCGATGCGCCACGTCAACGATCCACAAGGAAAGATCTACGGTGATCGTAGTAATCAGGAGTTCGATCCGGGGGACGAGTCGATACCATCGACTCGCGTCGATAGTATCGACGCGTCAGCAATCCGGGCCACGCAGATCCAGCCATCGACAACCGTCGATACTCGTAGTGGTACGAATTGTGCTACCTGTGTCGATACCATCGACCCGCGTCGATGGTATCGACGGGCATACAGCAGCGCCAGCCACGGCTATATATGAGAAGGATTTGCGTCAGATGACATCACAACTCCAGAGAAATCCTCCTCCACTTGTGCCGAGCATATTCCAGAGCTATGCAAGCTCGACGACGAGCAACACCGAGCACGTTCTTCATCGAGCGGAGATTCACTTCTCCGATTTTCACTGAGCTCCCTTTCTGTTCCTCTTTCTGTCGCGATCATGGTGCATGTTGCTGGTGCATCGTCGTCACGCGCCGACCCGATGGAAATCCCAGAATTCGTGCCACCACCTACCGCGTCGATTGCATGCCCGCAGCTGATTCATCCATCCACGGAGGTCAAGAAGATATATGAGGAGATCTTAAAGAGAAAGATCGAGCCGACCCGTTATGTTGAACAGGAAACCATCCGCAACTTGGGGTTTGAAGCTAACCTCGACTACGTTCTGAAGGGACTGGACCGACACACGGGAAGACGACCTGACGAGATGGAGTTTCATGCAGATGGCCAGCTGTTTTTCGGCGAGTGGCCTACGTACAAGGAGTTGGTGGTTGAGTTTATGGCGTCGCTTGACGTCTGCGTCATACCCAATGACGTCATACCCACCGACCGCGAGTGGATCAAGGGCCGGGTGTCGTTCCGACTGTACAACAACGACTACACCATTACGCTCCGGCAGTTCAACAAGATCTTCAACTAGAATCATTCGTGGACCGACTACCGGCGACCGGACAACCGCACCGACTACGATGCAATCTTCGCCGAGCTAGTGACGGTACCGCCAGGCAAGTCAGTGAGCTACCATAATGCTGCGGTAGCTGATTTTGAGCACCCCTTCGTCCGGATACTTCACTGGATGCTGAGTTCTACGTTGTTTTCTAGGGGTGATCTGGCCCTCAGCAAGTTTCAGGAGACGAACCTATTTTTCTTGTATAAACTCCTAAAGCGCCAAGAATGCAACTAGGGCGCTTTCTTTTTGCAGCGGGTTTTGGCGGTGACGAGGAGTACACGGAAAGTGCCAAGTCACTTTGGCGGGCTTATCACCAAGCTGCCCTTCTACCTTGGGTTGAATTTCCAGCAGCTTACTCCTCTCTCCAATAGGAGCAAGGTGAACTTGCAACATCTGCACCGCTCTAACCTCATCCTTCTTCGAGATGGCTTGGCGTATGCACACTGCCACATCAATCATGCTTACCAAGAATGCTCGCTTCCCGATACGGTCTTCAACATCGAAGGGGCGCAACACTTCCGATGGTCTATCATAGCCATTGCTGACTCCGATGAAGACGGCGGCAACGACGACAATGACAACAATGATGATGAGGCTGAAGAGGAAGAGGAGGCCTACACCCCTCTTCGGGCATGAGTGGCACCACAGAAGCGTCCTCGCATGCATACGGGTGCATCTTCATCATCGCAGCCTCCACCACCACCGCCCTCGCAGCCAAGCGAGGATGCCTACTCGATGCAGGGCATGTATGCTATGCTGCAAGATATACAGCAGACGCAACAACATCACATGACGATGTACACCGGTGTTCAAGAGATGACAAACCGGCTACTGGACAATCAACAGGCAATCTTCGAGAATGAGCGTCTTCTCCTCGACAACCAACAATAGATTCATGATCGGTTGCATAGGATGGAGATGCAACAGCAGCCCTTTTACGATCACTATTGGAGCCAAAACTACTTTGGAGGCTATCCACAACCTCCACCTAGGGCCCAGTTTGATCCGAGCTTCCAGGGGGAGTATCTGTCTTGGGACCCTACGGCTCCACAGTACCAGCCTCCTCCTGAAGAGTAAATCGGTATCTCTGTTCCGACCTTTAAGATTGTTTTTGACTATGAGGCCATAGTCGATTTCAAGCTTGGGGGGGTGTTGGAACAACTCTATCTTTTATTTTCTCTGTTTTTAGTTTTATTGCTTTTGTTTCTTGTCATTTGTTTCTTGCAATCTTAGTTTGTTTGTAGGATCCACATTCTATCTAGTGTAATCATGGATGTCTTAAAATTTTGTGTCATCTCAGTTGCATGTACATGGGAATTAAGGGAAACTTAAAAATTTTGGAGTGTTCGCAAGCTTGAGTGTTGTTCAACTTTGAGCACTTAACTAAAGGAAATGATTGGTTTTGTCAACTTTAAAACAGAAAATCACAACTGTACATTCCTAATGATTCATGAAAGTGGACGGAATTGGTTGTTTGAGCCTAAACTGACCAAATGATAATGAGACTCTAATTTGAAGTAAGAGAGAGAAACTTCTTAACTACTACACAGGTCATTTAGGAGGGACACATAATATTTCTTTTTTAAAGGTTCAGTCAATTAGTCTTGTGATCTGTTCACCTCATTGTTTTTCCCAATCCACCATAAGATTTGGAAGTAAAGTACAGTTTTAACCTTTTTGATTGCATGTCATGTAGAGAGGACTTGCATTGCAACCATTTTCATATGTTTTTCATGAAAAATGAAAAAAATAGAATAGGTTTACATGCACATTACCTTTAGGTGCATGTCATTTAGTTGCATTCATAACTTTTATGCATAGAGTATATCATGTACCTCATTTGTTCTTTAATGGTGAATTAAATTGTTCCATGCCTTCTAAAGAGTGCAAATATCGAGTTATGCAGAAAAAATAAGCCCAATAAAGCATTCATTGTCAATTATGGATATAAGGGTTTAGAGAAAAAAAAGAAAAAAATCTGAAATTGAAAAAAAAGTCATTTAGAAGCAACTAGAATAAGAAGGAGAAAGGAACATAATCTCACCTGCATTTTAAGATGAGTAAGTACATGACATAGCTCAATTAGATATCCATCTCATTTTGAGACAGAATGTTAGTGCATGCATCATTCCACCCAATCTTATGCATTAGGGCATTTTTAATGTGCATTTGCATCATTTAGGGCATTTTTGTTTTATGCATGTGCAACCGTATAATACTTCTACTTCTTCCATGAGCCACCCATTCCATCCACCCGTTGCTCGAATTGGTAGGCCACCGTGAACTTCTCCTCACTTGTGAATACTAGGAGAACTGCTTCCATGTAGATGGTAGTTAGGGCGAGCAACGTAGTATAGGAGATCACAAGATGCATTAAGTCTGGACCGGCGAATTCTATCATGTTAACTGCCTTATGTGATAGTGTTCATCAGTTTTGAGGTTGATATCTTTTATGAATGATTACTGTCGCCTTTAGGGTAATTATCATTATGTGGTTAGTGAGGTCCGGTATGCAAATGTCCGGTGGGAGTCATATGGGATGTTTGTTGTGATGCTTTGTTCTTTAGTTGACTCTAGCAATTCTATTCTAAGGTTTAGTTGCTCGAGGGCGAGAAATGTTCAAGCTTAGGGGAGTTTGATGCGATGATTTTGAGTCGCATTTATTGACTTGTTTGATATGTGTTTTATGCATTTATTAGTCATTTTCATGGTTAATGTTGCATAATACATTTACTTTGGTCTATGCTACTTCTTTATATCAAATTTCCCCTATTTTAGCATTTTGATTATTATTTATCAAAAGAATATGTTTTGTGTAGACTTATGTGGTTTCGTGTGTTAATTTCAAGAAAAACAAGTATCTGCTACTGTCGATACCATCGATCGGACCACATGTTGCCAGCCGCAAGGACCAGATGTGAGTCGATACTATCGACAGGGATGTCGATGGTATCGAGATACCATCAGGTTGCTGGCGAGAAGGGAGTCGATACTATCGACCCATATGTCGATACTATCGACTGGTGGAGCTACATCGACACATAAAGACAAAACTGTCGCTACAGGTTCGTTGATACCATCGACCCTCATCGATGGTATCGAGATGACATCAGGCGCAGAGACAAAAGAAAAGAAGAACAACCGATATCGTGCTAGGTCGATACCATCGACTCGCGTCGATGGTATCGACACCGTCAGATATGAGTTTGTTTCAGATTGATCTTAATCAAACGGCTGTGATTAATTGGCGACCTAATTCGGGAAATATACCTAATGATGACGCCCAAGAGGGGGGGAGGACGTCATTAGCCGCTGCACACATCCCGAGAAGAGGTGGAGAGAAGAACGGAGCCCAGAAGCACACCCCATCCGATCCAGACACCGAAGAAGATGATTTCCACCACCGAAAGGTGGGAGAACGCGTATTCTACGCCAAGGATCGCTTGGATCTTCTCCGTTCAGGGGTTTCACCACTCAATCACATTTTTCTCCATGTTTTGCTTTTTCTACTCCACGTTTTGCTCTGAGATGAACATGCGGGGCTAATCCCCTTTGTCTTTAGGACCGGGAGTAGCCCGGGAATTCATTGTATGACAATTTTATCATAGTAATTCATATCTTATCTCTTAAATCTGTGGTATAATTTCGTTTTCTCCAATATATTGTTATGCTTGATCACCATAATAATAATCTAATACCCTTAATTGCTTTGAAAGAAGAATTAATGGTTGAAAAGAGACGGAATTTACATTAATTGACAAATCCCTTGAACAAGGTGGTGTAAGGTTAATGGTGGATACCGAGAGATCGTTTTTAATGCACCTAGTTTAGGGTATAGGTTACTACGACGGTGGAACCGACCTAGACATAGGTAGTGATTTGTACCACGACAGTGGGCAATTCTGATTCCAGGCCACTACCCGGATAGAGAGATAAAATTGAGTGAATGCATAGAATTTAATACAATGAAAAACCCACGGTGAAACCGCAATCCTAAAGATCTCCTTTTGAATTGATTAAACCAAACATTTAATCGATTGCTTTGTTTTGTTTCATTTTTATTATCTTTTAATTTTAACAATAAATCTCAACTTTTTAATCGGCTTAGCTGATCGCGAGTAGTTAGTAGGAGTCTCCGACAATTTCACGTATCCCTGAGTTCGACTCGGGCCTCACAAAGGCCTATATTACTTCGACGCGTTCACTTGCGTTTCTGCGCACGGTAAATTTGCCGTCAATGTTTCTTCACCATCCAAGGCACATAGTACAACTTCAGTGGCAGTGACAAGGCCATCTAGGCCACAGTTTGAAGATAGGGTATGCCATCTGTGTGGTCAGACTGGGCATTTCAAGTTAAATTGCCTAAGTAGAGATGTTGAAGTGACGCAGTAGCTGAGGCAGAATCAACAAGGGTCAGATAGACATCAGCCCAGTAGTAGCAGAGGGTGAGGACGTGGCCAGACGTCACAAGCAGGATTGTCTGCTCAAGGAAGAAGAGGACGTGGACAGCAAGCAACGACTCTATTCTATGCTATGATCAGCCGAAGGCGATAGTCAACCCGCGAGTGGTGACATGTCAGATGGAGTTATTTCATTCTGATATGTCTTCTTCTTGCTTTATATCTGTTCTGGTTGACCTGAGTGCTACACACTCTTTTATCACCTATAGTATACTTGAAAACTGTCATTTATCTGTTAGCTGTAAGAAGGATAGCTTGTTGTTAGAAACCCCTCTTGATGGTTCCTCGATGCTTCGAGAAGAGTGTCCATCTTGTGTATTATCTTTTTTGGGTCATAGTATACAAGTGGATCTTATACCACTTGATATGCATGGTTTTGATGTGATCCTTGGGATGGATACGTTAGAGAAGTATAGGGTTGTTTTGGACTGTGGTTCCAAGCAGGCGGTGTTTGATGATGATGGAGAGAAGTGGATCTTCCAAGGAGATAGGAATATTCTTCCGACGTGTCTAGTATCAGCTATGGTGACAGAGAAGTTGTTACGACAAGGATGTAAGGCGTTCTTAGCTCACGTTGTGGATACCAAGGCGAAGGGTCCTAGCCTTGAAGAGGTGTCAGTTGTTCGAGAGTTTGCCTATGTGTTTCCTGATGAGTTCCCTAGTGTTCCTCCACCCTGAGAGATTGATTTTGAGATCAATCTGGTTCCAGGAACACAACCAGTTGCACAGACACCGTATAGGATGGCTCCAGTAGAGATGGCATAGCTTAAGAAGCAGTTATAAGAATTGTTGGAGAAAGGTTTCATCCGACCGAGCACGTCGCCTTGGGGTGCTCCAGTGTTGTTCGTTAAGAAGAAGGACGGATCGATGCAGTTATGTATTGATTACCGGCAGTTGAACAAGGTCACGATCAAGAACAAGTACCCGTTACCAAGGATAGATGATATGTTCGATCAGTTGCGTGGTGCTACCGTGTTTTCAAAGATCGATATACAGTCCGGATATCATCAATTGAGGATTAAGGCGTATGACATACCAAAATCAGCTTTTAGGATGAGGTATGGTCACTTCGAGTTTGTGGTTATGCCGTTTGGGCTAACCAATGCACCTGCTACTTTCATGGATTTGATGAACAGAGTGTTCCGTCTGTTCCTAGATCAGTTTGTTGTAGTCTTTATAGATGACATCTTGATCTATAGTCAGGACAAGCAAGAGCATGAGCGACATCTTCGACTAGCGTTGACTCTTCTTTGCCAACATCAGTTGTATGCCAAGTTCAATAAGTGTGAGTTCTGGTTGGAAGAAGTAACTTTCTTGGGTCATGTGATATCTGCTGAAGGAGTCAAAGTGGACCCGAAGAAGGTGGAATCCGTTGCAGAATGGGAACAACCAAAGACATCGACAGAAGTTTGTAGTTTCCTGGGTTTAGCAGGATACTATAGAAGGTTTATCAAGGACTTCAGTGCGATTGCGTTACCGATGACAAAGTTGACCAGAAAGGATGTACCTTTTGTATGGGATGATCGTTGTCAGCAAGCCTTCCAAAGTTTGAAGGAAAAGCTAACTAGTGCTCCAGTGTTAGTGCTGCCAGAGCCTGGAAAGGGCTATGTTGTTTTCTGTGATGCTTCCAAGAAAGGTTTAGGTTGTGTGCTGATGTAGGAAGATCATGTGGTTTCTTTTGCTTCACGACAGCTTAAGAAACACGAGGAGAACTACCCGACTCATAATTTGGAGTTGGCAGCAGTGGTTCATGCATTAAAGATTTGGAGACACTATCGTTATGGGGAAGTGTGTCAGATCTTTACAGATCATAAGAACATGAAGTACATCTTTTCGCAAAATGAGCTAAACATGCGACAGTGCCGATGGATGGAGCTAATCAATGATTACGACTGCACCATCGAGTATCATCCTGGTAAGGCGAATGTGGTAGCTGATGCGCTTAGCCGAAAGTCTTCTTCTCTTTCTTCAAAGAAGACATAGTTAAGTTCCCTGGTATGCCATAGACGAGATATGCTTGTTTCATTGCGGAAGATGAATGTGCAGATGGAAGTTTCCTTGTTAGCTAGACTCTTAGCACATATGCAAGTCAAGCCTACACTGAGACAGCAGATCAAAGATGCACAACAAATAGATGATACAGTACAGTTGATTATATCAGAGTTTGGCAGCGAAAAGCGTGATGGGTTCCATGAGTCTGAGGATGGAATAGTTTGCTATCATGAAAAGATGGTGGTCCCTGATGTTGATGATCTAAGGAAGCTAGTGCTCGAAGAAGCACACACGTCGATGTATGCTATGCATCCCGGATTCACCAAGATGTATCATAGTCTGAAGGACTTATATTGGTGGCCCGGTTTAAAGAGAGATGTAGCCGAG
The DNA here is from genome assembly GCA_963693085.1 of Alisma plantago-aquatica. Taxonomy (NCBI): domain Eukaryota; kingdom Viridiplantae; phylum Streptophyta; class Magnoliopsida; order Alismatales; family Alismataceae; genus Alisma; species Alisma plantago-aquatica. The sequence continues at coordinate 380,963,316 of OY856414.1, forward strand.
TTTGTGGCTAGGTGTGCAGTATGTCAGCAAGTCAAGGCTGAGCATCAGAAGCCACCAGGTACATTGCAACCCCTGCCGATACCGCAGTGGAAATGGGATCATATAACCATGGATTTCGTAGTTGGTCTACCCAGGACAACTAGGAATCATGATTCCATTTGGGTAATAGTGGACAGATTGACGAAGTATGCCCATTTCATACCAATAAAGACAACGTATACAGTCGAGAAGCTCGCTCGAGTATATGTAGATGAGATAGTACATTTGGACGGTGTGCCAACAACGATAGTTTCTAACAGAGGTCCTCAGTTCACGAGTCATTTCTGGGAACAGTTGCACAAAGCGTTGGGAACGCAGTTGAGGTTCAGTACCGCTTTCCACCCACAGACAGATGGACAGTCTGAGAGGACTATTAAGACGTTGGAGGATCTCCTTCGAGCTTGTGTTTTGTAGTTCCTAGGTAGTTGGGACGTACATCTCAGTTTGATAGAGTTTTCCTACAACAATAGTTATCAACGAAGCATTGACATGGCTCCTTATGAGGCCTTATACGGCAGGAAGTGCAGATTTCCTTTATGTTGGTATGAGTCTGGTGAATATCAGCTTTTGGGTCCTGAGTTAGTACAGCAGACAACAGAGAAGATCAAGGTGATAGAGCAATAGTTGAAAGCGGCATAGGATAGGCAGAAGTCTTATGCTGGCAATCGCCGATGACCTTTGGAGTTCCAGGTAGGAGACAAAGTGTATCTTAAAGTCTCACCATGGAAAGGTGTGCTAAGGTTTGGCCAGAAGGGTAAGCTATCACCCAGATATATGGGGCCATACCCAGTCATAGCACGTATGGGAAAGGTAGCTTACGAGTTAGAGCTGCCACCAGAGTTACACAGGTTGCATCCAGTATTCCATGTTTGTATGCTGAAGAAAAGTCATCCAGATTCAAGAACAGTGATACGGCCAGTTGAAGTTGAGCTTGATGAAGATGTGACCTATGAGGAAGGTCCTGTGATGATCCTTGACAGAAGAGTTAAGAAGCTGAAGAGGAAGGACTTGGTTCTTGTGAAGGTTCTTTGGCATCATCGTGGCATTGAGGAAGCCACATGGGAGCTTGAGGAAGAGATGAGGAGGAAGTATCCCTCACTTTTCTCTTCGGATTTTGGGGACAAAATCCCTTTGTAGGGGGTTAGCTTGTAAGGACCCTGACCTCCGTTTAGGGCTTATCCTATTTTCTTTGCGTAACCCTGATGCTTAGTTGCTTGCTAATCACCTTTGGTGGTGATTAGGGTTTGTTGGTGCTTTGTTGAGAGCTGGAGGTGCTACTTGCAATTAACCCAAGTCTAGGGTTTGTGGGAAAGTTTGCCACCTTGTGTGGTGTTCCTCCCTCTCCTTGCTTCCTCTAGTGTTGAGAGGAAGGTTTGGGCTCATTGCTTGAGTTCCTTTGGGCTTGGTTGAGCTTGTTGGGCTTTGTGGTGCCTTGTCTTTGTTTCTTTGGACCTTATGTCGGGCAAGAGTGCCCTGTGTCGGCCTAGGTGTGTCGTCCAGTGCTTGTGTCGGCCATGGTGTGGGTGTGTCGGCCATGGTGTGGAGGTGTGTTGCCCATGGACCCTTTGACTCTCTTTGACCTCATTTGTGTCACCACTAGTGGACACTTTGTGTTTGATGCTTGCATGTGGCAATGGCCTTGGACATGTGTTTAGGGCATGTTGGAGTGGTGGCATTGCCCATGGACAAGTGTCCCTAGGTGGGCGACACCTTGCCTTGTCTTTCCTTGGTTTCTCCTCCATCCTTTCCTATATATGTGTTCCCTTTATCTTTCTAAGGATCCCTTTAGTACCTTAGAGTCCCTCTCCTTTGGTGCACGACACCCCTCTTCCTTTGTAAGCTTGGTGGCAGATCCTTCTTGGAGTCGCCTTCTTCCTCTAGTGGTGGCCGAACCCTAGAGTGCCTTGCTCTTCTTCCTTGGTGGTGCTTGGAGCTTGGAGTTTGCTTGAGGCGGGTTACATAACTCCTAACCCTAACCATTATACCATATTTTATTTTCTTGTATGTTTCCTATGCTTATAATTGGCTATGTATGTTTCTAGAATTAGTTTCTTGCTTAGTTGCACCTTGTTGGCCGAACATTGTTCTAGGGTTTCCTATTGAGCAACACCCCTTTCTCTCCTAGGTCTAGAGGAGTGAGCTTGAGTTCTAGTAATATGGGAAATAGTCCTCTCTCGTTTAAGTTGAGAGGTGAGCTTGTGTTCTAGTGGCTTGAGCAACACCCTCCTCTCACCATGGACTTGAAAGGTGAGCTATGTGATGGTTGTGGACCTTAGTTGTGGTTGAACCTTGTGTTGCCCGATTAGTGTTAAGAAGCTTGGCAAGACCCCTCTCTCTTGATAGTTGAGAGGTGAGTCATCTTCTTGTTCCATTAGGGTTTTAGTGCCCTTGTGCTTGAGGTTGGTGGTGACCCTATCGGGTTGCACCTTGGACGATATGGCCTTGGGGTTGGTGTTGCCCGATATCCCCTCTTGATCTTGAGCCTTGGACGACACATGTTTTAGCTGTGTCGGGCGTTGCACCTGGTTCCTGCCTTGTGTGTGTGTGTCGGTCATCACACCTTGATGAGTACCCTGCCCGATACACTTAACCTATGAGATGGCTTGGTGTCATTGTGCTTTGAGGTGTGGAGCTTGTTAGCTGGTTCTGTGGTGAGCGTCACCCCTTGACCCTGTCTTTGTGTGTCGGCCGATAGATGTGGCTAGCTTTGTGCCTGGGTGTTATGTTTTCTTTGCTGCACGCGTTGCACCTTTGGGCGTTATGCCTTGCTGTGTGTGTGTGTGCTGCCTGATATACCTAGTGTGCGATGTGCCGTTGCACGATATGCCTCTTTGGCTGAGCTGCACGCCTTTGTTGCCCGATATGCATGTGGTGCACGACACAACATTGCACGACACATGAGGTGCGCGACACAGTGTTTCCCGATACATCCTGAGATGGTAGCCCGATACCCTTGTTGTAGCTGATCGTTATGTGGCTTGATGTTGGGCGATATGGGAGAGTACCCTGCCGATGATACCTTTAGTGAGGGTGACCTACCCGTCACACTTCTGGTGAGGGTAGTGGGCACTTCTAGAGAGGGTCTTGTTCCTTCTGGAAAACCTAGGTGCTAGATCTTGTTCTATGATGTCACGTTTGGTTGACAATAGTAACCCTTGACATGCTTGATGGTAATCGTGATAGTAGATTACATCTATGTATCTTGCCATGATAGTACCTGCATTTATGATCATCTTGAATCATCTGTATAATGTTGAGGAAATGGTAAGCATGTAAGATACTTTTCTTAATGATATGACCTATGTCTATGGTCACATGTTGAGGCATGAATGATAAAGCACATAATCATCAATGTTGCCCTATGTTTGATAATATGAATTTTCTATTAATCCATGATGATTGTGTATACTAACCATGCAGGTGACTCATACAGTTGCATAGCCAAGAATAAGGGCTATGAGGTATATATATATATATATATATATATATATATATATATATATATATATATATATGTTTGAGTAACACTGCTTGGATGGTTACTCTTGATGTTGAGATAATATGCTTGATGTGTTTTGGTCTGAGGACCTGGGTTGTCTAAAGTGCCTAGACGAGGTGTTATCCTCTGATGATGACCTGGAATTGCTATCCCATGGTGATCATGTAAGCCTTGAGAGGCAGTGACACTATGTGATGAGGGATTGAGATCCCATGGCAATGTGATGATCCTTGTGATGGATCTAGATGATTGGCAAGAGACCAAGTGGTAACATGTAATGTTGGATCCTTGTGATGGATCAGGATGATGTTGATAATAGTAAAAGCATGATGTTGAGTTTCATTTTGTTTATTCTTGTTCTAGTTGCATGTTATACAACTTGGTTGAATCTTGCAATCCACATAAAAGATACTAATTAATCATAGTGGAATATATCATGTAGTTTGCCCTGGCCATAGATCCATCATCGTCAGGAACTGGTGATGGTGAAATAGGTTCTCCTGCGGGTTAACCCGGAGCGCATATTGTTGAGTATGCAAGGTTTCTGCTAGCCTAAAGTGAGGAGGTAAGAGTGCAACATCGGTTGTAGACTCTAGGGTGCAGATTCAGGCCCGTAGCCCAAATATGATAAGAGCATGGTGAACAGGCCCATGGCTCATGATGTGTGATATGGGAGCATGAATGCGTTCATGGCTCAGAGCACGGTGAACAGGCCCATGGCTCGGTTTCACTAGCGTCGATACCTGTACCGAGGCAGGCTAGGCAGAGGGTAGCCTGACCCTGTGGCTAAGGCCACTTAAGCACGAGACTGCGGTCCTACTTATGTTGTACTCATGCACTGACCACGAGGTGTGAGGTCATAGAGTCTGGATCTTCCATTGACCTTGTATGGCACCAGCTCCGGGTTTCGCAGTCGTCGGTTGGATTTGAGCGGTACGGCTCACTTCCTTAGGGCATAATAATATGTAATCCAGATGAATAGTATTTACTGCTTAAGGCAAGACACAGAACATTTTTTGAGGCCTTGCTTGTGTAGTTGATCTTGTTATACTTGCAGTTACTTATACGTTCCTTATGTTATGTGGTAAGATCTTATAAATCTTATCTTGTTAATCATGTTCCATAAAGAAATACGTGGGTATATGCCTCCCGTATATCTTGGTAAGATTGATGGTATGAATAGCCTTGCTATATAGACTGCTCTTGTTGTACCTTTTATCAGTTATCTGTTGTTACTGCTTTTATCTTCCTTTGGTTCTATGGTTTTGGCGGGGAGTTATGTTTCTCTCTGGGACTGTGTGTCTCACCCCGCTTGTTTATAACCTTTTTAGGTGTTTGAGCTAGACGTGGTGGTGGTCGCGGAGTTGCGGCCGAGCAGCAAGAGGAGCAGTAGAAGGCAAGAGATGGATATGTTGTTGTTTTGGTTGTTTTGTAGTAGAGTCTTAGAGTCATCCCTGTACTCTCAGGTCCTTGGAGGCGTTTTGACGTTGTTTCACGATGTATAGCTACTGATGTTTTGTATATCCTACTTCTGGCCGGAGGTGGGCCGTTATGTATGTAATAACAGGTGATGAACTCATGTGATGACAGGACATCTGATCTCCTAAGCTGTGGACACATACCAAGATCTTGTAAATGTTTATATAACATGTTTCCTTGCAGGATGAGGACCTAAATGTAACAATTTCTCAGTTATTCCGCTTTCTACAATCGGTTTTAATTAACCTGTGTTTTTGGTAATGTGTGGTTTATGGTGTTTTCCGCACGTTTTCACGTAACATCTCACTGTCTGTGTGATAGCGGGATGTGTTGCCTCACACTTGAGCATCACTATTGAGAGCAACAAAGCTAGAACCCACTTGCCTCTTCATCCTTATGCTCTATAGTTGTGTCCTATAGTTACAATATCCTAGCCACCACATATAGCCACGTCCATATTGGATAGGAGATCTAAACGCTTGATATAGGATCAAAGCGTTGTACTTTATTGGATGAGTATTTTCTTTCTTCCAATCTATTTCTTCTATATTGTACTTTGTTCTCCTTAACTACTCTAGGGTTGGAGGCTGTTGAAAGGAGGTTGCTTGATGCTACTTCAACAAAGTAAAGGATTCTCCAAGGTGAGATTGAGATTACTTCAAGAAGGCTGCTTCAAAGGAGGTTGGAGCTACTTCTAGGTGAAGGCTATCTCAAGGTGGTGGAGCTACTTCAAGGTAGTGAAGGCTGCTCCAATGATTGCTCGTGGTTACTTCAAGAAGGCTGCTTCAAGGGGGTTGAGGCTACTTTAAGGTGAAGGATACTTTGATTGGAAAGTGATTGTATTTTATGTAACATCCCTACGAGATAATAAAATAAATCTCTTTTAAAATCCCAATAGGAAACCATTGGGTAGTGGATTGACCACCTTTGATTCAAAGATTGGAACAAAAAGAGATATATTCACCCCCCTCTAGATCTTTCAATTGGTATCAGAGTAGGTCTTCAAAGAGCCCTAAACATGTCTTGAAGAATGGGGGATGGTGTACTTCACAACCTCAACCTTGAAGGAACCTATGTAAGCCGGCCACCACCATTTGATGGAAGCAACTACACTTATTGGAAGAGAAGGATGCAATTATACTTCTAAGGGATTATCTTGGACCTTTAGAGGATGGTATCTACACCCTATGTACTTCCCACAATGGAATATGCAACATGGGATCTAAATACGATAAAACAAGTTCAATTAAATGCAAAGGCGGTAAGCATTTTATATTGTTCTAGTTCTGTAAGTGAGTTTAATAGAATATCTTCATGTGATACGCCTTATGATATATGGCATAAACTCTCCATAACACATGAAGGTACTACCCAAGTTAAAATACCAAAATTAATATGCTTAAGCAAAAGTTTGAACAATTTCATATGCAACCTAATGAATCTATTAGTGAAATGTATGCAAGATTTTCTTCCATTGTTAACTGTTTAAGTGCATTTGGAAAATATATAAGTGAAGAAGATCAAGTGTCCAAAATTCTTAGATCATTGCCTCCAAGATACAAGCCAAAGGTGACAACCATTGAAGAAGCTAATGATCTCACCACAATGATGATGGAGCATCTCATTAGCAATCTAGAAACTCATGAAGTAACTCTCATAGAAGAAGAAAGATTGGAAGACGAACACAAGAAGGAGAAAAGGAAGGAAATTGCTTTTAGGGCATCAACTAAAGAAAGCAATGAAAAAAGTGGAGAAGATAGTGAAGAAGAGGCACTCATTGTATATGATAAACAATATAGAAGGTTTAAAACTAATAAAAATTCTTCTTCTTCTTCCTCTTCTTCCCTTAGGTGCTTTGAATGTGGTAAGAAGGGACATTTAAAAAATGAGTGTCCCAAAGTCAATAAGGGAAAGAAATCTTCTCTCAAGAAGAAAGAAAAAGCCTACAAAGCAGCTTGGGATGACTCAAGCGATGATAGAAAAAGTGAGGAGTAAGTGTAATGTCTCATAACCAAAGAAGACACAGTAAGATGTTTCATTGCAACAACAAATGAAGAAGAAAATAAGGTAAGTATTATTAATTTATCTAAAGAAGAGTTAGTCACTAGTACTGAAGAATTACATGATAAATATGTTGATTGTAAAAAGAAATTAAAAAGGCTTACAAAAACTAATGAAGTTTTGTATGCTAAATTGATTGATCTTACTTTTGAAAAGGAAAATCTTATGTCTGAAAAAGCTACTTTGAAATCATCTATTAATGATTGCAATATTAAGTTTCTTGCTCTAGAAACTAACAATAGTTTTCTTTTCCAAGAAAAGGTTGAATTGCTTGCTAAGATAAGTGATCTTCAAACTCAACCTATTCTATGTACTCATTTGGATTATGATTCTATTGTCAAAGAAAGAGATAGTTTGCTATCTAATCTTGACCAAGCAAAGTTAGACATTAAAAAGAGAATGGATGAAATTACTAAGTTGCAAAAGGATATTAGTAGCTTGAAAAACAAAGACATTCTTGATAAAATTCTAAAGGAATCATCTAGCCAAATTGGGAGGAGAGGCCTAGGTTATGCGCCTAAAGATAAATCCTACCAAAATCCTAGAGCTATAACAACATAAAAACCCAAATCCAAGGTCACGTATGTTCCCAAAAACAATATAGCTAAGAAGAGAAATGAAATTTATTCTATTTGCTGTCATTACTATTTATGCCTTGGACATTATTAATTTTCTTGTTCATACAAGAAAAAGGATGTTGACTTGGTTTGGGTTTCAAAACCCCCAACTTAAAAATGTTGGTCATAATAGTTGAGATTTGACCTACGTTTCACTTTGAAATTTATAACATCTTATCTCAACTGAATTAAGCCTGAACTTGTATATATTTGTAAATTTTGTGTGCTTAATTGTGATATCCAAAAATAATGGAATGAAATGTTTACATTAGAAATGTTGGATTTACTGAAATTGCATAGGACTTTATCTCAGTCGACAAAATGCTCAATCGAGAACTCTTTTGGATGAATAAAAGATTGACCGATGGTAGTTCTATCAACATTTTTTTACTAGAAAATCTGTCTGGTCGTCAAATAGCTCGACCGAAAAACTCTTCCGGTCCAAGAAATGTTCGACCGAAGATAGTTATATTATAACTTCTTATTGAAAACAAAATTATTCAACTGCAATTAAATTTGGTGACCCAAATCTGTACTAAAATCTTCATATTAAATTATTCCAAATAGTTGAAATGATAAAATATTTATAGTAATGCTCCTAACCAAATGAACCACTACATGGGACCAAAAGTTTCATACTATGTAGATTTGGATGGTCTATTAAAGCTACTCTAAAAGGCACACGAAACAAGAAGATTTTGCACATACTTGGAGAAAAGGTAAAATTATTGTTCACATGAAAATTTCAAATGTAAAACTATTGGTATAAGTAATGTTGGTGCAAATTTTAAATATACTATGTGTCAAAAAACTACATCATAAGTGCTATAACAATGGTTATGATTCATAGAAAAACATCAAAGTTGTTGACAAAGGAAAATGTAAACTTCTTAACACTACATACATTAATTGCAAAAATAAATTGGTTATGGCTTAAAAAGATTGCCGACACAAGAAAATTGCGTTGAATCATTACCTAAATTTTTGTGGTAAATTTGAAATTTGTATTCTAGACAAGCTTAAGTTAGAAAAAATTGATCTCGTCACAAAAGGCTTTATTTTGAAATAATCAAAATGAAGAATCTAAGGTTTATAAGAATAAATGATGATTGTACACAACAAGTCTTAGTCATATCCTAAAAGATTTAATTATTGGACAAATGATCCTCTAAAAACATTGAATAAAATTCAGCTCCTAGACCTAAAAGCAAACATTTAATTGGAACTAAATTGACATGACTTATGCATTAATGAATAAGACTTGAGGTCATAAGGACATCAAACTCTTGAAATGGATATAAAATAATAATAAAATCATATAGAAAGAAATATGTGTTGCTTAAACTCACGACTTGAAACAAGATAAATATGCATACAAAAAGAAGTTGACTGGTCAATTATGACAATAAAATGTTATATCTTGGTTCATTTTAGATAAATCTGCATGAATTGGAAATATGCAGAAATGCCTCTAGGCTGAAAAGGAGTTCGACCGAGGGACGCCCCGATCAAAGTCAAGGTCGATAAAAAATAAGCCTGACAAAAATACTTATTTGTAAATCAAATCATTCACTTGAACCCAACATTGGTATATTAAATTAGTAAGTTGCTCATCTTGTTAAATACTTATAATAAGAGAAATTTTTAAGATAGTGCAAGAAAGAAGATTGCTTATAAAAATTGACTGACAATCTTACTTAATAAATTGATTTAAGAGAAGGTTATAATTTGAAATACCTTAGTATTGTTAAGTTCACTTTTTTATGAGATTAAGGGGGAGCTCACAAAATTATTGAATATGATGTATAACTTGTTATTAATTGAATTCTCTACACCAATAAGGGCTTACAATCCCTTGTATTTGGTTAAAGATATATTTATTGATTCCACTATGAGCCTAAAGGAATATCATATCATTTCAGGGCTTAACATCCCTTTTAAATGGTTGAGAAACTAATATAAAAATATATTCAATTGTATAAAGGAATCTCATATCATTTCAGAGCTTAACATCCCTTGCAAATGGTTGACAAATTAATCTTGATTTTTGAATTGTGGCTAAATTTGACATTATTTTTGAAGTAAAAGATTAAGAAGGTGTAATCAATTAAAGGGGGAGTCTTATTGACTTACACATATGATTATCTTTTTGAAATGACTAAGGGGGAGAAATAAAATAAAGCAAAATAAAGTAAAATCTTATCATGAGTTTTAATGATCTCTTAGCTTGAAACTAATTGGTGCTACATTACCTTAAGAGATGGATATCATGTTTAATATCTCTTTAGGTATATTAGCACACATTTTATGAGATTAAAAGATTATATTCATCTCAGGTACATCACATGTATGAAACTCATTTCATTTCAAATATTTTGCTTATATTTTAGGAATGTTTATCAACTTCAAAAAGGGGGAGATTGTTGGCTAAATTGGACATTAGCATACCCTTTGTTTTGATGATGACAAACATTTAATTCTTGTGGATCTAACGTGCTACTTGAGTATTTCAGGGTTCAAAGTAATAAGGAGATTCTACTAAGTAGAAAATAGAAGATCAGCGTAAAATTGAAGATCAAATGCGCTTAATTGAATATGTGTTCGTGATTGTACTCAAATGTAAACACTTGTACAATGATATAATTTACAAGTACTTAGACATCATGTAAATAAATCCTTAGATCTTCCCTACCCACTTATAGCCCTTAGATAGGTTTCCCCAAAGTTAGAGTCACCAACACACATTAAAACACATACTTAGTAAGTGATTCAAAAGTCTAAACCAGGGACACCCTCGGTCGAAGAATTAGTCAACCGAGACACACTCAATTGAAGTTCTCGTTGACTGAGAACTACCTCAGTCGAACTTGTGAGTACTATTCAACAACTTACACAATTGTTCTCTAAAATATCTTCGGTCAAAAATAACAACGACTGAGTAAGCTTTGGTCTAAAGCTTCTAACCGTTAGATTGAGTAGTTGGTAGTTGGGAGTTGGAAATAGAAGTTGCAATAATTTTGCCTTAAACCCAGGCCCAGTCGAACAAAATCTCAACCGAGACACAGTATCGTCGACCAAATTGTCAACCGAGCAGGAATCTGGATTGTTCTTTCAAGCACGAACAAATTAGCAATTGTTGGCCAAGTAATGTACACCTAAGGGCTAGTTAAGAACTAAGAACACTCTAAAAACTCCCTAGAATGTACCTAATCACTTGCAAACCATTCCTATAAATAGGATAGGCCTTAGGACACCCAAATCACCACTTGCATACACAATATCCAAGCTACACTTGAGCATTCACTATTGAGAGCAACAAAGCTAGATTTTACTTGACATCTTCATCCTTGTTCTCTAGAGTTGTGTCCAATAGTTACAATCTCCTACCCACCACATATAGCCACAACCATATTAAGAGGATAGGAGATCTAAATGCTAGATATAGGATCAAACCATTATACTTCATTGGATGAGTATTGTCTTTCATCCAATCTATTTCTTCTATATTGTACTTTGTTCTCCTTGACTACTCCTAGGATTGGAGGTTGTTGAAAGGAGGTTGTTCTTCTTCACTATCTTCTCCACTTGGATAAGAAGAAGAATTATCCAAAAAGATCTATTCACCCCCCTCTAGATCTTTCAATTGGTATCAGAGTAGGTCTTCAAAGAGCCCTAAACATGTCTTGAAGAATGGGGGATGGTGTACTTCACAACCTCAACCTTGAAGGAACCTATGTAAGCCGGACACCACCATTTGATGGAAGAAACTACACTTATTGGAAGAGAAGGATGCAATTATACTTCTAAGGGATTATCTTGGACCTTTAGAGGATGGTATCTACACCCTATGTACTTCCCACAATGGAATATGCAACATGGGATCTAAATACGATAAAACAAGTTCAATTAAATGCAAAGGCGGTAAGCATTTTATATTGTTCTAGTTCTGTAAGTGAGTTTAATAGAATATCTTCATGTGATACGACTTATGATATATGGCATAAACTCTCCATAACACATGAAGGTACTACCCAAGTTAAAATACCAAAATTAATATGCTTAAGCAAAAGTTTGAACAATTTCATATGCAACCTAATGAATCTATTAGTGAAATGTATGCAAGATTTTCTTCCATTGTTAACTGTTTAAGTGCATTTGGAAAATATATAAGTGAAGAAGATCAAGTGTCCAAAATTCTTAGATCATTGCCTCCAAGATACAAGCCAAAGGTGACAACCATTGAAGAAGCTAATGATCTCACCACAATGATGATGGAGCATCTCATTAGCAATCTAGAAACTCATGAAGTAACTCTCATAGAAGAAGAAAGATTGGAAGCCGAACACAAGAAGGAGAAAAGGAAGGAAATTGCTTTTAGGGCATCAACTAAAGAAAGCAATGAAAAAAGTGGAGAAGATAGTGAAGAAGAGGCACTCATTGTATATGATAAACAATATAGAAGGTTTAAAACTAATAAAAATTCTTCTTCTTCTTCCTCTTATTCCCTTAGGTGCTTTGAATGTGGTAAGAAGGGACATTTAAAAAATGAGTGTCCCAAAGTCAATAAGGGAAAGAAATCTTCTCTCAAGAAGAAAGAAAAAGCCTACAAAGCAGCTTGGGATGACTCAAGCGATGATAGAAAAAGTGAGGAGTAAGTGTAATGTCTCATAACCAAAGAAGACACAGTAAGATGTTTCATTGCAACAACAAATGAAGAAGAAAATAAGGTAAGTATTATTAATTTATCTAAAGAAGAGTTAGTCACTAGTACTGAAGAATTACATGATAAATATGTTGATTGTAAAAAGAAATTAAAAAGGCTTACAAAAACTAATGAAGTTTTGTATGCTAAATTGATTGATCTTACTTTTGAAAAGGAAAATCTTATGTCTGAAAAAGCTACTTTGAAATCATCTATTAATGATTGCAATATTAAGTTTCTTGCTCTAGAAACTAACAATAGTTTTCTTTTCCAAGAAAAGGTTGAATTGCTTGCTAAGATAAGTGATCTTCAAACTCAACCTATTCTATGTACTCATTTGGATTATGATTCTATTGTCAAAGAAAGAGATAGTTTGCTATCTAATCTTGACCAAGCAAAGTTAGACATTAAAAAGAGAATGGATGAAATTACTAAGTTGCAAAAGGATATTAGTAGCTTGAAAAACAAAGACATTCTTGATAAAATTCTAAAGGACTCATCTAGCCAAATTGGGAGGAGAGGCCTAGGTTATGCGCCTAAAGATAAATCCTACCAAAACCCTAGAGCTATAACAACATAAAAACCCAAATCCAAGGTCACGTATGTTCCCAAAAACAATATAGCTAAGAAGAGAAATGAAATTTATTCTATTTGCTGTCATTACTATTTATGCCTTGGACATTATTAATTTTCTTGTTCATACAAGAAAAAGGATGTTGACTTGGTTTGGGTTTCAAAACCCCCAACTTAAAAATGTTGGTCATAATAGTTGAGATTTGACCTACGTTTCACTTTGAAATTTATAACATCTTATCTCAACTGAATTAAGCCTGAACTTGTATATATTTGTAAATTTTGTGTGCTTAATTGTGATATCCAAAAATAATGGAATGAAATGTTTACATTAGAAATGTTGGATTTACTGAAATTGCATAGGACTTTATCTCAGTCGACAAAATGCTCAATCGAGAACTCTTTTGGATGAATAAAAGATCGACCGATGGTAGTTCTGTCAACATTTTTTTACTAGAAAATCTGTCTGGTCGTCAAATAGCTCGACCGAAAAACTCTTCCGGTCCAAGAAATGTTCGACCGAAGATAGTTCTATTATAACTTCTTATTGAAAACAAAATTATTCAACTGCAATTAAATTTGGTGACCCAAATCTGTACTAAAATCTGCATATTAAATTATTCCAAATAGTTGAAATGATAAAATATTTATAGTAATGCTCCTAACCAAATGAACCACTACATGGGACCAAAAGTTTCATACTATGTAGATTTGGATGGTCTATTAAAGCTACTCTAAAAGGCACACGAAACAAGAAGATTTTGCACATACTTGGAGAAAAGGTAAAATTATTGTTCACATGAAAATTTCAAATGTAAAACTATTGGTATAAGTAATGTTGGTGCAAATTTTAAATATACTATGTGTCAAAAAACTACATCATAAGTGCTATAACAATGGTTATGATTCATAGAAAAACATCAAAGTTGTTGACAAAGGAAAATGTAAACTTCTTAACACTACAGACATTAATTGCAAAAATAAATTGGTTATGGCTTAAAAAGATTGCCGACACAAGAAAATTGCGTTGAATCATTACCTAAATTTTTGTGGTAAATTTGAAATTTGTATTCTAGACAAGCTTAAGTTAGAAAAAATTGATCTCGTCACAAAAGGCTTTATTTTGAAATAATCAAAATGAAGAATCTAAGGTTTATAAGAATAAATGATGATTGTACACAACAAGTCTTAGTCATATCCTAAAAGATTTAATTATTGGACAAATGATCCTCTAAAAACATTGAATAAAATTCAGCTCCTAGACCTAAAAGCAAACATTTAATTGGAACTAAATTGACATGACTTATGCATTAATGAATAAGACTTGAGGTCATAAGGACATCAAACTCTTGAAATGGATATAAAATAATAATAAAATCATATAGAAAGAAATATGTGTTGCTTAAACTCACGACTTGAAACAAGATAAATATGCATACAAAAAGAAGTTGACTGGTCAATTATGACAATAAAATGTTATATCTTGGTTCATTTTAGATAAATCTGCATGAATTGGAAATATGCAGAAATGCCTCTAGGCTGAAAAGGAGTTTGACCGAGGGACGCCCCGATCGAAGTCAAGGTCGATAAAAAATAAGCCTGACAAAAATACTTATTTGTAAATCAAATCATTCACTTGCACCCAACATTGGTATATTAAATTAGTAAGTTGCTCATCTTGTTAAATACTTATAATAAGAGAAATTTTTAAGATAGTGCAAGAAAGAAGATTTCTTATAAAAATTGACTCACAATCTTACTTAATAAATTGATTTAAGAGAAGGTTATAATTTGAAATACCTTAGTATTGTTAAGTTCACTTTTTTATGAGATTAAGGGGGAGCTCACAAAATTATTGAATATGATGTATAACTTGTTATTAATTGAATTCTCTACACCAATAAGGGCTTACAATCCCTTGTATTTGGTTAAAGATATATTTATTGATTCCACTATGAGCCTAAAGGAATATCATATCATTTCAGGGCTTAACATCCCTTTTAAATGGTTGAGAAACTAATATAAAAATATATTCAATTGTATAAAGGAATCTCATATCATTTCAGAGCTTAACATCCCTTGCAAATGGTTGACAAATTAATCTTGATTTTTGAATTGTGGCTAAATTTGACATTATTTTTGAAGTAAAAGATTAAGAAGGTGTAATCAATTAAAGGGGGAGTCTTATTGACTTACACATATGATTATCTTTTTGAAATGACTAAGGGGGAGAAATAAAATAAAGCAAAATAAAGTAAAATCTTATCATGAGTTTTAATGATCTCTTAGCTTGAAACTAATTGGTGCTACATTACCTTAAGAGATGGATATCATGTTTAATATCTCTTTAGGTATATTAGCACACATTTTATGAGATTAAAAGATTATATTCATCTCAGGTACATCACATGTATGAAACTCATTTCATTTCAAATATTTTGCTTATATTTTAGGAATGTTTATCAACTTCAAAAAGGGGGAGATTGTTGGCTAAATTGGACATTAGCATACCCTTTGTTTTGATGATGACAAACATTTAATTCTTGTGGATCTAACGTGCTACTTGAGTATTTCAGGGTTCAAAGTAATAAGGAGATTCTACTAAGTAGAAAATAGAAGATCAGCGTAAAATTGAAGATCAAATGTGCTTAATTGAATATGTATTCGTGATTGTACTCAAATGTAAACACTTGTACAATGATATAATTTACAAGTACTTAGACATCATGTAAATAAATCCTTAGATCTTCCCTACCCACTTATAGCCCTTAGATAGGTTTCCCCAAAGTTAGAGTCACCAACACACATTAAAACACATACTTAGTAAGTGATTCAAAAGTCTAAACCAGGGACACCCTCGGTCGAAGAATTAGTCAACCGAGACACACTCAGTCGAATTTCTCGTTGACTGAGAACTACCTTAGTCGAACTTGTGAGTACTATTCAACAACTTACACAATTGTTCTCTAAAATATCTTCGGTCGAAAATAACAACGACTGAGTAAGCTTTGGTCTAAAGCTTCTAACTGTTAGATTGAGTAGTTGGTAGTTGGGAGTTGGAAATAGAAGTTGCAATAATTTTGCCTTAAACCCAGGCCCAGTCGAACAAAATCTCAACCGAGACACAGTTCCGTCGACCAAATTGTCAACCGAGCAGGAATCTGGATTGTTCTTTCAAGCACGAGCAAATTAGCAATTGTTGGCCAAGTAATGTACACCTAAGGGCTAGTTAAGCACTAAGAACACTCTAAAAACTCCCTAGAATGTACCTAATCACTTGCAAACCATTCCTATAAATAGGATAGGCCTTATGACACCCAAATCACCACTTGCATACACAATATCCAAGCTACACTTGAGCATTCACTATTGAGAGCAACAAAGCTAGATTTTACTTGACATCTTCATCCTTGTTCTCTAGAGTTGTGTCCAATAGTTACAATCTCCTACCCACCACATATAGCCACAACCATATTAAGAGGATAGGAGATCTAAATGCTAGATATAGGATCAAACCATTATACTTCATTGGATGAGTATTGTCTTTCATCCAATCTATTTCTTCTATATTGTACTTTGTTCTCCTTGACTACTAGGATTGGAGGCTGTTGAAAGGAGGTTGCTAGGTGCTACTTCAACAAAGTGAAGTCTGCTCCAAGGTGTGTTTGAGATTACTTCAAGATGGCTGCTTCAAAGGAGGTTGGGGCTACTGCTAGGTGAAGGCTTTCTCAAGGTGGTGGAGCTACTTCAAGGTGGTGAAGGCTGCTCCAAGGATTGCTCATGGTTACTTCAAGAAGGCTACTTTAAGGGGGTTGAGGCTACTTTAAGGTGAAGGATACTTTGAGTGGAAGGTGATTGTATTTTATGTAATGTCCTTGTGAGGTAATAAAATAAATCACTTTCAAAATCCCAATTGGAAACAATTGGGTAGTGGATTGACAACCTTTGATTCAAAGGTTGGTACAACTCTAAACCAAAGTGTCTTCCTTGTTTCCTCGTCCTTCTTTGGTTGTGTGCTTTAATTGTTTTAAGTATTTCAATTAACTTTAAATTATCCAAAAATCTCTATTCACTCCCCTCTAAATCTTTCAATTGGTATTAGAGAAGGTATTTAAGGAGCTGCAAACATGTCTTAAAGAATGGGGGATGGTGTACTTTACAACCTCAACCTTGAAGGAACCTATGTAAACTGGCCACCACCATTTGATGGAAGCAACTACACTTATTGGAAGAGAAGGATGCAATTTTACTTCTAAGGGATTAGCTTGGACCTTTGGAGGATGGTATCTACACCCTATGTACTTCCCACAATGGAATATGCAACATGGGATCTAAATACGGTAAAATAAGTTCAATTAAATGCAATGGCAGCAATCATTTTATATTTTTCTAGTTCTATAAGTAAGTTTAATAGAATATCTTTATATGATACAACTTATGATATATGGCTTAAACTCTCCATAAGACATGAAGGTACTACCCAAGTTAAAAATACCAAAATTAATATGCTTAAGCAAAAGTTTGAACGATTTCATATGCAACCTAATGAATCTATTAGTGAAATGTATGCACAATTTTCTTCCATTGTTAACAATTTAAGTGCATTAGGAAAGTATATAAGTGAATAAGATCAAGTGCCAAAAATTCTTAGATCGTTGCCTCCAAGATAAAAGCCAAAGGTGACAGCCATTGAAGAAGCTAATGATCTCACCACAATGAGGATGGAGAAGCTCATTGGCAATCTAGAAACTCATGAAGTAACTCTCAGAGAAGAAGAAAGATTGGAAGACAAACACAAGAAGGAGAAAATGAAGGAAATTGCTTTTAGGGCATCAACTAAAGAAAGCAATGAAACAAGTGGAGAAGATAGTGAAGAAGAGGCACTCATTGTTAATGGTAAGCAATATAGAAGGTTTGAAACTAACAAAATTCTTCTACTTCTTCCTCTTCTTCCCTTAGGTGTTTTGAATGTGGTAAGAAGAGACATTAAAAAAATGAGTGTCCCAAAGTCAAAAAGGGAAAGAAATCTTCTCTTAAGAAGAAAGAAAAATCTTACAAAGCAGCTTGGGATAACTCAAGCAATGATAGCAAAAGTGAGGAGGAATTAGAATGTCTCATGACCAAAGAAGACACAGTAAGATGTTTCATTGCAACAACAAATGAAGAAGAAAATGAGATAAGTATTCTTGATTTATCTAAAGAAGAGTTAGTCACTAGTATTTAAGATTTACATGATAAAAATGTTGATTGTAAAAAGAAATTAAATAGGCTTACAAAACTAATGAAGATTTGTATGCTAAATTGAATGATCTTACTTTTGAAAATGAAAGTCGTATGTCCAAAAAAGCTACTTTGAAATCATCTATAAATGATTGCAATTTTAAGTTGCTTTCTCTAGAAACTAATAATAGTTTTCTTTGCCAAGAAAAGGTTGAATTTGTTACTAAGATAAATAATCTTCGAACTCAACCTATTCTATGTCCTCATTCGGATTATGATGCCATTGTCAAAGAAAGAGATAGTTTGCTATCTAATCTAGACCAAGCAAAGTTAGACATTAAAGAGAGAATGGATGAAATTACTAAGTTGCAAAAGGATATTAGTAGCTTGAAAAACAAAGACATTCTTGATAAAATCCTAAAGGACTCATCTGGCCAAATTGGGAGGAGAGGCCTAGGTTATGTGCCCAAAGATAAATCCTACCAAAATCCTAGAGCTAGAAAAATAGAAAAAACCAAATCCAAGGACATGTATGTGTGATAACACCAATTTTTGTGATGTTTTAGACTGTTTTTCTGCTATCAAAACTGCCCCTTTTCTGGCATTTTCCTCTCTTTTATATGCATTTTTGCAATAATTAGCCAAGCAATGCTCTCAGCCCAATATTTCCATCTTTTGCAGAGTTTCCTCCTATTCTGGCCCATTTAGCACCAATAAGGCCGTTCCGGCCCACAAATAAGTCCAAGACTGTCTCGACCCCCCTGACGCCCGATACACGCGCTAACCGGCAAGGCTGCGCGATACGACGACGCACGACGCAAGAATGCCACGCGAGAAGGTACCAATGGACGACGCACCTCTTTACCTGACAGGGAGCCGAGCACGCCGCAACTACTCCATGTGCCGTGCGATATCGACCACCCACCGGCAGGCGCCTCTCGCCACGACGCCCGACAGGTGATCTCCTTGTGCCGGGCGATACCCGCGTCAGCTGACCGTCAACTGAACGGCGAAAAGGAGGACACGTGGCGCTTCGAGCACCATATCTTCTCACGACCAGCTGCCTATAAATAGCAGCTACAGGGAGCCGAAAAGACAGTTTAGACAGTTCAGACAAGCTTGGCCACTTCAGGTTTCGGACCGTCGAGTGATCTTCAGAGGAGGTTGCGAGAGCAGGCGTATCGTGCTCCAGTGTTCGTACCGGGCGACACTAGGTGAGCTCTTCCTCATCCTGAGAGGGAGGGGATTGGTTCACCTAGGACAGTACCGGGTGACACTGGGAGCCGATATCGGCCGATGTAGATACGCGACACGAGTGCCCGACACCAGTTCCTGGCAGTAGGATGCGCAACTCCATGTCCGACACGATAACGAACCTGATACGCTCCACCCGTCGGGCGTGTCGCACGAGAGGGTGTGCCGCCCGACTTGAGCGTATCGGCCAGGTCCTTGAGAGATGCAGTCGCCCGTCGCAGTATGCCACTTGAGAGAGCGTTCCACCCGCCACGGCTGTATCGGGCTAGGCCCCTTGTCCGATATCGGGCGGGATGGTTACTGTAGCATGTCATCCTTCTACATCAAGAAGGGGACACCTATCTTTAATTCTATTATTTAATTCCTTACTTATGCATTGTAATTAAGACATTTAATGCTTATAGAAATAGAAAAGCCTTATTACTTGCTGCTCTTTGCTTGGTGCAATATGTAGGATGACTGCTATGATTTGATATCTGAACTCTAGCTTGCATGTTTTGGATCGCGTTTCGCTTAGCTACTGAATCGTGTTTTCCCGTCGCAACAACTTCGAGAGTTGTGTTGTGGCTCTAGTGTTTGGTCTGATTCTGGAGTACGAGAGTGCCCGGAACGGAGTTGCTTTAGTAAACTTTCCACTCTAATTTGAGTTCGGTGACCCCGAGAGTGGAACCGATGACTTGTTAGAGGTGCCCGCTTCGAGAGGAGGGGTACATAATTGGTTATACCGCCGCTTGTTTTACCGCAGTTCTATCCTTCATACCTCGCCTTAGCTCCAAGTATATCCTTCTGTTTCTGTTGCATGAAAACCCCTAAAAACCGCTAAATGCTTAAAACCTTAAATCTTTCTAGTAACTCCACTTGGAGATAGTTTTCTTGTTTTTATTTGTGACATCTTTATGCTTCCCTCCTAGGGAATTTATCATCTCTTTATACCTGCCGGAGTGTAGCGTGTCGATTCTGGGTTCTCAACACTACCCCCTTGTCCCTGTGTTTGACCCCGTATATCTACTTCGACCCCGTAAACAAAGTTGCGGGGGCCTAGAAGGATTCGATTTTATAAATGTAAAAGCTCGACTACCTCAAATCCGCCTCCAATTTTAGGATGCGCGATTTAGGCCGGTCAACTTTTTGGCACCGTTGCCGGGGACAAGGCAAAAACGGTACTGTAGACGAATCTGAATCCACTAACTACACTCCCGTGCCTCAAGCTTAGTAATGAGTTTGACATCACCCTTTTTCTTTTTCTTTTTCCTTGCTATTATTCTTTGCCTAAGCCAAATAATTCAATTTTCTGACTTGATTTTTCGTGTCATCCTTGCAGGAACCCTGAAAGCTGACCTGCTCCACCGAGTTTTGATATCATGTCTCGTTGTGAGCAGTCTCTTCCTGAAGGTGAATGTCAGGGCCGAGGCAAGAGGGTGAGCCAGCCCCGCTTGGTTGGTCAGCTTTCCGCCTACATAAAAAGATAGGACACCTTCATCAGCAAGCTGGTACAGGGTACGCTTCCCGGCCCCGGAATTCAGAATTCCATGCAACACCAGATGGCGAGTCTGCAGATGTGCCAATGGGAAGTCGATCAATGATTGGCCCAGATGGCTGCACTGATGAAGAACCCCACGGGAAAGACACCCTCCTACCCAGAAACTGCCAGAATGGCGGTACTAAGGTCTGGGAAGACGGTGGAGCGCACAGCTGAAGCCGAACCAGAACCTGAACCGAGGTTTGAGGGCACCATTCCAGCAGAGGGTGAAGGTGGACAAGCAGAAGCTCAAGAGCCTGCTCAGAAGCCTTCAGACGAGCTACCTGGTGGGAGGAATCCTTACACCCCAAGGTTGCCGTTCCCGTATAAGCTGATAAAGGAAAATCTGAAGAAGCGTCATGAGAGGTTCATGGACTCGATTAGGAAATTGCATCTTGAAGTCCCCTTCCTGGACGCTTTGGAGGAGATGCCCACATACGCCAAGTTCCTCAAGGACCTTGTCACCAAGAAAAGAAGGGGAGGAAGGATAGAGACTGTTCACCTAGCTTCTGCTTCCTCTGCCTTCGTAAAGCCCGACTTTCCTAATAAGAGGAGGGATCCCGGATCTTTCACAATCCCTTTTGCCATCGGAGACAATGTCGAGCGGAAGGGTCTATCAGACTTGGGAGCAAGCATCAGCCTCATGCCCCTCAGTTTTGCACGAAGAGTGGGTTTGACCGACATAGTTCGAACCAACATGCGGATTCAACTGGCAGACCACACCTTTAAGAGACCCGCGGCATTGTCGAAGATGTGCCAATCAGGGTTGGAAATTTCTTCATCCCCTGTGACATAGTCATTATCGACACAGCTGAAGACCCCCATTGCCCGATCATCTTTGGACGCCCTTTCTTGGCAACAGGAAGAGCATTGATTGATGTCTCCGAGGGGATAATCACTTTGAGGGTCGGAAATGACCATATTGACTTCAAGTTGAAGGATATCATGAGAAGCCCTTCCCTGTCTGAATCATCATGTTTCGCAGATAGCTACAATAAATTCTGTGAGGAAATAAAGGAGGATATCCGGACAGTTGACCCCCTCGCAAGGGTTATAAGTAGTCAGGATCCCAACCTCGAAGATCCTGAAGTCACGAGGTATCTCCACCTTTTCGACCTTTCTGACAAAGATTTGTAAGAAGAAGATGAGGTGGTGGACTCTGCAAGGTATGCCTCCCTCGAAGGTGAGACTCGAGAGGAGGTACCCAGACCGAAGCCAGAGTTAAAAGCGTTGCCTGAAGGCCTGAAGTATGAATTCTTAGATGAAGAGCAGAGAAACCCCGTCATCGTAAACGCCGATCTTTCTAGCAACCAGCTGGACCGACTCCTTGAGGAGTTAAGGCTCCACAGGAGGGCTATAGGATATTCAGTAGATGATATCAAAGGCCTTAGCCCCGCCCTGTGCATGCATCACATCAACTTGGATGAATATGCCAAGCCTCTGGTTCAACCCCAGAGGAAACTGAACCAGATTCTCAAGGAGGTCGTCAAGAAAGAGGTAATAAAGCTTAGGGATGCGGGGATCATTTACCCAATCAGCGACAGCAGGTGGGTAAGTCTGATCCACGTAGTGCCCAAAAAGGGTGGGATGACGGTGGTTAAGGGTGAAAAGGGCGACGAGGTGGCGGTAAGAACCGTCACCGGATGGCGGATGTGTATTGATTATCGAAAGCTAAATCAGGCTACAAAGAAGGATCATTTTCCGCTACCTTTTATTGACCAAGTCCTAAAAAGGTTAGCGCATCACGAATTCTTTTATTTTCTTGATGGCTTTTCAGGTTTCTACCAGGTACCCATCTTTCCCGATGATCAAGAGAAAACAACGTTCACCTGCCTTTGGAAATGGAACATAAGGCCCTTTGGGTAATCAAGCTCCTAAATATGGACCTCGACAAAGCAGGAGAAAAGAGATTTTTGCAGCTTCAAGAGATCGAAGAGCTATGAATGAACGCCTATGAAAATGCAAAAATCTACAAATAGAGGACAAAGTTGTGGCATGATGCCCACCTCAGGAGAAAAGATGTAAGCGAGGGGGACAAAGTCTTGTTATACAAGTCCTCTATTCGTCTCTTCCCTGGGAAGTTACAAATGAGATGGTCAGGACCGTTTACCGTGTCAAAAATATACCCATCCGGAATGATGGAGCTTTACGATAAAGACGATCCGACCAAAGTCTTCCAAGTGAATGGGCACAGGGTGAAAACATTCTATGAGGATGAGGCCTTTGTTAGGAGAGCAGAGATCGACCTGCAAGATATGGGCACAGTCAAGGGTTGAATAAGAGGATCCCACACCGGTCGAGTTGGCGACGCAAACTTCAGCGCTCCTCGGGAGGCAGCCCGAGTTTTTCTTTCTTTCATAGAGTAGGATGCATTTTTCCTATTCTTTGCAAAAACAAACATTATGGCATGTAATAAGGTCCGAGTCGGTGCACGCACCGAGCGCACCGACTCTCCTATTTTATGGGCCACCGTTGTAGTATTTTCTGAGGTGGAGGGCTTAACCCTAAACCAATGAAGTTTTTTCCTTCATCTAGCATCGGTTTTTCGGCCGCCTGTTTTAACCGTATCGGGCAGCCGCTCAGCTGGCGTGCGGGACTGCCAATACCGGGATTTGGTCTCTAGGGCATCGCAACGGACGTAACGGTTGGCGTTCCCAGGCGGCGTGCACCTTATCGTGCATGAGAATAAATGCCCTTAATGAGACTGATGTGCATCGTCTCGGGAACCGCCTGACCCGTTGGCCGACGCGCGCCTGAGAGATGTCCGTTTCGCCCCCGGCCGAGCTGGCTATAAATAAGAACGGAGGTTTTACCGTGTCGGGCTGTCACACTTTACTCATTTTTAGCCACCTGTAACGCATGCAGTAGTTTACCCTTTTGCTCCCGTGTCGGCCAGTTGCCTTCACCGTGGTATCGGGCGATGGCTCCTATGAGCAAAGGTATCGCCCGACATACTTATCGCTCGGCAAGCTATCTCCCGAAAGGCTTATCGCCCGACACGAGTTTTTCCTATCGCACGCTGTCTATCGGGATTACGAGCCTTGTCGAATTTTGTGGTTAAAGCGCGACATAACGACCGATGGTTTTAGCCCGATACGCCATATCGGGCGACTTTTTTTCTTTTTGTGATGTCCTGTCGAGCAGTTGCTATTTGGCGACCTCATCGGCCGATATACCCATATCGGGCGGCATGTTTTTCACGTCTTGCTATCGGGTTCTTGTTTCATGTGACCTTGTCGCCCGATACACCAGTGTCGCGCGGCAAGTCGTATCACGCGGCAACCTCATATCGCCCTATCTCGTATCGACTTATGCTTTCTTAGGACGGACGATACCCAAATTTTGAAATAAGTCTAGCATTATCGAGCTTCTTTAACTTTTTCTATCTAACGATTTATAATGGTTACTGAACTTGATAACAGGTAGAATGGAGGCCGCAGCTGAAGCAACAACTGCCGATCAGAAATGTCAGCACCCCGAAGAGGGGCAATTCCTTATCATAGTCTGTCTTCTGTAGTGGCCTGGGACCATCTACAGAGACAGCACGAGTACAGCCCCGACGACTGCTGGGACAGCACAAGAGCTCTCTGTCTACCTTGAGCTATTGCGCGTGTTCCGGCTGGGCTGGGAAATAAAATGGAGGCTGAGCTGGGGAAGTGTTTTGTCGGCGACCTCCAGATGGAACCTGGGCATCCCGGTTCCAGCTACTTAATAAAGAGGAAGCAACCACAAGTGCTCGCACTTGTTGAAGCTGTTTCCAAATGAGAAAGAAGGAGGCGGCAGCAACAGAAGCATATTGCAGCTTCTACAAGGCACAAGCAAACCCGCTAAATAACCTTCACTGGACTAACATGAACTCACCCTCTTATTCACTACTCTGGGACAGAGTATTGGATAAGTTTGGAGGGGTACCCATGTACCAGTGAAGGAGGTATAAAAATTCTCTTGTGCCATTTTGTTCTTCTATATCACATATATGTACCCATGCTCGTATAAAATGCCTTCCTCATATAAAATTTTTGAAAAATTTTGCTTATCTTGTTTCCATGCATATGTACAAAGTCGCTATATTAGTAAAAAAAAAGTGATGCAACTACTTGCAAAGTTTGTTTTCTGTATGCTTAATGTGATGCAAGTTATGTTATATCTTTTTGATAATGCTGCTTCAAACAAACAGAAGATTACGTTTTTCCTCGTCAAAATTTTCAAAAATATAATAATCTCGCAAACAGCTAAGAGACAAGTATGGAGAAGGAAAAAGCTGTCCAAACAACAAGAATCTCTTTGTTTCCCTTACCCGACAAAAATCCTAAAAAGAGAGAGAAATCTTATGAGAGTGAATAAAAGCGTGAGAGTTGTGCCCGATAAAAGAAAAAGAAAAAAATATACACACACTTGTTTTCCAAAAGTACCCATCTTTAGGCATGGTAGATCCGGGGCAGTGGTATGTAGGATGTGAAATCACAGTTCTAAAGCCAACTGGCTTGGACTGCAGGGACCACTTGCCCATTAACGGACCCTTACCTGGATGGACCGATGGGAAACAAGAAGGAAACCCAAAAAGCCTTAGCCTACCCTATACACAACTTTCTGCCCCAAAAATAAAGCTGTTTGGTGTGGAAGCTAACTTCGGAATCATACAACAACGTCTCACCGAAGTTGTAGAGAATAATCTTACTTAAACAATAAGGTGAGAAAGACGAAGTCTTTTGTTCGTAATGAGGCAACATTATCTCTAAAGGCATTACAATACTTGTTTTTCATCTTGGCCTGAGAACTATACTGCGCAAGAAGAAGCATCACTAAATAAAGTTTTAATATTGATTGAGGACAATCAAAAAGCTAAGTTTAAAGGAGTTGATAACACCAATTTTTGTGATGTTTTAGACTATTTTTCTGCTATCAAAACTGCCCCTTTTCTGGCATTTTCCTCTCTTTTATATGCATTTTCGCAATAATTAGCCAAGCAATGCTCTCAGCCCAATATTTCCATCTTTTGCAGAGTTTCCTCCTATTCTGGCCCATTTAGTACCAATAAGGCCGTTCCGGCCCGCAAATAAGTCCAATACTGTCTCGACCCCCCGTGACGCCCGATACACGCGCTAACCGGCAACGCTGCGCGATACGACGACGCGCGACGCAAGAATGTTGCGCGAGAAGGTACCGATGGACGACGCGCCTCTTTACCCGACAGGGAGCCGAGCACACCGCAACTACTCCATGTGTCGTGCGATATCGACCACCCACCGGCAGGCGCCTCTCGCCACGACGCCCGACAGCTGACCTCCTTGTGCCGGGCGATACCCGCGTCAGCCGACCGCCAACTGAACGGCGGAAAGGAGGACATGTGGCGCTTCGAGCACCATATCTTCTCACGACCAGCTGCCTATAAATAGCAGCTACAGGGAGCCGAAAAGACAGTTTAGACAGTTCGGACAAGCTTGGCCACTTCAGGTTTCGGACCGTCGAGTGATCTTCGGAGGAGGCTGCGAGAGCAGGTGTATCATGCTCCAGTGTTCGTATCGGGCGACACTAGGTGAGCTCTTCCTCATCCCGAGAGGGAGGGGATTGGTTCACCTAGGACTGTACCGGGCGACACTGGGAGCCGATATCGGCCGATGTAGATACGCGACACGAGTGCCCGACACCAGTGCCTGGCACTAGGATGCGCAACTCCATGTCCGACACGATAACAAACCTGATACGCTCCACCCGTCGGGCGTGTCGCCCGAGAGGGTGTGCCGCCCGACTTGAGCGTATCGGCCAGGTCCTTGAGCGATGCAGTCGCCCGTCGCGGTATGCCGCTTGAGAGAGCGTGCCGCCCGAAACGGCTGTATCGGGCTAGGCCCCTTGTCCGATATCGGGCAGGATGGTTACTGTAGCCTGTCGTCCTTCTACATCAAGAAGGGGACACCTATCTTTAATTCTGTTATTTAATTCCTTACTTATGCATTGTAATTAAGACATTTAATGCTTATAGAAATAGAAAAGCCTTATTACTTGCTGCTCTATGCTTGGTGCAATATGTAGGATGACTGCTATGATTTGATATCTGAACTCTAGCTTGCATGTTTTGGATCGTGTTTCGCTTAGCTACCGAATCATGTTTTCCCATCGCAACAACTTCGAGAGTTGTGTTGTGGCTCTAGTGTTTGGTCTGATTCTGGAGTACGAGAGTGCCCGGAACGGAGTTGCTTTAGTAAACTTTCCACTCTAACTTGAGTCTGGTGACCCCGAGAGTGGAACCGATGCCTTGTTAGAGGTGCCCGCTTCGAGAGGAGGGGTACAGGATTGGTTCTACCGCGGCTTGTTTTACCGCAGTTCTATCCTTCATAGCTCGCCTTAGCTCCAAGTATATCCTTCTGTTTCTGTTGCATGAAAACCCCTAAAAACCGCTAAATGTTTAAAACCTTAAATCTTTCTATTAACTCCACTTGGAGATAGTTTTCTTGTTTTGATTCATGACATCTTTATGCTTCCCTCCTAGGGAATTTATCATCTCTTTATACCTGCCGGAGTGTAGCATGTCGATTCTGGGTTCTCAACACTACCCCCTTGTCCCTGTGTTCGACCCCGTATATCTACTTCGACCCCGTAAACAAAGTTGCGGGGGCCTAGAAGGATTCAGGTTTATAAATGTAAAAGCTCGACTACCTCAAATCCGCCTCCAATTTTAGGACGCGCGATTTAGGCCGGTCAATGTTCCCAAAGATAATATAGCTTAGAAGAGAAATGAAATTGATTCTATTTGCTGTCATTACTATTTATGCCTTGGACATTATTTATTTTCTTGTCCATACAAGAAAAAAGATGTTGAGTTGGTTTGGGTTTCAAAAACCCCAACTTACAAATGTTGGTCATAATAGTTGAGATTTGACCTAAGATTCACTTTGAAATTTATAACGTCTTATCTCAAATGAATTAAGCCTGAACTTGTATATCTTTGTATATTTTGTGTGTTTAATTGTGATATCCAAAAATAATGGAATGATATGTTTACATTAGGAATGTTGGATTTACTAAAATTGCACATAAATTTTTCTCGTCGACAAAAGGCTCGACCGAGAACTCTTTCAGTCAAATAAAAGATCACCGATGGTAGTTCTATCAACATTGTTTTACTGGAAAATCTTTTCGGTCTACAAATAGCTTGACCAAAAACTCTTCTGGTCAAAGAAATGTTTGACCGATGATAGTTATGTCAGAAGTTCTTATTGGAAACAAAATTATTCAACTGCAATTAAATTTGCGGACCCAAATATGTACTAAAACCTTCATATTAAATTGTTCCAAATAGTTGAAATGATAAAATATTTATAATAATGTTCCTAACCAAATGAACCACTATATGGGACCAAAACTTTCATACTTTGCAAGTTTGTATTGTCCATTAAAGCTAATCTAAAAGGGACATGAAACAAGACAATTTTCACCCACTTGGAGAAAAGGTAAAATTATTGTTCACTTGAAAATTTCAAATGTAAAAATATTCATATAAGTAATGTTGGTGCAATTTTTTAATGCGCTATGTGTCAAAAAATTACATCATAAGTGCTATAACAATGGTTATGATTCATAGAAAAACATCAAAGTTGTTAATAAAGGAAAAAGTAAACTTCTTAACACTATGGACATGAATTGCACAAATAAATTGGTCATGGCTTAAAAAGATTGTCCACACAAGAAAATTTCTTTGAATCATTACCTAAGTTTTTGTTAAAAATCTGAAATTTGTATTCTAGACAAGCATAAGTTAGATAAAATTGATCTTGTCACAAAAAGGCTTTGTTTTTAAATAATCAAAATGAAGAATCTAAGGTTTATAAGAATAAATGATGATTGTACACAACAAGTCTTAGTCATATCCTAAAAGGTTTAATTATTGGAAAAATGATCCTACTAAAAACATTGAATAAATTTAAGCTCCTAGACCTAAAAGCAAACATTCAAGTGGAACTAAATTGACATGACTTATGCATTAATGGGTAAGACTTGAGGACATAAGGACATCAAACTTTTGAAATGGATATAAAATAATAATAAAATCATAAAGGAAGAAATATGTGTTGCTTAAACTCACACCTTAAACAAGATAATTATGCATACAAAAAGAAGTTGACTAGTCATTTATGACAGTTGAATGTTATATCTTGGTTCATTTTAGATATATCTGCATTAATTGGAAATCTCCATAAATGCCTCTCAGCCAAAAAGGAGTTCGACTGAGGGGTGCCCCGGTCAAAGTCATGGCCGACCAAAAATAAGCCTGACAAAAATACTTATTTGTAAATCAAATCATTCACTTGCACCCAACATTGATATATTAAATCAGTAAGTTGCTCATCATGTTAAATACTTATAATAAGAGAAAATTTTAAGATAGTGTAAGAAATAAGATTGCTTATAAAAATTGACTCACAAACTTACTTAATCAATTGATTTTAGAGAAGGTTATAATTTGAAATACCTTAGTATCTTTAAGTTCACTTTTGTTATGAGATTAAGGGGGAGCTCACAAAATTCTTGAATATAATGTATAACTTGCTCTTAATTGGATTCTCTACACCAATTAGGGCTTAAAATCCCTTGTATTTGGTTAGAGAAATATTTATTGATTCCACTATGAGTCTAAAGGAATCTCATATTATTTCAGGGCTTAACATCCCTTGTAAATGGTTGAGAAACTAATATAAAAATATATTCATGAGCCTAAAGGAATCTCATATCATTTCAAGACTTTACATCCTTTGTAAATGGTTGAGAAATTAATCTTGGTTTTTGAATTGTGGCTAAATTTGAAATTCTTTCTGAAGTAAACAATTAAGGGGGAGTAATCAATTAAGGGGGTCTTATTGAATTACACATATGATTATCTTTTTGAAATGACAAAGGGGGAGAAATAAAATAAAGCAAAATAAAGTAAAATCTTATCATGAGTTTTAATGATCTCTTGGCTTGACATTAATTGGTGCTACATTACCTTAAGAGATGGATATCATGTTCCATATCTCTTTAGGTATATTAGCACACATTTTATGAGATCAAAAGATTATATTCATCTCAGGTACATCACAGATATGAAACTCATTTCATTTCAATTTTTTTTCTTATATTTTAGGGATGTTTGTCATCTTCAAAAGGGGGAGATTATTGGATAAATTGGACATTAGAATACCCTTTATTTTGATGATGACAAACATTTTATTCTTGTAGATCTGACGTGCTACTTGAGTATTTCAGGGTTCAACGTAATAAGGAGATTCTACTAAGTGCATAATAGAACATCAGTGCAAAATTGAAGATCAAATATTATTAATTGAATATGTGTTCATGTTTGTACTCAAATGTAAATACTTGTACAAGGATATAATGTATAAGTACTTAGACATCATGTAAATCAAGCGTTAGATCTTTCCTTTCCACTTATAACCCTTAGATAGATTTCCCCCAAAGTTAGAGTCACCAACACACATTGAAACACATACTTAGTAGGTGATTCAAAAGTCTAAAATAGGGACACCCTCAGTCAAAGAACTAGTCAACCGTTACACACTCGAATGAAGTTCTTGTCGACCGAGAACCATCTTGGTTGAACTTGTGAGAAATGTTCAACAACTTACATAATTATGCTCTAAAATAGTCTTCGGTCGAAAATAATCTTGATCGAGTAAGCTTTGGTCTAAATCTTGTGACCATTAGACTGAGTAGTTGGTAGTTGGGAGTTGGAAATAGATGTTTTAATACTTTTTCCTTAAATCCAGGCTTGGTCAAAGAAAATCTCGACCGAGATGACATGGTTTTCTTTACTACACTAAAAAAATCACTTAGGGCTGAAATCTCTAAGTTTTTACCAAAACCTTGTGCAATAATACCACCCGCAAACGAACAGGTCTTATCACAGTATAGTCAAGGATCGAATCCCAAGGGACAACTTTTTTAAGAATCTTGCTAGTTGAATCTAGATCAACTAAGACTAATATTTAGAATAAAAGTTGATTTGGGATTAGTTAAACTAATTGCAAGGAAAGTAAAAGAGTAGGATTAAAACTTAGTTTAGATTAATGATAGGAATCACTGCGGAAGAATTGGGTTTCACCACCACTACACATGCAAACACATCCAAAACACATCCATGCAAGATACAACTATCCAAATGGAGTAGCAAACCATCTGTTAGGAAATAGAATTTGCGTAAGCATCTCCATGGGCTCGATGTCTCGTTACCCACGGATCACACACTTACTACTCTAGAGATATCCCTTCAAAAGTTCTCTTCCAGACATCAACCATGTTAATCGATATTCAAATCCTAAGTATTGAAGTTCTCGCAACAAAGGAATATAATAAATCATGTAAGGTAGGTGATCAATCCATAAAGCATGCATTAAACGATTAACAATGAAATGGAAAATTATATACAAGCCAGGAAATGTTATAAGATGAACATGTAAGCACATGCAGCGGGGATAGTCCCCACACCCCAATGAAAAGGACTACTCGCTCCTCATACTAGAAACATAAAGAACAAGAGAGAGGGAAGATTCCGCCATGGTCATGGTGAAGAAGATGGTCACGACTTGGTGGAGAAATGGTCTTCTGCATGATGGCAGTGTAGATCTGGATAAGGAGGGTAAGAACACAACGACAGACTAGGATGATCTTCTCTATCATTATTCTGTCTCTTCTCATGCTCTTTCTCGCAGGAGATGGAGCGGTAAATGGTTGATGGATGAAGGTGCTACAGATCTAAAATCCCACCACTTTTGTGGTTAGGAGGTAGATCTTGATGGAACAGATATGGCAGAGTAGAAAGGACACCACGAAGGTAGTATTTGATGGTGGGGATCATCTTCCTTGGCTAGGCACAAAGCGGCATCCTGTCGGCATCATGGAGTAGAAGAGATGCCTCAAATGAATGAGTGGGTCATCTATTTATAGGTGCAAATCACTGACTTAATGCCACAGTCGCAACCTTCGATATTGATCGTGGCACTCCTCAGCACGACCGTGCCGAGTGTTCACCATGGTTGAGGTCATGTGCGCGGTTGAGGCATTTTGTAGTGGTCAAGGTCATGTGCCGCAGTTGAGGTTCTTGTGTTGTGGTCACGACCATGTTCTGCGATTGCATTGGTTTGTCAGTCACGGTGCCTTGGCCTCAGCCCGACCATGCCGAGGTGGGCCCGATCATGTCGAGTGTCGGTCGACACTACATTTTAGCCGCGGTCGAGGTCATCTTCTTGGTCGTGGTCACGACCGTCTTGGAACAAACCCACCCCCACGGGGGGGGGGTATTACTATGGGTTGATGGGCCTGCGTCGATGAATCCTATTACCAATGAGGATGCTTTCTAATGTAGGAATTGGCCATCAAAAAAAGGGTCCAAATTATCGAAAGTTTCTTTTCACATAGTGTCATGCTTAATCCTACAATGGAGACGAAAGGATTTGATCAAAACTCTAAATAATCATCTAAAACTGAGGAAAATCATATACGAGCAGATTCAGGGGGTATATGTGAGATTTTAGTGCAAAATTGGGCTAAAAATGGTGACTAAAACTAAGATGAATATGCATTCATCAGGAGACACAGTTCGTTCGACCAAATTGTTGAACTAGCAGGGTTTTGGATTATTCTTTTCAAGCATAAATAAATTAGAAATTGCTAGCCAACCAATGTACACCTAATGACTAGTTAAGCACTAAGAACACTCTAGAAACTCTTTAGAATGTCCCTAATCACTTGCAAACCATTCCTTTAAATAGGAGAGGCCTTAAGACACCAAAATCACCACTTGCATACACAATATCCAAGCTACACTTGAGCATTCACTATTGAGAGCAACAAAGCTAGAATTCACTTGCCATCTTCATCCTTGTTCTCTTGAGTTGTGTCCTATAGTTACAATATCCTAGACACCACATATATCCACGTCCATCTTAAGTGGATAGGAGATCTAAACGCTTGATATACGATCAAAGCACTGTACTTCATTGGATGAATATTTTCTTTCTTCCAATCTATTTCTTCTATATTGTACTTTGTTCTCCTTGACCACTCCTAGGGTTGGAGGCTGTTGAAAGGAGGTTTCTTGGTGCTACTTCAACAAAGTGAAGGCTGCTCCAAGGTGTGCTTGAGATTACTTCAAGAAGGCTGCTTCAAAGGAGGTTGGATCTACTTCTAGATGAAGGCTATCTCAAGGTGATGGAGCTACTTCAAGGTGGCGAAGGTTGCTCCAAGGATTGCTCGTGGTTACTTCAAGAAGGTTGCTTCAAGGGGGTTGAGGCTACTTCAAGGTGAAGGATACTTTGAGTGGAAGGTGATTGTATTTTATGTAACATCCTTGTGAGGTAATTAAATAAATCACTTTCAAAATCTCAATTGGAAACAATTGGGTAGTGAATTTACAACCTTTGATTCAAAGGTTGGAACCACTCTAAACCAAAGTGTCTTCCTTGTTTCTTCCTCCTTATTTGGTTGAGTGCTTTAATTGTTTTAAGTATTTCAATTAACTTTAAACTATCCAAAAAGCTCTATCCACCCCCCTCTATATCTTTGAATAGTGTGCTTGGATATTTAGAATTTATAAAATAAGGTTAGAACTATGCCCTGATATGTTTGTTTGCAACTCTAATGAATATAGTTAATGCACGTAAGAATGAATCAGAAGTAATGCTAACATGGATAAGTTTGAACAAATATATAAATATATTAAGTGACTTTAGGTTCTGTAATCACATCACATATCATGAGACACTCATATTTACCTAATAACCTAATTATGTGCTAACATGCAATTGGGTACATGAAATATGTCATGTATGCTTCATTTGCTTATTATTACACATGTAATGTATTTATGGTGCTCAATATACATAAATGAAAAGTAATTGAACCTTAAAAGTGAATATGAATATCCTATGTGTTTGTGTAGGTGAATTTTGAAATATTGGGACATGCTTAATTAATTGACTAATCTCATACAAGATAACTTCCTGAAACTTATTTTTAGTAAGATAATGTTAATAGAATCGTATGTCCTAAATATTGAGGATAATTTAATATGTAATGATAAATATTGAGATAATAGAATGAAACTCTAATAATATTATAATTCATGAAATGGAAGCTTTCTTAGGTTCTAATTAGTCTAGGTTCCAAGTTTCAATCCAATTAGATATTCTAGCTACTCTAAATGAACTAGGAAAGAGAATGCCAAATTGTTTGATCCTAATGTTAAATATAAATGTTGGACATTAGTTACTGATTTTTACCTAAGTCACACTCATGCTAATTTCTCGTCCTCTTTTTCCCTTTCCAAGTTGGAGTTCGGATCCAACTGGAGTTAGGGTCTCTCCATCATCACCTTGACCCCATCCCAATGTAACTAGGACTTTACAATACACTACTTCTCTTCTGTGCTCTTGGTCTCTCTATATTGTATCCTCTCCTCATCACCCCATTATCTCCTCTGACACATGTTCCTCATGAGTTTTAATAATCAATGATCCCAAGTTGAATGGGATTTTGCCTCCTCGATATCCAAGCAAATCATGAATTCTTTTACCCCTACTTCATCTCTCCTCTTGAATCCCTACCATCTCCAGACGTTTTCCCTTTAAATAATGATCCAATCCAACACTGAGAGGATCCCATAGATCAGCTACAATTCTATCTACTGCCTATCTTGCTAATCCCACTCTTCCAATCTCCATCTTCCCTAGGATGAAGGTGCGAGCTCATCCATTTGGTTGTAGCCTCTAAAGGATTTATTGAAGGTATACCTCCATTGCAATCTCTTAGTGCTTCCCATCTTGCTATTTATATTTTATTGAGGTAATGCATTCTTTTCCCCCCTTTTTCGTTGCTTATTGTACCTTCATGTCCACAATTTGTTTGTGGTTTCTGTCTGCTCCTTGCATGGGTTTTTAGATATAAATGTTTGCCTCCTTGTCTCAAACTTAATGTGCATTTTAGTTTTGTCCAATATAACCTCTTCTGATCTTGTGAAGCTTCTCCACTACCGATCATATAGGAACACCAAACTACTATTTCTTGCCGCCTCTCACAGCCAGAAAGTCTTCTCGAATCCATCTTGGTGAGAAGGGTGTGATGGTAACGATCTCCATCTTTGAAGATGTGGGTTTCTTAGTTTACTTTTGTGGTTGATGAGCTTGCATGTGGAGGGTGAAATGAATAATACGATCACTTTGTCTTTTATAGACTTGTCCTGGTTTTAATTTTAAATATGCCACATGTATAATGGGAAGACTCATCTTTTCATCTCTGGTTTCAATTAAATAGCACATTATTTTGATCTACCTAAAAATGACCTTTAATACCATATCACACATTAGACTTCTGATGCATGATGTGAGGGCAATCTAGTCTTTTAATTTTAATTATTTTTTGAGAAATTCGGTAAATGAATAAAACTTAGATAATTCCTAACCAAATATTTACTTGTTAGAAAAATACAAATAAACACTCTTTGGAATCAGAAAAATTTTCCTATCAGTTGGTCTAGGTTTCATAAACTAATACCATTATAACAAAGAGACGATATTTCTAGGGTTACTACTATATACATCTATTATTGTTTTACATCATATGTAATACTAGGTGAAGGACACCCTGACTGGAACTAGGGTTTCGTATGTGACTGTTGATACTCAAGTTTGAGGTATGTTGCATTCTCTAAGATCTATATTGACAATGTATTTAGTTTTGTCTTTGTTTGTGTATGTTACATCCCTTTGAGTCTATGTTTAGGAAATGTTCTATTTTTTCTCTCTTTGGACCTAATTGAAAGACATATGTGAAATTTATCCTTTGAGAGCTATTTGAATTATTTTGAGTCTCAAATATTGAAACTGGTTATATTTTGACACATCTTAATTGATATTGCAATTTGGCATATAATATTTGTAAACTTGTTCCTTCTATTTCCATTTGATCCCTAATTGGTGGATTTTAACTATATTGTGCTTTTTGCAAGCTTAAACCCCAATTTGATGATGGTGGATTTTTATGGTCTAATGTTCCACTTTTTAGTCAATATTACTGAATCATTACCATGACTAAACTTTACTTTCCTCTACTTTGCATGCTTGTTGATTCATTAGTACTAGTATTTTATAATATGCTTTGGTTTTTGGGTTATGTGCCCATTATGTTTTTGGTATGGAGGTCATATGCTCCATACCAGGGTTTTGTGACCACCTTTAAATATTTGGGATTGGTCATGTGACATGATCTATCATTTTTAGGGATATGTTCTCTAATGGCCATTGGTTATTTATATTTCACTAGTACTATGATTATCTCACATGCATGACGATTATTCATTAATGTTGAGGTTCATGTGCCCTAATTTATCTTCTTATGTTTTCAAGGTATATTTTATTTTAATTCATAGAGAGTAAATATAATTATTTTCATCTTATTGAAATGTTTCATTTTGATATCCACTTGGATGGTACTTTCCTTTTTGTTTGGGAAGCCTAGTTATACTTGTCCTTTTTCCCATTTGGTTGCTCAGTCTCTGTTAATATGCACATACCAACATTTTATGCCGACATCATCCACTTTTTCTTCTCTTATGGGGTATGCTTCCAATCCCTTAGATAGAGAGCAAGGAGGAGTGGACCAAAGTTGACTAGGTGTTATCCCAATGAAGTTGATGTTTCCTGGGAGGTAGATTGATGGTTGGTTTACTCTTCATGACATATTTCCTATAGTTTTCTTTTATGTACACCCTACACGGTGAAGAACAATGTTAGACATTATTCTTGTAATAGTTATATATTTTATATCCCACAGCTACATTTTTGGTGAATGATGCAATACATACATGAAATTTAGTTTATCATTCTTAGGAAAATATTATTATCTAGTTTGGAATTTGACGATTTTCTATTATTTCCTCTAAGTAAGAGAATGACCCCACTATCAGGTCCCACTCCTTATAAGTATGGTGTCAGATCCATGCAAATGTACAAACACTATCAGGTCCCACTCCTTGATGATTTTCTACCTCCCCCATAAGTTCCTTATAAGACCCTTAGTTTATGCAGAATTTATCTAGGTAAGATGCTTACCCAAGAACTTACTTATGTCGACCAAGTTAGGATGAGAGAAATATATAAAGTCAAATGATATGACAATGAGAATCTTGACTAAGGTAACCCTCACTGGATTGGACATCATGTGCCTTTTTACAAGCTATAGGTGGGATACTCATGTTTTGTTACAAAGATATGAGATAAGACTTAAGAGTAGAATAATGTGACAGTAGTAATTTGTTGTACTCATAGTACAACCACATGGTTGGATTAACTACCTTTGAAACCCATATTCTTATGTATGGTAATGTTAAAGAGTAAGTGATGAAGTGACAGGTTCAATACTTGGTTAAGTTAGACTCACTCTTTTACCTCTAGGTTTTGTTTGACTTATTAGGTCAAGCCTTTAAGGGGGGAGGGTTCATACCTGATAGAATATGGATATTATGATTTTTGGGGACAAAATAAAGTTTGGATATTCTATATATAGAAATCATAATTCCATGATTAGTATGATAGTGTGTTTGGATCTTTAAAATTTACAAAACAATGTTAGAACTATGCCCTGATATGTTTGTTTGTAACCCTAATGAATATAGTTAATACACACATCATGAGTGAATCAAAGGTAACCATAACATGGATAGGCTTGAAAACATTTATAAATACATTAAGTGACTTTAGGTTCTATAATCACATCACATATCATGAGACACTCATATTTACCTAATAATCTAATTATGTGCTAACATGCAATTGAATACATGAAATATGTCATCTATGCTTCATTTGATAATTGATACACATGAATGCATTTATAATTTTTAATATAGATAAAAGACAAATAATTGGGCCTTAAAAGTGAATATGAATATATAATGGATCTGTATAAGTGAATTTTGAAATTTAGGGACATAATTAGTTAATTGACTAATCTTGTACAAGATAATATCATGAAACTCAATTTTTAGTAAGATAATGTTAATATGATCCTAAACCTAAATATTTCAGATAATGTTAATATGTAATGATAAAAAATGAGATAATAGAGTGGAACCTTAATAGTATTAAACTCATAAAAGGAAGTTTCAAAAGTGAAATGTGAACCCAAAATTTAACCCCTTAGGTCCTACTTAGTCTAGGTGCCAAGCTTCAATCCAATTAGATAGTTCTAGCTACTATAATTGAACTAGGAAAGAGAATGCCAAATCATCTAATGTAAATGTTAAAAATTAATATCGAACTTTAGATTTCTATTGTTGACTTTTTACCTAAATCAAGCTTACGCCAGTTTCTCACCTTCTTTTTCCCTTTCTGGGTTGGAGTCCAAATCTAACTAGAGTTGTGGTCTATCCATCATCACCTTGACCCATTCCCAACGTTATTAGGACTCTATAATACACCTTTTGTTCTTCATCCTTGGTCTATCTCTCTCTCCTTTATCCTCTCCTACACACCCATTATATCCTACAATCTATGTTCATTGTGTGTTTTCGTGATTAATTATCCCAAGTTGAATAGGACCCCACCTCCTCAAATCTCCAAGTCGACCCATGAAATCTTTTACCCATGTTTTATCTCTCCACTCAAATCCCTTCCATCTATGGACTTCTTCTCTATAAATAATGATCCAACACACCACCGAGAGGATCCCATAGATCAATTCCACATATCTATTTGCCTCCTAGCTTGCTCAGCCCACTCTTCTTGTCTGCTTCTACCCTATGAATGAAAGTGCAATATTGGTTGTTCGGTTGTAGCCTCTAACAGATTTGTTGAAGGTCTACATTCACTACAGACTGGTGGTGCTTCCCATCTTACTAATTAGATTGTATCAAGGTTATGTGTGTTTTTACTCCTTTCCATTGTTTTACTTATTGTACCTTGATTTCCAAAATTAGTTTATGGTTTATGTCTACTCCTTGCAATGGGTTTTATTTCTAAATGTTTTTCTGCTAGTCATGAACTCGATGTGTATTTTGGTTTTGGCTGAGACGACCTCTTTTGAGTTTGTGAAGCTTCTCTACTACCAATTATATAGGAACAAGGGGTCGTTGTTTCCTACTGCCTCTTACTGCCAAAAAAAGCTTATCGAGTCCGATTTGATGAGAAGGGTGTGAAGGTAATGATCTCCATCTTTGAAGATGTGGGTGTCTAGGTTTAATTTCTTGGTTGATGAGCTTGCAAGTCTGCATCCTTGTGTGAAGGGTGAAGCAAAGAGGACGATCATTGCGTATTTTACAAACTTGTCATTGCACATATAATGGGTAGGCACACCTTTCATCTCTAATTTCAATTGAATAGATTGTTGTTTTGATATGTAGGAAAATGACCTTTGATTCCCTATCACACATCAATCTTTTGATGCTTGATGCGAGGGTAGTCCAGTGTTTTGATTTTAATTGTTTTTTGAGAATTTTAGTAAATGGATACAACTTATATAATTCATAACCAATTATATATTGGTCAGAAAAATACAATTAGATACTTGTTGGAATTAAAAAGTTAGCACTACCAATTTACCTACATTTTATAACCTCAATACATTATAATAATGAGTCAATATTTCTAGTGTTTGTAGTGTATACATTAACTAATGTTTTACATCTAATGTAATACTAGGTGACCCTGACTAGAACATTTTTCCCATGATTGTTGATACTCAAGTTTGAGGTATGGTGCGTTCTCAAAGATCTATATTGATCAATATATTTTGTTTTCTCTCTTAGTGTATGTTGCATACCTTTGAGTCTATTTTGAGAAATTGTTCTATTTTCTCTCTCTCTTTTGACCTAATTGAAAGACATATGTGGAATTTATCATTCGAGAGCTATTTTATTTCTTTATATCTCAAATATTGGAACTAGTTATATATTGACACTACTTAGTTGATATTTCACTTTGGCATCTAAGATTTGTAATCTTGTTCCTTCTATTTTCATTTGAACCCTAATTTGTGGATTGGAACTATATTGTATTTTTTGCAAGATGAAACCCTAATTTTCTTAGGATGGAATTTTATGGTCTGATGTTCCAACTTTATCCACTGGGATACGAGTGGGAAATTGATGGATAATAGGTGAATATTCTTGTACTATCCCTTGTTGGTTCCAATTGACAGAGGAGACTAGGTTATCCGAAAGGTTGTTATCAGTTCAATGACATAAGGTGACCATGCTTTTCTAGGGTAAGAAGGGGTAGAGAAAATTCCTTGAGCCAATGTTTGAGTACTAGGCGCTACGACACTGAAGTATCCCATGCCATACTCCCATAAAAATCTTGAAAGACCTTTCTGGACAATCTTACTTAATCAATACCATGACTAAAATTTATTTGGATCTAGATTGATTGCTTGTTTATTCAGTAGTACTAGGATTTAATAATATGCATTGAGTTTTAGGTTATTTCCCCTTTATATTTTTGGGATGGAGGTCATGTCGCCCATACCTGGGTTTTGTACCCACCTTCACAGATTTGGGAGTTCGGTCATGTGCCATGCTATATTAGGTTTAGGGTTATGTGATCTAAATTCCATTATTTATTTATATTTTGCCAGTACTATGCTTATCTCACATGAATGCTAGATTTTTGATAATGATGAATGGTCTTGTGCCCTAATTTCTCAAAATTATTTATATTGCACTTTATTTTTATTCACGTCAAGTACATCTAATTATTTTCATCTTATTGAAATGGTTTCTTTTGATATCTACTTGGTTGGTACTTTCATCATTGTTTGGGAAGCCTTGTTATACTTGTTGTCATGTTTCCACTGAAGTTGCTCAATCTCTATTAATATGCACATACCGACATTTTATGCTGACAACATCCACTTTGTCTTCTCTTGTGGTGTATGCTTCCAACCCTATAGGTAGAGAGCAAGGAGGGGTGGACCAAAGTTGACCATGACTTCTCCTAGTGTAGCTGATCTTTATTGGGAGGTAGATTGAAGTGCTTGGTTTACTATTTGTGACATATTTCCTATAGTTTTCTTTTATGTACACCCTACATGGTGAAGAATAATGTTATACATAAATATTATAATAATTAATTCTTTTATCTTTTGTTGCTACATTATTCGTAAATGATACAATAAATACCTAAATTTTTGTTTATCATCCTTTGCCCTCTATGAAAAATTGTTATCTAGTTAGGCATTGGATGATTTTCTATTATTCCCTCTAAGTAATAGAATGGCTCCCCTATTGGGCCCACTCATTCCAATAGTTTTGACATTTGCACCCAGTCTAGTATATAAAGCCCCTCCCTACCGACCTTAAGGCTCATGTGACACTCTTGACTACTTTTGGAATGTAGAGAGGTCCATGGATATTGATGAGAGCTCCAAGGAAGGTGATGTCCATGGTTTAAGATTTGCATGATGATGCATGTGGATGCATGATGTAGATCAAGCCTTTTCAAGGCGTTTCCAAGCTTCAAAACTTTATTTCCAACCCTAACCATGTATTATACATCTTATAGAGTATCTTTTATTATTTTACTCACCTTATATTCTTCCTCTGGTCAATCTCCATGGAATTCCATGGTGTAACCTAACCCATCTAGCTAAAGAACCTTCATTTTTCATCTCTTTGACCAAAGGGAAGCTAAATCTTACTTGGAGATTGGGTTCTTGAAATGTTGAAGAGTTGATCTAGGATCTATAAGCTTCTTTGTGACCCTCTTGAATGAAACTTGTGATAATCACCATTTTTGGTGAGTGATATGCTTTTTAGCTACTTTTTACAACTTGTGCATGAAAATCCCTAGACTCGATTTAATTGCTATAGGTTGAATTTTTAAGATATCTTTTTCTATTATCTGATGTGATCCAGATTTGCATATATCCCTCTATCTCATAATTGTGATCCTTAATAATATGGAACTTCCCTCTTAGTAGTTCAAATTCTAATTTTTTTGAACTTGTATGTTAGTGCTTCAATATGCCCATGCTCTACAATCCCCTGATTTGCTAGAAGATGATTTATGAGAACTACTTTAGATAAGTGAAAGGAAAATATGAAATTTTCTATTCTCCTAGTATTCTTAAAGTTATCCCTGATGATAGTCTCATGTTCAACTAAATATATTCTTGTTGAAACTCAAAATACATGAAAAATGTTACTAAAATGTTACCTTTACAGTGTCCTCATGTCATATAATGGGGAAATCAACATACGTATTATTCTTATTGAATGAGAGTAGATATAGAATGGTCCTAAGGCCTTAATAGAAATTTAATGTTTCTGAAGTTACTTTTTGAAGCTCAATATAATCCTAAGATAGATAATCCATGCATGAAGGTGGTCCTTTTTATGTACAATCTTGTATTTGATGCAATTCACACATAGCTTTGAATTTTAAGTTGAAATTTGGTATGGTGGTGTTTTATAGTAGCATGAGGTGTAATACATAATCTCAAGTAGGTTTGATATTCCTATAAGGTCTTTGTTCTTAGTATGGC
This sequence comes from Alisma plantago-aquatica, assembly GCA_963693085.1. Classification (NCBI taxonomy): domain Eukaryota; kingdom Viridiplantae; phylum Streptophyta; class Magnoliopsida; order Alismatales; family Alismataceae; genus Alisma; species Alisma plantago-aquatica. The sequence continues at coordinate 381,005,804 of OY856414.1, forward strand.
ATTATGTAGTGAAATTAGCCTTTCATGACTAGTTGTGGTGGATTGTGCCCTAATGAGTACTTTGGGTTACATTTTGAGTTGCATTATATTTCTTGAAGTCGTGAAAAATTAATTTGATTCATAACTGAGAGTAGAAGTATATATGAATCAAGAAGAACAATTTTATGAATGTATGAAATTCATCATGGGGGTAATCAATACATTGAACATATAGTAACTCATAGGTTTTTTAACCGATGTGAGTTTTAATAAAGGATGACAATACTTTCATGACAAAAGTATACTAATGACTTAATTATTTTCCTAATATGATTACATATGCTTTTTGTCTATGCTTTTTCTATAATCTTAGGAGATTGAATAAGTATGTGACAAATTGTGATCGTACATGATGCATCTTGGGTATGACATATATGTATACATGTAGGCTTCATGCTTTGAGGTTGATACTTTGAGTGCAATGTTATGGATGTCATCATTTGGATGATGACCCAAGAGTTAAAAGTAAACTATGATTGAGCATAAATGCAATATAAGATGATGGATAAATGGTACAACAGTTAAGGTGGAAGAAATTATGTGATCTTATGATTTTGATAAACTCGATATTAAATGATGATGTACACTATAATAACCAAGTAGGCTCTGAAGGATACATGCAGTGAGAATTGATTAACTTGAACTAAATGTTCCTAATAACAATACAATATGAAAGTTCATCAAGCTACCCATACACCTGAATAGTGATGATTTATCATGTCATATACTCCTACATTTTTCTATGTGATTGTTATGAGAATTTCTATACATGGGATATTAGTATATCTTTTGTGATACTATATGCATATCAAAAATGAAATAGTGAAATGAGAAATACCCCATATTATGCCTTAATTAAGGTTAATGTGCCATGATTTCATACATTGGGCCTTGTTGTGATTGATATATTTGTTCGGTCTTTTTGTGGCTGAGATTGGTATGTTGTTCCTTGGTGTGGCCATAGATGATTACATATAGCCAATTTGGATGGTTTTCTATAGGTGATTATGTCTATATCTATTAGATTTGTTAGACTTGATTAATACATCAATTATATCTTTGTATTGGTTGTAATTTTTTTATGCAAATGAAATACAAGTAACTGACTTAATTAATCAAGTGTAGTCCTAATCATGTAGTGCCCTGAGTCCATGGATTTATTTTACTAGATATTTTGGAGAAATAGTAAAAACAATTTAATCTTATAGCAATCTACAAATTATGAGTAGATGATTGAGGCATATATTTTCAATATATGGGGTTGTGTGGGGTTGGTATACACTGACATCCACAAGTTTTGTTGGGACTTGGTTGTGACCAATGGTCCTCTGATATGTGATCTAAAGAATCTATGGCCGTTTCCCATCTTTGTTCGGTTTGATATCCTATTTTCTTGGTGTCATGACCTGCGTACCGAAGGGGACATATGATATACGTGGATTAGTTTTTGAGCAATTCCACGTTAGACTCTCCCTTTGAGCACTCTACCTTTTATTACCTTGGCTTAGACCCGAAGTGCATAGAGAGATATAATAGAGTTTGATAATCCTTATATCGTATATTGGGCTAGATCTAGGCTTTGCAACCACTAGCTAATGTTTTAGTGCTACACTTCAAACTATCCAGGATGTAATAATATGTGTAACTCAATTGTGTAGTGTATCTATTATGTTTAAATGATGAATCACATAGATGTGCAATTGTATTCCTTTACTTATGACAACTATTATATATACTTCCTACTTTGTACAAGTTAGTGTATGACTCAGATAATATTTATAATGTAACCTTTTCTACTTGTTAATATATGTCCATGTTAAGAGAATTATCACTTGCTTGATATATCTAGTAAAAAGACTAAGTAATTTATGCAAATACCCTATGTAGAGATATTTAACTGTTGGTTTAATCTACCTCTAAATAATCTAACCATCGTATACTTGTAAGCAACGAGTATGTTAGCTTTTGCTATATCATATTGTTGGGACTATATGTCTCACCAAGTGATTTTTCACATTATTTAGGTATGTTGAGGCAACAGAAAGGACGTGTTGATCAAGATCTAACAAAAAATAATATAATGAAGTCTAGCGTCCATGTACTCTCACTTTTTGGAGTTACGGGTGGGTATTTGATGATGTATACGTTAAATTATTTCTCTTGGTGTTTGTTTATTATCATGAGTTGTAAATCAAATCGACCATGTTATGTTTCTAAAGTTTCATAATCACAAACAAATCTCCTAATAATATTGATGAAATAAGTAGCACAAGTTTTAGTGATTCTCTATTCTTTTTATACGTGGAATGGTTTAGATATGTAATCATAAACATTATTCAATTTTTTTTAACAGTTTCATGTAATTAGATCTTTATTTGGATTGTTCTATTGAAATTTTTTGACTCAATTTTTTATGGTTGTTATTTGTTAGTTGAATTTTGTCCAAGAATTTGTCCTAATGATCAATTATGATTGATTAACATCATGGATCCTTACACATTCCTCCTCCACTTTCCTGTAATTGTTCCTCCTCTCCCACTCCATCAAGCTTTCATCTATGGACGCCTTCAAACCAGAAATAACAACCATCACTTTATTCACAACAACGTCAGAAAGATTGGTGATTTACCCTCAACACAATAACCACGTCAATGCACACAAGGGTTGGGATCATAAGCCCTTACCCAGCTTAGTGATTCAAGAACTGTCACTGGTCTCTGGATTCTGATCTTGGGAGGCATCTAAGATGGTATTTAACATATTCATATCTTAATTCATATCTTAAACCTCCCTTCCTCTAGACCCCTTTTATAGTATATCAACATATAGAACCTTTTCTATTAATTTGGAATATATTAGGAACAACTTAGAGTCAAATAATATCATTAATATATAAATATCGTCTACATATGAAATATCATAAATAAATTAGTCACAACAAATTGAATAGTAATAATGGATGAATAAATACACTAATGAATAGATTTGACCTAGTTGGATGTTTTCTAGTATTCCTAGATTATAGTATGAAATAAATTAGAAAACTACAAAATGTTACACCATAATTGACTAATTAAGTGGAATTAGTTGCTCTAGTTAGGTACTTAATACACAAGTTACGAAATGTGATACAAAATATTTTTGGTCCTTGATACAAAATGTTTTTGAAATGAAAAACTAATGAAAATTCTGACTTCTCATGGTAGAATTATCCTACTTCCCAAATTTTGGATCAATGAGATGTTGTTTACTCCCCCAATATAATAAATATAGAAATACATAAACAAGCCTAGATTTAGTTAATATAACTAAATGGTCACATTGAAAGTTATTAATAATGTCCTTTTAATAGAGAGTTCATTTCGCGCCTAACGCCAACAACTTTACCTTCCATATCTATCGACCAGTTTTTACGGTAGCCAGTGGTATAGGACGTGTCCTATACATATTCTACAGGACAATCAATCACAATACTTTATTTCCTTCTCACTCCTCTTGAAAACCCAAACCCCTAAAAAAAAGAGACGGCACAAAATATGTTCTATAACGAAATCCACGTCTTATAGAACAAGTGTGGAATTTCTACCCCATTTCTTTATGTTTCTTCCGTTCTGCCTTCTTTTCTTCCTAAGAACATTACGATCGCTTTTATTTTCTCGGTCTCATATCTTCATCTCATGCCCCTACTCTTATTCCTTCCGTTTCATCACCACCGCCACCAGTGTTCCCACTTTAACTCCCAACACTTTTATTTATTTGTTGCCCGATCAACACTCACAACTTGGTAGCCCTGCTAGGAAGGTCTCGGTTTTATTGCTTTCACCTTCACCGCCAGACTACAAATGGCCGTTGCCATCATATCCGGATCCTTCTAGCTCCGACTGTAAACCCTGAAAAATCAGATTAGACTATCCTAACCGTTGTAGGAGAGCAGAGATTCCTAATTCCGTCTGGACTCCAATCGCCAGAGCCCTCAGAAAAACACGTATATTTGGGTCCTTCCTTTAAAACAACCGTGCTCTCTCTCTCTCTCTCTCTCTCTCTCTCTCTCTCTCTCTCTCTCTCTCTCTCTCTCTCTCTCTCTCTCTCTCTCTCTCTCTCTCTCTCTCTCTCTCTCTCTCTCTCTCTCTCTCTCTCTCTCTCTCTCTCTCTCTCTCTCTCTCTCTCTCTCTCTCTCTCTCTCTCTCTCTCGTCTTGGAGAAGGAGCATGCACACCGTGACGGGCATACAACACAAGAAGAAAGACTAGCGTGAGTCTGGACGTTTGTGAATTATGCACATCGTTCCAAGGTATGCAGTCGGATCTATGACTAAAATTTTTACATTGACTTTACTTATGAACTAATTTATTGTGTCCTACTATTTATGTTGCTATAGTAGAACTTTTTGATTATATAAAAATTATGTTCATGTCTGTCTTATCCGCTAAACAATCATGGTATAATATATTGTAAGTCCAAAGAAAGATCCATATTGTTAATGTCTCGTCTTTGTTTAATAGTCATGGTCATATGAAACTTGTTATTCTTACCTTATAAATTATTTTTATTAAGATAACTACTGGCCCTGAACACATGGGTCATACATGAGGCTTAATATCTTGAATCTTTTTTTATAATCCCACTATCTATATACATGTTATATTTGCTATCAGATCATGACTCTGTTACGGTGTTCTAAATCATGATTTATGGTGGACAAAAATTCTGATTTTGTTATTCTAATTCAAAAGTATGTACTACCTGCTATGTGCCAACTGTCTTATAAGGATCATAACTGTTCTTAGAAGAAAATGACCAGACATAGGTATAATGCCTATCTAAAAAAGGAAAGAGAATTATTGTATTAAAGGTTATGCTCACATGAACTATGTCACTCCTTTGCGAGCAAATACTGGATAGAAAATTAGTGGTAATGGAAATTAACCAAATATGAATTTGTGCCTATACTTACATGATTCTATAAATAAGTATGACCATACCGAGTAATTCTTTAGGACATTGTCTTAGAGTCAACTGTTGATGTCCATCTCATAATACCAATAAGCCACATTGTGGTAACTGTACCCAATCTTAGGTAATGAAATTTAGGAGCTTTGCCCACTTTGGGTTGACTAAAATATCTAGGTGACAAAAATCCATAGGTTGACTTATTGACTTATTGCATAGTCATGGTGACTGCACCCTTGTAGTGATTGTACCCTTGTGGTGTGATTGTTTACTGACTGCACCCTAGTGGTGTGACTATTTACTGACTGCATCCTTGTGATGATTGCACCCTCGTGGTGTGACTGTTTGTTTACTGACTGCACCCTTGTGGTGACTATACCCTTGTGGTATGACTCAATCTTTGATTACATTTTCATCCAAAATTTATCAAATGCATCTTGATGCATATTTTGCTCTGTGACTGTTAAAATTATTGAAATTGGTTATCATGGTGATGACGTTAGGTATTGTTTATCCTACATGAACTTACTAGTATATTGTATCTTTTATGTATATTTCATCTTTGTGGTTGCATACATGACCGGAAACATTTTCCCAACATCTGGATCCTGTAGGTACCTAGTCGACATTGGATGATGAAAAACATGATGATCCTCCTAGTATTGATGGTGTACATTGGGAATCGGCTCATTGGTTTTATTTCAATATGAGATTTCTATTCTTTCTTTTATTTTCGGATTAGACGTTGTTTTGTTACTATAAAAAGAACCATACATGGTATATGTTTTAGTTTTATCCTTATGAAGTACCATTATTTGATGAATCTTGCTTATGGATAAGGATATTCTCTTTTTGACTAATTTTTCTAGTATCAATGGAGTGTTTTCAACCTGATTGGATTGATGTTCCTTATGCTTCCGCATGTGTTTTACATTTTCGAGGCGTTACATTTTATGGTATCATAGCCAAGGTTTCCAGTGTAAAATCAAGAGTCGAAGGAAAAAGAAAATCATCAACCATAGTCAACGAAGTGTTATCAAGCAAGATACACTTGATGTGGTTGAACACTTAGTATTAATTAATACTGGATCTAGTTGGTCGTCTATCTCTGAAGTTGTGGTGCCAAATTGAATCTAAAGTCAAAATATGTACCTTATTATCTAATGATATCTCTGCCTCTCAGTCACCACATTTAGTGTAGTAGATATGTGATGGATGTGTATGACATTAAAGAATTATAGTTTTAGGAGTGACTTTGTAATTCATGAGATGACTGCCTTTGACTTAATTATGGGTAGGGATTGGTTGGATCAGAATGATGATTGTGTTCTCTCTAAAGATAATAAGGTTATGTTAGGGCAGTTTTCAAAGTCTAGATTTATTATTAGATGTGTGAGATAAAGAGACTTTCGATAATTGATTTCAAAATTTGAAGGCTCACAAAATGTTGACGAGTGGTTGTAGGGCTTTTTTGGTGAGTATAATGATGATTGACTCTTCTATTACTAGTATTAAGGAGTTAGAGGTATTGAAGGGTTTTTTCTAATGGTTTCCCTAAGGATCTACTAGGACTGCCTCCACATAGAGAATTTGATTTCTATATTAATATCTTGCATGGGGTTGCTCCTATATTCAAACCACTTCTCCAAATATCCCTAGCGTACTGCTCAAGCTGAAGCAACAATTCTAAGAACTTTTGAATAAGAGTTTCACCCTACCTAGTGTGTCCCCTTGGAGTGTCCTAGTACTCTTTGTAAAGATGAAGCACAAATTCATGACTCTGTGCTGATTATAGGTTGTCGAATCCCGTCATAGTGAAAAAATCAAGAAATATTATGAATGATGCTCCAAATTTTGAGAGACAACAAGATTTATGCCAAATTTCCTAAATGTGATTCTGGCAAGACAAATTAATGTTCTTAGGACACATTATTTCTAAATACGGTATATATGTGGATCATTCCAAGGTTGAATTTGTGATGGATTGGGAAAGGCTCAAGATAGTGACAAAGATCAAGATTTTTCTAGAAATGGCTGACTACTATAGAAGGTTTATTGAGAGCTTATCTAGTGTAGTCTTTCCACTAACTAATTTGACAAAGAAGGGTGTTAAGTTATTATGGACACAAAAGTGTGAAGATAGTTTACTAGAGTTAAAGAAAAGTTTGACTACAACATCGGTTCTCAACCTTCCTAGTGGAAGTGGTGGTTTTGAAATTTATACTTATGCATCAGGTACTGCTTGGGGTTGTTAGTTTGATGCATCATGGTAAGATGGTAGCATGTGCCTCTTGATAGATGAAGAATCATTAGAGGAATTACCTCACCCATGACTTGGAGTTGGATGTTGTGGTGCATGCTCTTTAGATATAGAGTCATTATCTTTGTGGGGAGCAATTTCAAATGTATTCTAATCACAAAAGCATAGAATATATATTTTCTTAGAAGGATTTGAATGTGAGACAACATCGTTGGTTGGAATTCTTGAAAGATTATGATTTATCCATCAATTATTATCCAGGCCAAGTCAGTGTCGTGGAAGATTCTCTTAGCAAGAAACACACTGGCACAATGGCTAATCTGATGATCCAGAAATGGAAGCTGCTAGAGGGTTTTACTCATTGACGACCATCTGTCAAAGGTCCAAAGAAGATAGCTATGGCATGTTTGATAGCATAGCTTGAGCTGGTAAATATGATTATGGAGTCCCAACTTGAAGATGCTGAAAGAGAGAAGACGATGAAGGTAGTTGAGGAAGAAGGATCTCAATTTTCTATAGAGTTAGATGGGAGTGTAACATTTATGACGTCTTTGGGTGCCTAATAACTCTAATATGTGAGAGGGAGTAATGAAGAATGCTCAAATGGCAAAAAAATCTCCAATCATCTAGGAAGCACAAAGATGTTCCAAAGACCTACAACAAAGTTTCTAATGACTACAAATGAAAAGGCACATAACTATTTTTGTTTCCAAATGTATAGTTTGTTACCATGTAAAGATTGAACATCAAAGACCCACTAGGTTATTACAACCACTAGAGATACCTAAATGGAAATAGGATTTTATAGCAACTTGTTTTTTTTTTGCGGGTTTGCCTAAGACATAGAAATAAAATGACTGCATATGAGTTCTTGTGAATAGGTTGGCAAAGAATGTATATTTTCTTACTAAGAAAGTGGGTCAATCTAATGATAGTCTAGTAAAGATGTAAGTTGGTGAAATTTGAGGCTTCAGGGTGTCCAAAAGCTATAGTTTCAGATAGAGATCCAAAAATTACCTCTTATTTCTAGGAAAACCTGTAAAAATTGGGGAAAAAGGTAAACTTTAGCACAACCTTTCATCCACGAAATCATGGTCAATCTGAGTGGATGATTCAAACACTAGAGGATATATTGAGATTTTTTGTTCTATCTTGGAAGGGCACTTGGGAGGAACATTTTCATTTGGTGGAGTTTTCTTATAATAATAGGTACCATGTAAGCTTTGGCATGGCACTGTGTGAAGCTCTATATGGGAAACCATATAGATATCTAGTGTGTTGGAGTGGTGTGGGAGAAATAAAGTTGATAAGGCTTGCTATTATTCAAGAATGTGTTGATAAGGTTTATATAATTAGAGAAAAGTTGAAGACTTCCCAAAGTAGATAAAAGATCTATGCAGACAAAAGAAGATGAGATTTGATCTTTGAATTTGGGGACCATGTTTTTTAGGACATCTCCAACTAAGGAAGTGTGAAGTTTTGGTAACACGGGAAGCTTAGTCCAAGGTATATTTGATCATTTGAGATCTTAGAGCGATATGGAGACTCTGTTTACATGTTCAACCTACCACTAGCTTACTCAAACATACATGACATGTTTCATGTTTCAATGTGTAGGGAATATACCTATAATACATCCCATGTTATTAGCATTGATGTACTAGAAATCTCTCCTGACTTGATTTATGAAGAAAGAGCAATCCACATAGTGAATCGATGACCTCACCAAATAAAAAATGTATTGTTCCTATGGTGAAGGTGATGTGACAACATCATCGAGATGAAGAGGCTATAAGGGAGCTCGAGTCTGATGTGAAGGACAAGCATCCTCACCTTGTTGGTAAGTGTCATTCTTTTACGGTTATGTTTTTTAGGACAAAAATTTCTTTTTTTTTGGGGGGGGGAGAATGTAAACCCTACAAAATTAGATTAGATTATCCAAACATTATAGGATAGTAGGGATTCCCAATCCAATCTGGACTCCAATCGTGAGAATCTATTTCACCCTCTGAAAAACACATGCTCGTATGATATATATTTGGGTCCTTCCTTCCATGAAAGTTCAAACAATTGTGCTCTCTCTCCCCCTATTGTGATCTAGGGGTACCAACTAAGAAACCAAAAAGCAACATCTTCATTAGAGGAAATAGGAAGTCTAGGCTGCGAGTCGGATAAGGTATAAACATGGGGAAGACGCAAGAAGTAGTGATTGTGGGTTGAAGAAGATCTTGTTATGGAGAAGAAGGAGCAAGCACACTGTGACAGACATACAACAAAAGGAGAAAGATTAGTGTTGAGTCCAGCCATTTCTCAATTTTTCACATCGTTCCAAGGTATGTAGTCGGATCCGTGGTCAAGGCTTTTGCATTGGCTATACCCATGAACCAATTTATTGTGTCCTACTATTTATGTTTCCATAGTAGAACCTTTTGATTATATAAAAATTGTGTTTGTGTCCGCCTTATCTGCTAAACAATCATGGTTTAATATATTGTAAGGCCAAAGAAAGATCCATATTGTTAATATATCATCTTTGTTTAATAGTCATGGTCATATGAAACTTGTTATTCTTACCTTTCAAATTATTTATGTTAAGATAACTACTAGCCCTAACACTTGGATCATACATGAGGCTTAATATATTGAAAAATCTTCATAATCTCACTATTTATATACATGTTATATTTTCTATCAGATTATGACTCTGTTATGGTGTTCTAAATCATGATTTATGCCGGGGAGGAGTGGTTCAGGTGGTTCGAAACGGTGTCCCCTCATGAAGGGACCAGGGTTCGAACCCCAGCGGCTGCCTTCGAAATGGTACCCGTCATGCAGGTCGGCCAACTATACACTTTAACCGGTTCCTGGGTAGGCAGGGTGTTTGGGGCCCGAGAGTTTTACGTTGTCTGGGGGGTCAAAAAATTGGCGCTTCTACGGGGGCAGTTCTCTCGATAATTAAAAAAATGTTGATTTTATTAATCTAATTCACAAGCATGTGATACCTGCTATATACCAACTGTCTTATAAAGATCATAACTGTCCTAAGAAGAAAATGACCACACATAGGTATAATGCCTATATAAAAAGGAAAGATAATTATTGTATTAAAGGTTATGCTCACATGAACTTTGTCGCTCCTTTGTGAGCAAATACTGGATAGAAAACTAGTGGTAATGGAAATTAAAGAAATGAATTTGTGCCTATAATTACATGAATATATAAATAAGTATGACCATACTACATACTGCTTTTAGGACCATGTCTTAGGGTCAACTATTAATGTCCATACCATGATACCAAAAAGCCACATTGCGGTAACTGTAACCAATCGTGGGTAATGAAATTTAGTAGCTTTTCCCACTTTGGGTTGACTAAAATATATAGGTAACAAAAATCCATAGGTTGAATTATTGACTGACTGAACCCTCATGGTGATTGCACCCTTGTGGTGTGATTGTTTACTGACTACACCCTCGTGATGACTACACCATTCTGGTGTGACTATTTACTGACTCCACCCTTGTGGTGATTGTACCCTCCAGTGTGACTATTTACTGACTACACCCTCATGGTGACTAAACCCTCATTGTATGACTGCAACCTTTGATTACTTTATCACCCAAGATTTACTAAATGCATCTTGATGCATATTTTTCTCTGTGATAGTTAAAATTATTGAAATTGGTTATCATGGTGATGACGCTAGGTATTGTTTATCCTACATGAACTTACTAGTAGACTATCCATTTTATGTATCTTTCATCTTTGTGGCTGCATACGTGACCGAGAACTTTTCCCCTGTAGTAGGATCCTACAGGTACCTAGTTGACATTGGCTGACAAAAGACGTGATGATCCTTCTCGCAATGATGATGTACACTGAGAATTGACTCATTGGTTTTATTTCGATGTGAGATTTCTATTCTATCTTTTGTGTTTAGATTAGAAGCTATTTTGTTACTATAAAAAGAACCATGCATGGTCTATAGTTTAGTTTTATTCCTATGAAGTACTATTATTTGATGAATCTTGCTTATGATTAAGGATATTCTCTTTATGACTGATTTTTCTCATATCAATGGTGTTACGACCCCACCTCCCGATAACCCCCAATTAAGGGAGACCGAGAGGTCGAAGCCGCACCCATGACTTCCGGATCAAAGGTTCGGCAATTAACCAAGAATAATTATCAAATTTTAACATACTATACTGAAAGCTGTAAGAAAATAAATTTTGCATACCTTTTTGAAAACTTGGATCCCTAAACTTCTATCCACACAGATACTAATCTATCTAATCCTCATTTGCACTTTAATATCCATTTAGTACCACATGTGCCACTTTACTGTTTGTTCTTTTCATTGTACCTAAAACGCCGACAAACAAAACGTCGGTCAGCCGGAGCTGGTATGTGGAGGAAACAAATAATGTTCAACTATGTTAACAATATAATCACTCAATTAATCATTTAACAATCAAGATTACATTTTAAGCCAAACTACTCAATCCATACCTATCCACAACTCTGTGTTGTCCCTGTAAGGACTTATATGGTACCTCTATAAAGGTGACTTGATAGACCTACCCTCTAGGCAGCCAAAGTCATTCATGACCTGATGGACCTACCCTCTAGGTAGCCTTATACCAGGTCAGCCATTACGACACAGAGGGGATTAGTGATTGAGCTAGCAGGCATATACATTATGTGATAGTCATAGTCACTTTATATTTGCAATATGAACATCCAAATAGTTTAGTTGCATTTAATGCGATTAAACATCCGGGAAACCAGCGGAAAACCTAAACGGTTATTCATAATTAACCACATACCTGATTTGATGAATCATGCAGATTATTCAACATATACTTCATGTATATACAATCAAGCCACTCAACAGATCCAAGCAAGTAATTCAACCATCACATAATTCCTGAAAAGAATATGTACTCTATTTATTACACACTTTATCAAGAATCTACTTTATTGACTTGGATTCTCTTTCTAAGGTTTATAATCTGCATTAAGGTTTCATTATTATTCATTAGGGTTTCCTTAGATCAATTTCTCAAACTTTATCCCTTTTAGGTTAACAAACCCTAAAATATCCTTTTCCATATTTATGAACCTTAATTGCTCAACTATAAATTTTAATAGTCTTTTTTTGACTTAGGATCATCACTTCCCTATTTATTCATGGATTTGAACATTTAAACAATTAAAAGACATTTCCATCGAAATTAGGGTTTTCAAGCTCATTAGTGCATAATTATGCACGAAACCCTAAATTAAGACAATTTTATATAAAAAGATCATCTTTTTAGATCCAATTTCCACTTTTATTAATAACAGGTTAATATTAGCTTGAATTATCCAAATAACATTATAAGTCCATCTATCATCAAAACTAAGCGGTTTTCCTTAATTAAAACATTAAAGATGATAACTTTATGCCCTTTTCAAATTTCAAGCACATAAACCCTAAATTAGCCTAATCATGTGCACAGTTCTTCCTTTTTGAACATAATGTACCTTTTTACATTTAACAGGTTAACATTAACTCTAATGATCCATTAAACCCTATTACACACATTAATCATATCAACATAGGGTTTTCTTAATCTTTAATTCATTAAAGATGATGATTTACACTACTTTTCGAACTATGATCAGATTCAAGCTATAAAACTATTTTTAATGGGTTCCTTGCATTTTTCTGATCAAAATACATATATAACTTGTCCAAATCGGAGTTACCATTAAAAAGTTACGATTTTAACAAAATCACTTACTTCCGGCCAATGAGGAGCCGCCACGTCGTCTGTTTCCATGCAAAGCTCACGCAATGGAAAACATTTTGAAAAGTCATCCGTGCCCCTGGTTAAGTCGATCATTCCTCTAGCCCGCGAAGGGCAAAACCGTCCAATGTCTGATTCCTTATCTTCAACCTCCAGCAAGCGTCGTTGCCGCCCTAACGGCCCAGAACGCAGCTCGTCTGCTTCTCCTCCGACCCCGATGACCCCCAGGGAGGCTCCCACTACCTCCGGCGTGCTTCTGTGTACGTGAAGGAGCCGCTGGGTCACGGCCTAGATGACCAAAACACGCTCCCCAACCTCTGCAACTTGCGGACGGCTTGCTGCTCTTCTGCGGCCGCCGTGCAAGAGCTGGGGCTCGGGAGGGATGGCTGAGCTCTTCCGAGATGTCATGGGACATCGTGCTTCCCTCGTATCCTTCTTTGCAGCCTCATATTTCCGCAATCATGAAGTTCCTCATTGGTTAGGGTATATACAATGGAAGAACAAGGAGAAGACGAGAGAGAGAGAGATGTGAGATTTCTCTTGGATCCGTCCAACAGTACTACCCCTTATATAGAGGAGGACACCCACACCCTAACGTGCTTGCCTATGAAGAGAACAAGACTCTTCCTCATTAGGAAACCTCCTTTCCCATAATTGAGAACAAAACCTCTCTTTTTTAATTAATTACTTGTTTCCTTTTGATCCTTGGTCATTAAGGAATTCGAAATTCCTCTTTCTTATCCTCTTTATTCTTGCTCTTTAATCCATTGCTATTTTCTTTTAATAAAAATTACTTCCTTTTTAATAATTCCACCAAAAACATTAATAAAGTATCATATTATCTTTTATTTTGCAAGTTTTGGTATTTTCTCTTTCCTCTTCCTTCATTGGGGCTCCTTGTACCCCAAGAAACTCTTATTATTTCGAAATTACTTTTTAAGGATACTTATTATCCTTTTAGATGCACCTATATGCATTATATCACATTATCTTGTTTATTTCTTATTAAAATAATTCTTTTTGAGGATCTGTCTTTATTTCTCTTTTATTTTCCTCATTGGTATTCCCTTTAACATTATAAATCCTTGGAACACGAAATTCCACAAAGGATCTCCTAATTACACCTTTTCCCACATATTTCCAACATTTTAACATTATTTCCAATCTCTTTCTTGTTTAAGAAATACTTAATTAAACTTTTCTTTTCTTATTGCCTTTTCTTTGCAACTTTGAACTCCTTGGAACCCAAGGAACCCAAGAGGCATGAAATCCTCTTTGGATTTGCCTTCTAGAGGTTTCCACATATTTCTTTTATCAATTATTCAATTATTCAATTACTAATTGAATTTTCTTATTATTTGGGCCCAATAGCCAATAAAACCCACAAAACAATCATCAAGGCTATTGTAAACGAAATCCATGTCTTCAAAACAAATTATATCATTATTTGTTCAATTATCTTTAATATGAGAAATTGCATTTCTCACCAATTGAACCCAAAAATTGGGGTTGTAACATCCTTCCCCTCTTATAGGAATTTTGTCCTCAAAATTCTATCAAACAAACAAACAATTCAGGATAAGACTTTTCCATGTCCATCATTGGCCCCTATGTGGCTTTACCGTACCCATGGCGCTTCCACAGAACCGTTATCATCACATATTCTTTTCTCTGAGTCCTTTCATCCCGGCGTCTATAAACTGCACAGGTGACTCAGGCCATGTCAGCCTCTCTTGGGGCTCACTAGGTTCATTGCTCAGCACATGGTCGGGTACCTCACATAGTGCTCTAAACTGGACACATGGAACTCATCACACATTACTTTATCCTGAGGGGTATGGTCAAACTTAACCTTCTCCCCCAAACCATGTCAAAAGAACCCATGCATCGGGGACTCAGCTCTCTTAGTTATAACTTAGAGGGGTCGGATTTTCATGTCACATTTTCTCCCACAGTAACTTGTATGTCAGTCTACTTTGCATCTGCTCATGACTCTCATCGTCTTTAGGCTCCTTTCAGCCCTTGCACAATCAAAGTGACTTCATCTACACGCACTGTGGTCCCTTTTCTAACCATCATGTGGTCCTTTTCTAACCATCATGTGGTCCTTTCACCAACATCACCTTACTGAAGTGGTGACCGACACAACCTCCCTTACAGAGCTTCTTATAAAACCTGATACTGGCTATGGTGGTCATTGTCACATCTTTCATAGGACAAGAACTGTCTCTAGATATCACCCTGAACGAGCACACATGCCCTCATCAGACCCTTTAGTCTGGATCATACTAACCATATTTAGGGGTGATAAACTATACTACCATTGAGTTCTTCATGTACCTACTTCCACTTTATGGAAGTGAACCTTTAGGTCAAACTCAAGAACCTTTGAACTCGCTTCATGGTGTAGTTGAACCATCTCTCTCATGGGTAGTTCAATCAGATCTGTCCCCCAACACAACTCTTTCTTTCTCATGTTATCTAGGTAAGGTGACCTACCATAACCCATATTGCATTTTGACCTTCCTTAGTCTAGGGGAGACCTATCACAACATCCATAGTGTTGAGCTCCCATTCCCTCTCAGGGACTCTTTTGTCCTCTATATCGATACACTGGATTACTGGGGTTTGTCCTTTACCTCCTGGCTTGCATGGCCATAAACCACTTGCAACTTTATCTTAAGCATCCAAAGTGCTATTGCCATTTTCCACGGTGTATGGTGATCTTCAATCATGATTTCCTATATGTCCTGATTCCTCAAGATCGATTCCTCTGAAACCCTAAACCACTCTAGTCGGGGTTTCATCACCTTCTTTTCCAAAGAAGTGCACTTGAGGTTCTACCATCATCCAACCATTAACTGGTTCAACGTATCTTGTTACATCTGAGTGTTATCCAAACACTTCTCCTTTTCAAACTTAGGGTCAGCCAAACAACCTCTTCTAGCTTCTAGTCAAACAAGTCTTAACCAGAACATTCATTACCACCTCACATCCTTAGGTATTAGGTAAAAATGAAGACATACACTTCCATGTATTTCACTTATCATCTCACCTCAAACTCTATGTCTATCTTCATTAAGAACACTCCTCTGATTTCATCATCATGGTGATCAAACTCTACTTGGCATAACTTGTAAGTTCTACATAGTTCATGATAAAAACATCCTCTTAGGGGGGACTACCTCATTCCTCTTGGTGTTTACAAACCATCCATGTATCATTCACTTTACCAGGGTAGGTTATCTTCTCTGTCCCCATATCTTGTGGCAACGTTCCAACCTACATCATCTCTTATCTTTGGTGTATGGCATGCATAATTTCCTATCTCTCACCCCCATAACAACAGGAAATAAGCATTTGGCTGCAGTCCAAATACATAGTTCTTCCTGTTCTAAGAGTAGATATGGTACATCCCACCTTGCCAATACACCTTTACATCTAAGTTGCACGCGCCACATATGTATCTACATCACAGACATCATGATATCAAGGTTACCTCCATGGAAAACTAGTCTTGAACCTACTGAGGTTTATATCCTTGGTCATCTCCTCTAGGTCTATAGGGTACCGACTCTTTTGGGGTCATCCCTCTTCCCTCATGCATCAAGAGAGTGCCCTACTCATCTGTCCTTTGGGTCCCATGAGTTCATGAAGGTGATCAATCTCCTAACCCATGGCCCTCAGACAATGATAGTTGTTACCTCCCGACCCTATGGTCATGAGCAACTAGGGAATTAGGAAACTCCTACTTTCATCGGTCTTATCCCTACCTGACCCTAGGATAGACTTAGGATTCACCATTATAGTACATGTTCACTTAGAACCTTACCCAAGTCTTCATCATCTCTCTTTCTGCATTCATGGGCTGGCCCTCATCCTTTCATAGGGATCATGGCAACCTGCCTACCTTGGTCAAGCCCCATATCGGTTACCTCCATGGTAACACATTCATATGCAATTAGAGATGGATATCTATGGGTCTATAGGTTCATTTTCATACTATGTACTTTTCACTTAGCTTCCCAAGATCCTGTGAGACCTCTTTAGGTTACTTAAACCAACAAAACTGATATACACCCTTCCAAAGGGGTCCCTCTCCCAGGATGGGAGGAAAACTATCTCTTGGCAACAAGGTCACAAAACTCTTAGGTCCAGGGTTTACATCCACACGAGCCTACTTAACCCTAGCAAGCTATTAAGGCACAACATATCACCTACCGAACCATGCTAGGTCATCCTTGTCCTCTTTCCTCAAAGTTGGATCAAAATCATACCTTTCTTTATCATCAACCTAGCTGTGAGGAGTCCATTAAACATACCCTAAACTTAAGGGTCTTCCCTTTCCCTCTTTACATGAGGAGTACCATGCTCGCTTCTATAGGAACTCAACTTCTCATCATGAGCCTTAGGTACACCACTTCCCCTCTTATGCCTAGGAACCCTAGGTTCACAGCATGCTCTGTCTCTTATCTACGAACCAAGCATGAAAAAGGCATGACATACACTCCTTGTCATCCCTCAACTTGAGAAACACTTAGAGTTGGATCCTCCTCAAGGACAACCAACAAGGTACAAGGCCTCAAACCTGCTACTAAACCTTTCTAGGTCTAAGGAACTCTTCTTCCTACCTCGGAAGGTAAACATCTCTACCATAGGTACATAGGTACCAGAAGCTTCATCTTTTCTCAAGGGTTTGGTCCCTCTAAAGACAACCAAGGTATCATCAACTTTCAGGGATCGATCATGAGGCAACCACTATCATCCATTGTTCGGGGTTTTAGGCTTCCCACCTTCTTGCTGGGTTTCCTGCTCTCTCTAGAGATAACCCTACATCCAACCTTACCATTAGAGGTCCTTTCTTCATGAAGGATAATCCTCAAAAGCATGCTCTACGTGAGTGAAGCCAAGGTTCGAACTTATGGTTGCTCAAGATCATCCATAACCCTTTATGCTTCATCATAATTTCTTATCCAGGGTTTCATCCTACTGTCAGCACTATGACGTGCCCTAGGTGCCAGCTATGCCCTACTTGCACAAGACCATAGGGTTTCTATGGTCCTTCACTAACATCATCATCTAAGGAGCTATCCTTTACCCTAACATGCACGACCCTTCCCAGGGTTGGGTCTCCAGAGGTGCTAGGCCACCCATGGATCATATGGCATCCCAAAGGCATGTCCTTTCAAACACCTGGTCCAACTCATCTCTCTCTAACCTTCACTTAGGGTTAGGGTTAGCATCATCCTCAGAGGATGTTCCAGGTCTTTACTTGCAATGGAGATCTCTATCTCCAAGAATAACTTATCCTCCTGACAAGAAGGTCTAGCCTCAGGTCTCTTCTGAGGACATGACAACTTATGTCATACGACATAAGCATGTATCTATTCTTTAGTTTGCGCTTAATCTATTAAGCTTATGTCCATGAAATCTTATTTACATGCCTTTCATTAATTTGGTGGAGGATTCCTTAAACCTTATTAACCTTACCCATACCTCAAGAGGGTGAGGAGAAGAAAGAAAACCCTAATCCTTTAGGTCCTTATCAGAATTTTGTGATGAGAAGGGATGAATAAGATGAGAAGTCCTAAAGGTATCTTATTTCGATTCATACCCTAAGACTTTGGCCAGGCAGTCACACGGATCCGGGAGTCCTCGTATTCCGACTAGCGGTGCGGAGGAAAATATTGCCATCCCCCGGTCGTGATCCTTTTCTAGACACCTCCGTCTTTCGGATAATCCTCTAATAACTCCCTTGGGTTCTATGGAGTTTGTAAAATTTAATAATTATTAATGGTTAAATGAGGAACCTATGCTCTGATACCAAATGTTACAAACCCACCTCCCGATAACCCCCAATTAAGGGAGACCGAGAGGTCGAAGCCGCACCCATGACTTCCGGATCAAAGGTTCGGCAATTAACAAAGAATAATTATCAAATTTTAACATACTATACTGAAAGTTGTAAGAAAATAAATTTTTCATAACTTTTTGAAAACTTGGATCCCTAAACTTCTATCCACACAGATACTAATCTATCTAATCCTCCTTTGCACTTTAATATCCATTTAGTACCACATGTGCCACTTTACTGTTTGTTCTTTTTATTGTACCTAAAACGCCGACAATCAAAACGTCGGTCAGCCGGAGCTGGTATATGGAGGAAACAAATAATGTTCAACTATGTTAACAATATAATCACTCAATTAATCATTTAACAATCAAGATTACGTTTTAAGCCAAACTACTCAATCCATACCTATCCACAACTCTGTGTTGTCCCTGTAAGGACTTATATGGTACCTCTATAAAGGTGACTTGATAGACCTACCCACTAGGCAGCCAAAGTCATTCATGACCTGATGGACCTACCCTCTAGGTAGCCTTATACCAGGTCAGCCATTATGACACAAAGGGGATTAGTGATTGAGCTAGCAGACATATACATTATGTGATAGTCATAGTCACTTTATAATTGCAATATGAACATCCAAACAGTTTAGTTGCATTCAATGCGATTAAACATCCGGGAAACCAGCGGAAAACCTAAACGGTTATTCATAATTAACCACATACCTGATTTGATGAATCATGCAGATTATTCAACATATACTTCATGTATATACAATCAAGCCACTCAACAGATCCAAGCAAGTAATTCAACCATCACATAATTCCTGAAAAGAATATGTACTCTATTTATTACACACTTTATCTAGAATCTACTTTATTGACTTGGATTTTCTTTCTAAGGTTTCTAATCTGCATTAAGGTTTCATTATTATTCATTAGGGTTTCCTTAGATCAATTTCTCAAACTTTATCCCTTTTAGGTTAACAAACCCTAAAATATCCTTTTCCATATTTATGAACCTTAATTGCTCAACTATCCATTTTAATAGTCTTTTATTGACTTAGGATCATCACTTCCCTATTTATTCATGGATTTGAACATTTAAACAATTAAAAGACATATTCATCGAAATTAGGGTTTTCAAGCTCATTAGTGCATAATTATGCACGAAACCCTAAATTAAGCCAATTTTATATAAAAAGATCATCTTTTTAGATCTGATTTCCACTTTTATTAATAACAGGTTAATATTAGCTTGAATTATCCAAATAACATTATAAGTCCATCTATCATCAAAACTAAGCGGTTTTCCTTAATTAAAACATTAAAGATGATAACTTTATGCCCTTTTCAAATTTCAAGCACATAAACCCTAAATTAGCCTAATCATGTGCACAATTCTTCCTTTTTGAACATAATGTACCTTTTTACATTTAACAGGTTAACATTAACTCTAATGATCCATTAAACCCTATTACACACATTAATCATATCAACATAGGGTTTTCTTAATCTTTAATTCATTAAAGATGATGATTTACACTACTTTTCGAACTATGATCAGATTCAGGCTATAAAACTATTTTTAATGGGTTCCTTGCATTTTTCTGATCAAAATACATATATAACTTGTCCTAATCGGAGTTACCATTAAAAAGTTAAGATTTTAACAAAATCACTTACTTCCGGTCAATGAGGAGCCGCCACGTCGTATGTTTCCATGCAAAGCTCACGCAATGGAAAACATTTCAAAAAGTCGTCTGTGCCCCTGGTTAAGTCGATCATTCCTCTAGCCCGCGAAGGGCAAAACCGTACAATGTCTGATTCCTTATCTTCAACCTCCAGCAAGCGTTGTTGCCGCCCTAACGGCCCAGAACGCAGCTCGTCTGCTTCTCCTCCGACCCCAATGACCCCCAGGGAGGCTCCCACTGCCTCCGGCGTGCTTCTGTGTACGTGAAGGAGCCACTGGGTCACGACCAAGATGACCAAAACACGCTCCCCAACCTCTGCAACTTGCGGACGGCCTGCTGCTCTTCTGCGGCCGCCGTGCACAAGCTGGGGCTCGGGAGGGATGGCTGAGCTCTTCCGAGATGTCATGGGACATCGTGCTTCCCTCGTATCCTTCTTTGCAGCCTCATATTTCCGCAATCATGAAGTTCCTCATTGGTTAGGGTATATACAATGGAAGAACAAGGAGAAGATGAGAGAGAGAGAGAGAGATGTGAGATTTCTCTTGGATCCGTCCAACAGTACTACCCCTTATATAGAATAGGACACCCACACCCTAACGTGCTTGCCTATGAAGAGAACAAGACTCTTCCTCATTAGGAAACCTCCTTTCCCATAATTGAGAACAAAACCACTCTTTTTTAATTAATTCCTTGTTTCCTCTTGATCCTTGGTCATTAAGGAATTCGAAATTCCTCTTTCTTATCCTCTTTATTCTTGCTCTTTAATCCATTGCTATTTTCTTTTAATAAAATTACTTCCTTTTTAATAATTCCACCAAAAACATTAATAAAGTATCATATTATCTTTTATTTTGCAAGTTTTGGTATTTTCTCTTTCCTCTTCCTTCATTGGGGCTCCTTGTACCCCAAGAAACTCTTATTATTTCGAAATTACTTTTTAAGGATACTTATTATCCTTTTAGATGCACCTATATGCATTATATCACATTATCTTGTTTATTTCTTATTAAAATAATTCTTTTTGAGGATCTGTCTTTATTTCTCTTTTATTTTCCTCATTGGTATTCCCTTTAACATTATAAATCCTTGGAACACGAAATTCCACAAAGGATCTCCTAATTACACCTTTTCCCACATATTTCCAACATTTTAACATTATTTCCAATCTCTTTCTTATTTAAGAAATACTTAATTAAACTTTTCTTTTCTTATTGCCGTTTCTTTGCAACTTTGAACTCCTTGGAACCCAAGGAACCCAAGAGGCACGAAATCCTCTTTGGATTTGCCTTCTAGAGGTTTCCACATATTTCTTTTATCAATTATTCAATTATTCAATTACTAATTGAATTTTCTTGTTATTTGGGCCCAATAGCCAATAAAGCCCACAAAACAATCATCAAGGCTATTGTAAACGAAATCCATGTCTTCAAAACAAATTATATCATTATTTGTTCAATTATCTTTAATATGAGAAATTGCATTTCTCACCAATTGAACCCAAAAATTGGGGTTGTAACAAATGGAGTGTTTTTGTCTTGATTGGATTGATGTTCCTCATGCTTCCACATGTATTTTAAATTTTGGGGGTGCTACACCGACAGTTGACTCAAAGACAACCAATAAACTCCAGTGCCTAAGATCGGTACACAGACGTACACATCTACAACCATTGATAGTTGTTTGTATTCATCCCAACAGATTTCTTGAGCTTTGGTTAGTACAATGTCTTTCTCTCAGGAACCCTCCCCTCAACTATGGCGGAGCTTTTTCTCTAGCCTTAGGCTATGCTGGGACCTCTAGTTCAGGATCCCATGGTTTATTCTCTGCATCGATAGCTTGCAGGATTGCCAAAGCTATTTGGAGTGACATCCCATGCCTAGTATCTGAGGATGATAATGCCAGCATGGTAAGTGTGCCAACCAGGGAGGAGGTAAGGAAGGTGTTACATTCCATCGACTCTAATAGTGCACCTGGACTGGATGGGTTTAGAGTAGCCTTCTACCTCTTCACATGGATAGTGGTAAAGGATGATGTACTCACCTTTGTACATCAGTGCTTTAGAAGAGAAAAGATTCATTCTGGGATCTTTGCTACAAGATATGTGTTGCTACCGAATGGTGAGATAGGTGAGAGCCTTCTTGATTTTAGGCCAATTAGCATCAACCACATGATCATGAGGTTGTTCTCTAAGCTGATGTTTACAAGGCTAGACCCTCTCCTTCCTTAGTTGATCTCGATGGAGCAGAACACATTTGTTAGTGGGAGAGATATAACTAACAATATCTGTCTGGTACATGAGATATGCCATGACTTCAAACAAAGGGACCAAGGAAATGGGAATGTTATCATGAAGATCGAAATGTCCAAAGCTTTTTACAAAGTAGATTGTAGGTTCTTTTAGGGAGTCTTATCACCGTTTGGCATTTGTGAGAAGGTGGTACAATTGATCCTTCACATTATAACAAGGGCTTGGTTCTATGTTTGTCTTAACGGTTGTTTTGCTGGATTTTTTTAAGCATCGAGAGGGATCAAACAAGGAGGCCCTCTCTCCCCTTATCTGTTCATTTTGATGGAAGAATACCTCAGTCGATCGATTTGAGGGGTACTTCATAGTGGGCTTCTACAATGCTACAAGATTAGGGGGAGTGGATTAGCACCATCTCACCGACTCTTTGCAGACGATGTGCTTCTCTTCATTAATGCATGAGATGATTCCATTTCCAGTTGTAAAGAAATTCTAAACTACTACTTGGTGGTTTTGGGATAGGATATCAATTATGAGAAGTTTGCTTTCCCTATAAGTGAAACTACCCTCAGAAAAGCGGACCACATTGCCATGGTCCTAGGCTTCTCTTTTTCAGCTAGAACCATCACCTATTTGGGGATACCCCTGCCATTGGGGAGGGTCCTTTTG
Source organism: Alisma plantago-aquatica (assembly GCA_963693085.1). Taxonomy (NCBI): domain Eukaryota; kingdom Viridiplantae; phylum Streptophyta; class Magnoliopsida; order Alismatales; family Alismataceae; genus Alisma; species Alisma plantago-aquatica. The sequence goes on from OY856414.1 coordinate 381,029,305, forward strand.
TTAGCTTATAACCCCTTGATTCAGAATATGGAGAGCCAGACTGTAGAATGGAAAGGGAGGCTTTTATCGATGGGGGGACGTGTTACTCTTATAAGTCATGTCCTTGCTTCAATATCGGTATATGATCTTGCCATAGTAGTTGTGCACAAAGGGGTCCTTAGGAAGATCGAGAGGATGATGGTGCGGTTTATATGGAACTCAACGGAAGGCCATAACGGAAGGCAGTGGGGGGGGCTAGGATAAAGTGGTTAGACCTATGGAGAAGGGTGGGCTAGGCATTCAAAGGCTATCAGAGATCATGGTCGTTCCAGTTCCTAAAGCGGCATGGTTGGCCTTGCATGGTGACTCCATTTGGGAAAATTTCTACAGGAGAAAGTATAACATGAGGATCAAAATACTTGACATAGACCACCCTTCGCGACTCAAGAAAGGGTCCTTTGCTTCCCCCCTTTGGAAACGTCTTTGGTGTTATTTACCCAAGCTCTTGGATTTTTTGAGATGGGAAGTGGTGAGGGGAGATTTTCCTTTTTTGTCAATAAGATGGAGGAATACCTTGATGTTTCAACATGCCCACTTAGAGATCAACACAGTGCCAAAACTTCATACTAGAGATCTTTTCCTCACCGACAGTGGCTGGGATTGAGGCTGACTAGCAATGCTCCTAAAGGAAGAAGGGATATCATCTATCAAGAGTATCTCACTTATGGAGACCTCTGAGAATGATTGCCTTATCTGGGATCCATCTCTCAACAGTTCCTTTATCAAGCGCTCAGCTAAGCGGGTCCACATGGGAAGGATTGACGGTCTTTCATATGTGGGATGGGTGTGGTAGAGCCACATACCCATGAAAATGGTGACTTTCACTTGGAAGGTCCTAAGCACAACCGTTTCTATAGATGCTAGGGTTCAAGATTGATCTATCCCCTTGAAGTCAATGTGTGAATGTTGTCTGAAGGGAGGACTGAAATCTTTGGACCATTTACTCCTTGAAAGAGATCTCACAGGGGGTTTATGGATAAAAGTTGATGATATGCCTAGGGTTTCATGGATGATAGGGGATTCAACCCGATCCATGTTGCACCGATTTTGGACACAAGCGAACACCAGCTCACTTGGTGTATTTCTATCCAACGTCTTTTTGGTGGTTGTTTGCTGGAATATTTGGACACGGAGGTGCAAGAGGAGGTTTGAAGATACGAGGGAATACACGGATTTAGGAGAGAATTAGACACATTGTGATCACTTTGTGCAAGAATGTGGTGTTCTCTCGAGAGGATGAATAGTTGCGAGATGCAACTATGCTCCTCCATGATTTCTGTCCACACAATAAAACAAAAGCTTTTGAGATAGTAAGATGGAGGCCTCCAGAGAGGGGATCAAACAAAATGAATTCCATTTTCATACCGTTCAATAGGAAGAAGAGGAACACGGCTATGATAGGCGGCGTCATCAGGGATGGGGTAGGAGTATGCATTTTTTCCTTTGCGGCAAGGTTGGAAGATGAAACAGGTATTGACGCTGGTATCATGGTGACCTTGTATGCCTACAACCATAGCAGAGTCATAGATGTAAGGGTGAATTGCATTGAGTTGGATGCACCAGGTGTTTTCAACACCATAAAAGGGAGGAGTGTACCACCGTGGAGAAGGAGGAAAGAGTTTGAATCCATCAAGGTCTTCATCAGGGAGGGATCTGCCTAATGAGGATTCATTCACAAAGAGGCTACTTTGGTGGCAACATCTCTGGTGGCCCACACTCGAGATCACATGATGCTTATGTATTATATAGATGGAGGACTCCCTACAGATGCTCGATAGAATATCACAAAGGATGCTAACAACATAGAATATTGAAGAGAGCTACTGATACATATAGGTTAAACCCAACATATATCGTGTACAGCGAGGAAATGAGAGACCGTTTGTTTATGATGTCCTCATGTCTTTGAGGAAGGAAACAAGCATGTGGGACTAACAAAAAGTTTTTGCTACAAGACTTTTTTTAGATCCCACGGTCTCATGAAATGTTAATTGGGGTCCTATTTTTTTGAGACTTTTAGCTCAAGGGGAGACAAGATGAATACATATCTCCCAGTTTCTATTAAAAAAAGTCCAGGGGTATCCGAAGGATGTGAAGGAACTCCTCATTAATGCTTGGTCAAGGTGTAGCTGAGATCTTATCCTTGGTTGAGATACTTGCATTGCTCATCTTACTATGTGGGTAGAAGAGGAGGTTCTAAGCTATTGAATTGCATATTTCTCCTTTCCTCGTAATACTATCGACATTGTCATATAATGGTATGTTCATCTTTTTCTTTTCAAGATTTGTCTAGCTCTATGAATTCAAATGTTTTCGTGTGACACATCTATCTAAATCATGCCACATACCCTAGAATCTAATGTAAGGATACTATTTACACTTGTTGTATTTTCAAACAATAAATTGGATACTTATGTTTATCTTATAATTCGTAAGTATATATTGATTTATTGTAAAATACTTATATATATGTTTTTGATATTTAAAAAAAGCATTATATATTTGTATTGGATGGCTTGACCTATAAACCTTTGGAGTATAGGTGGATATATAGGTTGTTGGTGAGGTATGTACTTCTTCCCCATTTAATTTGGGCATATAATGACTAAATCCTAAATTATTGGTGTTAAGTCATATTCATTTGGCACTCAACTTGTTGAATATATTGAACTCCTTTTGGAATATAAATTTTCATCTACTGGATAATCCCAAGTTGATATCTAAATGCTAGTTCCACTTCAATATGAGTCATGTGATTCTCAATTTCTATATGTGATGGTATCACCCCTTTTTTACATGATTATCTAATTTGATTGCACCATGATCTTGTATTCTCTATGTGCATGTGAGATTTGAACTAGTATTATCTAATTTAACCATATTGTTGGCACTGAGGTTTTATTCCTCCTGTCAGGCATCAGAGTTTTGTTCCCCCTACCACTTGATATAATTATAGGCACATAGGATTTTATTCATTATGCCAGGAATTGGGGTTTTATTCCCCTTGATATGCTTTATATGTTTGGAACTGAGGTTTTATTCCTCCACGACTAGTGGTTTATGGATCCATGGTCCTATTTAAGTTTATTCCAGCCTTTTTTTAATCTACATGCACTTTTATGTGTTGTTATTTGTGCTTAAAAGGCAAGAAATTCTTGGTTTCATAAGATTGTTTCTCTAAGTTGCTATTGTTTTGATTTTTGTTACTCATTCCCTAGGTATTCATTCCCTTAATATGTTGTTTTGAACTTACCTACTTTGCAAAGCCCCTCTTTGTGTGGGGATACCCTTCTTGTGCTTATGATCTTTATAATGCCCTAATTGTTATATAAATGCACATACTCAATGTTAACTGACGCATACCCTTTTGTCTCCTCTTTTCTGGGTGTTGTTACCAAAACCACCCATGTGTAGGTACATTAGAGGTTATGACTCAGGAAGAGATTGTATATGATTGTTCCTCTTGAGGATAGCTTGGAATGACCTAGTTTCCCTCTACTAAAGGTCTTGTGTGTAAATTGATTTAGCACTTTTAGTTGTACTACCATCTTCTTAAAATGAAGAATAATGTATGTAAGATATTTGTGAAAAATAAAAATAGTTACATATTACTGTTGCTTATTATTACATGGCTCTTTTATTATACCCTTTGAGTGGATCCACTCTGTATCTTATTCTTTACAATATGGCAGTCTAAGCACTCAGTCACTTGATTATTTCAAGTTATCCCATGTAGGTAGTTAAGTACCCCTATATAGGTTTTGGTTATGTCTATCCTTGAGTCTTGGAATACCAACTAGGGTCTGCCATTCCTACCTAAATTGGTCACTTTCCCTACCAAAACCACTCTTGCGGTTGATATTTAGGTTTAATTAACCCATATAGCTGGAGTAACCATAGTACCGACTTAAACCCCTATCTTTGTTATCTTTTTAGAGTTCCTTGCTACATCCACTTGAGGATTACACATGCATGGATGACAAATTTGAAGTCTGACATATGTTTTACAACTTGGATAATCCCCTTTTGCTGGGTGATAGTCTAAACTTCCCCATTGTGATAGGGTCGATCTTACCTATGACTTAGTGTTGCCCAAAACTCTCTATCTAACGGTTGGTTACTAACCTAGTTGAGCTTGATATGTCACCTATATGAGGATTAGATGAAGGGAGAGGTATTTCAGTAACTAACCTTAAGATTCACCTCTCATTTATGTAGCCTACTTGGATTACCCGGTGTTGGTGATGATGAGTGGTTTTACTATACAATTGCCTTGCTAACTATAGACAATATGGTTGAAACCCATCAAGTGGTGGGAAAACCTTGATTTCTTCATCTAATAGTTGGATGATCATACGACTCCATAATGTATCAAGATGAAATGGTGTAAATTATGACTTCGGTGAAGTTGTTGGATCAAAAGGGCTCTAGAGGGGGGGGATAGAGCTAAAAAGCACTTAAACCAAATTCATTATACCTTCAAATTACTTCAAGAAGTAGGACTGCAAATATGGAATTTGATATACAACTAAACATACATAGCAAGGATAAGAGAGTTGGAAATAGATCTAGAACAATCTATGTAGAGTGGTTACAAACTCCAAACTAGGATAGTGTACATACACTACCTAGAGAGGTCAAGCCCTAGGATTTTTCAACCATTGCATATTTATATTCCATTATAATACATACAATAAGACCTTCCTTTTACAGGGTAAGGATTTCTATCCTTCCTTGTTAAGGACCAAAAGGAGCCAATAAACCTTACAAAGTCTTACCTATTCTTTGATCTAGAGTCTTCAACCTCTACAAGGGTTTACCCACTCTTGCATGAGTAGGAAACCTTCACCAAGGAGATCCCTTCTTGCACTGAGTCTTCCTTCTTGAAGGAATTACCTACTCTCCTCAAGGATCTAGCCTTCACCTTATCCTTCACCTAGGAGAAGCTTTCACCAACTTTTCTCTCAAGAAAGGGATTGGGGAAGAGAATATATGAGATATTTACAAGAATAAAATGGAGTATCTCTCTCACACATAGACTATCTCTTTCATGATGACATTTTGATTAGTAAGAAAGAGAGAGAAAGAGGCTCTATGTGGACAAAATCACTCAACTATAGCTAGGAGCAAGGTAGGCAAACTTGGAATAAAGTCTAAGGGACCCTATTTATAGTTGGAGGTATCCACTAGACATTAGAAACACATAGGGAAAATTGTAATCCTTTGGGGTGTTGCAATGAATATAGTTTCAAGTTTTGCAATAGTCCAACAATTAAAAACACTTTTTCTACACATTCCGTACAATACAATTGGTCGAGTTTCAAAAAAGTTAACTCAGCCGGTAGCACTATGCAAAAACCTAATTTTGAGTTATCAGTCAAGTTTATCCTAGATGAAACTCGATCGATGACTTAAAATCACTTTGTCTGTGCAGGGTGTCGGCCGAGTTGTCATCAGGACAAACTCAAACAAACATGGACAATTCTAAGATCTATTCTAGGCATCAGTCGAGTTTCTAAGAGGGAAACTCAACCGAACAAACTGCCTGAGATGCATTTTGAAAATTTTCATTAAAGTGCTTAAACATTCATTTTAAGTGCTCCTTATATTTCCTCATATTAATTACAAGTCATAGAATCAATACAAATGACTACATAAATTGTCCTAAGTCAATTAGGGTGTTTTCAATAAAAGTGCATTTGCATTGACTTTGGCTTGTATTTGATCAAGCTAGGGCTTTATTGAATTGATCATTTTCATGGACCTAATACATGAAATCAATCTCAAATAGTCATATTAGATACATACAAATGAATTGGTTAAGTCATCATCAAAATATGGAAAATGTATAACTGTTAGGTCAACATTCTCCCCCTTTTTGAAGATGACAAACCATTCCTCAACATATTGAAAAGAAATTAGAAATTAAACTTTTACCATGTGAATTGTAAGGGGATACATAAATGGACAATAGAAATGTCCCCCTCAATTCATACTTACTTTTTCCTGTATCATTAGTTTCTCCAAAAAGCAACCATAACACATACACTATTGAGTCCTCTTACATAGTCACATGATATTTTAGAGTATTAACTAGAAAAGGATCGCAATTCAATATGTACTAAGCTCATTTCTCCCCCTTTGTCACATCAAAAAGGTAGGGGGAAGAAGAGCTATAAACACTTGTCATATCCATAGGCACAAACTACACAAGCAACCACCATATGCAAGCACCAACCAAAACCAAGAGAGAACAACACATAATTGAGTCATAATCAAAATATGGAAGCACATACCTAGAACTCATAAGATATAACCTAGCATGGAGTTAAGGTGTATAAAGTCATTTAACAACAAAAGATATGTCCTCTCTAGGTGAAAACTACAAAACAACAAAAAGCAATGAGATATAAAAATAGTAATCCTCGGATATAGTGCCCAAATGTTCAGTACATAAAAGTCTACAAAAAGAAATAAATATGAGCATCCTATAAACTAAGTACTAAACATCCAGGGCATCTAGGTCAAGGTCATTTCCTTCGCCATCCAGTTGGTAGTCTGCATCTCCATCTCAAGGTGCATCAGGGACAACATGTGTTGTCTCACCACCATATTCATTATCATCGGAGCCATCATTACTGATAACATCAGTTTTGATGCACTTTCCATGTCATTTTTATAATAAAAATCATTAGAATAAATGTTTAGATGTTTCGTTTTGTTCATTTTACTTTTAGTTTACCAAATGTTAGGGTTTAGTTAAGTTTTGTTGATATTTGAAGGAATTCAGTGTAAAATTGGTGAAATCGATGAGTAATTATTGACACTCTAATTGGATCATTCAGAAGTCGACAAACTCCCGCCAACCATGGACCAGTTGGTTGACAACTCAACCTTTCCTCAAGAGAGTCGATAATACCCTATCAAGTTATCCTCGATAGATTCATCGGGCACTGGCCTATCGAGTAAGAAGATTAATAAACTTATAGAGGAAGTGTTGATAACTCAATTCGTCAACATATGCATCGATAGAACCCTGTCATTTCATAGCTATCAAACAAGTCCATCGATAAACCTATGATGAGTAAAGCCCTCGATGCCTTCATCGAGAGACCAAATATCAATGACCATCTCGACAGATTTCCTTTTGACACCCTCAAAGATCGATGACACTTGTTGGGCAACCACTTCATCGACACCCAAAGGTATCAACAAGACACAAGTCAAAGCCTATAAATAGCCCCCCAAAGCATCACTTCATATGATCTTGGATTCTTAGAGTTATCAAGACAAAAGGCTTCTACCAAGTTCCAGAGCCTAAGGATGAGAGTTATCGACCAGTCTATATCCATCGACCTAGTTGGCTATCGACCTCTTCTTTGGTGGCTAAATCCACGGCCATCGATGGATCTGACGGACCAACTTGCATAAAGCCAGGATCAAAAGAAGGAGAAGATCCATCGACCATTAGCCATCAACCTCTTGCTTGATCGGCCGAAAGGTTGGTAGATCGATCACTTAATCTACCTTTGTATTAACCTCTTTCTCTCCTTTTCCTTATCATGACTTGTTCAAGATGTAATATATCTCTTTCTTATCCCTTGTGTGGATAAACTCCATAACTTGGGTTAGGAGTAGTCGTCAGGCCCTCCCAACCTTGTAATTTTTCATTCTTCTATTTTATGGTATATGCTCTTAAAAGTTTTGTTTCTATACTTTTGTTTTACTGTGTCTCTTGTTGATTAGATACCTTATTGTGATGTTTGATATGAATATTGTTCAAGAGATAATTTCATATCTAGAGTATAGGTTAGTAACGAGTCATAAGAGTGAGGAGTTTCTATAACAAAAGTCATACGGTCTTCTCTTGTTCTTTTGGTTATTATCTCGAGAGAGAGAACCCCTTAGATAAAAATCTGCTCGAATCTCAAGAGAAGGAAGAAACATATATCTTTTATGACTATTTTCAAAATGAGTTAGGAATATATAATTTATTTAGGAGTGAAGGTTTTACATGGTTGCGGTTGATCTGATTGGTGAAACTCAATCCAAGTCTCTTTATCATTGTTTCACAATTTATCTTTATTTCTTTCCTTTAGTTTTCTATAAACTTAGATTTACTTCTTAATTAGATTAATTCACTACTTAACTGGAACACCATCAATTTCAATTATTTGGTTCGACTAGACTAAGCTAAGACCGCTTTGTTTTTATTATATTATTCTCCTTATCCATGTGTTTGACCCCACACTACTGTAATAGACTCTGTATTGAGTTGCGAACGTCTATTCTAGTTGGATATAATTTAAAAGTATGATATCTTTGACTGGACAATCATGTTTACACTTTTGAGTCGTGAAAAAGAGCGATCAACTTTTGGCGCCTTTGCTGGGGATACGACAAAGAATAATTTTGAGAACTTGTGGTCAACTTAGCACTAGTCATTGCTTTTAAATTTTACAAAAGTTTATTATCATATCTTTCAAATTATCTAGTTACCAAAGTATTATTTACACTTCCAATCCCAAACTATGATCCATTCAATATTTTTTTATAGGTAGTTAATTATCATTTCCTTACAACATTAGAGTTCCTTGTTGAATTTCCAGAGGCAGATATTCTCCTCAATGGTCCAATGGCAGCACAACTGCCACCTGCTGGAAATGCTCCTGAAAATCAACCATCACTCTGATCATTGGTCATTAGTCATGTCAATGATTATAGGGAACCTATAGTCCTTCCTCGCATACCAGTGGCAAACTTTGAGTTAAAGCCTACTTTCGTCAATTTGACTCAACACCAGACTTTTGGAGGAAATTCTCTCAAAGAAAACCCATACCATCACAGTGATGCTTTCAAAAGTCTCGGTGACACCCTCAAGAATAATAAGGTCCCTCGAGAAGTCATCTATATGAAAGGGTTTTGTTTCTCTCTAAAAGACAAGGCTCTATAGTGGTACCATCCCCAAAGAGGGATCACATCTTGGCAACAATTGTTTGAAGCGTCCGTGAACAAATTTTATTCTATTGAGAAGACCATCAGTTGCAAGAATAAGATTGCTGGTTTCTAGCAGAAACCCTCTGAGAGTTTGTATGATGCATGGGAGAGATAATAGGATTATATGAGAGATTTCCCACATCATGTCTATGATGAAGGTTTTATCATCACCATTTTCTAAGAAGGTCTCATCTCCACAGAAAGGACATCTCTAATCGTTGCAGTTGGGAGTGACTTTATGAAGCATGAAGCCAAAACCACAAAGGAGAGCATCAATAATATGGTCTCACTTCAAGCAGGACGAGATTATGATAGAAGTTCTACATCAACTGGATTAGCCATCAATATTTCTTTAGATTCAAAGTTACTTGAAAGCCTAAATAATAAACTTGATAGGATGGCAACCAATGTCAAGAAACCGAAGGAAGCCAATTCAAGATATTTCACTGAGGCTACACTAAAATGTGTCACATGTGGAGAAGGGGGTCATGGGATAGATCATTGTATTTACATTGATGAAGTAGAAGATCAGGTAGAAAATGTGTCTTATGTGAATTACAAATGACCAGATCACCCTAGATTCTCATGTGGGAATACCTCTATAGCATAAAATTCTTTTCAACTGAGTCAAACATCTCAAGCCATGGGTAGGGGACAAGCTATTGGAAAAAGAACTCCGTCAATATTTTAGCAAAATAGATCTCAACCTCAACAACAACAAGGAAACTTTAATGAACAACAAAGGTCAAGCTTATTTCAACAACACCAGAAATCTATAACTGAGTTGCATTCCTTGACTGAAAAATTTGAAGAGTGCATGTTGAGATAGAATAATGTGATGAAAAGCATGCAAACACAATAAGGCAATGTGAACACCTAGATAATTGATTTGCAACAACACAACCTGATGATATATCAACAATTGGCCTCCTTTGTTGCATCTATCAGGCGACCAACTTGACAATTTCCTTCAAGTACTAAACAAAACCCAAAGAATGAAACCGCCAGGATGGCTACACTTCGCTCAAGAACCACCTCTTTCACACCACAGATAGAAAAATGCCTATTGAAGAAGATATCTCCAATAAAGGTGAGGTTCCATTAATGAATAATTCATGAGGAGTGTCACACCCTATTCCATCCCTTAAAAATTTTGAAATTCCTCCTGAAGCACCTTTTCCTCATTGCTTCATAAAGGCACAACTTGAGAAGAGGTACACCAAATGTTGGTATGTATGCCCAGAGAGTCGATCACATGATGACTGTAGTGGCATAATATGTAAATGATTTGATTAATAAAGTCAAGCTTCCAATTTATTCTATTTAATTCAGTTATGAGATAATGTTATAACATTATAAATGTCTAGAAGATGATATTACTCAATGATGTATGTCTTCAAGTATGTGACTTGAAGAATGAGATCATACATATGTCAAGAGTATATACATTCTCATTATGTCCCTGGTCGCTTGTTATTATGGAAGGTAGATAGGAAACAATTACACATTAGATCATAGTGTGAGTTGGTTGATGACATAATTTCATTATTCATGATATGGCGATATCAAACCAAGCACACAAATACATGTTAGTGAATAATGTATCATACAGACCCACCGTGAGATTGACACATGGAAACCATTATAATGGAAGTTATAGTCAGCTCTAACAGTACTGGTGGTGATTGTGGTTCTTAGACCTAAAGTCGCTACACTTCCCCACATGTTGTTTGGTATTCTTTTACATCGTCAAATGCAATCTTGAAACATGGGTTGTCATAAGGGTGATGATTGGGTGACTGTAACACATGGGATTGACTGTGAGTGATGTAGATGGGATTTGTCCCTCCTATAGGAGCATGATATCCTAGGCCTCTTGATTAGTGAGACTAAGAAATGTATGTCCATGCACATGTGAGTTAATCTATGATATAGAACTTACATATAAATCAGACAATCTGCTTTGGTTCAAGGAACAAGATTGAATGTTGAAGAGGATGACTACTCCATGCCTCAAATTCAATCTGGATATCAGTGACAAAGGAACTACACAAACACTAGAACACCATACACAGATTGTAGGTTGAGGTTGTTCTCCAACTTTCCATTTACTTGGGTAGCATTGATGTGAGACTAGGAATCACTCATTGCTTATGATGTCATAAGTTTTTATGGACATTCACTGCCAACGTAATATGGGACCTATAGGGCCACACACATAGGTCTTAACCTAGAAGAAGATTTTGATCTTGAATGATGATTGAATTGATTAGTAAAGTGTTTGGGCATTCAATTCACACAATAGATCAATTGACTAGACTGCCAACTAGCCGTCTCATCCAGTGAGATGGTCATTTGGAGTATCAGGTTGATTGGAACTAAATTGGCTTAAGTTCTTCATGAAACATGCACCAACCAATCGGCTCACAGGGTTAATCGATCGACTCAGGTAGAGAGAGACGATTGGTTCACTTGGTGAACTGATCGGCTCAGTTGGTCCATAGGAAGGTTCAACTAACTTCTCGAATTCTTGAGAAAGTTTGATCGTTTCATCTCCTCAATTCTATTGATATAAGGAATTGATGTTTAGCATTAATTGGAAATGAATTGCCAAATTTGTCGGCAATTGGGAAACTGCAAAATGACTATCTCAGTGAGCGAAATGATAGGCTTGCATTCCAGACAACTGGTTCGGTGATCACATGTTGTGAAAATTCAAGATCTTTCAGTCCCTTCCACTCCCACACAAATTGGGAACCCAGACCCTAACCCCTCCTTTAAATAGAGGGGTAATGGTGGCTTACCAAAACACAACTCATTTGCCTCTGACAATTTTTTTCCTCTTGGGTTGTGGTAACCAATAGAGATCCCGAGCAAGTCCTACCCGCTAAAGGGAGGGATAGCAAGGGAGAAACAATTATGGGAGAGCAAGTTGGTGACTAGTACACCAACGGGAGGGACACCTCCTTCATGTTTGTTCTAGTAGGATGACATGAGTTCTAGGAGGTCCGTGTGTGTTGACCTAGGTGTCGCACATTGCCCATATTTTGATAATGACTTAACCATTCCATTCATATGTATCTAACAAATCTATTTGAGATTGTTTCAGATATTAGGTACAAGAAAAGAATCACATTCAACTCAAAAGCTACTCATCCAGTACATGCAAAACATGTGACTTTTAACCGTTTTGAGAAATAGCCCTTATTGGCTTAGAACAATTGATGTAATCACTTATACTCATGTTTTGCATTGTAACTAAGATGGATAAAATTTTTGGGACTAAAAAATCCATCGTTTGTACGGTTTTACAAAAATTCCAAAATACCCATAACAGGGATTTTGTCGGCCGAATTCCAAACTCGGCCGATCCATTTATTCTGGAATTTTTGTTGCAATCAGCCGAGTTCCAAACTCAGCCGATTCCCTTTCGGTCGAGTTTCTAGACCATGAAACTCGGCCGATCCACTGATCGGTCCAAGATGAAAGTCGACCGATCGGCCGAGTTTCTCCAAGGGAACTCGGCCGACAGTCTAGCTTTCAGCCTTGTCTTTTAGTGGTTCGGCCGAGTTGCCTTTATTGAAACTCGGCCGATCAGACTGTACTGGAATGCAGAAAAAGCAATTCCAACCATTGGAGGAGTAGGTGGAACTCAAAATAGATCTGTTGCAAGTTGCAAAACGGCTATTTTGTGCCCCTTATCTCTCTCAACCTCAAAGGGACACCCTCAACTATAAATAGGACCTCTTGGACTTCATTCCAAGGTTGCTCATTCACATATGCTTAGTCCTAGCCTTAGTTGAGTGGTTTCTAATCCTTTGAGCCCCTTTCTCTCTCTACCTTCAAAGAAAAATCATGAGTATGAGTGAGTTAGGTCCCCATGTATGAGAGCTATCATTTGTAATGTTGTAAAGCTCTCCTTTCTTCTTCTCCCATCTCCATTCCCTATGAAGATTGCTTGAAGATTCTTCTCCGAGTGAAAGAGAAGAAGGTTGATGTTCTTCCCCGAGTGAAGGAGAAGAAGGCTAGCTGCTCCAGGCCTCCGAGTGAAGGAGGAAGGTGCTAAAGCTCTCCAAGAGAAGGAGAGGTGCAAGGCAAAGCTCAAGCAAGATGGGTAATTCCTGCAAGGCCGAAGACTAGAGAAAGAGTGGGTAAGTCCTTTGAAGAAGGCTGAAGACTACTTGCTTGGTGGGTAAGTCCTTGGTGAGGTAGAAGATCTTGGCTTGATTTATAAGTCCTTGGATGGTTGGTTGTTGTAGCTTGTAATCTTATGGAGTGATATATATAAGAGAACCAAGTTACAAATCCTAGAGCCTAACCAACTCTAGGTAGTGGACTGACATTGCTCCTAAGTTTAGGATGTGGAACCACTCTAAACCACCTGTCCAAGTGCATGATTTCCTTGTCTCTCATCCTTGCTATGTATGCTAGTTTAGGACATCAAATTGCTGTTTTGGTTTAAGTTCTGCACTTTATATAATTTGGTGGTCTAATCAATTTTGTGAAGTTTGTGAAGCTTTATTCAACCCCCCCTTCTAGAGCCCATTGATCCAACAAGTGGTATCAGAGCAGGTCTTCTCCAAGCTACTTCAATAAGTAGGAGAAGATGGGCGATTCGGCTCTTGGGTCACTCAATCTTGAAGGAAGCTTCTCCATGAGACCCCCGGTCTTCGACGGCACAAACTTCCTATATTGGAAGAGAAGGATGCAATTCTACATCCAAGGGGTGAGCTACGAGATGTGGAAGATAGTCCATCTCAAGTATGAAGAGCCAAAGGGGAACATCACCACATGGACGGAAGATGAGATGAAGCGTGCTCAACTCAACGCCAAAGTCGTGAGCATCATCTACGCCGCCCTCACTCCATCCGAGTTCAACCGGATCTCTTCTTGGGACACGGCGCATGAGATTTGGCACAAGTTGTGTGTCACCTACGAAGGGACCGAGCAAGTCAAGGAGGCCAAAGTCTACATGCTTGGTGGTCTACTTGAGAACTTCAAGATGGGGAAGAATGAGAGAGTTGCGGATATGTACACAAGGTTAAACGTCATCTTGAACAGCCTTGCAGCCCTTGGGAGTGTCATGGATAGAGGTACAATCAATGCCAAGATCTTGAGATCTCTTCCAAAGAGATGGGAGCCAAAGGTCACTTCAATTGAAGAAGTCTACAAGCTGAGCGAGTTGTCAACCGAGGAGTTGGTTGGTAACCTCCAAGAACATGAACCTAGGCTCGACAAGCAAGAGGAAGAGGAGAAAAGAGAAGAGAAGGAATCAAAGAAGATGAAGGACACAGCCTTCAAAGCCCAAGTTGAAGAAATGGTCCGGCAACAACAACTTGCCATGAAGTCTCCCTGCCCTTCCTCAAGTGAAGATGAAGGTGGAAATGATCATGAAGCCAACTACTCAAAAGGAAGACACTTCAAGAGCAAGCCCTCCTCCTCAACTCCTAGGTGCTACGAGTGTGGTCAAAAAGGCCACTACAAGAGTGACTGCCCAAAGGCCAAGAAGGGCTATCATAAGAGCAGCCACAAGAAGGATGACAAATACAAAAGAGAAGCAAAGTACAAGAAGAAGGACAAGAAGGAGAGACGATCCAAAGATGCAGCTCATGTGGCATGGGAGGAGTCTTCTACTTCAAGCTCCTCAAGCTCCGAAGATGGAGAATGTCATCTTTCCCTCATGGCATCTACTAGTGAAGAAGTAATTGAGGTAAGTGAGGTAAGCAAGGTAAGTGATGCAAATTTACTTGAGTTATCTAAGGAAACTCTCATTGAAATGCTTAATGAATGTCAATCATCTTTTGCTAAATGTAAAGCTAAAAGGAAAAGATTAGGAAAGATAGTTGATGATCTTTATGCCAAGATTGATATTCTTGATAAAAATGAGAAATTGCATCTTGATAGCATAGACTCTTTGCAAGGTGAATACATGGACCTTGAACTTCAACACCATGGAGTAGAGGTTGAAAATGTTGCTTATCTTAAACAAATTGAAAATCTTAAGATAGATAACAAAACTTGCCTTGATGAGCTTGATGTCCTTAAAACTGAAAATGTAGAACTCAAGATTATTGATGATGCTAGGAGAGATGAGGTATATGCTTATCAAAGAGAAATTGTTGTTCTTAAATCTGAAAATGCTAAATTACTTGCTCAAGTTAGTGATTTATCTTCTAGGCCTGTTTTGCCAAGAAATGAAGTTGCTAGCTTATCTATAGAAAAAGATTCTCTTCTTACTAAAGCCCTCTGTCTTGAGGCTGACTTGTTGCATGCTAAAGAAGATCTTGCTAGTCTTTCTTCTACTGTTATAACTCTTAGTGATGACAATGCTAAGCTTAGATCTACTTTGCAAAGGTTTTTATCAGGTAAAAAATCCCTAAATGATGTCCTAGAGCATTCTACCAAACAAATTGGTAAGAGTGGTTTAGGATATGATGAGACTTCTCCCAAAGGCAACAAAGGTAAGAAGAAGAAGGGTAAGAAAAAGAGTTCAGAATCTCCAATTTTCCATGGAGAGTCTTCCTGCTCTAAAAACCCTATGGTTTGTACTCATTGCAAAGGTGATGACCATTACACTACTTATTGTCCTTATAAGCCTAAGGGGACCAACCCAAACATGAAATGGGTCCCAAAGCTAACTCTGGATCCCAAAGTCTGAGTTGGGTTCCGACATCCTCTTTTCTTGCAGGATAAAAAGAAATGGATTGTTGATAGTGGCTGCTCTAAGCATATGACTGGAGAAATCAGCCATTTCAACAAATTCATGAAGAAGAAAGGAGGATCGGTAACCTTCGGGGACAACAAGAAGGGTAAGGTTATAGGTGAGGGTGATGTAGGAAATGAACTATGCATCAAAAATGTATTGCTTGTTGATGGCCTACATCACAATTTGATAAGTGTTAGCCAATTATGTGACAATGGTTATCTTGTGTTATTTACTGCTTTAGAATGCTTGCTTCTAGATTCCCTCTCCTACACTGTTTTATATAAGGGAACTAGAGATGGTAATCTTTATGTTATTGTTCTTGATGCTCTAAAGCCCATACTAAATAGATGCTTAGTCGCGGATAAAAACGATCTTTCTCTTTGGCATCACCGTTTGGGCCATGTGAATTTGCATCAAATGAAGAAGTTGAACAAAAAGGACTTGGTTCGAGGACTTCCTAAATTGGATTTTGATAAGGATGAGGAATGCCAACCTTGTACACAAGGGAAACAAACCAAATCCTCCTTCAAACCCAAAGAAGTCATGAGTACCAAGAGAGTTCTTGAGCTTCTTCATATTGATCTATTCGGACCTATGAGAACTCAAACGCTTCGTGGTTCCAAGTATTGTCTTGTCATTGTCGATGATTTCTCTAGATATACTTGGACTTTCTTTCTCGTTTATAAAAGTGATACTCTTGATGTTTTCTCGAGCTTTTGTAAACGTGTTGAAAACGAAGCCTCTTGCCATATCGTTTCTATCTGTAGTGATCATGGGGGAGAATTTGAAAATGAACTTTTGAGCGCTTTTGTGAAAAATCGGGTTATTCGCACAATTTCTCTTCTCCTCGCACACCTCAACAAAATGGGGTTATTGAGAGGAAGAATAGGTCGCTACAAGAGATGGCGAGGACCATGCTTCTTGAGTTTGACACTCCTAAGAAGTTTTGGGCTGAAGCTGTTAGCACGTCATGTTTTGTGCAAAACTGAGTTTTCACACATCCGACTTTTAAGAAAACCCCCTATGAACTATGGCGTGGTAGGAAGCCGTCTATTGATTTCTTTCATGTTTTCGGATGCCCTTGTTTTGTTTTGAACACGAAGGATTCACTTGACAAGTTTGATCCGAAATCTTTTAAGGCTTTCTTTCTAGGCTATAGCACTACTAGTAGGGCTTATAGAGTATATAACTTTGAACTGTCTAAAATTGAAGAATGCATTAATGTTAAGTTTTTTGAAACTAACCCTATTATTAGCAAGCATTTTGGTGATGATGATGTTGCAGAAGGTATAATTCCTATCTTGAAATATCTCAACACCCAAGACAAAGGCAAGCAAGCAATAGAAGAATTAGAAGAAAAAGAAGATGAAGAAAAGAAGGATCCAACTCCCCGCTTTGCAAAGAATCACCCAAAGGAGCTGATCATTGGCAATCTGTTTGAGAGAGTAAGGACAAGAGCTGCTCACAACAAAGAACAAGCAGACAGTGCCTTCATCTCCCAACTTGAGCCAAAGAACATCAAAGAAGCCCTTGGTGATGATGAGTGGATCCTTGCCATGCAAGAAGAGCTTGAACAATTTGAGAAGAATCGAGTGTGGACCTTAGTGCCAAGACCAAGTGATAGAAAGATCATTGGCACCAAGTGGGTCTACCGCAAAAAGCTAGATGAGCAAGGAAGAGTGGTAAGGAACAAAGCAAGGTTAGTAGCACAAGGTTACAATCAACAAGAAGGTATTGATTTTGATGAAACTTATGCTCCTGTTGCCAGATTAGAATCTATCTGTATGCTACTTGCTTTTGCTAGTTATAAAATTTCTTACTTTATCAAATGGATGTTAAAAGTGTGTTTTTAAATGGTACAATCGAGGAGGAAGTATATGTTGCTCAACCTCCAGGCTTTGAAAATGATAAGTTACCCAATCATGTATATTTCCTGCAAAAAGCTCTCTACGGACTCAAACAAGCACCTCGAGCTTGGTATGAGAAACTAAAGAACTTTTTGTTAGATAACGGGTATATCATGGGCAAAGTTGATTGTACTTTATTTCTAAAACACACTTCTACCCATTTTCTCATAATTCAAATATATTTTGATGATATTATTTTTGGCGGAACTGACCTTGATCTTTGCAAGGAGTTTAGCTCTCTTATGCAGAGTGAATTTGAAATGAGCATGATGGGTGAGCTGACCTTCTTCCTCGGCTTTCAAATCAAACAAACAAAGGAAGGAAACTTCATCAACCAAGGCAAATACACAACTGAACTACTCAAACGCTTTGGGATGGAGAACATGAAGCCGATGGATACACCCATGTCAAACACCGCCAAACTCGACAAGGATGAAGAAGGTGAAAAGGTAGATGAGAAGCTCTATAGAGGTATGATCGGAAGTTTACTTTATTTAACTACCTCTAGACCTGATATAATGTTTAGTGTTGGCTTGTGTGCTCTCTTTCAATCAAGCCCTAGGAAATCACATCTTATTGCTGTCAAGAGGATTTTGAGGTACTTAGCCAAAACTCCAAATTTTGGACTATGGTACCCTAAGTCAAGGGACTTTACTCTTGTGGCATATAGTGATGCTGACTACGCAGGTTGCTTGATTGATAGAAAGTGCACAAGTGGCACTTGCTTCCTCTTGGGACCATGCTTGCTGTGTTGGTTCTCCAAGAAACAGAGCACAGTGGCATTATGAACTACCGAAGCTGAGTACATTGCAGCCGGAAGTTGTTGTGCCCAGGTCCTATGGATGAAGCAAATGCTCCAAGACTTCAACATTCATTTTGATGCTTCTCCTATTTACTGTGATAATACTAGTGCAATCAATCTTTCTTACAATCCGATATTGCATAGTAGAGCTAAACACATAGAAGTTCGCCATCATTTTCTCCGTGACCACATTGTCAAAAAGGATATTTATATCACACATGTGGATACGGAAAATCAGTTGGCCGATATTTTCACTAAGCCACTTGCTAGAGAACAATTTAACTTTATTAGATCAAAATTGCTCATAATTTCTCTTGATGATATTGAATTGC
Organism: Alisma plantago-aquatica; assembly: GCA_963693085.1. Lineage (NCBI taxonomy): Eukaryota > Viridiplantae > Streptophyta > Magnoliopsida > Alismatales > Alismataceae > Alisma > Alisma plantago-aquatica. The sequence continues at coordinate 381,048,088 of OY856414.1, forward strand.
TCTCTAATTAGTTGGTTACATCTTATATGTGTTGCTCTTGCTTTACATGCTTTGATTGCTCAAGATGCTTGTTTTTGCTAAAATTTCTTCAGTTTCTGTCTCTTTTTCGGGCTTTTTCTCACAAATCGGGTTTTAATCAACAAATAGTACCCTATGATGATGGGAATCTGCCTAAATATCCTTAATATACAAACTAGACCAAAAAGAAAATTTGCATTAGGTCATTTGAGGTTAGGGCTAAATTTTCAGCTTTTCCCTCTTCAGGGTTTTGGTCGGCCGAGTTTCAAACTCGACCGATCGGTCGGGTTCAGGGTGCCTGTGTGCTCGATCGGCCGAGTTTCCATTTCCCAAACTCGACCGATCGGTGGCAGACTAGTTTTATATATATAGGAATCGGCCGACTTTCTCCCTCTCAACTAGAGAAAAGTCGACCGAACCCTAGCTCTAGCACCCGCCCCTCTCTAACCCTGGCCCTTTCTCACCTCGTTCCAGCTGTTTCTACCTCCGATCGACCTTGCTTCTTCATTCTTGCGGTTCTCGGGGCTATGTCTGCCTAGTTTCTCCACGAGCTCGGCTCTCTTTCCTCCATCTCGTCTCTATGAGGTCCCAACGACGGAAGAGAGTTGTCCCTTCCCCTGCTCAGGCGACCCCTCTTGCTTCAAGGTATATTGTGTTCGAAAATCTCTCTTTTGTTGATCAAGCTGTTGTTACTAGATATCAAGAGCTCCTCCCTCGCACTCCTTTTCCATTTCGAGCTCTCCATCAACCTAACAGCTTTCACCCTGACCTTTATGAAGCTTATCAAATCCTTCGAACTCATCATCTTGATCCTTTTTGCATAGAAGATGTTTGCTTTCACAATTTGAAATCTAGTTCCAAAGCTGTCCGAGGGTTCTACACAAATCTGCGTTGGAACTATGACACTTTGGTCCCAACTGTGGACACTTCTATTGTTTTGACGTCCATGATTGTCGGTCAACCCTTTCATATCACCGAGCGTTCCTTCAATCTTTATCTTGAGCTGCAATGTCCATCCTAAGAAAAATCAGACGGACATTGCTGAGAATACTGCTGTTATGATGTATCTTTTGCTGAAGCATCAAGGAGTCAAGTGGGAACGTTATATCCTCCATCACATGACATGCTTTGACTCTGTAAAGAACACAAAGGGCACTCATCTTCCCTATCCTGCCCTCATTTGTGGTATTTTCCAACATACCACTGGTAAATCATATTTTTCTGATCTCCTCTACCGACCTGATCGCAAAGGTGTTTATATCAGTGAGACCACTCTCCTGAAGAGTGTTCCTACCCCCGGTGCATCATCTTCCTCTCAGGCACCTCCACCATCCTCAGTTGCACCTCCTCCACCTGAGCCTTCCTTTCAGCCTCCTCCTCAGCCTGCCTTTGCTGACTTTCATGTTTCAAATGAGGCCCTCATGGGGTATCTCATGCACCAACAAGAGTACAACATGAATGTCCAGCAACACCTTCATCAGGACCTTTGCCATATCATGTCCTCCATGAATATATCTTGCCCTCATCCTTATCCCGCCTACCAGCCATATCCCGGTGGTGACTACGCTTCTTATGTGTATAGTCAGTTTTACCCTGCTCCACCCTTTTCTGCTTCCGTTGAACCCTCTGCAGGTGGACACCCTTCCCCGATTCTGGCGCTTCCTGGTGGTCGTCTGTCTGAGATTCTGGCCCAGTATACCTCTTCTGCTCCTCACCTTGAGGTTGCCTATGAGTTACATGCTCTAGGCATGTCTTGGTCCGAGCAGAGTGCTAGGTGGCCTGGGCGTGCTTCTGGTCCTCCAGATGAGGATATGCCTGACCAGGAGGATGTTGATGCTGATGCTGATGAAGACAATGAGGCTACTGTGACTGATGCTGATGACGATGATGATGACAACGATGTTGATCATGCCGACGAGGCTACACAGGCTGCTGCTCCTCCTTCTGACGACGGAGATGAGGACTACCAGCCAGATGACGATATCGATGCTGCTGTTGATGACATAGACATAGAGTAGTTAGCTTAGTGGTTTGATGTATCTAGTTTTAGTCTTAGATGACCATGTTGTATCTCTCTAGACTATGTTTGCACTATATACATTAGGCACATCATCTGAGTTGTACTATTTCTGCTCTATGCTTTCCGTGAAGTCTTGTTTTATGTTTTATGGGAACGCTTTGTATGTTATATCTTTTAGTGTTTTTATGACTCGTTGATCTGGTTCTATCTTATGGGTTCATATGCACTGGTTTCCATATTTTGATTATGACATGCTTTGGTTGTTTATCTTGGTTTTCCTCTGTCTCTGTGAGCTTACTGTGATTGATTGAGTGTTTTTGTTTTTCTATGGAGAAGACCTTTGCTTTTATGCTCTTCTACCCCCTGCCTTTTTGAGATGACAAAGGGGGAGAAAAAGCTCAATCATATTGAATTTATTGCTTATATGGTTCTTTTCTTGTCTATTAACTGAAATGCATCTAGACTTGCTTAGAATCATATAGTATACATATGTGCTTTGGTTGCTTGTTTTTTAACTAACCTTGCAGGCATGAGTAAGCATGAATTGAGGGGGAGCACTTCAAATTGATCATTTTTGCATCCCCTTGAAATTCCCAAAGAAAAGGTATAATTTTCACATTCTTTTCAATATGTTGAGGAATGGTTTGTCATTGTCAAAAAGGGGGAGAATGTTGACCTAGGTGTCGCACATTGCCCATATTTTGATAATGACTTAACCATTCCATTCATATGTATCTAACAAATCTATTTGAGATTGTTTCAGATATTAGGTACAAGAAAAGAATCACATTCAACTCAAAAGCTACTCATCCAACACATGCAAAACATGTGACTTTTAACCATTTTGAGAAATAGCCCTTATTGGCTTAGAACAATTGATATAATCACTTATACTCATGTTTTGCATTGTAACTAAGATGGATAAAATTTTTGGGACTCAAAAATCCATCGTTTGTACGGTTTTACAAAAATTCCAAAATACCCATAACAGGGATTTTGTCGGCCGAATTCCAAACTCGGTCGATCCATTTATTCTGAAATTTTTGTTGCAATCGGCCGAGTTCCAAACTCAGCTGATTCCCTTTCGGTCGAGTTTCTAGACCATGAAACTCGACCGATCCACTGATCGGTCCAAGATGAAAGTCGACCGATCGGCCGAGTTTCTCCAAGGGAACTCGGCCGACAGTCTAGCTTTCAGCCTTGTCTTTTAGTGGTTCGGCCGAGTTGCCTTTATTGAAACTTGGCCGATCAGACTGTACTGGAATGCAGAAAAAGCAATTCCAACCGTTGGAGGAGTAGGTGGAACTCAAAATAGTTCTGTTGCAAGTTGCAAAACGGCTATTTTGTGCCCCTTATCTCTCCCAACCTCAAAGGGACACCCTCAACTATAAATAGGACCTCTTGGACTTCATTCCAAGGTTGCTCATTCACATATGCTTGGTCCTAGCCTTAGTTGAGTGGTTTCTAATCCTTTGAGCCCCTTTCTCTCTCTACCTTCAAAGCAAAATCGTGAGTATGAGTGAGTTAGGTCCCCATGTATGAGAGCTATCATTTGTAATGTTGTAAAGCTCTCCTTTCTTCTTCTCCCATCTCCATTCCCTATGAAGATTGCTTGAAGATTCTTCTCCGAGTGAAAGAGAAGAAGGTTGCTGTTCTTCCCCGAGTGAAGGAGGAAGGTGCTAAAGATCTCCAAGAGAAGGATAGGTGCAAGGCAAAGCTCAAGCAAGATGGGTAATTCCTACAAGGCCGAAGACTAGAGCAAGAGTGGGTAAGTCCTTTGAAGAAGGCTGAAGACTACTTGCTTGGTGGGTAAGTCCTTGGTGAGGTAGAAGATCTTGGCTTGATTTATAAGTCCTTGGATGGTTGGTTGTTGTAGCTTGTAATCTTATGGAGTGATATATATAAGAGAACCAAGTTACAAATCCTAGAGCCTAACCAACTCTAGGTAGTGGACTGACATTGCTCCTAAGTTTAGGACGTGGAACCACTCTAAACCACCTGTCCAAGTGCATGCTTTCCTTGTCTCTCATCCTTGCTATGTATGCTAGTTTAGGACATCAAATTGATGTTTTGGTTTAAGTTCTGCACTTTATATAATTTGGTGGTCTAATCAATTTTGTGAAGTTTGTGAAGCTCTATTCAACCCCCCCCCCTTCTAGAGCCCATTGATCCAACAGTGTGGACTTCCATAGAGGTGTGGAGGCTCTTATCTGTCTCTAGGAGGATAACGTCAGCCTACAGTCCATGGTGTAGACCAGAAGGCACAATAGTAAAATGAGTCTCAATACAACTAGAAGACAATTACACATCTACAACAACAACGAGATGTCATTGGACTTACTCCAGGACCAGGTATATCCTCAAAGCCATCCTTTCAATCTTATAGTTATTGACGCAATCTGTTAGTTTATGGGAAATATGGTAGTTAACTTTTTTGTTTCTGCTACCTATTCTATAGCCATATTTCCCTACACCAAATTCTACACACTATCAAGAAAATCCACTTAGGCATCCCCCTTCTGGATGTCATTCACAAGATGCCTACATATGCCAAGTTCATGAAGGATCTTATCACCAAGAAGAGAAAGAGAGGCATAGTAGAAACATTTCACCTTGCAAAATGTCTTTAGCTTTTTGTCAATCCACCATGTCAACAAAACAAAAGGACACAGGAGCCTTCACCATCCTTTTTCTCATTAGAGACACTTCCGCTAGGTACAGCCTCATAGATATGGGTGGCAGTATAGTCTTATGCCACATAGACAGGCTATTAGGATATGTCTAACAGATATCGTCAACTCCAACATGAGGATTCAGTTTAACGACAATCCCTTTACCAGGCCAGTTGGTGTGGTAGAAGACATTCCTATCAGAATCAGAAATTTCTTCATTCCTTACGACATCGTCATCATCAACTTGGTTGAAGGCCCTATGTATTTGATGATCTTCAGGAAACCTTTTCTTTATACATCCCGTGCATTAATAGATGTGCAGATGGGCTGATCAGTATAAGGGTCAGCAATAAATACATTGATTTTAATTGTGACAACCCATTACACTAAACGAGATTACTCAAAACATAAAACACAATCAATCACTAATTAATCACATACCTAAAAATATGGGTAAATTAAAACCGATTTCAACGTCAGCACCTGCTAAAAAACATTTGCATAAGAGCCCAACATCTTTCTTATATCCATACTATGCCAAGAATTTGATACAAATTGTTATATCATCTTAGCCACCACATATATACATAGGAGAACAATATTCATATATGCCACACAAACAAGCATTAATATGCTAACAAAAATCCGATTCGTTTGAAACACCATATACAAACTTTTTCTCACCCGTACCTGAGAGTACAGGGACAACTCTAGGACACACTAGACATCTAATCAACTTTCTCAAAGATTCATTACTATAGCTCCTCTTTGCTACCATATGTTTGTTTTTATCACTTCTGATTACCTAAAAAAATGTGGCGAACCACAAGGGTGACACCCATGTTCCTGAAAAGAGATATAACCTCCAACAATGCTTATTGATTACAACATCTTAGGTAATGAGACAGTTTAAGTATTTTAATCATATATAACAAATAGGCTCAGTAACACTGATGATTAACAAAATACATAAAGGAGCTGATAACAATTATCATCATCAAGATGCATATCATCATTTTCCTTATTAACCATATAAGAGATTCAATAACATATGCATAACTATGATAAGCAAGTCTAGTAGCATATTATCAAAATTAACATGAATAAGTCTAGCATCATAAGCATATCTAATAACATTAGCATGTCTAACAGTTTGAATAGATCAATATCATAAGCAGAGCTATCAACATAAGCACGAGTATTTGCATAAGCATGATTAGCAGTATATGCATTTCTAATTATAGAGGCATGGCTAGCATGTTAAACATAACTAACAACATGATATAGCTAGCATCCTAATTATAATCAGAAGTAGAAGTATAGATATCAACATAAGCATGACTACTGTATGTACACATTTACAATCTTATGCATATCCACAACATAAGTATAATTACTATCTCTTAATTGCACTAAGCATCATCTTTATGTAAAGAGAACAAACAAGGGTTATCATCCAATGTGAAGCATCGTGTATAACCCTAAACATATATGATATATGGATGTATTACATCTTTTATTATGCCATGAGGAATTTGAGGATACCACTCAAAATCCAACTGACCACTGCTAAGTCAAAATCAGTGCCATATAAGATCTAGAAACAGTTGGACTCCTAAGATCTTCTCTACCCCCAGTCAGTATGGGTCTGCCATAGTGACACATAAGGTCAAGCTACTAACAGCCTAGTCTATCCTTGGTATAGGTCATGACACTAGTGAAAGGGGGTGGGTACGCATGCCCTACCATCTGAGGTACAATTGTAACAAAGTGGATTTTTGCATTATAATGAAGTAATTACTATTTTTGCCCCCATTATACTCACTCATTGTCCCAAATTATTTTTCTTAGTTTCATAATCAATATTGCTACGCAAATTTGAAATATGGTGAGCAATGTGGATTTTATACACATTATAACACCTTAAATTTGATTAATTGATCACTTTGTCCAAAGAATAAAATTGGTCCATAAAACTTCATCTTTTTGTTCTCAAACTCTTTCTAAATATTCTCCACATTTTTGTGAAACTGTGATCCAAATTTGAGTACAATTGGACATTCCTATGATTTACTATGAATTCTTGAAGTTTATGTATTGAAAACCCCTTTTCCCCCTTTTATTTGCCTTCTTATATGGCTTTGTCCATGTCATTGATCCGTGGAATGAAGCAGGGGCACTCCTCGGCCTTTGGATATGCTTCTGGTGGATCCGGGTGCAATCCAATGACCATCAGGTCATCTTCTACCTCCTACTGATTGCGGGGAGGAGTAAATGAAGAATGAGAGCAAGATATCCCACCCATGACCTCCATTCGAGTTTCTAAGCGAGCCAAAATGCTCCTCTCGAGATTTTGAAACCATCAAACCCTAGTTTGACTAGCTTTTGTACATGTTTGTGCTGTCAAAATGCCTCTTTTCCTTGATCCTCCCACTCCGGCGGCCATGGCCATTTGCAAGCCTGGATCTAGCCCTAAAACCTACCCCGAGTACTTTAAAAGGGCCTCTTAGGTTTGCCATCATCTCACCATACTCAGAGCCACACCCTTGCTCACTCTCCCAGCCCCGAGCACCCCTGATTTCCTCCCCGTCCTTCTCCTTCCAGTGCAGTGCCACCGCAAAGCTCAGATCGGGCGCCCCTACTCCGTGCATCCTCTCCCTATTTTCTGGCCCCCATCCAGTTTGTTGGGCTGAGGCAAGCTCAGACGACACCTCCGCCGCCAACTACAGAGCCTCTTGCTCCCAAGCCACCTTTTCCAGTGAGCCCCTTTCTGTCATACTTCTTGGCTCCTATGAGTGCTTGTGCGAGGGAGAAAAGAGGGCTCAAAACCGGTTGGCCCAGGGAGAAACTCACCGGTTTAATGGATCCAAAGAACCCCGATTGAACCAGGACTCAAGCATTGAACCAACCTAATCAACATCTGAACCAACCCACTAAGTGAGCAAGATGCGTGCCTAATGGCATTTTCTTAACTGCCTAATCGATCATATGATTTGCTATTTTCCATATTAAGGTATTTTTGCTCCTCTCTACTCAGAAAATCAGTAAAACACTCAGATCTTGTTTTAATAGTAGAAAATGCATACTAGCTCCAAATAATTCGAGTAAATAGTCAATTTTAATCATAAAAACTCAGTAAACCCATTAAAAATACTATTAATGCCTAATTCTTGATATATTTTACTGATATCCCTAATTATTGATCCTTTGCTTATACTTTGGTCTAAATGACTCTATTTGTGATTAATCTTGACTAAACACTAAAAACCCTAATTCATGACTCTAATGTTCATATTGAGACTCTAAAATCATACTTGACCCATTAATGATCTAGATCTATATTTGTTGACTTGATTTAATCTCGAATATGATGATGACATCTTAATATTATGATTGGCCTGAATCTTGTGGAATATTATGATCTATTCACCTAAAACTTGATCTCTGATTTACTCATTATACTAATCAGAACTTGATCTAACCTTGAACGCCAATGATGCTAAGTATCATGATGATGATCTAGAAACTTGATTACGACTTGAATATCGATCATGAAAACCAGGGTCAATACATATGATCCTATAAAACCTAGGTAAGTCATTCACACTTGAAATACATGACACTTGAAATAATATTGGACATGTTGAAATATTGGTTGATTATAAGTGAATGACCCAACCCTAAGGTTGACATAGGAAAAGTGTAACCCTAATCTTGAACATTGAAACATGATTTCCAAATGTCATGTTCTTGACCCTTGATCCAATCTTGATGATTTAGGATCTGACTCAAAGGGTTGACCTACTGATTTGGATATTGATTATACTCAAAATCTTCGATGAAATGTACACTATTATATAACTCCTTGATTGTATTGAATATACTTTATGTATCTCTTGAATGTATACTTGGCTACTTACTTGGATGAGCTATTGTTCCCTATGACTAGTCTTCTATTTTTCTATACTATATTTTGAAAACATAAAAACATAAATTGCATGCCCATTATGACTGCCCGTATATTGATAATGATGATGATATTGATAATACTGATGATGTTGATAATGTTGATATTGAGTGCAACAACCCCCTCATTTGGAGGTGGGACTTGTACATTGGCCAACTATTTCCTATGGTGAGAAGGATCTTAGTGACCTTCCCCATCGCGTTGGGGTAACATACCCACACAAAATATATAAGCATGCTTATTTGATTTTAGCATAATGGGAACTCGTAATAAAAATTGAATCGTTAAATAACAAACATTTTGTTGAATGATATTGGTTTTGGAAATCCTTTGTTATTATTTTGAATATAAGTCCTGCCAAGTATACTCTTTTTCTTATAAACTATTTTACTTGATTTTGATAGTGTACCGTGCAATTGCATGATTGTGTCTTGATTTTAGGCAATACAATTGGAACACTGATTAAGATCGCTTCCTCACTCTACATACTCTGATGACAAAGACAAATTAGATATATCTCCATATTGGGTTAGTTTGTTCTTTATTTATCTAGTTTTTGAGTTATAATTTCTTATTGTATATGCCAGTGTGTTAGATCCTATCGGTCCACTCAGGGATGGGCACTTCAATCCTTTTTCTACTGTCTAGGCAGTAGGATTGGGATTGGGGTAAGAACGGTTCTGTGACAACAACCGTAGTTTGAATTACGAACCATAGACTGAGAAGTTGTCCATGAATACCTCCATAATTTCCTCTATCAAATCAGAAAATATAGCCAAAATAAAACTTTTGAAAGGTGGTTGGGGCATTGCACTAACCAAAGGGCTTACAACGAAATGCATATCTCCCACAAAGACAAGTGAAAGTGGTATTTTACTGGTCACCATGGTGGATAGGTACATGATAGAAACTTGAGTACACATCTAGGTAGAAAAAGTGTGAATGATGCACCAATCTTTCTAGAACTTGGTCAATGAACAGGAGAGGAAAATGATCCTTGCATGTTGTTGCGTTCAATGCCATGTAGTTGATGCACATACGCCAACCCAATCACTATGCAAGAGGCCAGGTTTTGCCATCACTGTGCTTAACCACCATCATCCCTCCCTTCTTGGGGACCACATGTACTAGTCTTACCTAGATATTGTTGCTAATGGCATACATGATACCAACATCTATTAGCTTAATGACTTCATTGCGCACCACCTCGCACATTTTGTCATTCAGTTTCCTTTGACCTTGTACATGTGGTTTAGCAACTTCTTCAAGGTTCATTCTATACATGCATACAGTTGGGATGAGACCCTTGATATCATCTATATAGTATCCAATGGCTTTTCTTCAAATCTTGAGTTTAGACAGAAGTTGTTGTTGCTGGTTAGAAAATAATTGTGCATTGATTATCATTGGATTTTGCTTGAACCATCAAGAAACTCATACTTCAAACACTAAGGTAGTGGTTTGAACTCTGGAGAAGTCTTTGGAGCAAGAATGTCTTTTGATTCTCACTGAAGAGAAACTTACTTGGTAGTTTTGATAGAATCTTGAAATTCTTATTCTTCTACAACTTCTAAATAAGCCAAAATTTCCTTCATTTCAGGATCTTTAACTACAAAAAAAAAATTTAGCGAAAACCCCAAAATTTGTAGCCAAAAGCTTTGGCTACAATTATCCTTACATTTATAATATATAGCTAATACCCGTGTAGCTAATTGTTTAGGCTACATTTTTCAAACTTGTAGTTAGTTATGCCTCTGGCTACAAATTCATATGTAACCCTAATTGTAGGTAAAAATGTCCTTACACATAAAAATGTAGTTTCCATTGTAGCCCAATGTATGGCTACAATTCAATTTGTACCTATAATATGTAGGGAGAGATGACATTGGTTTCAATTGTATTTGTAGTTCATGTATAGCAAAAATTAGCACTTGCTACACATGTAATTATAGCTAGTGTGTAGTGAAAGACACCATGTACTATACATACATATGTAGTGAGAGACATTATGTATCCAGTCAGTCGCTTGCCAATATAGAGGGGTTTTCAATAAGAAAACAGATTAATGTTAATCAAGATTGAGTTATGCTTACAATTTCAACAATGATACTTTTATTTATATTTGAACAATGAGTACACATGGGGAGGACATTAACTTGGCCCCTGTTTTACAATATGCATGGGAAAAAGACACATGTATACAATATGTTCTTCTGACTACATCTATCCACTGCAGACTCTATATGCCACATGATCATGCACATCTTCTTGTATCTTGATTTTTCTTTTATATTTATTCCACCACTTGTATTATCCTTTTCTGGCCGCCTCCCTTTGTTGTAGAAGTTTCTCTATAAGCCTTTGATATTCACAAAGAATCAACATCAACTTCAAAGCATACAAGGCATCATATTGTCCTTTGAGCAAAGCACACTGAAAGATACAAAATAAGCTTCAATTCAACAATCAAATAGTTTGGTATTATGTATTAATTCAGCTATAAACTATACAAAGTCATACCCCAGAGAGAACTATGATGGAATTTAAGTTCATCTACTCAACATTGCGTGTAAATATACCATAATGAATGACTAGTCTCTTCAATCCCAACAGCAACCCCCTTTATTCATGAAGAGCATAGCAAAGAATAATGTACTCTCTTCAATGAAGAGACTGTGCAACCAACCATTGCTACATTAAAGAGCACCTGAAAAGAAATGAATAGGCAGTGTTTCAGCAATGACAATGTAAAAACTCTAGCCAACAGAGCTGAATGCAGGCAAGTTAATTGTTGGCACAATGCAACTATGGCACAACTCACAGTTACAATAAAAAAATCCATTATTGATTGCTAGTAAAAGCTAAATTTGAGACATATGCAGATTGCTAGTTATGTCTTGCAGTAGACATATGAAGATTTTGTAGTTTTTAGAATCACATTCCAGAGCATACCTAGTATCTTAGGGGCCATGGAACAAAATATGGCATCTTACCTTAGAAAATATATATTAGAAGGAATTTGAGTTGCCTTAGTATTCAGTATGCCCCATGTTAGAACAACATGAGAACGAATGTATCATAGGTGTTGATTCTATGTAGTGCAATCAGATTGTTTACTACATATACCGAGCTCTTGAGGATCATATATTGTCATCTAAAATGATGGTATTATTTTGCAAATTTGACATTGACCACACTTGATGGAAGAGAGAGAGGAGTGATCCTAGGGTTCGTCTGCCCTTAGAGAGACCCAAAGTGAAGTTTGAGGCTCCCTCAACCTACCCCTAGTGGCCAAAGATCATTTGAAGCAAAGATGTCCAATAAAATCCAAAGAACATAGTCAAAGTGCTGATCCAGGACCCAACACGGTCGTGGTCCCACAAAATGGCCATGTTAGGTCACTTACAAATCAACATAACAACCTCCAAGTCAAGCAGAGAGCAACACAGTCGTGCAGAACATAACGGTTGTGCCAATGACAGCCACCACAGTCGTGCACCACAAAATGGTCATGCTACAGCAGACTAGAACGGTCGTGCAACATCACCACGACCAACTTCACCTAGCCCACCACGGTCGTGGTGCCCTGACACCACCATGGTCGTGCTGATCACAACGGCCGTGGCCATTTCAGCCCAAAATTGACCAAAACCATGTTAACTTTTATGGAATAAACCCACGACCGTACCCCTCCACCACGGCTGTGGTCTGCCCTACCTACCACGACCGTGGTGACCTACCATGGCCGTGCTACTCACAAAACCCACCTAGTTTTCTTCTAACTATTTAGATGTACACATCAACCCAAAACCTTCTACAGAAACATAAGGATCCTCAACATAAGCAATATAAAATAGAGGGACAAATACAAGTAGAGTAAAGGGCTGAGATGAAGTCTTGGGTGAAGAAGTCAGATTACATGGAATTTAAGTTAAAAAAAGAAATGTTCCTACTATGATCTTGATAATAGGGAAACTCTAAATGCATGAGAGAAGTTATCCTCTCTTGGATTCAATGATCACTTAACACTAGTTTTATCGTCATTGGACTTAACTGCTCAATAGGGGAAATAAGTTATAATTATGCATGAGTTCAACTTGATGCTAAACGCATTCAGGTGAGTATCAGGATGACAAAAAGACTCAAGCAATGCAGATTGGCTGAGAGAGACATAATTCTAGAGTTCCACTCAAAGTGAAGGTTAATCTAAAATCAAAATATAATACAATATGTTGTAGATTACAAACCATTCTTTCTGACCATTCCTATTGGAGATGAATATAAAACAACTCAGGTTTATTGTCATCCACACATTTCAAACTCGTGCCATGAATTGCAGAAATAAAACATACCTGACCCACAAGGGTGTGGTTCAGTATTTAATTGAACTAGGAGGTAGCTCAAATGTCTAACATTCAATTCCAGCTACTTTGCAATATGATCTAATTTTCTTCTTGATTTGAGCTCCAGTGGATTTCACTATCCCTTGATTACCTACCCCACTCATGTTGGGATTCTGCAGGGTTACAGGGTTATCTTCGGGCAGCAGGTTCTTCTTCCTACAAAAATTCATGATAGATATCATGACAACAAAAAATATGGATTGTAGATCTAACTCTTTTCAATAGTAGAAAATAGAGGATAAGAATCTTAAAAAAACTCAGTAGCCAGATCTGTCAATCAAAAATGTTATTGGTGGTCAACCACTAGAGTAACCATTATGTGTTCCAGAGCTTGTAAAAGAAATGATTGTAAACATTAGAGACACAATAGAGATATGGGTGGGAAGGGATGAAGATTTAGGTTTGATTATATCTTTTCTTTCTATGTGACCCCCCTTCTTATCTCTGTTTTATCCTGCTCATGTAATCAAAGTAAGCTAAATGGTTGGCAGACTGTTTGTGTCTGCAAGACTAGGGAGATTAGTTTGTAATCTCCAACCATAATTTACATGTTGTACAACTACAAAGGGATAAATAAAAACAAGGAGTAACATGAATTTGGATTAAAAAAAGGACTGATGCCTTAGTAGTTTTACAGCTGAGTATATGCTCTTGGCACGCCAACTTAAAACTAGTTGTCTGCAACTCCGTACAAAAGCAGACATTTAGTTCAAATTAGTAGACATGAGTAGTTAGATACCAAACATTAAGAGGAAGTCATCTATACTGGATACACATACTTGCCAAAAGATATGCATACTCACCAACCACCTATTATAGGCCAAATCTTGTTCATCACCTGTGTAGTTATTCATCACTAGAACAGCTACATCCCTAAAGAAAATAGGGTCATAAACAAAGCAAAATGAATGAACTCATTCGAAATTTGGTGATTTTAGCAATGCACAAACTCACGAAGCAACATCATCATATACAAGGCCAAATCTTGTAAAGAAGAGGAAGGGGAGGTCCTTGGCTTCCACACAAGTTGTACAAGTACCATTAAGATATATATATCTAAAATAGGGGTGTTAGACAATGGAGAAAAGTCAAAGGAAAGTAATTTAGTTCAGTGAAATACCAAGCATCAAATTAGGCCAAGAATACATGTAGTTTACTCAATTTTGAGTTGGTGTTGGTCACAACCTCCTCAAGAAGTGGACCAAGGATTGGGATTTCCAACATGTCCTTTCTGGCTTCCCAAACTTGTCATCACATCAAAACCTTCGACTAGAACTATCCATGCTGACAGCTTAGTTAGGATACAATTGAAAGAGAATGAACAATCATGTAGATGAAATATCAGTTATTAAGAATGTAAGCATAACTGTGTTGAGAAAAGCATGGTGCATTCTAATTGCCCTTTCTTCCCAAAAGGCCAAGGCATGATAAAAAAAATACTATTGCACATTCCTACTGCACATTAACATAACAATTACGCAGTAGCATTGATCCCCTTTTCACAAGCTGAAATGATTAAGAAAAATTAAAGTAAGATCCATCACCAAAAGCAGAGGACCAGTAGCAGCAACTAATACTAACATGAAGAAATCACTGCATGCAACTATGATTCTTGAGACCAGAAAATCCCAGCTGCATACAAGATATATTAGCAAAGTTAGAGTTGTACAACTTCAAGATTCAAGAAAATGTTATTTTGAATGTGCCTAGGTAGACCAAACACCAACTAATTTTAAATCTATATAACTAAAGGAAAATGGCAGAACAATGCATGCTCATTGGGTTATTATGGGCATAAGGTAAAAATGTTAAAGAATGGGCACATCTTGCAGTATACTCTTGTATGTATCCATTCCAAATGGTTTGAGACCAACAGTAGCCTGGTGTAAATTCAAACAAAATTTCAAATATTCTTTCAGATTTACTTTCTCATGTATATATATAATTAACAAAGACAACACTTGCATGAGAAGGTGATAATGATATAATGTAGTTACCCCAACCCTGAAAGGGGTTGAACTTCTCAAGTATGAAGGAAGAACCCTCTCAGCCTTTTTGATAAGATCACTAAGTAAATTTGCAGCATTCTTTGGATGACTAGCATTCTTCGTAAGAAATAAGATTGCAGATCATGGAAATCATTCACTTAGCTCATTCAAATGAAACATAGCATTCTACGATCAAGAAGTGCACAAAACAAAACAAAAAATCCAAAGTACATGCAATTTGAGACCTTTAAATCATACACCCGGGCATTTTCAGTTCCATCCAAGCATTCCAGCAACAAGTTAGCCATCTGAAGAATGAACAACTTGTTTCCAAAAGTAGCTTAAACCCATAACCAAGCAACCAGTAGTCTAAATCTAATTAATAGAAGCTAATGCATTACAATCATATCCAACTCTTAACTAAAAATTCTCCAAACTCTGTTTGAGACTATATTAATTTCCTCATAAACAACTTTATTTCTCAAATTCCACACATGATAGAATAGTAGTTGAGTTATGGCATGGTGAATCTTACACAACACTAACTTACCATATTTAACAAGTGGATAGAATGGGCTAGAGAGGGGAGAGCGGTCAATAGACGAGACAAGAGGCAGGGGATCTCCTAGTTTCCTGCCTGGAGATGAACATGGGCTTCAGGCTCAAGGCCTTCCAGTAGCCAGGCGGCTGTCGGCCGTCTGGCTTGGGCGGATGGTGGCTGGGGGGGAGGTCGGGTGCGCAGAGCAGGCGTCATTTCCGTTTGTTGGTCGGTCGGGTTGTGAGCATGCGGAGACGATGTGATGTTCATTGGCCGGTTGGACTGTGAGCAGGCGAAGACAATGCACCGTTCATTGGCCAGTTAGGGTGTGAGCAGGCACAAACGGTGTGATGTCTGTTCCTGTCCGATCGGGTGAGGGAGACCCAGCCGCTTGGCTTGGGCAGACAACAGCTGGGGTGGGAGGAGGTAGATGGAGGCCGGCATGTGAGGGGGAAGATGACGGCCAGCGTGGGAGGGGGCGGACAACTTTGAAGAAGACAGTAGGGGCGCCGAGAAGAGAGCAGGAGCGGAGGGCGCACGATAAACTAACGATAGATTGGGAGAGTCGCATGTGGGGTCGGGAGCTGGGGGTGTTTAACCATCTGTACGCTGAGACAGTAGGGGGGACTATCTCCTTACAAAATTTTTTTAATACAATTAAATTTGTAGCTACATCTTATTTATTGAGGTGGCTACAATGATTTACCTTACACAAATATATTTTATAAGTAAAAATAGCTCTCGCTACATATATATTAAATGTAACTGAAGTAATCATAGCTAAATCATCATTTTTTCGTAGTGTAAGTTTCAAATTTGGTCCAATTTGGACACTAGTTGAGCAAGTTATGCAATTTTATGCACATTTTGGACTTTTCTGCAATTTACCCAATTGAGATGTTTTCTTTGCAATTTATCACTTCCATTACGTTACTTGGATATTCTATCATCATTCTTGATCTTTTTGAGACATGGGGCACCTATTTAAACCTTGGTTTGAAGGTGCTTTCTCCAAGGGTTATATTAGGGTTTACCCCTTCATGGATGAGCTACCTTTAGTAGCTATCAACTAATGGGTTGTTTGTTTTGCTTGGAAATTCAAGAAACGAGGGATAAGCATGTCTCTATGGATGGTGTGGGATCTTCTTGTGTGTGTGCTTATATATTCTTAATAGTTTAAGTCTATGGACACTTGGAAAGATACTAGAACTTCAACTTTTTCTTTTTCTTTATCTTAAAATTTCATATACTTATCCCTAAGCACCAAAACGAGCCATTTTCTCTCCACCACCTCCCTCCTCCCAACCTCGTTCGCCCTCTGTTCTTTTGTGAATTTTCCTATCCAAGGAAGAAAAAAGTGGGGTCCTTCTTGGAAAAAGGATCTAGGGTTGCAATTGACTTCCTTTTTTGGTTTAAAAAGCTTCCTTCTAGTGATCTTGACCTAAAAGAGTAAGAATCCCCTTCTTTCCTCCATTTATTTCTTTTTTATCCTTCCTCCTACCTTTCTCCAGGTTGGAACTTTGCTGTTCCATGGTATAAATTGCTCTAAAGCTCTAAAATCCTACCTTTCTTGCTCCTTATGGTTATGGTTTGCTCATTTGATGACGAAAGGTGCTAGATGGACGAGTTTACAACTTATGATTGGATTTCCTACCCTACCTGCTCAAGTTTTCTTCTATTTGGGATTTCATATTCTCATTATAGGCAAGTTTTATAACTTGCTCTACGTTTATTGCTTACCATAAGCTTGCTAGCTCATGTTCTTGCTTGAAAATGATGATCCATGCACTAACAAGCTATGCTTGACTTGGATTTCGATGTTTATAATGCTCCCTATTCTGATTTCAGTTCTAGATGAACCTGTGATCATGTGTATGTTATTCCTAAGGTATAATATGCTTGTATCATGTTGGTTTGACAACCTATGATGCTAAGCACCTATCAACCAATGGTCAATTTTAGTGTTTTAAGCTGATTTCTTTTATAAACCACGACCTGATGATGGTACCATTGCAAAAACCCTATGGTGTTGTCTTCATGACAATTGATGGTCGAGATCAAAGGTGTCATATTATGGTGACAACCTATGGTCACCCCTTTAGGTCAGGTTTTGGATCAATTAGAAGTTTAATGATCAACCATTAATTACCCTAATAATGTTATCAATCAATGATGACATTAGCTTAATATTTGATGTTGATTAATGAATATAGTGTTAATATGACAACCTATGGTGACTTAATGGTCACTAACAATGGTGTATCAGATCTCCAAAATCTATGGTGAGTTAATCATATAGTTGTAGCATCAATTAAGCCTTAGATCAATGGTTTCTTGGGTCACTTGATGCAATGGTCGAACCTATATTGTAATTGATGGTTTTAACATATGAACTTGACCCAATGGTCAAGATATAATGTTTATTCCTCCAATAAAGTGGAATGATGGATAATGTAATATTTTGTTCCTAATAATGTGATTTAGATGGTTTCCTTTATATGATCAACTTAAGGAACTTACTTATTGATAATGGATGGCTTGTATTAACTGAACAGTCGATTGTGGGTTTTACCCTACTCTCAATGGAATTTTTTGTGTTGTTAATCAAGGGATGTCTAGGGTTATATAGTGACTCTTTCTAGAGAACAAATCAAGGACTTCATAGCTAATTTATCCAAGGTGTTTACTTATGTAAACAACCAATGGTGTTACCTTATAAACATCCAATGATTCTGGGTGACATTGTGGTATGGTGATATTAGTTGAATGATGATGGAACAAATGGAGGGTTACCCTTAATAAGTTAGTCTTACCTATTCACTCATATTAATAGAAGGGATGATAATCATATTGTGTTGATATGTAAACCTAATGAGGTATAACTTGTTATACATAGATTTAATATAACTAAATATTTGGTAATTGGGTATGAATAGTCCTTGAATGACTAATACAATCATGGAATATTCTGTTACTATTGTTGAAACCATAGTATGCTATAACCCGATGGTTACATCTTGAGTTATGTGTGGGTTCATGCTTGATAATAGTATGGAATGTGATGGTGATGTTTCACCTTATGCATCCATGATCCAATGGGGATGTCGTGAGTTAGGGTTTGGGTATAAGTACTGATTAGTAATATTGATATAATTTATCATGTTGAACCTAACTCTAATGCAAATAGATAAATATGAGTATTCATGTTTAAAATTCTTATATGATGTAATGATGGTGGGATAACCTCCTTAATATGATCATAACCTTAATATGTTAATTGGTGGTTATAATATCCACATGTTGATACTTTTTTATGCTAAACATGTGCATTATGAATATGATGAGGGTTAATCATATCTAGATTCGTTGCATGTTGATGTAATAAAGGAATGTTCTTAACGTTAATATAAACCTACTATGATTGTTTATGAATATATCCTAAATCATTAATGCAATATTGTGTTGATCTAGTGTATTATATGTAAGTGATGTTGTTAAGCCTTGTTATAAGGCATGCAAAGATAATGATGATCTTGTAGGGAATAGTATGATGGTCTTAATGACCTTTGGGCATGGTTGATCCCTGAATGAGGCATAATCCTCTAGTGTTGATAAGGGTTAATACCCTATGATATTGTGAAAAGGATTTATATTTTGTGATAGTATGATGGTCTTAATGACCTTCGGGCATGGTTGAGCCCTGAATGAGGTGTAATCATCTTATGTTGATAAGGGTTGATACCATGTGATATTGTGAAAAAGATTATTATCTTGTGATAGTATGATGACTAGTGTGGTCTCATGAATGACAAGTGAATAGTACCATGTGATGATGATATGAGAAATTATGTTTCACACATTTTATATCTTTTAAAAGTTGTGATATTTATATGCTTGCTAGAAGTGAATTAGGGTTTGTATGTCCACTTGTTTGATGTAGCCTTAATTCACCCAATTAGCATAACTAATCAAGTGAAACTCTAATCATGTAGTGCCATGTTTCATAATTCCATATGAGTGTCAGAATTTACCAGATGGTGAAACGAGTATTCCTAAGGGAAACTCGGATCACATAATGTTGAGTATGTGGGGGTGGCAAGTTGAGGATATATCCTTGTCATCCACAATGTAGATTGTAGAGGTTGGCTATGGTCATGCCTCATACATCTGATGTGATTGAGAATGGCTGCAGTCGTGTCTCGGTGATTATATATCTTACAAGATTGGAGGACAACTGCGGTTGTACCTCTGATGGTAGGGCATGTGTACCCACCTCCTTTCACTAGTGTCATGACATGTACCAAGGACAGACTAGGATGTTAGAAGCTTGACCTTATGTGTCGCAGTGGCGGACTCGTACTGACTGGTGGTGGAGAACATATTAGGAGTTTGACTCTTCCTAGATCTTATATGGCACTGATTTCGACTTAGCAGTGGTCTATTGGATTTTGAGTGGTATCCTCAAATTCCTCAGGGCATAATAAAAGATATAATACAGCCGTATAGCATATCTTTTTAGGGTTATACATGACACTTCACATTGGATGATAACCCTTGTTTGTTCTCTTTACATGAAGATGGTGCTTAGTGCAATTAAGAGATAGTATTTATACTTATGTTGTGGATATGCATAAGATTGTAAATGTGTACATATAGTAGTCATGATTATGTTGATATCTATACTTCTACTGCTTATTATAATTAGGATGCTAGCTATATCATGTTGTTTGTTATGTTTAGCATGCTATCCATGTCTCTATAATTAGAAATACATATACTGCTAATCATGCTTATGCAAATACTCATGCTTATGTTGATAGCTCTTCTTATGATATTGATATGTTCAAATTGTTAGACATGCTAATGTTGTTAGATATGCTTATGATGCTAGACTTATTCATGTTAATAGAGATAATATGCTACTAGACTTGCTTATGCTATTTATGCATATGCTATTGAATCTATGATACGGTTAATAAGGAAAATGATGATAGTCAGCTTGATGATGATAATTGTTATCAACTCCTTTATGTATTGTGTTAATCATCAGTGTTGCTGAGCCTATTTGTTATATATGATTATACTTCTTAAATTGTCTCATTACCTAAAATGTTGTAATCAATAAGCGTTGTTGGAGGTTATATCTCTTACTGGGACATGGGTCTCACCCTTGTGGTTCACCACATTTCTTTAGGTAATCAGAAGTGATGAAAACAAACATATGGCAGCAAAGAGGAGCTATAGTAATGAATCTTTGAGAAAGTTGATTAGATTTCTAGTGTGTCCTAGAGTCATCCCTGTACTCTCAGGTCCGGGCGAGAAAAAGTTTGTATATGGTGTTTCAAATGAATAGGACTTTTGCTAGCATATTAGTGCTTGTTTGTGTGGCATATATGAATATTGTTCTCTTGTGTATATATTGGGTGGATAAGATGATAGAATAATTTGTATCAAATTCTTGGCATAGTATGGATATAAGAAAGATGTTGGGCTCTTATGCAAATGTTTTTGAGCGGGTGTTGACGTTGAAATTGGTTTTAATTTACCCATATATTTGGGTATGTGATTAATTAGTGATTGATTGTGTTTTATGTTTTGAGTAATCTCATTTAGTGTAATAGGTTCTCACAAGTTGGTATCATAGCTTTAGGTTCGCTGAGTCTACAAGGACACTAGGACTTAGGAATAGGATGATGTCAAAATTAGGAATATAACATAAAAATATGATGTATACTGCCTAATCTCAGTATTTGGGTGCCCTGGCTAGGTATTCAATTATTGAATAAAAGGTAAGTATGGAACTCTTAGATTGTTATCTTTCTGATAACTCTGATCAAGTAGTCATTTTGAGACAATTTAAAGAGCATAATGAATAAGAAATCATGGTATGAATATCTCAATCCTACCTTAAAGAAGATGAGAATTGCATCATAATCTATCAAAACTTGAATGTTTGGTAACTATAAGAGAAAGATACAACACCATGAAATCTAAATCTGAATACAAATTAGAAAAAGAGGAGTTCTTAAAGATGTGATTCAAGAAGAGAATAAATTAAAAGACAAATAAGTCTATTCTTATAAAGTGATTCAAGATATGAAATCCATATAAGATGGAGAGAACTCCAATGATAAGTATAAAATGAGAAAATAAATGGGAACAATGACAAAGGAATAAGGTAAAACCTGAGTTAATCTCAGATCGACCTATGTGTGTAAGAAAGTGTTAATGTAAAATAAGCATGGTGTGTGAAAGAAATTAAGGTAGATGATCCATGTTTAATGAAGAAAATGTGGAATATGATGATTTACCTATTGATAAGTGGCTGAAATATATAATAAAATAAGAGAACATACCCAAGTGTGATAAATAATCATCAAGGAAGGAGTAATGAGATATGTTAATCATGATGATTCCTATGCTAATGGGAAGGAACCCAAAATCAAAAGGGTAAAATGATACATAAGAAGTTGTAACTTCCATAATGAAAATAGAATTGGTTACCTTTTTGCTAGTGACCCTTGAACAATGTTACTATGATGTGGGAAGTGTATTTCCCTTTGTGTCTTTCCTTTCTAGGGTACATCTTTCAAGTGGATCATTTCTACTTGGTATGTGTGGATTCGTTGTAAACATGAAGGTGGATAGCTTATTATAGCATAAGGTTGTTTGGACTATGGTTCCAAGATCATAAAGTTTGTGATGATTTTGCTTTTGATCCTTCCAATAATTAGGAAAACTCCTCTTATATGTCTTGATATTTGTTATGTTGGTAAAAGTGGATGAGATAATGATGTGAGTTCCGTATAGCACATGAGGTGGATACCAAGGTAATGAATCCTAGTATCCAAGATGTATCAACTGTATGAGAAATATGTGAAGGTTGGAGATGTCTATTAAATGAATATTCTAAGTATTCCTCTCCCATAGAGAGAGAGAGAGAGAGAGAGAGTTGATGATGATCCTATAAATGTTGTTTGGAAGGAAAAACAAAAGTGATTCTATAAAGTTGTGTATGGTTCAATGATAACTGGGCAAGACCATTATCAAGGATATATGGTTGTTGGTCAATAGATATGTGATACAATGTTCCTTTAAGATAAACCTATGGTCAAGTATCAATGCATAAGAGTTATATTAGATGACATAATTCACATGACCATGATGAGTTTAGAGTTATGTCCTTTAGACAAACCAATGTACAAATAGAATTTATGAATAGGAGGAACAGAGTGTTCCAGTCATGTCATACAAGTTATGTCAAGCTTTGAATGATGACATGTCAAAGTATTTCAAATATGGTCAAAAATATGATCAATATTTCTTCAAAAACCTTAGGTTTTCTGAATCGACAATAGCTATGAGACAAGTTGAACAAGAGTGAGATGGGATTGATTAAATTTCTTTATGGGATCATGATATGTCTTCTAAGTAGGTTGTGTAAATCCTAGTAAGGTGAACATAGTGTTGTTGTTTCATCCCTAACAAGGTTTACTAGGAATGATGTTTTTTTGTATGGAATGACAGGTGCCAGTTTCAACATTTCTTTTGATGCTGAAAAAGAACTGACAAGAGTTCTAGTGTCAGTGTATTAAAAAAAGGATGAATACATTGCCTTTTTTGATGCTCCAAGGAATGGTGTGGGACACATTCCATGATTGGTAAAAAGCTAGAAAGTATGACTTTTGAGTAATGTGTTTATACATTAGATATAATTGTAGGATGATATCTATATTTTAAAGTTGAACATTACTACTAGAGTTGTACATATGACACAACAAGTTTCTACATTCCATATTGACAATGTCTTCTTAGGTGGGGGTTTTTGTGATGACCCAAGATGAGATATGTATGAATGATGTGACATCACCATGATATGTAAGTAACCATGTGAAGGTAATAGGATGAGGTGCAAAGAAAATACCCATCTTTTTTACCTTGGATTTCAGGGGCGAAATCCCTGTTAGGGGTTTATAGTTGTAAGGCCCCTAAACTTGCTTTATGAGTTGAATAAGCATAATTACCATAATTGAATTCTTATAACACTAATATAACCTTTTTATATTCTTTGAAATCATAAGACAAGCTTAAGTTTCAAATTTGGTCCAATTTGGACACTGGTTGAGCAAGTTATGCAATTTTATGCACATTTGAACTTTTATACAATTTACCCAATTGAGAGGTTTTCTTTGAAATTTATCACTTGCATTATGTTCCTTGGATATTCTATCATCATACTTGATCTTGTTGAGACATGGGGCACCTATTTAAACCTTAGTTTGAAGGTGTTTTCTCCAAGGGTATTTTAGGGTTTACCCCTTCATGGATGAGCTACCTTTAGTAGCTATCAACTAATGAGTTATTTGTTTTGCTTTGAAATTCAAGAAACGAGGGATAATAATGTATATATATATGGTGGGGGAGCTTCTTGTGTGTGTGCTTGTATATTATTAATAGTTTAAGGCTATGGACAATTGGAAAGATACTAAAAGTTCAACTTTTTCTTTTTCTTTATATTAAAGTTTCATATACTTATCCCTAAGCACCAAAATGAGCCATTTGCTCTCCACCACCTCCCTCCTTCTCCCAACCTCGTTGTCCCTCTTTTTTTCTACAAATTTTCCTGTCCAAGGAAGAAGAAAGTGGGGACCTTCTTGGAAAAAGGATCTAGGGTTGCAATTGACTTCCTTTTTGGGTTTAAAAAGCTTCCTTCTAGTGATCTTGACCTAAAAGAGTAAGAATCCCCTTCTTTCCTCCATTTATTTCTTTTTTTATTCTTCCTCCTACCTTTCTCCAGTCAGAACCTTGTTGTTTCATGGTAGAAATTTCTCTAAAGCTCTAAAACCCTACCTTTCTTGCTCCTTATGCTTAGGGTTTGCTCATTTGATGAAGAAAGGTGCTAGATGGATGAGTTTACAACTTATGATTGGATTTCCTACCCTACCTGCTTGAGTTTTCTTCTATTTGGGATTTCATCTTCTCATTATAGGCAATTTATATAACTTGCTCCATGTTTATTTCTTACCATAAGCTTGCTAGCTCATGTTCTTGCTTGAAAATGATGATCCATGCACTAAAAAGTTATGTTTGACTTGGATTTTGATTTTTATAATGTTTCCTGTTCTGATTTCAGTTCTAGATGAACCTGTAATCATTTTTACATTATTCCTAAGGTATAATATGACTTGGATCAAGTTGGTTTGACAACCTATGGTGCTAAGCACCTATCAACCAATGGTCAATTTTAGGGTTTTAAGCTGATTTCTTTTATAAACCCATGACCCGATGATGGTACCATTGCAGCAACCCTATGGTGTTGTCTTCATGACAACTGATGGTCGAGATCAAAGGTGTCATATGATGGTGACAACCTATGGTCACCCCCTTAGGTCAGGTTTTGGATCAATTAGAAGTTTAATGATCAACCATTAAGTACCCTAATAATGTTATCAATCAATGATGGCATTAGCTTAATATTTGATGTTGATTAATTAATATAGTGTTAATCTAACAACCTATGGTGACTTAATGGTCACTAATTATTGTGTATAAGATCTCAAAAATCTATGGTGATTTAATCATATAGTTGTAACATCAATTAAGCTTTAGACCAATGGTTTCTTGGGCCACTTAATGCAATGGTCGAACCTATATTGTAATTGATGGTTTTAACATATGAACTTGACCCAATGGTCAAGATATAATGTTTATTCCTCCAATAAATTGGAATGATGGTTAATGTAATATGTTGGTCCTAATAATATGATTTATATGGTTTCCTTTATATGATTAACTTAAGGAGCTTACTTGTTGACAATGGATGGCTTGTTTTAACTGAACTGTCGATTGTGGGTTTTACCCACCTCTCAATGGAATTTTTTGTGTTGTTAATCAAGGGATGTCTAGGGTTAGATGGTGACTCATTCTAGAGAAAAAATCAAGGACTTCATAGGTGGTTTATCCAAGGTGTTTACTTATGTAAACAACCAATGGTGTTACCTTTTAAACATCCAATGATTCTGGGTGGCATTGTGGTATGGTGATATTGGTTGAATGATGATGGAACAAATGGAGGGTTACCCTTAATAAGGTAGTCTTACCTATTCACTCATATTAATAGAAGGTATGATAATCATATTGTTTTGATATGTAACCCTAATGAGGTATAACTTGTTATACCTAGCTTTAATATAACTAAATGATGGTAATTGGATATGAATAGTCCTTGAATGACTAATACAATCATGGAATACTATGTTACTGTTGTTGAAACCCTAGTATGCTATAACCTTATGGTTACATCTTGATTTATATGTGGGTTCATACTTGAGAATAGTATAGAATGTGATGGTGATGCTTCACCTTATGCAGCCATGATCCAATGGGGATGCCATGAGTTAGGGTTTGGGTATAAGTGTTGATTAGTAACATTGATATAATTTATCATGTTGAACCTAACTCTAATGCAAATAGATAAAGATGAGTATTCATGTTTAAAATTCTTATATGATGGAATGATGGTGGAATAACCTCCTTAATATGATCATAACCTTAATAACTTAATTGGCGGTTATCATAGCTGCATGGTTGATACTTTCTTATGCTAAACATGTGCATTATGAATATGATGAGGGTTAATCATATCTAGATTCCTTGCATGTTGATGCAATAAATGAATGTTCTTAACATTAATATAACCCTGCTATGATTGTTTATGAATATCTCCTAACTCATTAATGCAATATTGTGTTGATCCAGTGTATTATATGTAAGTGGAGTTGTTGAGCCTTATTATAAGGCATGCAAAGATAATGATGATCTTGCAGGGAATAGTATGATGGTCTTAATGACCTTTGGGCATGGTTGATCCCTGAATGAGGTGTAATCCTCTTGTGTTAATAAGGGTTAATACCCTATGATATTGTGAAAAGGATTTATATCATGTGATAGTATGATGGTCTTAATGACCTTTGGGCATGGTTGAGCCCTAAATGAGGTGTAATCCTCTTATGTTGATAATGGTTGATACCCTATGATATTGTGAAAAAGATTATTATGTTGTGATAGTATGATGACTAGTGTGGTCTCATGAATGGCAAGTGAATAGTACCATGTGATGATGAGATGAGAAATTATGTTTCTTGTCAGAAGAACGTATCCTTCATTCTTCAATGATGCGAAGAAAAGTACTCGATTCTCAATTGGGAGAAGTGCCACTTTATGGTATGAGATGGGATAGTCCTAGGACACAAAGTATCTAAGGCATACAATGAAGTAGATAAGAGAAAAATAGAGGCCATTTCCAAGCTTCCACCTCCTTTGTTGATTTCTTCTATTTATAGTTTCTTGGGACACGTACGATACTACTATCATTTTATTAAAGACTTTTCAAAGATTGTGAAACCATTGTATTGATTTATTGTAAAGGACACACTATTTATCTTTGACGAAGATTGTCTGAAGGCCTTTCACACTATCAAGAATTCCCTAACTACCACACCCATTATGCAAGCTCCATATTGGGACCTCCCTTTCGAGCTAATGTGTGATGTTGTGACTATGTTGTTGGATCCATCTTAGGGCAAAAGAAGGACAAGAAACATCATGTCATATATTATGCCAAAAAAACACTTGATGAAGCTCAAGTTTACAACACAACAACAAAGAAGGAAATGTTGGCAATCATCTATGCTTTTGAAAAATTCAGGTCGTATGTTTTAGGTGGAAAAGTGACAATCTATACAGATCATGGAGAAATAATGTATCTCATGCAAAAAAAGAATACTAAGCCTCACCTCCTCAGGTGTGACTTCTTGTTACGTGATTTTGATCATGAAATCATTGAGAAAAAGGGATCTGAGAACATGGTTGTAGATCACCGTTATCGCATAAGGGTTGAAGAGGACAATCTACTCCCTATCAATCAAGACGAATCCTTTTTACTCATTCACTCTCTAGACTAGGTAACACCATGGTATGACAATTTTTGTAATTACCTTTCATTCAAACAGTTGCCCCCTGGCATGACATACAACCAGAAGAAGAATTTCTTTTCATATCTAAAGAACTACTGTTGGGATGACCCACTTTTATTCAGAAATTGTGCTAATAATATCTATCGTTGTTGTGTCGATCATGACGAGGCTCATTCTATTCTATAAAAATGTCACACAACTCCCTATGGAGGACATTTGGGTGCTAAGAAGACTACATTGAAAATTATAAACTCTGGTTTCTATTGGCAGACTATTTTTATGGATTCTCACGCCTATGCCAAACAATGTGAAGCATGCCAACACATTGGGAACATCAAAAAAAGAAATGAGATCTCATTAGCCAAATGGATCGAGGTTGAAATCTTTGATGTTTGGGGTATCGACTTTGTGGGACCATTTCCTCCATCTTCTGAAAAGAAGTACATACTAGTAGCAATTGATTACGTTTCCAAATGGGTGGAACATATACCATCACCCAATTGCGACTCCAAGATAGAATGTGCCTTTTCAAAAAAATTATATTTCTAAGGTTTGGAGTTCTCAGAACCATCATCAATGACAAAGGTTCAGATTTTATATAGAAATAGTTTGTACTTTTGAAGTGGTACTGAGTAAAACATAAGATCTCAACCCCATACCATCCTCAGGCTGCTGGACAAGTAGAAGTCTCTAACATGCAGATCAAATGAATCCTGGATAAAATTGCGGGGAAGTCCAGGGAAGACTGGCCTTTAAGCTCGATTACACTCTTTAGGCATATCGAACTGCTTACATAATGCCCATTCGAACAACTCCTTATCATATTATTTATGGAAAATCTTCCCATCTTCCTCTAGAGTTGGAACATAAAGCTTATTGAGAAATCAAGGCTTTGAGCATGGACACTGACCCCGCAAAAGAAAAGCATTTTCTGCAACTACATTTGCTGGAAGAACTATGTCTACATGCTTATGAGAACACCAAGATCTCTAAAGAATGCACCAAGATTTGGCATGATTCTCACATCCAGTAGAAGGAAATTTTTGAAGGCGACAAGGTTATTTTGTTCAAATCTGCACTCCATCTTTTTCTAGGAAAACTTCATTCTCATTGGTCTATCCCATTCATAGTAATAACTATTTATCCTTCTGGAATGTTGGACATTCACAACGAGAAGTCAGGCACATTTTCAGTCAAAGGTCACTACCTAAAGAGATATTATGAAGATGAAGTTATCACCAATAAGGCAGACATGGAACTACCCGACGCCCTGGATGTTGAATAAGACATCCAAAAGTCAAGCTACACGACTACAAACAAGCTACTTGGGAGGCAATCCAAGCATTTATCTTTCTTTCGCTATCATTCTTTCACATTATTTTATTTGTCTTTGGTTTTTAGTTTTCCTTTACAAAACATTATCCCTTGTAAATGTGTTCCATTAGAATCAACATAGACCATTAATTTTCCAAATGATGATTGGACAATGATCACTTTACTATGACTCATCGACCTAAATTCTGATGTATTTCCATCGACTTCAGTTAAAGAATTTTGATCAATCCATTGAAAGACCAATCGACAAAGCTTTCGACATAGCCGTCGACAACCATGAACTTATCCCGAATATCAATTCTTTTTGAGTTAGGTTGACAGTAGCATAGTTAGTCCGTCAATCTCGTGTAACTTAGCTATCGATGACACATTGACACCTCGATCGATAACACCAAGAGTTGATAAGCTTGTTGACCCCCAAGAGATTGATAGACCTATTGACCTTGGTTTATATAGATGTTAGTATGTCTCATTGATAAGTCACTTGAAAGATTCAGATTTGATATTTGTATACCCGATTATGATTCACCACCATTAACACTCGTCTATAAATGTAAGTGTTGGTATGTGTGCCTAGAGAGCCAATCATATGATGATTGGAATGTGGAATTAGATATCTTATTTGATAATAATAAAGGTAATTTTGTCTATTATGTTTGTCTCAGTCATGAGATGATGACACATACATAGTAGATGTCTAAAGAATGATGTTACTCGATGACATATGTCTTTAGGTTGAGGACCTGAACGATGAATATAATGATGATAAGAGTACATGCATTCTTGTTATGTCGCTAGTCAGATATTACATAAGCAAAATAGACAACAATAATACATAAGACTAGAGTGTGTGTTGAGTGATGACAGAGTCTCATTAATCATGATATGAGATATCAATTCAAGCACACATGTATATGTTAGAGAATAGTATATCAGATAGACCCACCATGAGAAGTGATACATGGAGACCATGGAATGGAATCATCTCTCATAGTGAAAGTGGTGATTGTGGTTCTTAGATCAAAAGTCACTACATTCATCACATGTCATTCATGTATCTTGACATCATCCAACGTAATCCTAAATAAGGGTTGCCATAACGGTGATGATTGGATACACTGTGACATAAGGGGATTGAGTGTGAGTGATGTAGATGGGATTTGTCCCTGCTACAGGAGATTGACATCCTAGGCTTATTGATAAGCGAGATTGATAAATGTACAGCCTTAATGATGTGATTCAATATGTGATATGTGAACTCACATGCATCTCAAAAAATATTCTCTAGTTCAAGGAACATGGATTGAACATTGAGAGGATGATGATTCTATGCCTCGTGTTCAATCCGAATATTAGAGACAAAGGAACTATATGATCATGGTAACACTAATCACGGATTGTAGGTTAAAAATGTTCTCTAAATTTCTGAATCACTTGGGTAAAAATGATGTTTGACTAGGCACCACTCTTTTCTTGTGATGTCATAATTGGTTATGGACATTCACTACCAATGTAATTCTGGACCTATAGGGTCACACACATAGGATGTACTTGGATTAAAGGAGCATATTTATGAATAATATTTTGATTGAATACTAAAGGTGTTTAGGTATTCAATTAAACAACAGATTAACTGATTGAACTCAAAACCATCATGTTCAAGTGTTGAACTGATTGATTGGAGTGTAAGGTTGAACGGAAATTAAATTGGTTGATTTCTACATGAGTCAGGACACCAACCAATCGGCTCATTGGTTGAGACGATCGGCTCATGGTTGATAAGACGACTGGTTCACCTAGTGAACTGATCGCTTCAGTCATGCCAACTGAAGCTTCTGGTGATTTTCCCAATTTATGAGAATTGTTGATTGTTTCACTTGTTTTATTTGATTGGTACATGATTAATGTTGGACATTAATTGGAAATGAATTGCAAATTCAATTGTGATTCAAAAACACTATTAAATGATCAACTCATTGGGTGAACTGATGGGATCGATGTGCTAGCCCACTGGTTCACCTATTGTCAGTTGCAAAGTTCATGAAAATTTCAGACCCTTCTACTCCTGCACAAAATGGAAACATAGACCCTAACCCCTCCTATAAATTGAGGGTACTGGGGGCTTCCTAACACACACAATTGAAAATCATTTGCTCTGAAAATTGTTGTCCTTTCTGGTTGTGGTAGCCAATAGAGAGCCCGAACAAGTCCTACCTGTCAAAGGGAGGGACAACAAGGGAGAGAACAACAGAGAACAAATGTGGGAGAGCATGTCGGTGACAAGTACGTCGATAGAAAGGGACAACTCCTTCGTGTTGGATCTAGTAGCGCGACATGGAGTTCCCAATGGTCCGGGTAGACTACTCTAGACGACGGAGGTTATTATCATCACTTCGAGAAAATCATCAATTGATATCCATGGTGTTGTACCAAGAGGCTGGTGGAGACGATTGTTTGAGTGATGTTGCTACTGAAGGAGTGTGTTGTTGCCTCGAGAAGAAGAAGCACGATGTGATTGTAAAGGTAATGTCGCTGGACTTGCTCCAGGACTAAATATAACCTTGCAAACCTCCCTTCCTAGATACATTCTTATTGATGTGATCTTGTTGTTCTGGAAAATGGGAATTTCAATTTTTTTATTTCTGATGCCTATATCTATGCCCATTTCGCTACATTGGTATCAGAGACACGCCAATTTATGGTGTATCTAGAATTTAATTCGATATGATCAGATTTAGTTTTCATTCTTTTATTGCATATGATGCAAATATTAAAATGATTAATGTACATATCTGATTAAATTCCACATACGGCGCCAAAAACTAATGTATACATACATACATACATACATATATACAGCCGGTAAGGGAATAGCTCGGTTGGCGAATTCCGCTGGTCCCCAATGAAGGGACTCGGGTTCGAAACCACACAGAGAAGCATCTTTTGATTTACCACCCTTCCGGACGTTCGGCCTTCGTCACGGGCATGGGAGAGGGGGAGAGAATGCCTCTCTTTATCACACACACACACACACACACACACACACACACACACACACATATATATATATATATATATATATATATATATAGGTTGTTCATTCGTTGTCCGGCGGGTAGCCAGAATTTTCGCTACCCGCTGGAGTAACTCCGGTCAAAAGAGTAACTATATGGTATGCTGGAGTAACCCGTCTGAATAGCAAGAGTAATTATATGGTATGCTGGAGTAACTCTGAGTGCAAAGAGTAACTGCGCAGAAAATATACAGTCAGTAATATATATGGACGGGTTTTTTTATTTTGGGGGGGCAAATGATATTATTTTTTGATCAATTTTTTTGGAGAGCTAGACAAAATTATCCTCTACAATTGCGAAAAAAAATTAAAAAATATCAAGAAGTGTGAAATATATATATATATATATATATATATATATATATATATATGTGTGTGTGTGTGTGTGTGTGTGTGTGTGTGTGTGTGTGTGTGTGTGTTTGTGTGTGTGTGTGTACATATATACAGTCAGTAATATATATGGACGGGTTTTATGATTTGGGGGGGGGGGCAAATGATATTATTTTTTGATCAAATTTTTTGGAGAGCTAGATAAAATGTTCTTCTACAATTGCGGAAAAAAAATTTAAAAAAATATCAAGAAGTATGAAAAAAAATATCAGGAAGTGTTGTCGGGTAGCTACCCGTTAGTTACCCGCCGGATATTAAAGATAAGCCATATATATATATATATATATATATATATATATATATATATATATATATATATATATATATATATATATATATATATATATATATATATATATATATATATATATATATTCTACTCTACTGAGCACACGAATACTCGTCTCTGTCCTTCATATTGCCTAAACACATCGGGCTTTCACGTCTCCGTCAACCGTATTCCATTCGTCTCTGAAAAAACAAGCAGTTGCCAATGGAAAGTATGTCTCCCTCATTCACACGTTTACTTCCTGGACTCCCATAAATAAACAATAAATACTCATCTCCGTCCTCCATATTGCATAAACTCGTCGGACTCTCACGTCTTCCATAAATTGGTTTATCTCTAAAAAGTAAACAGCCGTCAATGGAAAATATGTCTCCCTCATCCACATGTTCCTAAACATCCTGGACGCTAACAAATAAACAACGAACCATTGGACTCCTCGCTGTTACTTTATCTCAAGTAACAATATCGCTTTTCTGAATATAATTAGCTATTATCTCATCCGTAGAAATCAAATGGCAAGGTAAAATATGTAGTTTTGGGAACAAGATGGCAATGCCATAGTATTTGTCCACCAGTGTTGAGTGCCCCATCAACGGCTTAAACATGCAATAGAACAGCAATACCTGCAATACGGGAGCAACACCTTTTGTTGTTCAAGCACCATGATGACCAACAGAAGAGATCAATCAGTACTCCAACAAACAATTTCTCATGGCGTCTGGAAAAGCTAGACATTGGACATAGGTACATATTTTGGCTTTTCAAAATTTCTGTTAGGAATCTGTTGGGTGATTAATGGTCGACAAATGTGAAGATAGCAATGCCATACATACCCATACTCGTACACCAAGCACCTCGATGTTGATTCTGTGATGGAAAGGATGAAATTTTCGTTCATAGACTTGGTTCCCCACATCCGTGCCTTACAAGCCCAAGAGACGTCTTTAGAACTTGGAGATCCTCCTCTTCACGGTTTGGATGAGGGAGCTTGCTCATAAGCCTTGAACTCTCATCCAGTACGAACATGTCAATCTACAAAGCATTACTGAATATTTGGTTGTCCATCTATTCCGTCCATCATCCATGGAACATTTGATTTGGGCATGGGTACGTCCTGGAAATGTATCTAGAGTAGACTCTTAGAGATAAGATGATATCTAGGAGCTCATGAAGTAGTCAGCATGCACATATTCACGGCAGTGGCGGTGTCACGAGGAATGAAATGAAATTGTCCATGTATTCTTGTGCATGCTTCATTTGGTGACGCTCCAGATGACCTCCTTTGAGTGCAAGTCCCAACATTAAAATCCCCCATGTCTACATCCAAAAGAGGCCCCCGTTCACCCTCAACGTAGTTATAGCCCCCACGTAAAGCCTTCATCATGGAGCGCGGATTTGTTGTTCTCAATATGGAGAGGAGCACGCTGCTCCTTTTGTGATCCACGTTCACTTATTGTGGCCGTTACAATCGGAAGATCAGCATTAAAACGAGTTGCCACATGGCATTTGATGGTGTGAGGAGCAGCCTGCTCCTCATATAACCAGGTACAGCAAATCCTGGGGGTTCATCATGGAGTGTGTTGCTCCTTCCAATCTATCATGTGACCCCTTCTTCCACAACATCCATAAAGTCGTCACTGTGGCACAGTGACATTGTTTATACGTCATCTCTTTCGTAACGTCCTTCAGTTTCAGAAAACATATGAAGTTTTTCAATCATAAATGTGTGTTCTTTATTTTATTGTTGTATATTTTCTAATTTGGACCATTTCTTGTGACATTTAACTGTACTTTAATTCTTTATTTCAATCGATTATTCCAGCATGAAATGATTGAACAGGAATTCTGATTCAGTATTGGACTTCTTGCTCATGTTTTGCAGAGCAACCTCTATGTACAACTGGTTGAACTCTTGGAAGATCCCAATGAAAGCCTATGAATCATATGCTACTCTTGATATAGTGACTACACTACAGGTAAAGTAATATTACTCAATTTTGTATCTTTTTTGTTATTTTCCTTTTTCATTTTATCTTAAGATGTTTTACATTACATTTATGTGGTCACTAATTGGGGTGGGATATGATGGCTTTTTTATTCTGTCATATTAAGTATATATGATCAAAAGTTATATATAGTTCTTGAATTCCATACATCAATACATATTTTATATAATAAAATATTTTCGTCAAATATTTTATTACAACGTTAGACACATGTTTTCGAACAATGTTAGGTATATAAGACTTTGTGTGTTGTATATCATACAATAATTGTAACTTAATTATCTTTTTTTTGTATATTTTTATGACATATGTTGATCTAATCTTAAAATCTAAAAAGGTTTAAATCACTTAGAGTTATATAACTATTTTGTGGACATGAATCCTTTTGATTTTGATAATAACTTGTTGTTATACACAATATAACAATTCAAACTTGATTATTGCAGTACAATCTCTATCATGGTAATTTTATATGTAGGGATTCAGTTTTGGTGTAAGAACCACCCACCAGATTTTTAAACCAAGGGACTTTGTAGGGGACAAAGATTTAATATTAAACACATTTATAGGGCATTATGATTTTGAAGAAGAAAAAAATACCACCAAGGGTAGGGTGCACACCACTCTATCCCAATATTTATGTAAATATTTTCTAATGGAAAATAGAGGTCATAACCAATTGTTTCAGAGGAAAATAATATAGCATGAGGACAAGCTAAAGAAATAAAAAGAGAATAAACTAGCTTCATGTACTTAGAATAGTATACTAGCATTATAAATATGGGTCATTTTTGTATAAGATGAGGAAAATGTCTTTGACAAAGAGTATTTCAATGTAGCATTGTAAACATATTATATTTATAAATCATAGACATTATAAATAATACTAAAATTGGATTTCAACAATCTTATTGGTAAAATGCACATTGAACTAAATGTGTCCATATTTTCAAATTAGTAATGTCCAGAGATTTTTTTCCAAATATTTGGAGTGATATTGTGGATAAATAAATTTCGTTATTATTAACATTTCGTAGCCATGCAAGTGATCATTCATTTCTTCTTTCTTTTTTGTTATAAAGGTAATTTAAATCCCAATAAGGCTAAATATAGAAAGTTTGAGTCAACTACACAAGAGTTTCCTCATAAGAAATTGTTTAACAAAGACACCAATGCCAAAAGATTTCTATCAAAAAGGAGAAATAGATCACATCTAAATAGGTAGAAGAAACCAAATCACAAATTTCATCTTGCATGCCACATACGCAACTATCTCATCCTTCCAATCTAGGTCTTTCTTAAGTCATGATGCATGCTCAACTTTATGATGAATAAGACCTTAGTTGATGTCCAATTATTCCTAACACGTCTCTACTCATTTTTAAGAATGAACCATGAAGAGAAATTTCACTAGCGACATTATTATGATAAGTTACATTCAAAGTATTCCAAAGGCTAAGCAACTCAATTCAACTACATGAGTAAGTGGTTTCTAAATGTTTAGTAAAGGTACCAATGCCCAAATATTTCTATTAAATGGGATAAATGATCACATTTGAACAAGGTAGAAAAATATATAGAATAAATTCTCAACTACACATCACATTTCTAGAAATGTTTTCTACTTTTACATTTAACAAACTTGGATTCGTCACATGATTTGTATCACACTCAAAAACTATTAATAGCATGAGAAAGGCATGCTACTAAATTGGAAACCTGAAGAGATAAAATACTATAAAACCATTATCACATATGATATAAAAATTATGTAACTTTCAACTCAATATTTTAGCCAACAATGTGATATATATATATATATATATCACAATTTGCCAAATATGTACGTATACATATGTATCACAATTTGCCACATCAAGAATTATTTTTGTCATGATATATATATATATATATATATATATATATATATATATGTCAGGCTAAAATACACTCGAGTGTATTTGGAATAGAATAAACTCAAGTAGTTTTCCAAGATGCAGTATATTTTTTCTAAATTCTAATCTATTAATCTTCTTGAAAATCTTATGAAAAGTTCATATATAAAATTTGAAACCATTTGGACATTTATATGTCAAGTTATAAAGACCACAAAAATAATGCATTTCAAATTAGTTTCGTGCATCAATTGTGTTTCCCTTGGATGAGTGACTTACACTCATCTAAATGGGCTCAAATTTTGTATGTAGCCTAATTATAGTATGGAAATGAAGATCAATGGTTTATATTTTTCTGAAAAATAGTCTTGATATGCAAACACCACTTGAGTGTAGCATGCGATCTATAAACTCGATTGTATTCTATCTTGATTCTCTCTCTCTCTCTCTCTCTCTCTCTATATATATATATATATATATATATATATATATATATGTATATATAATGAAATTTGCACACTTTGCCCTAAAATCGATTTTGATGGTGGATGTAAGCATGGTTATGACCAATAATCCTAGATTTGTTTATGCTTGGTTGTGGTTATTTATTCATGTTGTTACTCGGTCTGCGTACTGAGCCTCTCTCTTTTTTCTAAATGTAAATTAATTTTGTTCTTCCTATTTCCCCTTGAATGTAACTCGAGGTTTTCCCTTTTATATTGTAATAAGAAATAGGATAGTTTTAATATATGTTTGGTCGTGATATGATAGATCTGCACAAAGGCAAATTGGCCAACTCATGAAACGACCCGATCAAATGGAGGATCAAGGAGGCCAATTGACAAGAGAATGAATCAATGGACTGGTGGTCCAACAGATCGGCTAGAGGTGTCAAGATGTCGCTTGGACCTGAGAACCAGATGAACGCTTCAGGAACCAACCAAGCAACCAAGAGGTGAGCCGATCGGTTCAAGAGTTGAACTGATCAACCTAGATTGGTCTGAGCACTGATCTTCATTAACAACATGTTGAATATGATGTGGACCTTAGGTGATAGTAATTCCTTGTGGCTCCAAGCAATTACAATAGAATGTCCATAACCATCTCTTGTGTGTTTTAATTATTGCATGTTCTCATCATGGTTATAACATGTATATGGTACACACTATAAGTATGTGGTGATTGGATATGTATAGATATGTATATATTAAATCCATCAATAAATATTAAGTCTCAGATGCTTTCCATAAGTAACACACATAAAAAGCTTGATCGACCAAGCCTGGGTACATCCTAGCATGGTGTGTCGTCTATCTCGTGGAAGTGTGATGGTAGACATCTGGGTCTGTCCTAACATGGTGCATATTCTATCGTGTTGGCTTATGGGTCTGGCTTAACTAGGTGATCTTAATAGGATTAAGTGACTAGAAGCATGTAGATGGATTGTGATAAGGATTTGTGCACACCATCTATCCAAGATTGCATGAGATGCAATTGGCAAACATTGCCTACCTTAATAATTGGTCATGACCACCAGCGTTGGTTGGGTATTGACTTAATTGTTTTGGATATTGGCTCACTAAAAGATTGTACGTTGCAATCTTCCAAATTGGTACATGAGGGTTATCAATTTGAACAAAATCATGGGAGCTATAATTAATTGAAGGAATAATCAATATCGTTAACTTATCAAATCAAACAAATAAAAAATGTATTGAAAAGTTGCAATATTTCTTTGTAGAATCAAATATCAAACACAATCACATTATTATTGTAATCAGTCCTTGAGAAGGACAAAATGGGATTTTCTTCCACATCTGGCTAAGGACTTTGAGAAGTGTTCTCAACCATGAGTGGAAGATCTATGTCCTTGAAAGACCAAAGCCAGGAGAACCCGCTCCTAATGCACCTAAGGCTGAATTGGATGCTTACTTGAAGCATGCCAATGATGTTGAGATATTAAGTACCTTATGCTATGTTGTATGCACTATGAATTGTATGAACATTCTTGAGATGGTAACACATCTTGAGAATCATGTAAAGCAAGAAAGGTATAATGTCTTCAAATCATTGTTTGAGTGCAAGCTGACAGAGGGAGATCCAGTAGAGCCTCGTGTGCTCAATATGATTGGGCATGTGGAACATCTAAAGTGACTGTGATTTCATTTAGGTCAAAAATTGACCTCATATATGATTCTACAATCATTGTTTGACTCATATACAACCAGTTTATCAAGTGTTACTACTTGAGTAACTTGTCTAAACTACTATCAGAACTACTTGGCATGTTGATGCCAAAGCAAGAATGAAGAAGTACAAATCTGTGATGGTGATCAGCGGATGTGAGTCCAAGGGCAAAGGCAAAGCCAAGAAGTGTTCTAAAGCTAAGCTAAAGTCCAAGTCTTCTGCACTCAGGTTAAGTAGAAGGGTAAGTGCAAAAGGAATTTGTCCTTTTCACTTTTCACTTAAAGGAACAAAGGAAGAAGTAAGAGATTGAGATCTTTACTTCAGAACCCAATAAGAAATAAGATAGAATTGTAAGGAGCAAGATTTGATGCCACTACAGTTGGAATCTATCATTCATGGGCATACAGTAGAATTACTAGATTGCTAGTATGCACTTGCCATTAATGAAAAACATCATGTATCTTGTATAGACAAGAATAAATTGATGTTCCATTTTAAAAGATGAGATCTTATATGGAAATGCCATGTGTCTTATAAACTATACTTGATAGTTTTAGAGACAAATGTGTATGACACATATATTGAATTACTCGATGACTCAAACAATGAATACCAATAGCATTGTCATCTATAGAAAAAAAAATGAGATGTGCATTTCTAGAATCCATATGATGGTTATATAGAGTCTTCGGTTGTTGAACCAATAGAGACATGCATATTTATTTGTTGTGTAATATGAAAAAAGCATCTTTACTAGATGTAGTGGGAGAGAAACTATTCTATTAGGGCTCATACATACTGATGTATATAGACCTTTTAGAATAAATGCTAAAGGTGGTTACTAGTACCTCATTATATTTACTAATGCTATCAATAGATATGAAATTTGTAGTTAGTGAAATACAAGTATGAATCTCTTAAAGTGTTCAAGTAGATTGAGAATGAAGTACGTAACTAACTTAGTAAAAGTGTTAAGATACTTAGATGTGGTCGATGTTAAAATATTTTAAAGCAAGAGTTTCAAAACCTTCTAGGAGATCATGATAATATCATGATGAACTCCACCTGAAACATAATGATAGTGTATCATGAGAATGTATCAATAAGAAGAAATCACACCTTGCTAGTCATGGTGAGATTATCAATAAAATCTAGTTGATCTTTCAATCTCTTTTGGATACATGTTTAACACTAAACAATGCACCATCTAAAATGGTACATAAAGACACCATATGAGATATGGCATGAAAACTGTCCTGATATGTCTTTTATAGTGATTAGGATTGAAATTTTATTTAAGAAAATAGTTTCTTAAAATCTTTGTCCAAAATCACATAAATGTTATTTTAATCCACCAACAAAGTTATTTGTTGCCAGGATGGCTGAATTCCTAAAGGGAATTTAGTTCCAAAGGCATAAGTGGGAGAAAAGTAGAGCTTGAAATGTTCAATATAGACAAGAAAATGTTAAACCTAAAATAGGTACAATGGGAACAATAAGAATCACAAGTTGTTGTGGAATCTCTAGTTCCTTATGTAACACAAAACCTTATAGTTCTCGTAGAACATGCCTTGAGTTTGAAAGATTATGATATCTTATAACTCAAAAAGGAGGTGAGTTGATCATAGATGATGAGTCAAAAACCTATCTAGAAGCTATTGAGGAACCAAAGTCTGAGAAAAGGCTTGAGCAATGAGATCCAAGATGAACTCCATGTACACCAACAAGGTATGACCTTAATGGACCCACCTGAAGGGGTAAAACCCATAGGGTGGATTTGGGTTTTTGAAAGGAGACAAACATGGAAGGCATATCGGTTGCAAAGAGTTTCAAACAAGTTCAAGGTATCAAACATGATGAAGTCTTTCACCGGTTATCATGGTTAAGTCCATCAGGGCCATGCTTGCAATTATAGCTTAGTATGACTGTGAGATTTGGCATATGTATGTTAAAACAACATTTCTTAACTGGAATAATAATGAGGATGTGTATGTGACACAACCTAGAGGTTTTAAAAATCCATTAATGTAGATAAAAACTATAAGATACAAAGTTCAATCTTTGGATTGAAGTAAGCATCTCAGAGTTGGAATTTTCTATTTGACAAGATAGTCAAAGATTTTGAATTCAGTTAGAATGAAGATGGAATTTGTGATTAAAAATGATTTAGTGGGAGCATATCTATATTCCACATAATGATGGGGAATAACATCCTTATCCTATAAATATTAAAACTTGGAAAGGAAGCACCTTCTCCGTGAAGGGTTTAGGCGAAGCATCCTATGTGATAGGATCAAGATCTATAGAGATAGATCAGGAAAGCTTCTTAACCTAAGAAAGAACACATACATTTGCAAGATTTTGAAGGGGTTCAGCATGCAAGACTCAATGAGAGAAAATATGTCCATGTTCTAAGGAGTTAGTCTCTCAAGAGCCTAGTGTCCCAGTTCTTATGAAGAATAGGAACACATAGAATGGATGCCATATGCATTTGCAATTGGATCTATCTTGAATGCAATGTTATGTACTTATCATGTTATCTCATATCTATTGGAAATGACGAGAGGATATCCAGTTATCTTGTATACATTAGACATGATGAGAGGATATCTAGTCATCTCATATGCATTGGACATGATGAGAGGATATATACAGAAATCTCGTATGTATTGGACATGACGAGAGGGTATATGTCAGGTGCCAGTGAGACTCACTAAAAGGATTGGTTCATTGAGAAGCACTAAAAGGATTGGTTCATTGGTTATGGCAATAAGGAAGAGTTGGGTGTAAAGGTTACACCGATGCAAGCTTCCAAAATGACAAGTAAAATTAATTATCACAATCTATACTTATTTTTTACCTCAAACAAGAACTGTAAGCTGGAAAGGGTTCCGAGCTAATGACAGTTGTTTAAATATACAATAGAATTTGAGTATCTCTGTGTTATGAGAACAACAGAGGATATTGTATGGATCAAGAAGTTCATATGGGTGAACTTGTTTGAGGTTACAACCATTGATGACACACTAGAAATACTATGACAACAATGGAGCTACTATTTAGGTAAGGAATCTCAGATAACATACTACAATACTTCCATCTCATATGAGATGTTGCACAGTGAAGAGATGTGAATTTTGCAAAATATTGACTGGAAGAAAATGTTTCTAACCCACTATAAAAATTCTTGCATAGTAGAAACATGATGGACATGTTAAAATCACTTGGAATTAGATTTGTGGGTGATTGGCCCGAAGTGCAAGTGGGAGTCTATTGGTATATATGCCTAGAGAGCCAATCATATGATGGTTGGAATGTGGCATTCGATACCTAATTTGTTTATAATAAAGGTAATTCCAACTACTATGTTTGTCTCGGTCGAGATGATGACACATACATAGTAGATTCCTAAAGAATGATGTTACTCGATGACATATGTCTCTAGGTTGAGGACATGAACAATGAAATTACTGTATGATAAGAGAACATACATTCTTGTTATGTCCCTAGTCAGATATTACTATGGAAGCTAAACAGACAAAAATAATACACAAGACTAGAGTGTGTGTTGATTGATGATAGAGTCTCACTAGTCATGATATGTGATATCAAGTCAAGCACACATGTATATGTTAGAGAATAGTATATCAGACAAACCCACCATGAGAAGTGATACATGGAGACCATGAAATGGTAGTAAAAAACATCTCTTATAGTGATAGTGGTGATTGTGGTTCTTAGAATTGAGTCA
Organism: Alisma plantago-aquatica; assembly: GCA_963693085.1. Lineage (NCBI taxonomy): Eukaryota > Viridiplantae > Streptophyta > Magnoliopsida > Alismatales > Alismataceae > Alisma > Alisma plantago-aquatica. The sequence goes on from OY856414.1 coordinate 381,090,595, forward strand.
ATACATTTATCACATGTCGTTCATGTACTTTGACATCATCTGACGTAATCTTGAATAAGGGTTTCCATAATGGTGATGATTGTCTGCATTCTGACACATGGGGATTGAATGTGAGTGATGTAGATGGGATTTGTCCCTCCTAAAGGAGATTGACATCCTAGGCTTCTTAGTAAGCGATATTGATAAATGTAAGGTCGTACTCATGTGATTCAATATGTGATATGTGAACTCACATGCATCTCAGACAGTCTGCTCTAGTTCAAGGAACATGTATTGAACATTGAGAGGATGATGATTCTATACCTTGAGTTCATCATGATATCATAGACAAAGGAACTATAGGATCACGGTAACACTAATCATGGATTGTAGGTTGAAGTTATTCTCCAACTTTCCAAATTACTTAGGTATAAATGATGTGTAACTAGGCACCGCTCTTTGCTTATGATGTCATAATTGGTTATGGACATTCATTGCCAATTAATTATGGACCTATAGGGTCACACACATAAAATCCACTTGGATTAAAGGATTATATTCATGAATGATGTTTAGATTGAATACTAAAGGTGTTAAGGTATTCAATTAAACAACCGATCAACTGATTGGACTCATAACCATCAAGTTCAAGTATTAAACTAACTGATTGGAGTGTTATGTTGATTGAAAATTGAATTGGATGATTTCTACATGATTTAGGATACCAATCGATCGGCTCACTAGGTGAACCAATTGACTCATGGTTGGTGAGATGACTGGTTCACCTAGTGAATCGATCGGCTCAGCATGCCAACTGAATCTTCTAGTGATTTTCCTGATTTATGAGAATAGTTGATCATTTCACTTGTTCAATTTGATTGGTACAAGGATTATGTTGGACATTTATCGGAAATGAATTGAAAATTCCATTGCGATTTGGAAACACTATGAAATGATCGGCTCACTATGCCAGTCGACTGGTTCACCATTGAACCGGTCAGTTAACCTGTTGTAGGCTACAAAACTCATGAAAATTTCAGACCCTTCTACTCCCACATAGACTGGGAACCTAGACCCTAACCCCTCCTATAAATAAAGGGGTACTGGGGACTTCCCAACACACACAATTGAGAATCATTTTCTTTGACAATTGTTGCCCTCTCTAGTTTTAGTAACCAATAGAGAGACTGAGCAAGCCCTACCTATTAAACGGAGGGACAACAAGGGAGAGAACAACTGAGAACAATTATGGGAGAGCGTGTCAGTGACTAGTATGCCAACAAAAGGGGACAAATCCTTCCCGTTGGCTCTAGTAGCACAACATGGATTTCTCAGTGGTCCGCATGGACTAATCTAGAGGCGGGAAGCCATTTTCTGCCACTTGGAGAGCATCGGCAACCTCTATCGATGGTGCTACACCAGGAGGCCAGTGGAGATGACTGTTCAAGTGTTGCTATTGTTGAAGGAGTGTACTGCTACTTGAATAAGTAGAAGAAGCATGATTCCATTGCAAGGGTAATGTCGCTGGATTTGCTTTAGGACCAGGTATAACCTTACAAACCTTCCTTCCTAGATACATTTTTGTTGACACGACCTTGCTATTCTGGGAAACCGGTATGAAATTTTTTTATTCTACTACCTATATCTATTCTCAATTTCTCTACAATAAGACTCACAATAAAAATTTCTTACTGCATCGTAATCAAAGAGAAGCGCTTCCACTCTAACGTTTTACCATAAACATGCTTGTCGACTTCTCTTGTTGATATCCTCTGGTCAATAGCCTTCACCTTCTTTGTTGATGTTGCTTTGTACTTCACCTCATCGATAGGTACAAGCCCTTGTCGATCATTTTGGTAGATAGAACTATCAACCTTTTGCTCCTAATTTCTATCAATGTGATTTTTTCTATCGACAAAGTACCTTGATAGTGATGTTTTATTTACTCTGCTATTGATGACTCAACTCGTCAACACTCTTCTTATCGATTGTCAGCTGTCGACAACACATCAACAACATTGGTCTATAGACTTGTTTCTAATAGCATATTCAATGTTGCTTATATATTTTATTCATGGTGATGGCCCACCAAGAGAATACCACCAAAGTTGCTGGAAGCACACTAAAAAGAGGGGAGACGAGACCACATCTTAAAGGTTCTTCCACCAAGGGTGAAAATAGAGCATGTATCAATGAAGCTGAAATTGATGTGCCTCTAGGCACCCAGTTCGAAGTGTCCTGCTATGGGACATTCAAGCCTCACAACAAAGACCATATCAAGACATACAAGGGTATGAGAAGCAGGACTTTTAGACCCACTTGCTTCGTATCAATGACTGCTCTAGAAGAAATTAGGATTGAGGGAAGAGTGAAAGAATTCCTAACCAACTCCAACCTGGCTCACCTCTACTTAGACAAACCCAAATCCTAGGTAGAGGAGACTATGGAATTCATGTCATCTATGCAAGAGGTTTCAACTAAACAAGATGATGATCCCACAAGTGGACATCGATAGTTGAAGATTCACATTAATAACATCGATCATTTCCTCTCTGATTAATCTTGAATAAGATTTTCTATGCATTGGATGAACAAGCCACCAAAGCTTGCTTTGGGCTACTCGACAAGGAGGATTCCAACTTTAATGCTTCTGAGAATTGGGTAAAGTTGACAGGACAACACCGATACCAATCTAGGCAATCTAAAGCATATATATTTCACTCTTGGTTATGGAGGATTATGCACAAGATAGTTGCCAATGTCCTATTTACAAAGTCTGAGACAAGTAACATTTATCATGAGGAGATCTATGTACTTTCTCTTATCATGGAAAGTCGACCCATAAACATTGGCCTCCTATAAATTGATAGGTGGCTGGCCATCTCTTCTTCCACTCAAAAAAAGAGGACTATATGGGTGGTCTAATCATACTTATCTATCAAGCATATGAACACCCGACTACTAAAAAATTCAAGGAATGCAAGGAGACTATTTCATCATAATTAGGTATCTAACATCTTCTATCATCCTTGTCCACCACAACACGCCAGTCACTACTGGTTCATGAGAACTAACATATCCATTCCTTTACCCGATCTAATGGACTATGATAAGGAGAAACTACTATTCTATGAGAATGAAGTCATCAAACTCATCAACAACTTTCGTAAGACAACATATATGGCACCACAACCACAAGGCACGTCATCCAATAGATCCCACCCAAAATCTATTGAGACAACTACTTCTAAGAAGCCTCGACCAAAGATTTTAGAGGAAAGGGAGCACGAGGCCATAATTGATGATGATTTTGAAGATCTACATTCATCACCAAGATGTGCTTCTACTTTCTCGGTGAAGCCAAAACCTATTGCACCATCATCATCTATATGAAGGGATTCTCCTTCCACCACAAAGATCCCCACCTCCATCCTAGTTCAGGTTACTACTACAAGAAGACCACCTTCTCTACCACAACAGGAGGTACATGATGTTCCAAATAGTCCAACATTGTCATCATGTTTCCTGACCTTCTAATTCTCGTATGCCACCTCAATCTAAGAACCATTCTTCATCATCTTCTGATACAGAATATCCTAAAACTTTGGGTGGTATTTTCGGCCACGCCTTCGACACTATTGAAAGGTAACAGCTATAAACATGTCTACTATTCCTGAACTAACAAAGGATGTGCATGGCATTTACAAGCAGGTTCAATCCTTCCAACAACAAGTAGGTGAGCTAAGCCACCTTCCTTTGCAAATAGTGGCCCTCAAATGCAATATTGAAGAAATCCTACCTATTCGACATCACATCTTACTTCATTTCAAGACTCAAGAAGAAGCCAGACAATACAAAGAAGTGCAATGTGCACTCTAGAGACAACAACATTACGAGTTCAGTGCTCTTTCTGCTGAAGTATCCTCTTCCCCATCTTCTTGCTCTTACCATGGCAACTCATATGTTCCAAATATTACGAGTGAAGATGCTTTCTCCACTCTCCTGAGCCTTCCACCATGTCATTCAGGGAGTCTATCTCCCATGTTTTTGAATCAATTTATGGTATGACTAGAAATCTTCCATCATACAACAATACATCTATTCAGTAGCTTCAACTAGGTAGAATTCCTTTTTTCCTCACACAGCCCTATGTGAGTCCATCTGAAGATATCAATGCCCACCCATTTGAAAACATACTGCCTCTCAATCCAAGATCACATCTTGATTCTTTTGAAGTTGACCTGATGTAGAAGTTAGACGAGGCACTGCTAAACCTTAATCCAATTTGATCTCTTAGAAGTCACAACTCCTCATAATCCAATATCTCTGTCACGGTGTACACCACTCATCTAGATTTAGAATCAAATGTTGACAGTCCTTTAGACAATGAGCATGCCTCTTCTGATGAAGATGATGATGATCTTTCAACCATTCTATCAGCAACACCTCCACACCTTTATAATCAAGTCTTCCTTGAGCCACTACTGCCTCTTCCACCACAATGTGCTTCCAAAATGAGTGGACTTGATTCAGACTGCTTGAAGGGATTACCAGTTTGTGACATTTCTATCTTATAGGACATCCATGATGATCACCATGACAGGAGCCATATTATTTGTATTAATGGTTCTATCTCCCTTTCTCATGAAGACTTTCAAGATATTTTTCACAGTCCTACAAGGATTACAAAATGGATGTTCATTGTTTAGGCATCAACTATCTTGGAAGATGTCATGCCTAGTGATAAGGTGTGGCCATATTATAATGCAACACCCTCCCTCATTGAATGCCTATTCAAGAAGCATTTGGACAATCCAACTATCTTGATGCCTGATGATAAGTTTGAGCTAATGAAAACAAGAGTTATCATTCTACCTTTTCATTTCATAAGCCAATGGATGTTATGCGTAGCTAATATGGACAAATGCCAAGTTACTATGTTCAACCAATGTATGGCAGATCTTAAAAATTTAGTCATGCGGTTTAAAGATCTTGCTACAAACACGCTTCCTCACATTCCCATCTAACTTCAAAGGGTTGTATGTGAGGTCTCTGACTACCATCCTAATTGGATAAGTTATGTGATTGAGCCATTTGTCCATCAGAAAAATCAAGACAAAAATGACAGTGCTTTCATTATCTCCAAGTTATGGAAGCTCTCAATTGTGAAATTTTAGTCACCAGCTTAGATCCTATTGGGTCCTATCCCTCTTCATGGATTCTATGCAATGGAAGTATTCCACGATAAGTGTTTCTTTCAAGATACAAAGTTTCCTTAGAATTTATGGGATCTTCACCCCTTGATTCCTCGACCTACCAAGGAACCCTTTCACAAAGTTCTATAGAGAGAAGAAGCATAAGAAGGATAGATAACACGGTCATCACTAACCACGAATCCTTTTTCCATTGTCACAACTACTACAAAGGCTAGAGAGGCTACTGACATACTCAACTTTCTGGATGAACCTAAACCATTCCCAGTATATGGTTCCTATTGTGAGCTCTCATATACTCAGCTCATGATGCTTATGAAGCATTTTCAATATGGTGGAAATTATGTAATCTTCAGTAAGGATGATCTTCTTGTTATGAGGAATGATCTTCTTGAAACCTTTCAGATAAGGGTTCCATGTCTCACATCCTTATGGTGGCCTATCAGTTTCTTCTCAAGAGAGATGTGATGATATTTATATGGCTAGTCCTGGTCAAATGGATCTTTGTTCAAATGTTGAGTCTGGAGAAAAAGAATGTCTTATTCAACGTCTACATGAATCAATTCCTAGATATATTTTCTTGCCCCTACTGCATGAATATCACTAGGATCTTGTTATTTTCACTTAGGAGTGGGAAGTCATATTTTATAACAATTCTGACATCGCTTTTGACATCAAAGACCCCAACTATTATGTGTTGGTTTGCAGGGAGCACGAACACATTGATGATGTTTGTGCCAAAGCACTTATTCCACTAATCAAACAACATGGCAGTGGTTATACTTCTTAGGAACCTAAGAAATGGAAGCTTCCATGATTCTATCATCGCTGCCTTCAACAACGTCTACTATCCAATAATTGTGGTTTCTACATCTTATATTGGATGTACACCATTGGATTGCTTCACTCTTCAATAGAAGAATCTCACAATGATAACTATTAGTGTCTCCCTGGAAACAATGCTATGATACTTCTTGACTCTCCATGGACCACAGTCGACCTCCACTGGATATCTCACGTGTTTATGTTTTTGTTCTTTCTTTTTCACACTCCGAGGATGGTGTGTGTTGTAAGTTTTGGGGGGTGTAATCATGTGAGATAGGTATCCATAATATCACAACAAACTTTGTTTTCTTCCTTTTAGCATTTTTTACATAATTTTTCTTACTTCCATCAATTTTTGACAATTTTTCTTGTTAAATTCATGAATATGTAGACGATGAAAAACTCCTTCTATAATGAATCAAGTTTTCTTTGAAACTATACCTTTTTTCAAATCACAAGATATCATAGGAAAAAACTATTTATTATTGATATCTCTTTTATATTTTTCTCTTAGCAAAACGCCACTTCTTCCTCTGTATTTATTTTAACCTCAAGATGTCATCAAAAGATTTCTTCAAAAAAGTATTTAGTTAATACACAAATCATATTCTGTCAAAGGCATTTTCTCACAAGAATAAAGAAAGAGCTACTTCATTTCTTCTTCCATCTTTATTACAAAATCCCAAAAAAGAGTGAGGAGTGAAAAAAAATCAGAGAGTTATGCCATGTTGAAGAGCTATTGAAACGGCGTCATGCTATGCTCCTGAACACATATATGTCAATTTTGTTAGCCTCTAAGACCAAAAATAAAGCCCCAATTCCAATGGCATTCACTAAAGGTATTGCAATATGGAGCAGTGATACTTAGGATGTGCAAGAATGGCTCTAAAACCAACTAGTTTGGAACGCATGGATCACTTGCCCATTTATATGGATCAAAACTTGAATGACCAAAAAAGAAGGAAGGGATATCCATAACCCTTTTCTCTACCTATTTCTTCCACATAATACCTTGACGGAAGTGAAAGCTACTTTCAAAAAGGACATATATGTCAGAGATAAGATTATGTTTCAAAAAAAATTAAGAAAGAATCTTTTGGCTAGTGGTGTTCTTTATAAGTTAAGTCATTTTATGAAAAAGAGAATGGTTTTGGTAAAAGGTTGATTTAAAATTTTATTTTCAGTAAAATCTAGATTATGCCAACTTGGTTGATTATATAGTGATTCTATTAGCTTGAAGACAAGCTAAATTGTAAGTTTGAGGGAGTTCATAACATCAGTTTTGATGCACTTTTCATAGCCTTTTTTATAATAAAAATCATTAGAATTACTATTTAGATGTTTGGTTTTGTTCATCTTACTTTTAGTTTAACAAATGTTAGGTATTAATTAAGTTTTGTTGATATTTGAAGGAATTTAATACAAAATTAGTACAATTGATGAGTAACCATCTACACTCTAATTGGATCATTCAAAAGTTGATAGACTCCCACCGGCCATCAACCAATTGGTCGACAACTCAACCTTTCCTCAAGAGAGTCAACAATACCTTATCGAGTTATCCTCTACATATTCATCGAGCACTGACCTATCAGGTAAGAAGATTGAAAAACTTATCGAGGAAGCATTGACAACTCAACTTGTCGACATCTACATTGACATGACTCTATTGTTTCTAAGCTATCGAACAAGTCCATTGACAACCCCGTCAATGAGAAAAGCACTCAATGTCTTCATCAAGAGACCAGATATTGATGACCATGTCGACAGATTCCCCATCGACACCCTCAAAGATCGATGGACACCTGATGGGCAACCACTTAGTCGACACCCATAGGGATTGACAACGCACAAGTAAAAGCTTATAAATAGCCCCCCAAATCATCACATTAAATAATATTGGATTCTTGGAGTTATCTTGCAAAAAGGCTGCCGTCAAGTTCCAGAGCCTAAGGATGAGAATTGTCGACCAATCTAGATCCATCGACCTAGCTAGATGTTGACCTCTTCCTTGGTGACTCAATCCACTACCATCGACAGATCAGACAGACCTTCTTGCACGACGCATGGATCAAAAGAAGGAGACGAGCCATTGATCGCTAGCCATGAGCCTCTTTCTTGATCAGCCGAAAGGTTGGTAGACCGATCACTCGATCTACCTTTGTATCAACCTCTTTCTCTTCTTTTCCTTATCATGACTTATTCAAGTTGTAATATGTATCTTTCTTGTTCCATGCATGTCTAAACTCCATAACTTGGGTTGGGAGTATCCGTCGGGCCCTCCCAACCATGTAATTGTTCATTCTTCTATTTTATGGTGTATGTTGTTAAAAGTTTTGTTTCTATACTCTTGTCTTACTGTGTCGCTTGGTTGATTAGATACCTTCTTGTGACATTTGATATGAATATTGTTTGAGAAAATAATTTCAAAAAGATCTAGAGTATAGGTTACTAATGATTAATGAGAGTGAATAGTTGTTATAACAAAAGTCATACAATCTTCCCTTGGTCTTTTGGTTATTATCTCAAGAGAAAGAACCCCTTAGATAAAAAAATTCTTGGATCTCAAGAGAAGGATGCAATAGATATCCTTTTGACAATTTGAAAAGTGATTTAAGATTATATATAATTTAGGAGTGAAGGTTTTACATGATTGCAGTTGATTTGATTGGTGAAATTCAATCCAAGCTCTTAATCATTGTTTTACAATTTATCTTAATTTCTTTGCTTTAGTTTTCTATAAACTTAGATTTACTGCTCAATTAGATTAATTCGTTCCTTAACTGGAACAACATTAATTTCACTTATTTGGTTCAACTAGACTAAGCTAAGACCACTTCATTTTTATTATGTTATTCTCCTTATCCCTGCGTTCGACCCCGCACTACTACAATAGACTTCGTATTGAGTTGTAGACGTCTCTTCTAGTCAGGAATCCATTAAAAGTCTTATATCTTTGCCTATAAAATCATGTTTACACCTTCAAATCATGAAAAAGTGCAATCAATCACCATCATCACCATCAGCCTCATCATCAACAACATATTCCTCAGACATCTCAGTGTCATCATCAAGAATGAAAGAGTGAGGACCGGGCCATCTGTGGTTTTGCTCTACCCAGGAGATGCCACACTCACACAATGCCTTTGATTGCTCATAATTGGGTATAGAAGTCCAATCAAAATTAGCAAGAAGGGCAGCAGAAGGGCCAACAAGAAGGGCAAGTAGCTGAGAGGAGGCAACAGGGACAGGTCCACCACCATAGGTAGGGGGTACATCATGAAGCAGTAGTGTGGTGGTCTGGGTAGAATTGACTATATGCATTGGAAGCTTAGTCAATTGCTGGGTAGGGGTGGTTGGTGGGATAAGGATGGGTGCAAATAAGTTCATGTTTGACATTATTCGAACTAGATCTTGGTGTAGGTGGTCCTGGACTTGTAGTTTGTATGATTGTTGGTGCATTATGTATCCCATCAGTGTTTCATTAGACATCGAGAACAAGGCACGGTCAGGTCTAGGAGGAGGTGGAGTGTAGTTGGAAGTCAAAGCACCGGGTGTGGTAGAGGAGGTGGGATGAAAAGACTTTTTTAAGTGGTTTCACTGATGTAAACACATTTCCTACTTGGTTCATAACTAAGATCATGGAAAAGGGATTTCTCATAATGGTGAGCAAACAAACCACAAATCAAGTTTGGATAAGGTGGGTGGGTTCCGTGAGTATTCTTCCCAAAGTGAAAATAGTTCATGTGATGGAGAATGTAATGGGTCCATTTGACTTTGACAACACGAAGGAGACAATACATTAGCACGATAGTGTTTTCTGTAATATCTGTTTGATTTTTCTTTGGATGGATGTTATAGTTGACTACAAGTGCAATGAGGAAAGTCTTGATTTCAAGGGAGGAAGAAGGAAGAATTTCTTTCTTACTATATGGAACCTCATATTTCTTAAGGAACTAATGGATGCCAGGTAGGGTAAGTTCGGCTTCAAAACCTTGGTACAGTTTCCCAGGGTCAAGAAGGTCAATATATTGGTGATAGGTGGTCAACCATGTATATACGGTGGTGATACCATTGAAGTAAGAATTTAAGGAATCCTCAGAGATGGAAAACTTAATACCCGCAATCATGGAGGTAAGAATCACTTCTTGGTTATGGGTAGCACGAGAGAAGTGTAGTTCCACATGAGATTAGCATAGAATTTGTGGACAGATTTTGTGTTATAAGGAGAGTTGGTATATCACAATCACTCTACACATAATGTGTCAGGGTGTTGTGCATTAAACACAATAGTAACTTCATTTATCAATTCACTTAGAAATTCAAGCAAAGCACAAAAAGGAAAAGGATTAATAAGCTCTTTATACCTATTTACTGCTTGAGAGGAGATGAGGAGGTTCTATCAAAGGAAATGACCCTAGAAGTAGTGGAGGATGAAGGTACTCCAACTGGGTTAGTTTTCTTCTGTCTATTTGAAGACAAGGAGATGAGACGACACCAAAATGAGGAAGATGACAGGTGTTGCAGGCCATCCAAGTAGTAGGGTCAAGGTGGGGAAGGCTAGGGCAGGTGATATAGGGCTAGAGAGGGTAAATGAGAGGTTTGGATAGCCCTAGGGTTTTAGGACAAATAGTAGAAGAGGGCTATTAGTTGACTTTGCTCTAGTTGCGAGGGAGAAAGTCAGACAACTACCTATATGTTTTTCCACCTAACATTGTTGTCGGTCAAGTTTGATATTTGGAAAAATCAACTAACACTATGGTTTCGTTTAGTCTTTGTCCTGTTGTCGGTCAAGTTTCTCCCTAAACAAACTCGGCTGATAGGTCAGTCTGTCTAAAAGATAAGAAATATAATTGTATGCCACTAGTATTATATTAATTGACTTTTATAGTCTAACATGTATTGTGAATATATTAAGGCATATTTCACTCATCATTGGCTACTATTTTGTGGTAAAATAAGTGTTTGTGAAAAATAGACAAAATAAGCAAAACAAGACATTAATATCGGGCATCTGTAGCACTAACAAGCATGACATGAGCAAACTATGAGAAAGAACATATAGGTAAGAGAACATCTAGCTAGAATGCATATAAATATTGTAACGAGTGATGATAAGCAATTTTGATCTAATAGAAGTAAATGTCTCTCTAGCTAGAGGTTTGATGAAAACATCCACAAGTTGATTATCCATGTCCACATGTGTGATATAAATATCCTTTTTAAAATTTGGTCACAAATGAAATGATGGCGGACCTCTATATGCTTATTTCTACTATGCAATATAGGATTGTAAGAAATATTGACTTTACTAATATTATCACAAAAGATAGGAGAAGAATCAAAATGAATGGTAAAGTCTTGAAGCATTTCCTTCATCCAAGGACTTGGACACAATAACTCCCAGCTACAATGTACTCGGCCTCAGTAGTTGAAAGAGCCACTATGCTTTGTTTCTTAGAGAACCAAGAAACTAAGCATGGTCCTAGCAGGAAGCAAGTGCCACTTGTGCACTTTCTATCAAATAAGAAACCTGCATAATCCGCATCACTATAAGATGTAAGAGCAAAGTCCCTTGACTTGGGATACCATAGTCTAAAATTTTGGGTTTTGGATAGGTACCTTAGAATCCTTTTAACAGCTATAAGATGGGATTTTATAGGGCTTGATTGAAATCTAGAATACAAGCCAACACTAAACATGATATTAGGTCTAGAGTCAATTAAATATAATAAGATACCAATCATACATCTATAGAACTTCTCATCTACCTTCTCACCTTCCTCATATCCATCAAGTTTGGTAGTGTTTAACATGGGGTTGCCCATCAGATTGGTGTTCTCCATCCTGAAGAGCTTTAAGAGTTAACTTGTATACTTTCCTTGGTTGATGAAGTTTCCTTCCTTTGTTTGCCTTATTTGGAATCCAAGGAAGAAAGTAAGATCCCCTATCATACTCATCTCGAACTCAGTCTGCATAAAAGAACTAAACTCCTTGAAAATATTAAGATTAGTTCTTCCAAAAATGATATCATCAACATATATTTGAATGAAAAAAATATAGAGATGTGTTTAAGAAAGAGGGTAGAATCAACTTTGTCCATGACATAGCCATTGTCTACAAAAAGTTATTTAATTTCTCATATCAAGCCCTAGGGGCTTGTTTGAGTCCATAGAGAACTTTTTGCAACAAATAAACATGGTTAGAAAGCTTGTCATGTTCAAAATTGGAAGGTTTATCCACATACATTTCCTCCTCTATTCTACCATTTAGAAACACACTTTTAACATCCATTTGGTAAAGTAGAAAATTCTTATAGTTGGCAAAGGCAAGTAACATTCTCTTAGATTCAAGTCTAGCAATAAGAGCATAAGTTTCATCAAAGATAATACCTTCTTGTTGATTGTAGCCTTGAGAAACTAACCTTGATTTATTCCTTACCACTTTTCCACTTACATTTACCTTATTGTGATAGACTCACTTAGAGCCAATGATCTTCTTATCATTTGGTATTGACACTAAGGTCCACTTCCTATCATTTGGTCTTGGCACTAAGCTCCATGCTTTGTTCTTTTCAAACTGCTCTAGCTACTCTTGCATAGCTAGGATCCATTCAACATCTTTAAGAGATTCTTTGACATTCTTTGACTCAAGCAGCGTTCATCCTGAGCCAGGATCGAACTCTCCATGAGATTCATAGTTGCATTACTTATAGCTTCCTTGTTTGTAGACAAAGCTTATTCGGAATTGTCTTTCATTCCAAGGCATAACTTGTATCTATGCGCTTCATATTAGCCTGGAGTTCTCTCCCAGTAAGGCAATGTCAGCGTGTTCCTTGTTGAATGCAGCCGATGTCTTTGCCCTTTCACAAGGATTCCTATGATGAGATCTTTAGGATGATCTTTAGCAAACTAGGGAGTTGTATCCTTATTTTCTTCTTAATTTTCTTCATCATCACTACCACCTCTTTTCCTTTGTCGATGATGTTGAAATCTTTCAATCTGGGAATCACCTCATCTACAACATCATCATTCACAATATTCTTGGAAATAGAGGTGTTAGTTTCAACAAATTTAACATTAACATATTCATGTACTTTGGATAACTCAATGTTAAATACTCTATAACCTTTACTAGTAGTTCTATAGCCAAGAAAGAAAGTCTTGTATGATTTTGCATCAAACTTGTCAAGAGAATCCTTGATGCTTAAAACAAAACAAGGACAACCAAAAACATTAAAGAAATCAATAGAGGGCTTTCTACCACACCATAACTCATAGAGGGTTTTCTTTAAGGAAGTGTGAGTGAAAACCCAGTTTTGCACAAAGCATGAGGTACTAATGTCTTCGGATCAAAATTTATTTGGAGTATCATACTCTAGAAGCATGGTCCTAAGCATTTCTTGTAAAGACCTATTCTTTCTCTCAACAACCCCATTTTGTTGACGAGTACGAGAGGAAGAACAGTTGTGCATATAATCAGATTCTTCACAAAACCTTTCAAACATATCATTTTCAAATTCTCCCCATGGTCACTACAGATAGAGATGATTCGTAAAGAATCTTCGATGTCAACCAATTTGCAAAAAGTAGAAAAAAAAACTCAGGAGTTCCACTTTTTGAAACTATGAAGAAGGTCTAAGTATAATGAGAGAAATCATCAACAATCACAAGGCAATACTTGCTACCACAAAGTTATTGAGTTCTCATTGGTCCAAATAGATAAATGTGAACAAGTTCAAGATCTCTTTTGGTACTAAGGACTTCTTTGGATTTAAAGGAAGATTTGGTTTGCTTTCCTTGTTACAAGGTTGGCATTCCTCATCCTTCCCAAAGTCCAATTTAGGAATTCCTTGAACCAATTCCTTTTTTCTCAACTTCTTAATTTGATGCATATTTACATTACCAAGCCTACGATGCCAAAAAGATATATTACTTTTATCAACAACTAGGCATTTACCAAGAATAGGCTTAAGAGAATCAAGAATAATAACATAAATGTTTCCATTTCTATATAACATTGTAGAAGAGGAATCTAGAAGTAAGCATTCAAGTGAGGTAAATAAAACAAGATAACCATTATCGCATAATTGGATAACACCAATTAAATTTTGATGTAGGTCATCCACAAGAAGTACATTATTGATTCATAGTAAATCACATGCATCACTCTCACCTATAACTTTACCTTTGTTGTTATCACCAAAAGTCATCATCCTCAATTCTTCTTTGTGAAATGGTTGAAGTGGCTTATCTCACCAGTCATATGCTTGGAGAAACCACTATCAACAATCCATTTTCATTTTACCTACAAGAAAGGAAGATGTCGGTGCCCAATTCAAACCTTGGGATCTGGAGTTAGCTTGGGGACCCATTTCATCTTTGGGTTGGTGCCCTTCTCTTAGTAAGGACAATAAGTAGAATAATGATCATCACACTTGCAATGTGCACAATCCATAGGGTTCTTAGAGTCGGATGACTCTCCATGGAAAATAGTGGTCCCCTTTCTCTTTTTCTTACCCTTGCCCTTGCTTTTGGGAGATTTCTCATAACCCAAACCACTTTTACCATTTTGTTTGGTTGATTGATCTAGAACTTCAGAGAGTGACTTTTTCCCTTTGAGGAATTTTTGCAAGGAATCTCTAAGCATGTGATTATCATCACTAAGAGTAATGGAAGTAGAAGAAAGACTAGCTAAATCATCTTGAGCATGAAGCATGTTAGCCTCTAGACAGAGGACTTTAGTATGATAAGAATCTCTATCAAAAGTTATACTAGGCACTTCATTACTTAGCAATAAAGGTCTAGAAGAAAGATCATAAATTTTAGCAAGCAATTTAGCATTTTCAGTTCTCTATTTTCATCCTTAATTTATCACTAGCATGTCTAAGATCACTGAACTTGGCAACAAGTTTATCATTTTTAGTTCTTATAAAAATAAGAAAATCATGGTGAGTTTGGTTTTCATCTTTAAGACTAATCATGGTATCAAGATAAATCCCATTCTCTACCTCAACAACATTGTATTGCAACTCAAGCTCAAGAAATTGACCTTGCAAAGAATCAATACTATCAAGATGAACTTTTTCAGTTTGTTCAAGAAAATCAATTTTAGCATATGATTCATAATGATTTTCTCAAAACTCTTCTTCTTGGATTTGCACTTAGAATAAGAAGAGTGGAAAGCATTAATCATATCAATGAGGACTTCTTTAGATAGTCCATTTAAACTTACCTCACATATGTCTTCACTAGTAGAGGCCATGAGAGCAAGGTGACATTCTCCCTCATTGGAATTGGAATCACTAGAAGAAGAGTCCTCCCATGTGGCATGGGTTGCATCTTTGCTTCTTGTTTCCTTCTTGTCCTTCCTATTATACTTGCCTTCCCTCTTGCAGTCGTTCTCCTTCTTGGATTTGCTCTTATGGTAGGACTTCTTTGCCTTGGGATAATCATTCTTGTAGTATCCTTTTTGGCGACACTCGTAGCATCTTGGAGTAGAGGTGGAGGAGGGGGCATTTCCTTTGAAGTGCTTACCCTTAGCGTAGTTATCTTCATGATCACTAGGGGCTTCAGCTTCACATGAGGAGAGAGTAGCCCAACAAGAAAGTTGTTGTTGAAGAACAATTTTCTCTACTTGAGCTTTGAAGGCATTTTCCTTTATCTTCTTTGATTCCTTCTCTTCAACCTTTTCTTCTTCTTCTTTCTTCTCAAGTCTTGGCTCATAAGATTGAAGGTTCCCAATGATCTCTTCGGTACCTATCTCACTAAGGCTTCTTGTTTCTTAAATGGAGGTCACATTGGATTGCCATCTCTTAGGAAAAGTCCTAAGGATCCTGGATTGCCTTTATCCATGGGTTGTCCCAAGGAAGCAAGTCCATTGATGATGGTGTTGAGCCTTGAGTACATCTCGGCCACTCTCTCCTTCTTGCCTATCTTGAAGTTCTCAAGGAGGCCTTTGAGCATGTAGACCTTGGACTCCTTGACTTGATTGTTCCCTTCATAGGAGATGAAAAGTTTGTTCCATATCTCATGGGTAGTGTCCCAAGAAGAGATTCGGTCAAACTCGGAAGGAATGAGGGATGAATAAATGATTCTTATGGCCTTTGCATTCAGTTGTTCCTTCTTAAGTGTAGCTTCATACCATGTAGCTACATCTCCCATTGGTTTTATAAAGAAGGATGACTACTTTCCACATGTCACATCTCATCCCTTGCAAGTAGAACTACATTCTTTGCTTCCAATAGAGGAAGTTTGTGCCACTGAAGATTGGAGGTCTCATTGAGAACCCACCCTTCAAGTTGAGAGAACCTAGAAGGTTGTTTCCCATCTTCTGGTCTCATGGGAGATCTTGTCGGAGAAGATCATGGCTCTGATACCACTTGTTGGATCAAAAGGGCTCTAGAGGAGGTGAATAGAGTTAAAAAGAACTTAAACTAAATTCAATAGACCTTAAAATTACTTCAAGAAGTGGGATTTCAAATATGGAATTTGATGTGCAACTAAACATACATAGAAAGGATAAGAGAGATTGAGAGAGATCAAGAATAAACTATGTAGAGTGGTTCTAAAATCCAAAATAGGAGAGTGTGCATCCACTACCTATAGAGGTCAAGCCCTCATATTTTGCAACCATTACGTACTTGTATTCCATTATAAGACATATAATAAGACCTTCCTTTTTTAGGACAGGGATACCTAGCCTTCCTTTTAAGGACCAAAAGCAGCCAGTAAACCTTACAAGGTCTTACCTACCTTTGAGATAGACTCGTCAACCTCTACAAGGGCTTACCCACTCTTGCGTGAGTTGGACACCTTTTCTAAGGAGCTCCCCTCTTGCACCGAATCTTCCGCCTTGAAAGAATTATGTACTCTCTTCAAGGATCTTTAGCATTCACCTTCTCCTTTGCCTTGGAGAAGCTTTCACCAACTTTGCTCTTGAGAAAGGGATTGTGAAAGAGAAGATTTGAGAGCTTTACAAGAGTAAAATGGAGCAGCTCTCTCACACATAGCCTATCTCACTCATAATGACATTTTAATTAGTAAGCAAGAGAGAGAAAGAGGCTCTATATGGACAAAATCACTCAACTATAGCTAGGAGAAAGGTAGGAAAACTTCAAATGAAGTCCAAGGGCCCCTACTTATAGTTGGGGGCGTCCACCGGCCAGTAGAAAGACTTATGGATGAATTCTAGTCATTTGAGGTGTTGCAACGGATATAATTTAAAGTTTGCAATACTCCAACGGTTAGACACACTTTTTCTACACATTTCGTACAATATAATTGGTCGAGTTTCAATAAAGGTAACTCAGAGGATAGCACTATGCGACTACCTAATTTTGAGTTGCCGGTCGAGTTTATCCTGGATGAACTTGACCAATGACTTAAAATCACTTTTTCTATATATGGTGTCGGTTGAGTTGTCATCGGGACAAACTCAGTCGAACCTAGCAAGTTTAAGATTTGTCCTAGGTGTCAGTTGAGTTTCTAAGAGGAAAACTCGACCGAACAAACTGCCTCTGATGCATTTTGAAAATTTTCATTAAAGCTTAAAGGTTTGTTTTAAGTGATCCTGATTTTTTTATCTTAATTACAAGTCATAGCATCAATAAAGATGATTACAAAAGTTGTCTTAAGCCATTTAGGGAATTTTCCACAAAAGTGTGTTTGCATTGACTTTGGCTAGTATTTGATCAAGCTAGGACTTGATTGAATTGATCATTTTCATGTACCTAATACCTAAAATCAATCTCAAATAGGCATATTTGATACATATGAATGGAATGGTTAAGTTATCATCAAAATATGGACAATGTATAACTATTAGGTTAGCAGAAGTAAATGGTAATGGATGGTATAAACTATTCAGATATGATAGAAGCTGAAAGTGTTGAATAGTAAACCTCCAGCCTTCCCTATGCTATATTTGGAGGTGCTTTTGGTATGTCCATTTAAATATTTGTATATTTTAACCTCTTTTGGTGGACTAAAGTGATGATAAATGATAGTTTAGGTATTGTATAGTGGAAAATGTGGTTGATTTGATTCTTAGATCAATTTTGGTGTCATTTTTGGATTCTAACTGGACCATTTTCATTGTTCAACCTGTTTTAATATTAACTTCTATATTAAATAGAATAGCTTTAGATTTTATTGATGGTTTTGGAACCAAGCCACCAATGTAATGAAGTTTGAGTAGTAAAAAATCCTTTTGTGAAGAAACCCATGAGTGGCTTGATCACCCCTGAGACCCTAGGCCTTATTGTGATGCAGTGGGTACGGTGAAGAAATTTAGGATATATAAGACCTCATTGATTCACTTTTTTTGCCCCTTTAGTTGATTAGATAAGTTATAGATTAGCCTATTAAGGGGTGGAGTCTTGTACACTATATTCATTGGGATATTAGCTTAACTTAAGGAATAATCAAGATTATTAGTGGTTACAAAAACTAATACTTGGGTGATTTCCATCAATATTATCAAAATGAACATAGCTACTACATAATCAGGGTAAGTGGATAAACCTTACCAATTTGAGTACCATGATTCCACTTGAAATAAGTCTTAAAATTCATCTGCACATATCGAAACTAGGCCATAGTGAGGTAAGTTAAAAACAAAAAATAATTCCTAAAAGCAAAAACTTAAAGATAAATGCCCCAAATTGCCAAAATGAATGGTATAGTTAACCCTATTCTAAAAACTAGGTTGGACACAATAAGGATGTAAAAGAGAATGAATGAGTATCTTTCCCTTGTAGTCATAATAAACAAAAGTGAAAATGAAATCTATGTAATTTAATGTGTTCCTCAAAACATGGATAATTAGTGCTCAAGTATGAATGGTAAAACATGTTGCTATCAAAAACCTTATCCTACTCCTTAACCTAATCTACTTGAAAGACTAAAGGTGATGAGTTGGTCATAAATCATGATATAAAATTGTTATACTTGTTGAATATCTATAAACATATTTAACCCACAAGATAGTCCTAATACTAGAAAGAAAAGAAGATATATTTGCAAACATAACTCTTAATCTATTAATAAATAACTACATAATGGTGATTACAAAAGAAAATATAATTATGATGATAAAAAGCTTTATGGTAGTCATTGAAGTTGTCCTAAAATAAACTTAGACTTCTAAGATAGTGTTTATGATTTGATGATCCATAAGGGAAACCTATTTATTTATTAAAAGGGGTGTGATGATAATCACAATATGTGGATAGTGAAAATGCTTGAAGTGACAAGCACAAAAGTATTAAGACAACTCTAGGTTTCAATATAGCATTCCCTATTATAACTTTTAAACACAAGAATAATATTGGAGATATGATGCCTAAAGTGATTTTAGCTTCACCTTAGGAAGGACAACAAATTTGATAGAGGATAATATTATATGGATACCTATATAAAAGGGAATTAAACATCTACAATTGGCTGAGTAGATTTTGCAGACAAAATCCTATTTAAGAGGTGCAGTTTTGTAACATACTCAAATCTGGATTCATAGCTTAAACCTCCCTTCCTCTAGACCCTTTCTCTTGTATATTAATATTTAGAACATATTCTTATCATTTTGAACATATTAGAAATAATTATAGTCAAATAATATCATTATCTAATAAATATCAACTATGAAATATCATATTTAAATAGTAATAATAAATTAAATAGGAAGAATGGATGAATAAATACACTAATGAATAGTTTGAACTAGTTGGATATTTTATGGTATTTTGATGTTATAGTGTGAGATAAATTTAAAGACTACAAAGGTTACACCATAAATGACTAAAATAAGTGGAATAAAAGCCCTAATTAAGTACTTAATACACAAGTAATGAAATGTGATACAAAGTTTTTTTGGAAATCTCACAAATTTTAATAAACCCTATCAAAATTGAGTAGGGGAGCAATACTTACAAGACTAAGTGGTACTAGTACATGTACCATTTACATAAAAAAACTATTCAGTAGCAATCATATAATTTTATCCTAGACATACTGATCATGATTTAGATGTAGCAATCAATTACCTTGTATCCTTCTATGAATTATTCCATCTAGGAGAATACGTCTTTTTATTATTTGACAATGAAAAATATTTAAGATGGTGAGAAACAAAGCGAGTCTTAAATAATTAATCTATAGCGCATTGTTCATCCACCATTTTTCTTGTCTAAATCCAAGGAAAATAAGGTGATTGTTTCATTTTTTTTCCATTACTACCCCTTACCTCCCTTCCAATTTATCTCAAGGATATTGTAGCAGAAGGATTTTCTAAAAAGGAAGACAGATCATTCAAGTTTTCTACATGAACATTGTAGTCTTATAGGTTAATAAATAGTTTGATATTGTTGGAGGAGTGTAAAATGACCTCATCCCCTTTTGGATCGACCATTGTATGCATGTTTGAATCTATATCAACTTGTCTTTAAAATGGATCGAAACTTGTGAAGATAGAACTATAGATGAACCTTCATGTAACTATTAATTGTAATCATTATTTGCATCATTTATCATCTATTTTCTCTTTCTAGACCAAACTTTCTCTATTGGATCTATATTGTGATGGCTTAGATCAACAACATAAGTGACAATAGGATGTTTGCACTATTTATTCCTCTTCCTCTTGTTGTAGTATATCAAACTTGTTGACATTTCTAGTTTTCTATTTTCCTCCCAGTGTTGGTCAATTTATTTTCGTTACTTGACAACGTGAATGTATATTCTTTCCAAAGAATGTCTGCCATCATTATTCATCTGGAATCCAGTGCACTCCTGTGTCATTATTTCTTGCACTGTGTCATTTGTTCCATCCAGTTGATGACTTGAGGAGTATTTGGTAACATGATGCCCGTACTCACCACAACCATTGCAAAAGTTTGGCAGTGTTTCATATTCGACACAGCAGACAGATCCACCAATGGTAATTATCATATGAATAGTAATAGAATATCAATTTCTATCACAATTCTGCCAAACAAACTTCATGCAATTGATCGTAGATGATCAATCCTAACCCAATGCTTCTTCAATCTTCTCAAATATGACCATCTTGTAGAAATGTAGAGGTAAATCAGTTATTCTAACTCAGGTAATGATGCAAGATGGAAGGTCAGGACTCAGGATAAACTTAGCATTCTATCTCCACACCATCAAATACAAACCAAATATAGACCAAGGATTGGTTGTCAGCGCATTCAAACAATCCATTTCACATGAAAATTGTATGAGGAAGTGGTTTAAACTAATTTCATGAACCTTCCATCGACCCTTGGGTTTCCATAGAATTTTAAGCATGTCTCTTAGGGTTAAGCATCCTATACTGATTCCAATACTTTTTCCAACTAGTTTGGCAATAATAGAGAACCTCCATGGATTGTGTGGAACAGAGTGTGCCTCTAAAGCAATTTGTATCTACGGTAAGCCTTGTTTGTTCACAAGAGAAATATCATCAAGTTGTATAGCTTCCATGTCATCATAATTGATGAAATTATTTGGATATGTAGTTGAATATGTCATAACATCCCTATACAATCGATTGTAAAGAATTTGTAATTATTGACACCCTTTCACAGATTGTGTTCTAGAACAAGGGTCATGATCCATACTAACATATTCAATTAACCAACTCATTGGTCACATTGAAAGCTATTAATGTGCCCTTTTCATAGGGTGTTCATTTTGCACCTAACACTGACAAATTCTACCTTCTATCTCTGTTGACCCATTTTGACTTCATTATTTCATTATGTTTCTTTGATTCTGACATCTTTTCTTCCTAAGAGCATTGCAATCATTGTTATTTGATCAATTCTATCTCTTCATCTCATCGTCCCTACTCTTCTTCTCCCTCCCATTTCTTTCATCACCATAGAACTACTATTTCCCTTAATTGTGGTGCTTTTATATATTTATTGCCTAATTACTACTCATAACTTATTAGCCCCACTAGGAAGGTCTATGTTCTATTTCTTTCACCTTCATGGTTCTATTAGTTTGCTTCCATCGTCTATTTTGGATCCTGATAGCCATGGTGGTCACCTCAAAGACAACTAGTAAACTCCATCACCTGAGATCTATACACTGATGTACACATTTACAGCTGTTGAGAGTTGTTTGTATTCATCCTAACCATTTTCTTGAGCTTTAGTTGCTACGGTGTCTTTTTCTCTTGTTCCCTCCCCTCGATGATGGCAGAGTCATTTTCTCTAACCTTAATACATGTCTATACCTTTAGTTTGGGACCTTAAGTCTAGGGGTATCCAATGGATGTGGAGGAACTCCTTGTCAGTGCTTGGTCAAGGTGTAGCTAAGATGTTATCCTTTGTCAAAATCCTTATGTTGCTCATCGTCCTACACAGATAGAAGAGGGGGTATTAGACTATTGAATTACATATTGCTCCTTTCCTGTAATTCTCCCAACATTGCCACATTATATGTTTGTCCTTTTCTTTTCATAATTTATCTGGTTGTACAAGCTTCAGTGTTCTCATATTACGCCTCCATCTTGATCGTGCCACATACCCCAAAATATAATGTAAGGATAACATGGACACTCATATTTTCAAAAAATAAATTTGATACTTATGCTCATCTTAGATAATTCATAACTATTTGTTGGTTTACTAGAAAAATACTTAAATATATGTTTCAAAAAATATATATAATTTACTAGTGTGGTTTTGGAGTCTCTTCAGGGTTTACAAGAATGGGTTTTTCTGGATTTTAATGACATACATGAATCAAAATTAACCCAAATGCATTAATTTTATAATTAGGTGTTGGATGACTTGACCTATTAACCTTAGGAGTAATTGGTGGATATCAATATTGTCAGTGAGGGATGTGCTTCTACCTGATTTACTTTGGGCATATAATGACTAAATCTTGAATTGTTGATATTGAGGCATATTCATTTGGTACTCCTATTATTTAATATCTGAAACTCCTTTTAGAATATCAATTGCCATCTATTGATTACTCCCAAGTTGATTTCTAAATGCTAGCTCCATTTCAATATGAGTTATGTGATTTCAATTTCTATGTGTGATGGGATCATCCATTTTTCTGCATGATTAATAAAATGGACCACACCATCACTTGCCTACTCTGTTTGCAAGTAAAGTTTGGGCTAGTAACATCTAATAGTAGTTTAATCATATTTTAGGTACTGAGGTTTTATTCCTCCTTCTCGACACTGAGGTTCTATCTCCCTGTCACATGATATAGTTATAGACACATATGGTTGTATTATTCTTGCCAGATAGTGGGATTTTATTCCCATTGCCATGCTTTATATGTTGGGAACTGAGGTTTTATTCCTCCTACCATGGCTAGTGGTTTATGGTTCTTTAGTCGTACTTATGTGTATTCTAGTCTTGTTGCAATCTACATAAGATGTTATAGAGGTAGTTCTCCTCAGTATGTTGCATATATGATATGCTTATATCAGTTACCTGCTTTATCTATTTTAGCTCTCCTGAGGTTTTATAGTTTCAGCGGGGGTTATGTTTCTCGTTGGGACTGTGTGTCTCACCCCGTTGGTTGAAAACCTTTTTAGGTGGATTTGCTAGATGTGGTGGTGATCGTGGTGTTGCAGCTGAGCAGCAAGAAGATTAGTAGAAAGCAAGGTTGGATATGTTGTTGTGGTTATTTTGTAGTAGAGTCCTAGAGTCTTCCCTGTACTCTCAGGTCCTTTGAGGTGTTTTGACGAGGTTTCACGATGTATAGTTGTATGGTTTTCTTATCATGTTGTTGTCCTGGCTAGGCCTGGTATGTATAGAAATAGGTGATGTATCCTTGATGAATATGGAACAAATGGATCATATGTGCTGGTGGACAAATAGCATGTTTGTATATATATAACATGTTTCCTGGTAGGATGTGGATGTGGTTGTAATAGTTCCATTCTTATGATGTTTTCCGCAATCAGTTTTAATTAACCCGTGTTTTTGATAATATGTGGTTTATGGTGGTTCCGCACATTTTCGTGTGGCGTTTCGTTGTCTTTGTGATGGCAAGATTTCACAAGTAGGTTGGTATCAGTGCTCTAGGTTCACTGAGTCTACAGGGATCTAGGACTAGGTTTGTGTCTGTTCTTGTGATTTTTCCATATTTTCTTCTAATGACTTCTTCCCCCAGCAGAAGATAAAGCTAAAAGATATCTGGAAATCACAAAGAGCATGCTGTCGAGAGTAGTGCCGCTGCATCAGTTGATGGAGTGAGTACGCAGGCACATGAAGATTGGGTGTCTGAGGTCCCCCAGTTTGACCCTGCCATTCTTGAGAACCATGCCTATCAACACCTTATGGGGCAACTAATGGCTACGATGAATCACATGGTGAAGAGATTACATGTGCCTCCGCCAAGAGCACCAGTTCCCCATGGTGACTCTTTGGGTATTGGGAAGACCTTCAAGCGGCTTTGATGAGTCGGAGCTTCAGATTATGCTGGAACGGCTAATCTAGCAGATGCAGATCTGTGGCTGACAGGTTTTGAGAAGGTCTTCCGGATCCTAGACATCCCTGAGGTAGACAAACTCAAGCACGTTGTTTACATTCTGAAAGGTAGTGTTGGCCACTGGTGGGCCATCAAGGAGGAGAAGTGACCTGGCGAGGTGATTGGATGGGATGTTTTCCGACGAGAGTTAGTCAGTCGATACTTCCTGAAGACGTATCTGGATGAGAAGATCATCCGGTTTGAGCATTTGCGCCAAGGTACTCGAAGCATCACCGAGTATGAAGCCAAGTTTATGGAGCTGCTGAGGTTCTACCCTCACATGGAGGCAATAGATGATGAGAGGATCAGACGGTTTGAGAAAGGTTTGAGTGTTGAGATGACAACACCTGCTGTTGCTTTAGAGAACCGGGAGTAGTTTTCCACATTTGTGGAGTCTGTCCGAAGGACTGAACGGTCAGTCTGGGAGAAGAGAGAGGCTATGTCCAAGAACAAGCTTGCTCAGTTTCAGAGACAGAGGTTTGATAGCCCCAAGAAGCCAAGGTTTTCTGCATCTTCCATGATGCAGAGTTCTAGTGCACCGTCATAGTGGTCACCATGTAAAGGAAGAGGGTGTGGTTTTTCGCCATCTAGAGCCTACAGTACAGCTTCAGTAGCAGTGACAGGGTCGTCTAGGCCACAGTTAGGAGACAAGTCGTGCTATCTTTGTGGACAGATGGGGCATATGAAGTCAAATTGCCCAAGGAGAGATGTCGAAGTAACGCAACAACTGAGACAGAGTCAGCAAGGATTGGATAGACAGTAGTCTAGTGGCACCAGAGGGTGAGGACGCGACCAAGCATCACAAGTTGGATCATCTTCTCAATGAAGTAGAGGGCGTGGATGACATCAAGCAACGGCTCAATTCTATGCTATGAGTTAGCCTGAGGCGATAGTCAGTCCACGAGTGGTGGCAGGTCAGATGGAGTTATTTCATTTTGATTTGTCTTCTTCTTGCTTTGTATCTATTTTGGTGACCCGGGTGCTACACACTCTTTTATCACTCATAGTATGCTTGATAGCTGTCTTATACATGTTAGTTGTAAGAAAGATAGCTTATTGTTAGAAACCCCTCTTGATGGTTCCTCAATGCTTCAAGAGGTTTGCCCATCTTGTATTCTATCTTTTTTGAGACACAACATACAAGTGGATCTCATACCACTTGATATGCATGGGTTCGATGTAATTCTTGGAATGGATACCTTGGAAAGGTATAAGGTTATGCTGGATAGTGGTTCCAATCAGGCAGTGTTTGCTGACGGTAATGAGAAGTGGATCTTCCAAGGAGATAGGAAGATTCTTCCGACGTGTTTGGTGTCAGTAATGGTGGTGGAGAAGTTGTTATGGAAAGGTTGTAGAGTGTTCTTGGCTCATGTTTTGGACACCAAGGCAAAAGGTCCTACCCTTCAGGACGTGTCTGTCATCGGAGAGTTCGCGGATGTGTTTCCCGATGAGTTTTCCAGTGTTCCCCCACCTCGAGAGATTGATTTTGATATCAATCTAGTACCAAGGATGCAACTTGTTTCTCATACACCATACAGGATGGCTCCAGCAGAGATGGCAGAGTTAAAGAAATAGTTGTAAGAGCTGCTTGATAAAGGTTTCATCAGGCCGAGCACATTGCCCTGGGGTGCTCCAGTTCACTTCGTAAAGAAGAAGGATGGATCTATGCTCCTTTGTATAGAGTACCGACAGTTGAATAAGGTTACGATCAAGAAAAAGTATCCTTTGTCGAGGATAGATGATCTGTTTGACCAGTTACGCGGTGCTACAGTGTTCTCAAAGACCAATTTGCGGTCTGGATATCATCAGCTTAGAATCAAGGAGGATGACATACCAAAGTCAGCATTCAGGATGGGGTATGGGCACTATGAGTTTGTGGTTATGTCGTTCGGGCTAACCAATGCGCCAGTAGCATTCATGGATATGATGAACAGAGTGTTTTGGCCATTCTTAGATCAGTTTGTTGTAGTCTTCATAGATGATATCTTGATCTATAGTCGAGATAGCCAATATCACGAACATCATCTTCGACAAGCGTTGACTCTCCTTCGACAGCATCAGTTGTATGCCAAGTTTAGTAAGTGTGTGTTTTAGCTGAAGGAAGTGACTTTCTTGGGTCATGTGATCTCAGCGGAAGGGATCAGAGTGGACCCCAAGAAGGTGGAGTCAGTAGCAGAGTGGGAGCAACCAAAGACACTGACTGAAGTTTGTAGTTTTCTAGGATTAGCCAGATACTACCGGAGGTTTATAAGGAACTTCAGTATGATCGTGTTGCCTTTAACAAGGTTGACCAGAAAGGATGTACCTTTTGTTTGGGATGATCATTGTTAGCGAGCTTTTCAGATCTTGAAGGAGAAGCTGACTAGTGCTCCAGTGTTGGTGCTGCCAGAGCCTGGGAAAGGCTATGTTATTTTCTGTGATGCTTCCAAGAAAGGCTTAGGATGTGTGTTGATGTAGGAAAATCATGTGGTTTCTTTTGCTTTGCGATAGCTTGAGAAACATGAGGAGATTTATCAGACACATGATTTGGAACTGGAAATGGTGGTCCATGCGTTAAAGATTTGGAGACACTATCTTTATGGGGAGGTGTGTCAGATATTTACGGATCATAAGAACCTAAAGTATATCTTCTTACAGAGTGAGATGAACATGTGACAGCGTCGCTGGATGGAGTTGATCAGTGATTATGATTGCACCGTTGAGTATCATCCTGGTAATACAAATGTGGAAGCTGATGTGCTTAGTAGGAAGTCTTCTTCTCTTCCTACAAAGAAGGTACAATTGAGTTCTTTGATATGCCATAGGCAGGATATGTTCGTTTCTTTGTGACAGATGAATGTACAGTTGGAAGTCTTTTTGTTGGCAGGACTATTGGCACAAATGCAGGTGAAGCCTACATTGAGACAACAGATCAGAGAAGCACAGCAAGTAGATGCTACAGTGCAGTTGATCAGATCATAGTTTGGCAGTGAGAAGCGTGATGGTTTCCATGAGTCCGAGGAAGGACAAGTTTGTTACCATAACAGGATGATGGTTCCCGATGTTGATAATCTAAGAAAGTTAGTGCTCGAGTAAGCGCACACGTCTATGTATGCTATTTATCCAGGTGTCACCAAGATGTATCATAATCTGAAGGATCTGTATTGGTGGCCCAGTTTAAAGAAAGATGTAGCTGAGTTTGTGGGAAAATGTGTGGCATGTCAACAAGTTAAGGCAGAACGTCAGAATCCAGTAGGAATGTTGCAACCCATGCTGATACCAAAGTGGAAGAGGGATCATGTAACCATGGATTTTGTAGTTGGTCTCCCAAGGATAGCTAAGAATCAGGATTCCATCTGGGTGATAGTGGACAGATTGACAAAGTTTGCTCATTTCATTCTGGTAAATACAATGTATACAGTAGAGAAGCTTGCTCAGGTGTATGTGGATGAGATAGTACGTTTGCATGGTGTGCCCGCAACGATAGTCTATGACAGAGGTCCTTAGTGCACAAGTCATTTTGGGAACAGTTGCACAGAGCGTTGGGAATGCAATTGAGGTTCAGTACCGCCTTCCACCCACAAATTGATGGACAGACTGAAAGGACTATTCTGACTTTAGAGGATCTTCTCAGAGCTTGTGTTTTGTAGTTCCTAGGTAGTTGGGACGTACATCTCAGTTTGATAGAGATCTCCTATAACAACAGTTCCCAACAAAGTATCGACATGGCACCTTATGAGGCTTTATATGGAAGGAAGTGCATATCTCCTTTATGTTGGTATGAGTCCGGCGAGTATCAGCTTTTAGGTCTTGAGTTAGTGCAGCAGATGACAGAGAAGATCAAGGTGATACAGCAACAGTTGAAAGTGGCACAGGATAGACAAAAGTCATATGCAGATAATCGTCGATGACCTTTAGAGTTCCAGGTGGGAGACAAGGTGTATCTCAAGGTCTCTCCATGGAAAGGCGTGTTGAGGTTTGGCTGGCAAGGCAAGTTGTCTCCCAGGTATGTGGGGCCATATCCGGTGATAGCACGTGTTGGAAATGTGGCTTACAAGTTAGAGATACCACCAGAGTTGCACATGTTGCATCCAGTGTTCCATGTTAGTATGTTGAAGAAAAGTCATCCAGGCACAGAGAAAGTGATACAGCCGGTTGAGGTTGAGCTTGATGAAGATGTGACCTATGAGGAAGGTCCAGTGTTGATCCTTGACAGAAGAGTGAAGAATCTGAAGAGGAAGGACTTGGTTCTTGTGAAGGTTCTTTGGCATCATTGTGTCATTGTGGAAGCCACGTGGGAGCTTGAGGAAGAGATGAGGAGGAAGTATCCCTTGCTTTTCTCTTCATATTTTGGGGGTGAAATCCTTTTGTAGCGGTTTATGGCTTGTAAGGACCCTGACCTTCGTTTTGGTCTTACCCTGTTTGCTTTGCCTAAACCTTGTGTTTAGATGTTTGTTAATCACCTAAAGTTGTGGTTAGGGTTTGTTTGTGCTTTTTTGAGAGGTTGAGGTGCAACTTGCAATTTACCCAAGTTTTACTGTTGGTGTGCAAGTTTGTCACCTTGAGAGATGTCTTTCTCTCTCTTTTCATCCTCTAGGGTTAAGAGGATGAGTTGGGTGCCTTGCTTGAGTTGTTTTGGGCCTCTCTTGAGCTTGTTGAAACCTAGGCTTGTTGTTGGGCTTTCTTGGGCCTTGTTGAGGCTTGATATCAGGTTAGACCTTGGTGTATCGGCCGGGAGGAGTGCTTGGTTGTATCGGGCAAGATGTGTATCAGTCATGGTGTGTTGGATTGCCATGTTGGGAAACACACACCCTTCACCTAGCCTCATTTGTATCACCTTCTTTGGACATGTGGCAGTTGCTTTACTAAGTGGGTGGAAAGTCATGGATAAGTGGTTTTGGGGGTGTTAGCATGTGGTGTGACCCTTAGACAAGTGTGCTAGGGTCGGGTGCCACCTTGACATGCTCTCTCCCTTCACCCCTTAGTATATAAGCAACCCTCCTTTCTTTCTAAGCCTCTTTAGTACCCTTAGTTGCTCTCTTTCCTTTGGTGGCTGAGCGAGGAGTGGAGAAGAGGAAGTGGTGGTCGATACAGCTGGTTTCTTGGCCGATACATCTTGCTCCCTTGCTCCTTTCCTTCTCTCGTGGTGAGTATCATTCTCTCTTTCCTTGGCACCTTCTCTTTCTTTCTTGTTTTTTGGCCATGGTGGTTATGAGTTGTTCTTCTCTTCTTGAGGTGGCCGAAGGTGGTGCCTTGGAGCTTTGGAGCTTTGGATCTTGGAGGAGTGTGCTTAAGGCGGGTTACATAACTCCTAACCCGAACTATACTATCTCCTTTACATGTTTCTCTGCTATGTTATCTTGATCGGCCTTACATACCTTGCTAGTAATGCTTCTTGCTTTAGTTGGTTATGTTGCTGCCCTACATGTGCCCTAGATCATGTTGGACGTTTTGTGGTGAGATGGTTTCCCTTTGTGTCGGTCTATCCTTTAGATTAGGGGATCTTGAGAAAAACCCCTCTCTCGCTTTAGTTGAGAGGTGAGATTAGGGTTTCTTAGTTCAAAGGTGTGTGTAGTGTGTTCTTGGGCAAAACCCCTTCTCTCCTTAGTTGTTGAAAGGTGAGCCTATGGCCTAGATGTTTGGGCGATATGTTGAGTTGGTTGGCCGATAGGGTGTTGTTCTACCCTTGTTGCCCGATATGCTTGAGGTTGTGCAAAACCCCTCTCACTTGGTTGTTGAGAGGTGAGCCAACACTCTTGGTATCCTTGGGCGATATGGTGTGGATGGTTGTGATGAGGTTGAGACCTTCTAACCCTAGTAACCCGATATGGATGGTTGTGTCTTGGAGCTTGTTGCCCGACATGGTTGTAGGTGTGGTGACTGATATCCCTTTCCTACCCTAGGGTTAGGGTTTAGACGATATGGTTGGTTGACACCTAGTTGGTCCCTTGGCCGATGTGTGTTTTGGAGGAGTTGAGCTCTTGGGTGATTTTTCCCCTTTTGTGTTGACCTCTTGGGTGTCATGGCCTTGTTTTGCACAACACCCATGATGGGTAGTGTTTCCCAATATCCCTCTCTTCCTTTGAGTTAGAGTTTGGGCGATATAGTAGGTGGTTGCCTTCTTGACCCCTTGGGTGTTATACATTTTGGTTGGGTGTCAGGCATTGCTTCTGCCTTGCGCGATACCCTCTTGGGTAGTGTTGCGTGTTACACCATGTAGGTGTGTTGCTCGTCACGATGTTTCCCATCTCAGGGTGTTGCATGATGCAGGTAGTACGACACAACATTGCATGCTAGGACGCCTGTTGGCCTTTGGTTGGGCAACATGGTCTGGCGTTGCCCGGCATAGCATCGCTGACACAGCGTTGCGTGATAGGGTGTGTCACTTGGGCGATATAGGTTGCACGGTATGATGTTGCTCATTATTAGCTTGCTTATGGCTTGCCCGTTATGGGTGTTGGCCGATAGTGTTGGCCGATACAGCTAGATGTGGCTAGTTGCCTTTAACCGATACCCTAAGGTTGGGTTGTGGCGTGATCTTTTGGTGAGGGCTAGTCCCTTACCCGATATGCTTTGGTAAGGGCCGCTGCACCTTTGGTGAGGATCATGATATGTTTTGGTGAGGGTTATCCCTTACCCGACATGTTGTTGTTATGCTTGAAACCCTAATATCATTGGAATGATTATATATGGATGTTATATGCATGTTCATCTAATGTTGCACAAATATGTATCAATGATGAAGTGTTTATCTACTCTTGAGCACACTAACCATGCAGGTTTCACCAAGTGAGATGTGTACTCAGGTATGAGCTATAATGATGCCCTTGGTGACATTCTCTTGATATTGAGAAACACTATGTGTTATGAGAACTACATGATGAGTTTTGCCTATGTGTTGGTAACATGTGCTTAACGATGGGATGGAATCCCTATGATGTTGGATCCTTGTGATGGATCATGATGATTGGAAAGAGGCCAAGTGGCAATATGTGATGTAAGATCCTTGAGATGGATCATGATGATGTTGATGGCATTGAGAATAGTAGTAACAGTGTGACACAGAATGAAGGAATCTATGTGGTTTATTCTTTGTTTATGGTTTGCTTATTATAACCTGGTTGACCCCAACAATCCACTTAAAATGCATTAATTAATTACAGATGAACCTTTCATGTAGTTTGCCCTGGACATAGATCCATCATCGTCAGGAGCTGGTGATGGTGAAACAGGTTCTCCTGCGGGTTAACCTGGAGCTTATATTGTTGAGTATGTGGGGTTTCTCCTAGCCGAAAATAGGAGGATTAGAGTGCAACTACGGTTGTAGACTCTAGATGTGTATAAGAGCATGGTGAACAGGCTCATGTCTCAGTGTGATAGAGCATGAATGTGTTCATGGCTCAGGAGCACAGTGAATAGGCATGTGGCTCAAGATATACTAGCACCGAGACTTATACCAAGGCGGGCTAGAGGAAAGGGTATCTTGCAGAGCTAACCCTATGACTGAGGTCAGTTAAGCAAGAGACTATGGTCCTACTTTGGATATCGTGCACTAACCACGAGGAGGTGAGGTTGTGGAGTCCGGCTCTTCCATTGACCTTGTATGGCACCGGCTTTGGGTTTCGCAACCGAAGGTTGGATTTGAGCGGTACGGCTCACTTCCTCAGGGCATAATAAATCATTATCAAGTCGTATATTATATTTGCTTAGGAAAAACATGGAACATTGGTTGAGGCCTTGTTTATATAGTTGCCCTAGTTATATCTTGCAGCTAATTACATGTTCCTTAGATGTTATGATATGATCTTAGAAGACTTGTCTTGTCAATCATGTTTCATATATTATCTATTTATATGCCTCTTAGATATCCTGGTAAGATGTTATAGAGGTAGTTCTGCTCAGTATGTTGCATATATGATCTGCTTATATCGGTTACCTACTTTATCTGTTATAGCTCTCTCGAGGTTTTATAGTTTCGGCGGGGGTTATGTTTCTCACTGGGACTGTGTGTCTCACCCCGTTGGTTTAAAACATTTTTAGGTGGACGTGCTAGATGTGGTGGTGATCATGGTGTTGTAGATGAGCAGCAAGAAGATCAGTAGAAAGCAAGGTTGGATATGTTGTTGTGGTTGTTTTGTAGTAGAGTCCTAGAGTCTTCCATGTACTCTCAAGTCCTTGGAGGTGTTTTGACGAGGTTTCACAATGTATATTTGTATGGATTTCTTATCTTGTTGTTGGCCTGGCTAGGTCTGGTATGTATATAAACAGGTGATGTATCCTTGATGAATATGGAACATATGGATCCTATGTGCTAGTGGACAAATATCATTATTGTATACATATAACATGTTTCCTTGCAGGATGTGGATCTGGTTGTAATAGTTCTGTTCTTATGATGTTTTCCGCAAGCGGTTTTAATTAACCCGTGTTTTTGATAATATGTGGTTTATGGTGGTTCCACACGTTTTCGCGTGGCGTTTTGCTGTCTTTGTGATGGCGGGATGTCACAGATCCAACCTGCCACTGACCAACATTTCTCCTCCTTCTCGCCCTCTTCTTCTCTACGGATACTTCATCTCCCTCTGTCAATGCCCCCTCTCCTTCTCTTTCCTTCCACACCCATTGAACCATGGCGTATATGCTTCTTCTTTCCCTCGTCACACCCAGCCATTGTAGTGGAAGAAACATGTCATATGTGACGCCTCCTCTCCTCACCACCACATCACAATAGGGTATCTGTAACATCCTCAATTTCATAACTAATGTAAGCCTTTAATGTGTGGTTTTCTAGTAAGTGTATGCCAAGGGACCTAATGAAACTAACATTGCTAGGTATGTAATTAAGTTCATAAAATATGTAATACAAGTCATCTGGTCAACCAATACAAACATAATGGCTTAAATGTGTGTGATTGTAGTTGGGTGTAGATGAATATAAATGAAAAATTCATGTGAAAAATAATGTGACGCATATATAATATGATGATTTCAGTTACTGGTTTGATCATAACCAATAATATGATTAATCTTATGGACTCTTTATAAGACCAAGAAATGGGCCATTGTCCATAGAAACAAATTCAAGTCGATTTGGATTAATTAAGGTTTACATATAGGTCCATTATATATAAAACTAACAATGGAGTTCCTCATGCTCATAATAATTTATCAAAATATTTTAGTAGAATAATAATTATAATATAAGATGGTGGGAGAAATTTCATATGGTTTTGACTTACTTAGGGGCCTTGGTGATTAAATTTGTAATTACTTTATATTTAACCAAAAGATAAACTTGGAGCATGTATTAGATCAATTTTGACTTAATATATGGCCCATGAAAAGAAAATGACAATATTTTGTTAATCCCAAAATTTGAGGTCAAATGGGGTCATTTTGTGGCATGTATAATTATTTCTACATTATGGATTTTATGCAAAAGAAGAAAATAAAAATAAAAAAGAGGGTGAATCCAACCCGACCCGAACTGGAGAACGCCCCTCTATTTTACAAAGTCCGAACAGGGGCTTCCAGAACTAGGTTCTCACCCAGAATAGGAATAGAGGGGGAGTATAAAACCCCTCGATACTTGATGCTTGGTGGCGGCCAGAGCCTATACTAGGGTTTTTGACGTGAGTTGAGAGAGGAATGGAGGTACACAAACAAGATGAGGTGGATGGTGGCATTGAGAATTCAGAAGTAGTGGCTTCTGGGGGAGGCCTAAACCCCTAGGGCACCTCTTGGCACAAGCCCAGTGGCCAAGACCGGTGAGGACGAGGATGCCCTGAGCTGAGGAGCCATCCTCCGAGCAAGCTACAACGTCGAGGTATCGACAGATCACCAAATGACCTGGGTGGATGCCCTGTTCTCGGCACATGAGATAGCAGAGGTGAGGCTCCCAGTCAAAACCTAGATGAGTCGGCCTTGCAGACGAATTCTTTACGTGTCACAGCACTGAGGTGAGGCTCATCAACGATCTGGTCCAAGAAAGTTCACTTGATCGGGCTCGTACGGCGGAACCTAGTTGGAGAGGAGGCTGAAGCGGCACTCTATTTTAGCGGCAGAATAGGGGAACGCAATCACCAATTGCGCCCCGTAAGAGAAGAAGAGGGATGGGTTCAGGTCCCTCCTTGTTGGGTTGCCAGGCAACATGCCCAATTAACCTGAAAGTAGAGGAAAATAAGGTAATACAAATGATCATATTTTAATTTGTTATGAAATTTAAGGAATCATAGGTAGTGATTCGATTTTCAGAATATGGTGTATAAGGGCTCGTTGCAAACCTTGAGATACAAAGAACATCTTGAAGGGGATTCTAGGATCTGTAAATACATAGATAAGGTAATTTTATTTAAGAAAAGTTAGATATGTGGATTAAGCGCATGATGGTGCTTTGTTAAGATAATGTTATAGGTGTGGATCTCATCATTGAACTTCAAGCAAGTGTTACACCACAATCTTAATAGGTATGATGAAATGACCACTCATGATTTAGAGATTTTGTTGATCCTATATGATGTATTGGGTATGCATGCATGCATGCCATAAGATTGTGTAGGATGTGATTTAAAGATGAAGATGTGAGTAGACGGATATTTGAGATTTACAAGAAGTGTCTTTTAAAGGATTTAGACCCAACTAGAGGAATTCAAGATGAAGATTTTATCCTCTATGACACAGGTAAGTGGTTTATGCCCATGAGTATTTACATTTATTAGACCAAGTACATTTACATGCTTCTTAGATAAGACCTTCATGTCCTACATTCTAAGTTAAATATGTAAGAAAGATTTTATGTGCTTATAATTGTAGAATTCCATATGCTCAATACCTTAAGTAGTGATGTTTCATGGAATGATTCTAGATCACAAGTTAATTTCATAAGAAGGATAAGAAAATATATTTCTATCATATCCCTTAAAGATATTCTATATGGATACTCGGGACTACAAGATATGAAACAAAAATAAGACTGCCATCCTTCCATGGTTATGTGATATAACCATGTATTAGTATTTTAAGTACAAATATGCCATTAGGGTCTGTTATATATATATATATATATATATATATATATATATATATATATATATATATATATATATATATATATATATACATATATATATAATCATGTATTGAGATTTCAAGTAGAACATGTTGTTAATATTCCCCTCATTTATAGATATAATTGTGTGCTAAGAATTCAAGTTGGAACATATCATCAAGGTTTCTTATATATGTAGTGATCTAAGAATTAAGAAGTGAAATAGATTCCTTAATAAGGTTAGTGTTTAAAATTTAAGTATTATGTGAGAATATGGGTGTTGCACATGGTAGACCCATGGCCCAATTTCCAAGATAAATGTACTATTGGGATTAGAATATATTGTAACATGAGTTTATGATGATAATACCAAATTATGAGACATTAAATCATGATTAAGTTGCACTTTGAGACTATATATGATTTCTACTCTAAGATTTAAGATTTGAGTTCATATGAATGTATTGAGATCAGACTTATTGAGATTTTATAGAAATTGAGTTACCTTGTCAGAAATCACATTAGTTTAGATATTTGATACTTGAGAACTCTCATATACTTTGTATTTCCATTTTTAGTTCAGATCCTTTTTCCTAAGCCTCTAGACTCACTTGTCATATAATTATTATCTATGAGGTCATTCTAATAAATTAGAGTTTCAAATTAAGATGTATCTATATAACAAGGACATCAGATTTAGATTCAGACTTAGACTACTCATTGTGTGAGTAACCAGATACTAAATACAGATACATGATAAGGGTTTTAGACCCAATCTCAATTATGAAGTAATTGATATCCATATTCACATTCAGTAAAAGATTTAGTTCATAATTTAAGAATAAAAGATTTAGATTCAGATTCAGCAATAGATTCAATTCAGAATTTAAGAGCAGAGATTCAAATTCAGAATTCAGTACATGTTCAGTACTCAGTTTCAGATAAGTTTATATTTAGAGTTTAGTAAAGGTAGACTTAATATAATTAATTCAGAACCTTCACATAATACATTATATGATAAGTCCTCATTCTGAGAGTCTCAGGATGATTCAGAGGCATATGTTGCCAATTCAGAGGAGTGTTTACTCCATTTCAGAGGGCACGTTGTGCCAACAGAGGGTGTGTTGCACCATAGATGACACTTCGGTGTCAACAGAGGGTATGTTGTGCCAACAGAGGGTGTGTTGCACCATAGAGGGCACTTCGGTGTCAACAGAGGAGGACTTATTGTATAATTGTGGCCACAATCAGATAAAAATTGTAAGTAAAAGATATATTAGGCTAGAGCATGCCCATAATCTCATCCATAAGTATGATGAGAGGGAATTAGATAAGGTAAGTATGACACATGCACTGTGGTGCAGGTCTTGAGATCCATGTACCAGGGTACATGTCTCCAGAGAAAGATAAGGTAGAAAGATAAGATTTCATATTAAGTAATAAGAGAGAATATGTTACAGACTTTATTCAGAGTTTGATGTTATTTTCATGTTTATAAAATCCAATTTCAGTTATTTAACAATGTATATTTTAAAATACTCATTCCACTTTCTCTAACGACTATTTTTTTCCAATGCATGGTTGGGGACGTGATGTCTGTAGGATTTGGAGTAGCTAGGATATTTTCACGCTTGCCTAGTGGGGTGCCATCTACCGAGACGGTCTAGAGCTTAGACATCTCTTTTTATGCATAGTCTTGTTACCAATGTATATTAGATGAGTTATAGTTTTTCTTGTATCAAGGACTATGTATGAATCAGTTTTACTCAATGCAAAGTGTTTCATTTGCTTTAATTGCAATGATTATCATATTTGTGACACTCCCAGATGAAGAAGAAAAAAATATAGCTTCCGCTCATGTATTATAAATATCTAGGTGTTACAGTATCACCACCGGCGGTGGTAGTCACCAGTACACTAGACACACGTCTTCCTTTTTATCCGTGTATCCGACCACCATGGAAGGAACAGTTGCCACCATCCTCCCTCTAATGACTAGAGTGCATCAATTGATAGAGCTAACGTCTGTGGATGAGGTCTGCAACATCACAAACTGCCATGATGCCTCATCTCCACCTATCCCTTCTTTTCCTTCAGTTGCCTCCAATGATGTTGTCAACCATGGTCTGGACCATGTGAAGCCACTTCCTTCTGCAACCTGCCTTCCTTTGACCTGGGCTTGCCCCCCTTGAACCTAACAAGTGCTAGATCGGTGGACCTACACCATGCATGCATTGTCGCCGTCTGCGCTCCTCCCTTTTTACTTTTTAGTCCACACAACCATCAATCCTTTCTATGGTGTAGTTGATGTAAACACCACTAGAGGAAATCAACACTGTCGGGATTTTCCTATGACGGAACCAATGGTTGACTTTGAGAAGAGGCAGGTTCCTCTCCCCTACTTCTTGCTCCTTTCAGCCTTCAACAAGCCTAACCATGACATCCTATTATCCACCCTCATGCTATCCTTGTGCCAAGCTAGACAGTCGTTCATCTTCATATGGTTCTTTTAATTCATCCTCTCCCTCATTGTGTCGCTACCTCCATGACAAGAACTATAGAACTACTGGAGCTACCTAGTTACTCGAAGCCATGGAGAAATACCTTTGATGGGATTCAAGAGCATTACAATACCCAATACATCCAATTGAGAATTGATTAGGAAGTTGATTGTAACAACCTCACTATCAGTGTCCCCCAATTAAGGAAAGACCTTCAAGTTGAGAGGCATTACCTATATTCCCAAGGATCCAGAGTTACAAAATAATAAATAACAGCAAATAATTTCATTTATTCCAAATATTATTTACAAATTGTACAATGATATTCCTCATAAAACTAATACATGTAGAGAAGAAGTAACTAAACTATATAATCCTCCTGTATAGCTTTAATACCTTCCATGGGTTTCATCTTTATCTTCATGTTAGTATCTTGTGTATCATCTACCTAAAACGGCAACAAACAAAATGGGGTCAACATATTTCTATAGTGGTACGTGGGTTCGTCCAATAATCACAAGTACATATAATCAACCATCAATTATTTGCACATAAGAACGTATATTTTCTTTTATATTCTAACCCATATATGGTCTACTATCTCAGATGTATCCGCTATCCATCATTGGACTTATGTGTGTTACCCTTCGATCAATGTAACCTAGGGTTATGAGTATCATTATTTACTTTATGTGATACTCATAGGGACTTTATAATTGGCATGAAATAAAATAAAACCCAACAGATATCATTCATGCAATCTTTGAGAAACCTCAGCAAATGTCAGAATTCGATACATGTAATCATAAATGTAACCACATACCTTTGCCATGTAAAATTCATGCAGAATATTTGAAGTTCACTTTTCATGAAATCCAATCGTCAAGGCAATCCACAATCAATCATGGTCTATGAAACATGCATACTACATATGTGTCACTATATATGTTCATGTTATTCATATTGAACCTAAATTAGGTCGTAATCTAGGGTTTAGGTTTTCTTATTATCGAGTTAGCATTAGGTTATGCCTTGAAACCCTAGTTCTCATGATTATCATTTTAATGACTTCAGAATCCTAATTCATATTAGGTTTTGCCATTATTACCGAATCCACTATATTATTGCATCATGAATACTCATATCATATTAGTCACATTAATCAACACAACAAGATATGACACTGGTTTCATTACCCTATTTATTCACATGTATGGCTATCCACTTTGTTAACCCTAATTGTCATCTTTATTATCATGGTCGTCATGGAAATGAGATTATTCAACATGATTAAATAATAGTATATAAGAAGGGTTTTTAACATATTCGACATGTTAAACACCAATTTTAGGGTTTGTATGTATAACACATTGATTAATAAAGTATCCTCCTACTTTTGAGTTATCATGAAAAACAAGCATCAAAATCTTTTTAATCATATTTCGCTCTGGTTTCCTGATCGATTTCATATATAGCTTTATATTAATATGATTATCCTAACTCTTTCCAGGAATTTTACATACTAACATTATTCATATGGTTTATGACAAGGTCACATACCTTGGGCCTTAGATCACAACCGCTCTGCCCAACTAGGAAGTCTTGCGTACAAGGATGGGTCCGGCTGAGAATCCTCACATGTCCGTGAGTTTCCCGTCTTCGTTCGGACGTCAGTGCTGCTGTGAGGCGGCGATCACCACCTCTGACCAACGTGTTCCCCCGCTCGACTCCTCTCAAGGCTGCGCCTGCCATCCGCCATCAATCATTTGGGTCGTCTACTAGCACCCCACCATAGTTCACCTCCAGCAAGTCGACGTCGTGGTATGGCTATCCGACGCCTTACATTACGATTAGGGTAGAGGGGGCGGCACCGCCTGCACCGACCATCCTCGGGCCCATCCCCAGGTCGCCGTAGGCAACTGGGCTTCCTAGCGCCCCGCATGGCAAGGGCGTCCCTGGTCACAGACGTGGAGGCAGACGGATTCTTGGAGCCAGTTGAATGGTTGGTGTGGCTTACAGTTTGCAAGCAGGGTCGGCACATCCCACGCATCTCCAGAACAACGGGGAAGATGCTAGTCTCGATCAACTACTGTTTCTACTACGACCAACCCAGGATCATAGTGGAGTTTCCAAGAGAAGGGTGGTGCTCCGTTGTCCTCTTATATAGGCTGTAAGCAGACCTTTTAGGGTTATGGAAGATGACGTTGAGAAGGAGAAGAGAAGGCATGGACATCGGCCAGGGCCTGGCTTCCTTTCCGATCGCGAGACCAAAGGAGAGTCCCCTCAAAAGTATGAGTTACCATGTTATATAACCACAGTTGAGAGATCATTGAGGGTCGTAATACTCTAATATGGAAGGCGTTATCGTACTTAATGCTATGGACAATACATATCACTTCCCTTTCAATTTCCTTTTTTCCTTCTTTGTTGTACAATGAAGTTGTCAAAAAAAGCAAGGTATTCCATTACTTTATTTCCCATAGGGGTTGACAGATATCCTTTTATTTTAAAACCAATATTATGGGCAAGCAAGGCATAATTCTAAGAAAGATTCTTTATTTTCTCTTACTCTTCCTTACTTTTCCGTTTATGAAAACTCTGGGCTCTTATTTAAAAAAAACCACGAAAAGACACTACCATAATAATCTTATTAAGACGTGGCTTTTGCAATCAAAAGGTCGTTAAGGAAAGCATTTAACTATTTGGTACTCCTTGGATAGTTGGACTTTTTAGGAACCACTTTATCATTGAGTTCCAGATTATTCCTTTATTTTACTCTTTAATGTATTCCCTCAACTTTATATCTTTATTTCAAGGAAACTCAACAATACATTTTTTCAAATTAAATTGAGATGTTTTTATCATACAAAACTTACTCTTTTTAAACTTTATTTTAAAAGAAACCATTATCTCAAAAAATCATATTTCTCCAAGTTTCTAGAATTCTCTTCTTTTATTTATTATTTTCAAATATGCAAAGGTTGAATCTCGATAATGTTATTTGGTGAATCAACATTGTGGTGTCGCTCATGGCCATAAACTTTATTTTCTTTTCAAAATATTTCCAATATTTTATATTTCTATTTTACAATGAATCACAAAACCATTTCTATTTATAAAATCTTTTATTTCTTTGTCTCGTGCACCCATACCATAAGAATAGTATTATTCCATAAATAATGTCATTTGGGAATTTACTTACCAAGCCATGGCTTATATTTATAAATTTCAATTTTATTAAAATTGAGGATATAACATTGATAGTAACATGCCAGTTCAAGGAACATCCTATCTACAGGTTAGTTTCCTCTAAGTTTCATTTCCATTAGTTAATATAGCTAATTAGATACTCCTCAAATAATACTCCATGTGATGTAGATAATTGTAACAAGTGTCTAGTTACCTAGGTCATCTAACTCCATAGTAGACATACATAGACGCACAAGTATTGATATTAATTATCATATGATAGTAAATACTATATGTGTACCAATTAGTAAGGGTTCATGTTATCGAATAATGATATATTAAACTTTATGTTCATGAATGATCAAGATGTTTATTGTATAGCTCCTATATTCAGAGAATCAATCTAGAAAGATATATTAGAAACAAGCCCAAAGAATAACTAAAACATACAATACATAAGGTGGTTATAGTGATAAGCTAAGATAATTGATGTTTGACCTAAGTTCTTATTATATAAATATTAATAAACAAGAATGTTTTATAGTATATATGTGACAAACTAATCAATAAGTACTATTGAACAAATCCTAGATACCAATGAAACTCTCATTATGCATTAAAATCCTATTTGTACAACTAATGGTAACTAGAACCACAATAACAATGTAGAGATATATCTTAATATAATTGACCTACTTTAAATAAAATGTTATAGGGGAGTAAGAGAATGTATAATATGAGCAATCTTGGCACCAGAATGTACTATGATAATGTATACATATTGGTTTTCCATAACAAGATATTTATGCATTCAAAGTATAAGTATATGAGATATTTGAGTCTTATATTCTTTCAATAAGAGAATCCCAGTAAATATACCTAATTTGCAACATATACTCAACCCTAATTGACTAAACTTGAGCCTTACAATATATAGAGAGAGTGTAAAACTATAAGACCTAAATCAAAGGAATGCACATTACTCTTTAACACATACATGTAACCTAGATATATTTATACATATGTATCTAGAGATGGATATTAGAGCTAACAATAAATATTTAATGAATCATATATCCACTTGATAAGATTAACACTCTAAATACTAGTACAGAACCGACATTTAGTGTCGGTTATTTAAGACCTTTGGCGTCAGTTTTAAAGCGACACTCAAGTGGGCGCCGTTAAAAGTCGAAACTTT
Organism: Alisma plantago-aquatica; assembly: GCA_963693085.1. Lineage (NCBI taxonomy): Eukaryota > Viridiplantae > Streptophyta > Magnoliopsida > Alismatales > Alismataceae > Alisma > Alisma plantago-aquatica. Next base: position 381,133,041 of record OY856414.1, read on the forward strand.
CAGCGTCGGTTTTAACATTGATGCCTTAACCCTTCCCGCCACCAAAAACGTGCCAGTAAGGGCTCTATAGGCGTCGGTTATTTAATAAAACCGACACTATATCCAGGTCAAAGACGTCGAGGTTTCGCAAAAACTGACACTATATAACCCTTCCCGCCACCAATAAAACACACCAGTAAGGGCACCATCGGCGTCGGTTTTTATATATAATCGACACCCATAGCCACATAGACGTCAATTTTTTACAAATAACTGACATTGTATGTCTTTGTTGTCTATTTTATTCTAATAACTGACGCCTATTTTATGATTTTTTTTCTTATCAGTTTGCAGGCCTGCTGTATGGCTGGTCAGCAGGATGCAGAACCTGCAGTTCAGTTCCGAACTGCAGGTTTACAACATCCATTGATATCATCCAACGGCAAGCCACAAACCTACAAAATTAACAAGATGGACAACAATTTATGATCACACACATGTATAAGCACATTTAATTCATATTATTTTTCATCGCACACATGTAGAAACTAGTAGTTCCATTTCAAATTTTCTCTATTTTAACACACATTTAGCAACTTTTAGTTCTATTCATTTCATCTTTTTCACATTCAGACACATGTAGAAACATTCATGTATTGATCATCTTCACATTCACCCATATGACAATTCAGAAAATTTCATTCACATTCACACAAAAATAATTATGAGAACAAAGTTTAAAAATATCATTCTTTATTCATCAGCGTCATTATCGCCATCACTATCCCAATCATATTTAAAAATTCTCACTACTTGTAGGGCTTTTACCCATTCTTCTCTTACATCATCTAATTCTTCTCTCATATAGAGAGTATGTACATCTAATAACTTTCCACCTGTAGTCAAGTCAGTTTTAAACACCTGCAAAGAGAATGACATATATATATAATTAATAATATATAATAAGATTGATATATTTTATATTATCTAATGAGACTATATATAATACCTTTTGTATGGTATCGATTTCCATTGCGGCATGTTTGATGAGTAGGTCCATAAATCGCATCACATAGTATGCACATGCCCAGTCATTGTCTTGTGTAGCACGCTATAAATTGAAATATACAAAATATTCAAAAATACAAATAAGCACAGTTCACATAAATAATATATACATTGGAGTCGGGAAATTACTTTCACATTCTCCCAAATTAGTGTTTGATTCTTTTTCTTGGGGACCTTTCCTCCAGCTCTTTTGAACTCATGTAAAGCCCTACATGTTAATGTAACACATTAAATTGCATAATTAAATAGTAATGTAATAACAGGTGTTAACGGATATAAAAATATGAAATATTTCTCATGGAAATAATGGCTTTTTCATTGTGTGTCCATATAATGTATTCAATTCATTCCCCGCAGGATCTAGATAATAGACAATGAACGTATTGGGAATAATAACTAGTAACTCTCAATGCCTACCACTACAGGTAAGAAAGTTAAAAATTAATGACTCAAAATCCACAATAAAAATGTAATTTTCTTAAGTCTAATTTTTAAACAAAGTAAACTTACTCGACATTGAATGGAGCTATTATCATCGTCTTCTTTTTTTATCAAAATATTTAAAAGTAGCACAGCAGTATGAAGTATCTGAAGAAGGGTCTTTATCTACAAGACTAAACAAAGATGGAACCAAAAATCCCACATGGGAAAATGAAAAATATGTACATATCGTGTGTAAGTGGTTGCAAAACATGTATTATGTATGCATTAATATATAAGAAACCAGATCATTGTATATAAAACAAGGTATATGGATGTATAAACAAGATCTCACCATATCCATAGCTCTATCATAGATGTATTCATCCAATCATAACGAAACAACTCCAAAATATCTTGTATAAATAGCTTGTTATCGTATGATTGACATGTAGCATCCTCCGGAATAGAAACATTTATAAGGCAATTTGGATCATGTTCGCCTATCCATACTGCCATACCCCTACAATTAGAACCTAACGAGTCATGTAGGTCCCTTGGAAGCCAACTTGGTACTTCAGGAGATAGAGTTAGAGGCCAAGATGTAGCGGGTGTCTTCATTTTGACCTGTATATATAATTTCAGATCAATTGACTCATATATGCACACTAACAAATTAACATAATGTAAATTTACCATACAATATTAGTATAGATGACATCTGCTTTGGGCCACATTATCACTCCGCCTTCTGCCTCGCCAAGTGTTTCAGAATCTGGGTGGGTATATGGAAATGGAAGATCCCTCCAATTGAGGAGTTCATGTATCGGGCTCACACGAACCGCACCAACTTGTACTGGAGTCCCATAAAACATGTCCCTTGGAAGGGTTGGGTAAGCATGTCCCTCTGCAATGATATATTCTTGACTTTTTAGACGGCATGGCTTCAACCCCTACAAATTTACGTAAAGAATGTTATATACATATATACATAAACATATCATCTTGAAAAGACTAGCTACTATATATGTCATAAAAATACTTACAGTGGATGTTCAAGGTGGTGGAACTACACGATTACTCCCAACCACCTCTATAGTATGAGAAGAGTGGCACGCTATAGGTACTGTCTGAGTGGGAGGCTGAGATGTTTGCCACTTGCTAATTGCTTCATTGAGTCTCTTATCAAGTGCTTCCTTGACTCTCCTATCAAGTGCTTCCTCGACTCTCCTATTAATTAACTCATCTACTTATACATGGATAAAAGAAATGCTAGCTTTTGATTATTGAATTCCCTTTCGCAATAACATTCTAAAAAAAGAATAGGTTACCTCAACATTTGATAGTCCCACTTTTGGGATAGATTTGTGATGTGATGGCCCAAAGAACGTTTTTATGCCCACACCAGCGCATGCACCCCTAACACGTCCAGGATTCTCTAGGTTACCAAGAGCAACTATCAATTCATCCCTTGTTCTCTCAGGTATGAACTTGCCTTCCTTCCTCTGCTCGTGAAGCTCCCACTAATCGCCATCAACAGAAATTGGTAAGTAAACATAACAATAATCAATATCGATTGCTCTAAGAGTTGAATTTTACCATTTTTGCAGCCGCCTCAGCAGTTGTGGGCTTTGTTATATCTCCCTTTTTATTTTGCCTCCCAGCTATCCACATAGCATGGCAAGGCAGAGGTGTGGGACTAATAGTAGAGGACTCTACAGTCTCCTGAGTAGCAGCAGACTAAGCAGTAGACTCAGCCTGTAGTCTTTGGCGAACGCCTGCATAGCCTCTTGGACCCATTGTGTGGTCATGCACATTCAGTGCACGCCTTGTTCTTTGAGCATCGTTGATAGCCTTGTTAGTAAGCACATTGATTTGGTTAGTAACACCAAAGGTTAATCTTGAATAGGTGAATACATAAGAACATATATTAATTAAATTGGGAGTGGCGCTTAATACCTTGAATTCATCTATTTTTCTTTGGGTAACAAACTCTTCCCAGTCTTTGGGGTCCAGGTAGTTCCATTGCTCAGTGGCTACCTTCTTCTTAAATTTATTTTTTAAAGAGAATACAAACAAAAATTATTAGTGTAGAGTTAGTCAAAAAGTGATCAATGTCTAGAATTGGAAATCAATCAAGAACCTCTTCTCAACACCGCATATGTAATCTCGGGTGAGATTTGTCCTATAGTTACTTAGGACCCTCCCACAACGTTGCATCATGCATTTACAATGCAGCTTTTCATCGAGATCAAATATACTCTACAAAATAGAATTGCTATTAATTGGTATCCTAAAAATTAGTAATCTACAAAAATAGAATTGGAAATAATAATAACTCATGCATAGTTCCTTCCATACTAAGTCTTTCTTCCCCTTAGGAATTTTATGCCAGGATTCTACATTAGGACTACAATGGCTGCGAGTAAGAACCCCAAGATATGAAATAAATGAGTTGTGGTTCACTCCAACTGGATTTCCTGCATGATCGAAATCCATAGCCAGTTTGGGTCAATTTCCCCTTTGCTATTGTAACTTGTTCGTCATTGTGATGCCCCTCATTTTCTCAATTTTTTTTGCTGCTCATCAAGTGCCCCAATTTCTTCAGGGGGTACATCACCAACCTAAAATTTGACAAAAAATACACTTACAGGATATAACTATAAATGAACATATAGATAGAAACCTCAGGGATATATTTTTAAAACTTACATTGTGAGGTGGCACTTTGACGTAATCATCAACACGGTCATCATATGAATGCTCAGCCATCTGAAAGTTCACATTCACATTGTAAAGTTCACATTCAGAAAAATAAAACAAATAAAAAAATATAAACATGCATGCCTCTAATATTGCGATCTTTTATCAATTAACAATCCTTCATTGTGATCTATGTGCACATACATGTTATCATTAGCTTCAATATTTGGTGGTGTTGGCAACCCAACTGAGAATGGACTTGAGTCATCATACTTATCATAGTACTCTTCTTCATCTATAGGATCTTTAATGAACTATCTTTTACCATGAAGAACAACTGACCATTTATCATTTGCAGGATCTACGATATAAAATACTTGTTTCACCTATGATGCCAATATGAATGGTTCACCCTTCTCGCCAATCTTTTCAAAGTTCACTAATGTGGAACCCAATTCATCCACTATAACTCCTTTGGTGTTATCAAACTAATTATATTTAAAAAGTAGAATTCTGAAATCTACATAGTCAAACTCCCAATATGTCTTCAAAGACACCGTAATATGACATTTTAGCTTCACGTGGACTCTTATCCTTTGCACTTGAAAAAAATAATAAAGACGCTTGAAGGGTGACCCCACTATTTTGGATGACACTCTTATCACCTTGATGCTTTATCATCATGCACAATGTTTTTAAACATGGGAGGTGGATCGGTGTGCTCTACCCCACAACTATCCAGCATCGCATTAATGATGTCTATTGGAACTGGTTCGTTCACATCTACGTCATCGGAGGCAATTTCTTCTTCCACACAAGCATTGCTATCGACATCTACTGATTTCAGGTTTGAAATCTCTCCATGCCAGTGCCATTTTGTATAGCCTAGTACAATCCCGTTACACATGACATGACTTTTGATTTCATCACCAGTGCTGACTTTCAAGTTGTTATCGCAATGCCAACATGGACAATAGAACATATCTCCAGGTTTTTTCTTATATTCCTCGGTAAATCTAATAAACTGATCAAGACCAGAAATAAACTCTAGGGTGCAGTGATTTGGAATGGACATCCATGATCTATCCATTCTATGATCAAAGAGAAAACAAGTATATATTAGGGTTTAGGGTTAAAAGATTAGGGTTTATGGTTACAAGTTTAGGGTTTAAGGTCTTGTATATAATAAATGTGTACCACATATCCCATTCTTGAACACCTAATCTCACTAGTAAGTTTATAATGTGTATTGGGTTTTCAAAAAAAATTCGACAACATTTCTCTGTTGTTCTCCAAGTACATATGTACTTAGAGAACAAATGGGGCAATGCTACCAAATTTTCTTGAAAACCCAATACACATTATACACTTACATCCTAAGTGAGATTAAATGTTCAAGAACAGTCCCAAACCGGGGACTATCCAAGATTTACTCCTAATGAGTAAATCTTGGATGGGTTTCTAGGCCAACCAATACATGTATGTTGTCATTCTTATACCTACAATCCTAGTTTCATCATTCATATCCTAGTTCTTAAAGTTAGGGTGATTATTGATGTCTTTAGAAGCATGATTGGCAATCTAGGGCAAAGTTCATCATTTACATTCCAAGTATATCACATGAGTGCATTAGAGTTCATCATTAAGCAAGAAGGGTGATTAGGATTCTCAATATACTCAACAAGGAAACAAGTTACCAATTTCATAGTTAGGAGGGTAGAGATACCCTAAGATCTAGATCTAATGGTTCATAATGAGCCTGTGATAAAATATTGAGCTTGCCACTCTACCTAAGGATGGAACTTAGTCCAATATGATTTAGATCTACTACAACATCTTCTAATTAGGTTTATTTATCTATGCTTATTCACTCTTTTCCCTGCTATTATTACATATAGCTAGGGTTAATTACTTGATTTACTTCAAATTTGGTAGATTTGCTAATTGGACTATGAAGAACCCAAAATTATAATTAGATTATAGGTTTGAGCTAGGGGATTATGTGATTCATAATATTAGATACCTAGGGTGATTAATGAATTAATAATTATTTGAGAGGAGTTAGATTACCAAATTGTATAGGAGGCTATAATATATCACTACATATTCATATACCAAGTAATGGAGAATAGATGAACATATATGGAGAAAATTGATATTTAGCCCACGTGTACATTATTGCATAACCATGGCTAAGTTGTGTACATAATTAAGTTAATATGTAGTATGATATATGTTAAAGTTAAATAGACACATTATTAATAACCAAGCCAATCATCAATTCTATTAAATAAACATTTATGTTGGAGGCTTTACCAATAGCAGTGGCAATGATAATGACAGTGGTGAGCAGTAGTAGGAGACCATGAGCAGTAGTAGGCAACGACAGTGTTGATCTCTAGTTCCTGGTTGCTGCTCTGGCGCTGGCTACTGGCGTTGGCTTGTGGCTGGAGGAGAGGACCGGCGAGAGGAGGACCGGCTGGAGGAGAGGACCCGCGGCGGCAAAGAAGAGGACCCACGGCGGCGCTCTGGCTAGAGGAGAAGAGGAACCGTGGTGGCACTCTGGCTGGAGGAGAACAGGACCCGCAGAGAGGAGGACCAGTGGAGGAGAAGAGCAGCAGTGGCAGAGAAGAGAAGCGGTGGAGAGGAGGACCGACAGTGGAGAAGACCAGCATCGGAGAAGAGCAATAGTGGGAGAGAAGCGCAGCGGTGGAGAGGAATCGCCAGACCTAGTGAAATTGGGAATGAAATAGCAAAAGGGGAAGAATCTGATTCGCGCGGGTGCTATTAAGTTAACTATAGACGTTGGTTATTATAAAAATTCGACGCTTAATACCATTAGGTGTCGGTCACCACAATAAAACTGACACATATGTTAAATCATAGTCATCGGTTTTAACTAGAAAAATCGACGCCTATCTACATATGTCGACAAAAAAAATGTTCTCAAATTATGACCATAGTCGTCAGTTTCCATCAAAAAATGATGCCAATTGGGCAATTTTGGGGGTAAAATTTTTCACGGGGATAGCGCGCGAACTCACATTGGCGTCGGTTATTGAATGAAAACCGGCGATAAAAATGGACCCGATTTCTGTCTCGCGAAAAACCTTTAGTCGTCGGTTTCTTGGTCAAAAACCGACGCCGTATGTGAAATTTTAGAGATAATTTTTTTGCACTGGAAAATTTGGATTTGGTGGGTGATTTTAGGTGTCAGTTTCTTATTGCACAACCAACGCTAAATAAAAATGGATACCCGTGTCTGGCCGGTCCTCACATATAGATGTTGGTTTGTGTATTCAGCTGTCGATGTAGGGTTTAGGCATCAGTTTCTTGGATACAACTGACGCCTGTAAATGTGACGTTATAAGCCATTTCTGTACTAGTGAAAATATCATTAGGTGATTGGGGCTAGGATAAGAACATGAAAATCTATACTAGGAATGTATAACTAGGTCTGCATTAGTTTATCTAACATACCTAATGTGTTCTTAGGGTGAAAGCTTGACTTTTTTGACCAAGTATGTCTATTGAGTTAGTCAGTAGTCTTGAAGATAAGGTATGTACATCCTCTATTTTATTTTGGGCATTATTTGACTGAATCCTACATTCTTTTAATGAGGCATATCTTCAACTGTTAATTCTTTTGGAAATCCAAATTCTTGGACATTTATATTTCTTAATTTTGACTCATTATATCCTTGTGGTTGTTGAGATACTTTGTTTATATGGATTCTTGAACCTCCACCTACTATGTTTTCCTTTTTATGAGAAATTGACTAAAATGATAGTCTTGCCACTCTATTTTATGCATGTTACATTTTTTACTAGAATATTTAGAATAGTGGTACTTATGTACAACTATATATATAAAGGGTGTGTGTTTTCTGCCTGGGTTGTGTGTTTCCACCCTTGTTTCTTTTAGGCCATGATCCTATGGTGTTATGATCTTGTTTTAGGTATATCTAGTATGCATTGTTATGCATGCAAACATTTATTGTTTTAAAATAGAATTATGGTTAACTGTTATGGTAAGACACTTTTATTCTCATGTTTGTAATCTGAAATTTAATATGCTCATTTCTTTTATTATAACTCTTTTTAACTTACCTAAATGAAAATATCCCCCTTCTTATGGGAGCATCTCTTTTGCACTTATAATCCAATATAATGTCCAAAGTGTTTTATATATGTACATACTCATCCGTTGTTGACCCACATACCTTTACTTCCTATATTATGGATGATGTTCCCTTCCACCCAGGTGTAGGTACATTATAAGACAAGGAATCAAGAAGATCATGCACATGACGTGGACTTAAGGATAGCTGAGTTGACCTCTACAACTGGATTTAGATGTACACCTTTTCATTATGTTATGCCACCTTCTATGGTGAGGAACAATTGTATATGTATGATCATATAACTTTGTAATCGTTTTTTTTCCTTTATTTTATTTATTACATGGATCTTATATGTATACCATTTGAGAAATGAATGAAATTCCTCCTATCTTTCTTATTTGGAATTGGATGGACATATTCTTCAATTTGGTGAAGAGTGGATCCCCTATCGGGTTCCACTTTTTACAAAATGGTATCATAGCCAAAAGTAGTTGGTAGCTTGACTATTTCAAGTTATCCTAGGTTGACCGTTAATTAAGTACTTATGTGACCCTTTACATTTAGTTGATGTGCCTATTATTGAATAGTGGAATACCAAATAGGGTGTCACTCCATATCTAATTTGGCAATTTCCACCCCCAAACCATTATGTGGTCGAGAATCGAATTTTAGAAAATCTAGTTAACCCTATACCCTTTATGGGGAATAAAATTTCCCTACATAGGGGTTGACTCTCCTAGTCATTAGACTTAATCTCCCCACCTTAAGGAAAGATAGTTCACAACTAAAATGTAGGTTGGCCTAAACACGCGTATATAGGCTTAGCCCTAATTCTTGTATGTGCCATTTCCTTATTGTTGTCAAGCATGCCTCAGATATGTCCACTGGGAGGAGTGAGCATGCATGGATCATAAGCATAGAACTCCAACATAAGTTGAAGAGAGGTGGTTATTCCCTTGGTAATCGGTGATGATCTAAATTAGCTATGGTGTAGTTGGGCATGCCTTGGTTTCAACATGGAGTCGTATATATCTATCTGAATTCATAAGTTTACGGGTTGATACCATCTTCATTGGGCTTATTATGCCTCATATATGAGAATTGGTTGATAACAACTATAAGTTTCGGTAGGTATCCTTAAGTGTTCACCTCTCATCTCCAATAGTGTACTTGGTTTGTCTAGTGATTGAGATGAGTAGCTTGACTACTTAAGTTACCTTATCCTATAAAGGCACCATGAACGTAAACCAACTAGTAAACCATAAATCTCTCCCTATAACATTGCATAACCTTATGACATCCATAGGTCTTGAGAGTGACATGGGAATGTTGGACGTCGTGTCTTATTAGGGTTTGATAGAAGTTGACCATATTATTAGAGACCCTTCTCCCTGGTATGCTCATATAATGGAGGTGCGACCATATGCCCTTTTGGTGTTTGAAGAACTAGACCCTCTTAGTGGAACAAAGTGATGATAGAATGGTTGGATTGTGGAGGGTGTCTGAGTTGTTTCTCGGGTCAATTTTGGCACCAGTTTTGGATTTCCATCGCAAAGATTTATTGCTAAACTTATTTTCATTATTAAATTATATGTAAAAAGAGTTTTTAGATTTTATCAAAGGTATTTGGAACCAAGTCACCACCAAGAAATGTTGAGTAGTAGAGAAACCCTTTTAGTTAAGAAACCCTTGACTGGCATGATCAATCCCCAGACCCTAGGCCTAAGTGTGGTGAATAGAGTGTGAAATAGGTGTTTTAAATTTATATAAGACCTAGTTGATCCAATCCTGATCCCCTCCAAATGATTGGTTATGTGATAGATTAATTCTTTTAGGGTTTAAGTCTTGTATGCCTAATCATTAGGAGTGTAGCTTGATTTAAGTACTAACTGAACTAAATAGAGGGTAAAACAAGTAATACTTAGGTAATGAATTTAGCTACCACGAATCCAGGGTAAGTGGGTAAGTCTTGCCAAATTGGGCACCATGAATGTTTCTTTGACAATTAAAAATAAACTGGAATTTATCTCTCCATATGCAAAATGGTGAACATAATTAGGGTATGAAGTGAATAAAAAAATCATGATAATTTATGGAGGTGATTCTAGTGTAAATGGATGGTGAAACCACCTTAATAAAAATATGTATTTTTTATTGCTAAGAAAATGTTAGGTTTCATTGTGACTTTCCTAGCTCAATGAATTATATGATAGGATGAATGGGTACTTGACGTGGGGAGTGATAAGTCTTACCTTAGTTATGAACTTTAAGTGTGAGACAAGGTAGTATGTTGTGGTCCACAATATTAGGTGAACTAGAAATGTATAGTTTAAATATGATGTATCACTTAGTATACCTGGATATAGTTAGGTGGATTTTGGGGACAAAATCCTCTTTAAGGGGTGGAGTTTTGTAACATACCCAAACATAGAATCATATATTGGACCTCCCTTTCTTTAGGATGCTTAGGTCACAGTGCATTAGGTCCCTTTTCTTCTTATTTACAACGTATTAGGTGTTATTAGGACCTTATAATATTATAATTCACATATATATTCAACTTAGGGAAATTAAAGATATAATAACTATAATATATTCAATAATAAGTAATAAAGTGAAAAAATACCAAGTAATAGGATTGTCTCAATTTGACACACTAAAATATTTGTAGAAATATAATACAAGAGAAACTGGGTTAATATGTGTTATAATGTCACAATTGAGTAATTGAGATGAGTATATACATTAATTGTGTACTTAATACAGTAGTGATAAAATATAATAGCAAACTTAATCCAAAGGTATAACTGATGTCAAATTTGGAGTCCTCACATCATAATTATCTAACATACCAAATTTTAAATCCATTGGAGGTTGAATGCACCCCTAATTGATTAGTGTGAGGTAAATATAAAGTTTAGTGACATTTAACCCTTTTAATGCATGCATGCTTTATTTATCAAAGTTCTACTTCATTTCTCAGTCACGCCTTCAACCTTCATAATCTATGTGTTGGTCTCGCGTCTTGTGCTAGAACCGTGTCCATGTACGAATCGCTGAAGTAATTGTTGGTCGAGGGTTTCATCCTTCCCCCTTCTTCTTCTCCTCTTCCCTTTCTACCCCTCTTCGTCTTCCTCCGCTTCCTGGACACTTTCAGTAGGCCTCATGTGCCTACGGATCTAACATGTCACTGATTGGCATTTCTCACCCTCTTCTCTGTTGTTACTTCCTCTCTGTCTCTACCTATGCCCCCTCTTCTTCTCTTTCATTCCACACCCATTGATCCATGGTGGATCTGCTTCTTCTTTCCCTCCTCACAACCATCCCTTGAAGAAGAAGAAACATGTCATCCGCATTGTAATGGACTCCTCCTCTCCTCCCCACCATAGCACAATAGGGTATCACAACTGGAGGTGGTAGTCATCAGCAAAATAGACGCACCTCTTCCTCTTTCTCCCTATATCCGACCACTGTGGTAGGAACAGCTACCACCATCCTCCCTCTAATGACTAGAGTACATCAGTTAACAAAGCTAATGGGTGTGGATGAGGTCTGCAACATCCTAAACCACCATGACGCCTCATCTACACCTATCCCTCCTTTGCCTTCAGTTGTCGCCAACACTTCAGTCGGCCATAGTCTGGACCCTGAGAAGTCACCTCCTTCTCCAACCTGCCTTCCTTCGACCAGGGCTTGCCCCCCTCGAACTAGCGGCTGCTAGATTGGTGGACCTACATCGTGCATGCACTGTCTCCATCTGCGCTCCTCCCTTTTTGCTTATCTATCCATACAGTCATTGATCCATGTTATGGTGTAGTTGACACAGACACCACCAGAGGAAATCAACACTATCGGGATCTTCCTATGATGGCACCAATGGTTGACTTTGAGAAGAGTCATGTTCCTCTCTACTACTTCTTACTCCTTTTAGCCTTCAACGAGCCTAACCATGACATCCTATTATCCACCATCCTGCTATCCTTGTGCCAAGCTAAACTGCCATTCATCTTCATCTACAGGTTAGTATCCTCTAAGTTTCATTTCCATTAGTTAATATATATAACTAGATACTCCTCAAATAATACTCCATGTGATGTAGATGATTGTAATAAGTGTCTAGTTACCTAGGTCATCTAACCCCATAGTAGACATACATAGACACACAAGTATTGATATTAATTATCATATGACAGTGAATAATATATGTGTACCAGTTAGTAAGGGTTCATGTTATCGAATAATGATATACTAAACTTTAGGTTCGTGAATGATCAAGTTGTTTATTGTATAACTCCTATATTCATAGAATAAATCTAGAAAGATATATTAGAAAAGAGCCCAAAGAATAACTAAAACATATAATACATATGGTTTTTATAGTGATAAGTTAAGATAATTGATGTCTAACATGAGTTATTATTATGTCAATAGTAATAAACAAGAATGTTTTGTAGCATATGTGTGACAAACTAATCAATAAGTACTACTAAACAAATCTTATATACCAATGACACTCTCGTTATGCATTAAAATCCTATAAGTATAACTGATGGTAACTATAACCACAATAAGAATGTAGATATATATCTTAATATAATTGACCTACTTTAAATAAAATGTTATAGGGGAGTAAGAGCATGTATAATATGACCAATCTTGGCACCTATATGTATTATGATAATGTATATATATTGGTTTTCAATAACAAGGTATTTATGCATACAAAGTATAAGTATATGAGATACTTGAGTCTTATATTCTTTCAATAAGAGCATCCTAGTAAATATACCTAATGTGCAATGTATACTCAACCCTAGTTTACTAAACTTGAGCCATACGATAAATATAGAGAGATAATAAAACTATAAGACCTAAATCAAAGGAATGCACCTTACTCCCAAGCACATACATGTAACCTAGATATATTTAGAAGTATGTATCTAGAGATAGATATTAGAGCTAAAAATAAATATCTAATGAATCATATATCCACTTGATAAGGTTAACACTCTAAAATTTCATTAGGTGATCGGGACTAGGATAAGAATATGAAAAACTATACTAGGAAAGTATAGATATGTCTGCTTTAGTTTATCTGACATACCTAATGTGCTCTTAGGGTGAAAGCTTGACTTTGTGGACCAAGTATATCTATCGAGTTAGTAGCCTTGAAGATAAGGTATGTACATCCTCTATTTTTTTGGGGCATTATTTGACTGAAACATACATTCTTTTAATGAGGCATCTCTTAAACTATTAATTCTTTTGGAAATCCTAATTCTTGGATATTTATATTTCTTATTTTGACTCATTATATCCTTATGGTTGTTGAGCTACTTTGTTTATATGGGTTCTTGGACCCCCACCTTCTATGTTTTCCATTTTATGAGAAATTTACTGAAATGATAGTCTTGCCATTCTATTTTGTGCATGCTACATGTTTGACTAGAATATCTAGAATAGTGGTTCTTATGTCCAACCATATTTAAAGGGTGTGCATTTTCCGTCCGAGGGGTGCATTTCCACCCTTGTTTCTTTTAGACCATGATCCCATGGTGCTATGGTCGTGTTTTAGGTATATTTAGTCTACATTGTTATACATTCAAACGGTTAATATTTTAAATTGGAATTGTGGTTAATTGTTATGGCAAGACACTTTTATTCTCATGTTTGTAATCTGAATTTTAATATGCCTTAATTTTTTATAACAATTCTGTTGAACTTACCTAAATGCAAATATCACCCTTCTTGTGGGAACATCTCTTTTGCACTTGTAACCCAATATAATGCTAAAAGTGCTTTATATATGTACATACGCATCCCTTACTAACCCACATACCTTTGGTTCCTATTTTCTGGGTGATGTTCCCTTCCACCCAGGTGTAGGTACATTAGAAGACAAAGACTCTGGAAGATCATGCACATGACGTGGACATAAGTATAGCTTGGAATAGCCAAGTTTCTCTCTACAATTGGATTTTGATGTATACCTTTTCATTATGCCATGCCACAATCTATGGTGAGAAACAATTGTATATGTATGATCATGTACCTTTCTAATAGTTTTGCTTTTGCTGTTTTATTCATTACATGACTCTTATATGTATAACATTTGAGTAATGCATGAAATTACTCCTTTCCTTCTTATTTGGAATTAGATGGACATATTCTTTAATTTAGTGAAGAGTGGGATCCCCTATCGGGTCCCACTCTTTACAAAATGGTATTAGAGCTAAAAGCAGTTGGTAGCTTGACTATTTCAAGTTATCCTAGGTTGACCCTTAATGAAGTAATGATTTGACCATTTAAATTTAGTTAATGTACCTACTCTTGAATAATGGAATGTGAAATAGGGTGTCACTCCATATCTAATTTGGCAATTTCCACTCCCTAAACCAATATGTGGTCAAGACTCAAATTTTAGAAACCCTAGTTAACCATACACCCTTTATGGATAATTAAATTTCCCTACATAGGGGTTGACTTTCCTAGTCAGCAGACTTAATCTTCCCACCTTAAGGAAATATAGTTTACAACTAAAATGTAGGTTGGCCTAAACACTAGTATATAGGCTTAGCCCTAATCCCTGTCTAATCCCTTTCCTTGTTGTTTTCAAGCATGACTCAGATATGTCCACTAGGAGGACTTAGCATGCATGGATGATAAGCATATAACTCCGACATAAGTTGAAGAGAGGTGGTTATTCCCTTAGTACTAGGTGATGACCTAAATTAGCTAAGTTATAGTTGGGCATGCCTTGCTTTCAACATGGAGTATAGTCATATACATTTGTCTGAATTCATAAGTTTAAGGGTTGATACCATCTTCATTGGGCTTGTTATGTCTCATATATGAGAATTGGTTGATAAAAACTATAAGTTTCAGTAGATCTCCTTAAGTGTTCACCTCTCTCATCTTCAATAGTGTACTTGGTTTGTCTAGTGATTGAGATAAGTAGCTTTACTACATAAGTTGCCTTATCCTATAAAGGCACCATGAATGTAAACCAACTAGTAAACCATAAATCTCTCCCTATAACATTAGATAACCATATGACATCCTTAGGTCTTGAGATGAGGCAGTGGGAATTATGATCAAGAGTGACATAAGAATGTTGGATGTCATGTCTTATTAGGGTTTGATAGAAGTTGACCATCTTATTAGATACCCTTCTCCCCAGTATGCTTATATAATGGAGGTGTGACCATATGCCCTTTTGGTGTTTGAAGAACTAGACCCTCTTACTGGAACAAAGTGATGACAGAATCGTAGTATATGTGTTTGATTGTGGAGGGTGTCTGACTTGGTTCTTAGATCGATTTTGGCGCCAGTTTTGGATTTCCATCGCAAAGATATATCGCTAAACTTGTTATCATTATTAAATTATATGTAAAAAAGGGGTTTTTATATTTTATCAAAGGTTTTTGGAACCAAGTCACCACCAAGAAATATTGAGTAGTAGAGAAACCATTTTAGTTAAGAAACCCTTGAATGGCATGATCAATTCCCAGACCCTAAGCCTAAGTGTGGTGAATAGAGTGTGAAATAGATGTTTTGAATTTATATAAGACATGGTTGATCCAACCCTGATCCCCTCCAAATGATTGGTTCTGTTATAGATTAATTCTTTTATGGGTTAAGTCTTATATAAAAATATGTATTTTTTATTGTTAAGACAATATTAGGTTTCGGTGTAACTTTCCTATCTCAACAACTTATATGATAGGATGAATGGGTACTTGACGTAGGGAGTGATAAGTCTCACCTTAGTTATGAACTCTAAGTGTGAGACAAGGTAGTACGTTGTGGTCCACTATATTAGGTGAATTAGAAACGTATAATTTAAATAGGATGTATCACTTAGTATACCTAGCTATAGCTAGGTGGATTTTGGGGACTAAATCCTCTTTAATGGGTGGAGTGTTGTAACATACCTGGATCTAGAGTGTTGTAACATACCTGGATCTAGAGTCATATATTGGACCTCCCTTTCTTTAGGCTTCTTAGGTCACGGTGCATTAGATCCATTTTCTTATTATTTACAATGTTATGGTGTTATTAGGACCTTATAATAGTATAATTCACATATACATTCAACTTAGGGAACTTAAAGATATAATAACAATAATATATTCAATAATAAGAAATAAACTGATAAATACCAAGTAATAGGATTGGCTCCATTTCCCACTCTAAAATATTTGTAGAAATATAATACAAGAGAAACTGAGTTAATATGTGGTGTAATGTCAGAATTGAGTAATTGAGATGAGTAAATACATTAAATGTGTACTTAATATATTAGCGATGAAATATAATAGAAAACTTAATGTAACAGTATAATTGATGTTAAATTTGAAGTCCTCGCATCATTATTATCTAACATACCAATTTTTAAATCCATTGGAGGTTGAATGCTCCCGTAATTCATTACAATGAGGGAAATATAAAGTTTAGTGGCATTTAACCCATTTAATACATGTCACACTTTATTTTTCAAAGTTCTACATCATTTCTCTGTCATGCCTTCGGTCTTCATAATCCATGCGTCGGTCCCGCGTCTTGTGCCAGAACCGTGGCCACACACGACCCGCTAAAGTAGCTACTGGATGAGGGTTTGTCATGCCCTCTTTTTCTCCTCTTCCCTTTCTCCTCCTCCTCTTCTTCCTCTGCTTCCTGGATGCATTCAGCACGTCGCCTGTACCTACAAATCCGACCTGCCATTGATTGGCATTTCTCCTCCTTATCACCCTCTTCTTCTTTGCTTCTACTTCCTCTCCCTCTCCGTGTATGCCCACTCTTCTTCTCTTTCCTTCCACACCCACTGAACCATGACGGATCTGCTTCTTCTTTACCTCCTTGCACCCAGCCGTTGCAGCAGCACAAACATGTCATATGCATCGCAATGGGCACCTCCTCTCCTCACTACCATAGCATAACAGGGTATCACCACCAACAGTGGTAGTCATCAGCAGACCAGACACACCTCTTCCTCTTTCACCATGGCAAGAACAGCTGCCACCATCCTCCCTCTAATTACTAGAGTGCATCAGTTAACAGAGCTAACGGCTATGAATGAGGTCTGCAACATCCCAAACTGGCATGATGCCTCGTCTCCATCTATCCCTCCTTTTCCTTTAGTTCCACCAACGCCGGTGTCATCCATGGTCTGGACCCTGAGAAGCCGCCTCCTTCTACAGCCTACCTTCCTTCGACCTGGGCTTACCCCCCTCGAACATGGCGGTTGCTTGATCGGTGGACCTACACCATGCATGCACTGTCGCCATCTTTGCTCCTCCTTTTTTGCTTCTCAGTCCACACAACCATCACTCCTTGATATGGCGTAGTTGACGCAAACACCACCAGAGGAAATCAACGCTGTCGGGATCAGCTTATGATGGCACCAACAGTTGATTTTGAGAAGAGTTAGGTCCCTCTCCCCTACTTCTTGCTCCTTTCACCCTTCAACGAGCCGAACCATGACATCCAATTATCCACCCTCCTACTATCCTTGTGCCAAGCCAGACAATCGTTCATCTTCATCTGGTTCTTTTCCTTCATCCGCTTCCTCATTGTGCCGCTATCTCCATGACAAGGACTATAGAACCGCTGGAGCCACCTAGAACCTCGAAGCCATGGAGAAATACCTCTCATGGGATTCAAGAGCGGGACAATACCCAATACATGCAACTGAGAATCGATCATGAAGTTGATAGTGACATGCAGTTTAAGGAACTTCCTATCTACATGTTAGTTTCCTCTAAGTTTCATTTCCATTAGTTAATATAGCTAATTAGATACTCCTCAAATAATACTCCATGTGATGTAGATAATTGTAATAAGTGTCTAGTTACCTAGGTCATCTAACTCTATAGTAGGCATACATAGACACACAAGTATTGATATTAATTATTATACGACACTAAATACTATCTGTGTACCAGTTAGTAAGGGTTCATGTTATCGAATAATGATATATTAAGCTTTAGGTCTGTGAATGATCAAGATGTTTATTTTATAACTCCAATATTCAGATAATCAATCTAGAAAGATATATTAGAAAAGAGCCCAAAGAATGACTAAAACATACAATACATAAGGTGGTTATAGTGATAAGCTAAGATAATTGATGTCTGACCTAAGTTCTTATTATATCAATAATAATAAAAACAGAATGTTTTGTAGCATATATGTGACAAACTAATCAATAATTACTACTGAACAAATCCTAGATATCAATGACACTCTCGTTATGCATTAAAATTCTTATAAGTACGACTAATGGTAACTAGAACCACAATAAGAATGTAGAGATCTATCTTAATATTATTGACTTACTTTGAATAAAATATTATAGGGGACTAAGAGCATGTATAATATGACCAGTTGTGGCATCATAATGTATTATTATAATGTATACATGTTGGTTTTCCATAACAAGGTATTTATGCATTAAAAGTATAAGTATATGATATACTTGAGTCTTATATTATTTCAATAAGAGCATCCCACTAAATATATCTAATGTGCAACGTATACTCAACCCTAGTTGACTAAACTTGAGCCATACGATAAATATAGAGAGAATAAAACTACAAGACCTAAATCAATGGAACGCACATTAATCCCAAACACATACATGTGACCTAGATATATTTAGATATATGTATCTGGACATGGATATTAGAAGAAAAAAATAAATATCTAATGAATCATATATCCACTTGATAAGATTAACACTCTAAAATGTCATTAGGTGGTCAAGACTAGGATAAGAATATGAAAATCTATACTAGGAATGTATAGACATGTCAGCTTTAGTTTATCTAACATACCTAATGTGTTCTTAGGGTGAAAGCTTGACTTTGTGGGCCAAGTATATCTTTTGAGTTAGTCAGTAGTCTTGAATATTAGGTATGTGCATCCTCTATTTTATTTTGGGCATTATTTGATTGAAACCTACATTCTTTTAATGAGGCATCTCTTGAATTGTTAATTCTTTTAGAAATCCAAATTCTTGGACATTTATATTTCTTATTTTTGACTCATTACATCCTTGTGGTTGTTGAGCTACTTTGTTTGTATGGTTTCTTGGACCCCCCAACTGCTATGTTTTCCTTTTCATGAGAAATTGACTGAAATGATAGTCTTTCCAGTACTCTATTTTATGCATGCTACATGTTTGACTAGAATATTTAGAATAGTGGTACTTATGTACAACCATATTTATTAAGGGGGTGTGTTTTCTGCCCGAGGTGTGCATTTCCACCCTTGTATCTTTTAGGCCATGATCCTATGGTGTTATGGCCATGTTTTGGGTATATTTAGTCTACATTGTTATACATGCAAACATTTATTGTTTTATATTGGAATTGTGGTTAACTATTATGGCAAGACACTTTTCTTCTCATGTTTGTAATCTGAATTTCAATATGTCTCATTTCTTTTGTTACAACTCTCCTGAACTTACCTAAATGCAAATATCCCTCTTCTTGTGGAAACATCTCTTTTGCACTTATAACCCAATATAGTGCCCAAAGTGTTTTATATATGTACATACTCAACCCTTGCTGACCCACATATCTTTACTTCCTATTTTTTGGGTGATGTTCCCTTCCACCCAGGTGTAGGTACATTAGAAGACAAGGACTCAAGAAGATCATGCACATGACTTGGACTTAAGGATAGCTTGGAATTTTTGAGTTTCTCTCTGCAACTGTATTTAGATGTATACATTTTCATTATGTCATGCCACCTTCTATGGTGAGGAACAATTGTATATGTATGATCATGTAACTTTGTAATAGTTGTCTTTTCACTGCTTTATTCATTATATGACTCTTATATGTATACCATTTGAGAAACAAATGAAATTCCTCCTTTCCTTTTTATTTGGAATTGATGGACATATTCTTCAATTTAGTGAAGAGTGGATCCCTTATCGGGTCCCACTCTTTACAGAAAGATTTTTCTGGAGGGGTGGGGGTACATGTAGTTAAATAAGGTTGACAATAATAACTTTGCAATGGGAATCCCAAAATGGTGCCAAAATCAATTTGAGAACTAGGTCAACCACATTTCACTACATAAAACATATACTATTATCCTACCATCACTTGATTCCATCAAATGAGAATACTACCTCAAGAGGAGAAAGAAAAAAAATGTGCCAAAATGCATCTTTAACCTATATCAGAGGACTAGAGAAAGGTTTCTTGTTCAAATGGTCAACTTCTATCAAATCCTACTAAGGTATGACATCCATTGTTCTCTATTTCACTATTAAAAACATTATCTCATCTTGTTACATGGGGAAGTCGTATGATCGTTCAGCTGATATAGGACAAAGTTAGGCATATTTCTTCACTTGATGGTGCCATGGTGTCATCAGAAGACAAGGTGAACTATATAGTAAAATTACTCACCATATCATTCACTGGTTAAACTTATTATAGTACGGATATGAGAGATATGAGCACTTAAGGATGTTTACTAAAGAGAATAACCTTCATATAGGGGCACCTCAAGTTTGATGGAGATAATGTCCATCGCTCCAGGAAGGAGCTTATAGCAAACTTCACTAAGTTGACTCCATGAGGCAAGACCTACCTAACCATAAATGGAACTAGCTAGGGTTATCACCTACTATCAAGGGAATCATCACCATTCTAACACTTAGGTGAAGTTTCTATGTTTAAGTCTAGTTGTGGGTATTCAAGGCAATCTGACACACCTCCATAGAGGGGTAGGGTAAATAGGGTTTAGAGTGTTCAAGTCAATGTACACTCCACATTTCTTAATCTAATCCTCCTTGAATAAAGAATATAGGAATTAGGTGCTACTATGTGGTGGCATTTTTATTTTCATAAAGTGACTATGGGCAATTATAGTTATTAAAGATTGAGACTCAATTATAAGAATGGAAGTTCCCAACTTAGTCAAGGATTGAAAGCATGGTTGGTATTCCATGACTCAATGATATGCATATCAACATCCTCTATAGGTTAGTTAGCTACCTAATTAAGGAACAACATGGGGATAACTTGAAATAGTCAAGTTATTGACTTCTTAGGCTCTGATACTATATTGTAAAGAGTGGGACCTAAGAGGGGATCCACTCTTCACTAAATATAGAAATAAAACCATCTTACTCAAAAAAAATGGAAGAAATGAGGAATTTCATTATTTCCTAAATGGTATATATAAATTTCATATCATAAAAGTTTATAAGCAGTGGAAACAAAACTATTACAAAGTTACACCTTATTTCATGTACAATTGTCCCTCACCATAAAAGGTGGCATTACAAAATCTTGAACTAATTATAATTAAGGCCAAAATTATAATATAACCCAGCCATTACAAGCTATCTTTATATCAAATCATGAAGGTGCTCTTCCTTAATCTTTGTCATCAAGCACTCCTACACTTGGGTGGTTTTGGGAACAACACATAGAGAAAAGGAAACAAAGGTATACGTCAGAACAATTTGGAGTATGTGCATATTAAATATACTTATACATTTTTAGAATAGATAGGTATAAAAGTGGAGGGGTTCCTGTTCAAGAGGGGACTATTACATGTAGGTAAGTTCAATAAATAATAAACAAGTGAATGAGGCATATAAAAATATAACAAAACATCATAAAGTTTCTTGCCATATTCATTTCAAAATATCACAAATACAAATAGTTGTATGATATATGAGATAATCTATAAGTATCTAAAGTAGGGACAAACCACAACTAGTCATTGGTCAAAGATGGGTGGAGAAATCACATTGTAGACGAAACAACACGCACTAACAAATAAATGGGTGGAGAAAGCACACCTTGGGAGGAACGACAAACCCTAACAAGTAAATGGGTGGAATAGCACACCCTGGGCGGAATAACACGCCCTAACAAGTAAATGGGTGGAATATCACACCATGGGTGAAAAAACACGCCCTAATATATAAAATAGGTAGAAACAACACATCTGGGGAGGAACAACACACCCTAATAGTTATCACTGCATTAGAAAAATAGTCTATATAGCATGCATGCATGATAGAGAATGGCAAGAAAGATATAGCCCAATCATTAATTAAATTTTCTAAATAACAAGGAAGGTAGGGTAATAGACATGATATAAAAATATGATCAACAAGTTCAGCGGAATCAGGGAATCAAACTCTATAAACCAAGAAATAGAATAACAAGATAAATCAATTACGAAGATATTTGCCTATTTATGGGGAATTAGTTTCATAGTCATTTATAATGCCCAACTAAAATTGGGAATATAGCACATACATGGTATTCATGACTAATGTTTAGCTCAATAGGTATAATTGGTCCCCCAAAGTTTATTATCCACCCTAGGGACATATTATGTAGGTTAGTTAAACCGTAGTAAGCATGTGTGTACATTCATGTTATAGATTTTTATATTTACTTATCCTAGTCTTCATCACCTAATGCCATATTAAGGTTTTATTCTTTTGTCTTGAGATAACACGAATATTTGAAGCTATTAGTTAATTAAATTGTAGACTTTCATCCAATTATTTTAAATTCACCACTATACATTAATATGATTAAAATGTAGGTTCTGTTGACCAAATAAATCCTTTTACTTTTATGAATAGGTAAGTAATTTAGGAAATTTCATATATCATATTTAATACCATTATGATCTGATTTAGCAAACAATTAACCCAATTCACAAATCTAGAATTCTATTGTATCATTGCAACTATTAACATGAACTAACTCTCTTGAACATTCTAGCTAAGTTTTATGTGACCAAAACATTGTCATTATCATCATCTGTATCATGTCATGTGTCAATGTTGGCTCACTTTTATAACAACAATTTATATAGAGAGGGTGTATAAATTATATTTCTTATGATCTTTTTATAATTTCAGTATTATACATACATATACTATTATTTATCTCTTAATGATTAGTGTTCAATAGTCATTTAACCAATGTAATAGATTTTAGAATCATTTAGTGAACCACAACCCTACTGTAATTCAGTCTAGTATATTGGTACAAGTGAACCGATTTGAACTTTTATATATACTTATATCATATCTATAAAAAGTTATGGAGTCTACATAATTATTAGACTTGGTTATAGCCTATTACTTAAGTATTAATACTATCAAATACTTCTATAAAATCACTGTATGGAATAGTAAGCCATTTATATAGTTATAGTGGATGTGGATACTAAATGCACTTTGTTATATACTACTATTGCATATTACACAAGATTTGATTACACACCTAGGTCTTATAGATGGTTAGGTTAAAGATTTGTAATCAACATAGTGTAGGGAAATATGGCATCATGTAGGCAGTGGAAACAAAACAAAATTTACTGCCATATTCCCCATTAAACCAACAGATTGCATCAATAACTATATAATGGAAAGGATGGTTCTAAGGATATACCTGGTCCTAGAGCAAGTCCAATGACATATCCTCATTTTCATAGTCGTGTAGTTGTCTTCTATTTGCATTGGGACTCATCTGCTACACCTCCTGGTCTTCACCACAGACAGCAGGTTGATGTTGTCCCCCTAGTAGGAAAAGCATCTACGCCTCTAGAGAAGCCCACACGGAGTGCCTAGAACTCATGTCATCCTACTATAATGGACCAAGGAGTTGTCCCTCCCGTTGGTCTACTAGTCACCAACTTGCTCTCCCACAATTGTTCTCCCTTTCTATCCCTCCCTTTATTGGGTAGAACTTGCTCAGGTTCTTTTAGTTACCACAACCAAAGAAGACAAACACTTGTCAGACACAATTGGTGTGTTTGAGAAACCCCCAATACCCCTCTATTTATAGGAGGAGTTAGGGTTTGGGTTCCCGGTTTGTGTGAGAGTGGAAGGGACCAGAATATCATAAACTTTCACAACCTACAAGTGGCAAACCGGTTGGTTTGCGAGTGAGCCGGTCAGTTCACGTGTGAGTCAATCGGTTCACTTAGCGAGCCAGTCGTTTTACCATGTTTCGCAATCGCATATGAATTGGCAATTCTAATCCAATTAATGCACGACATGACATCAGCACAAATCTTTGATGCAATTAAATTGCACCACAAACCAGGCATCTCACAAAGCAAGTCGGTCGTCTCATGACTACTAGTCGATCAGTTCACTAAGTGAACCAGTCGGTTGGTACCCTAGTTCACGCAGAACTCAGCCAATATAATATCCAATCAACATGACACTCCAATCGGTCATTTCATCACATGAGCCAATTCGTTGGGAGTCCATTCAATTGATTTTTTGCTTGAATTGAATACTTAAACACTTTAGTAATCAATCCAATTATTATTCATGATCAAAAATCCTTTTCTAGGTATGTTCCTATGTGTGTGACCATGTACGTTACATATTATGTTGGCAAATGTCCATAACCAATTATGACATAATAAGCAAAGAGCACTGCCTAGTCACAAATCATTGCTACCCAAGTAAATGGAAAGTTGGAGAACAACTTCAACCTATAATATATGTTTTGTGTTATAGTGTTTGTATAGTTCATTTGTCACTGATATCCAGATTCAACTCGAGGCATGGAGCAGTCATCCTCTTCAACATTTAATCTTGTTCCTTGAACCAGAGCAGAGTGTCTGAGATATGTGTAAGCTCAATATCATATATTGATTCTCATGTGCATGGACATGCATTTCTCAATCTCACTTATCAAGAGGCCTAGGATATCATACTCCTATAGAAGGGACAAATCCCATATACATCACTCATAGTCGTCCCCATGTGTCACAGTGTACTCAATCATCACTTTTATGATAATCCTTATTCAAGATTACGGTGGATGATGTTAAAGCACATTGAATGACATGTGATGAGTGTAGTGACTTCAAGTCTAAGAACCACAATCACCACCAACACTATGAAAGCTAACTATGACTACCATTGTAATGGTTTCCATGTGTTACTCTCATGGTGGATCTGTTTGATACACTGTTCTCTAACATGTATCTGTGTGCTTGGTTTCATATCATATATCATGACTAATGAGATTATGTCATCAACCAAGACACGCTCAGTCTTATGTGTTATTGTTGTCCATCTACCTTCTGTAATACCATCCAACCAGGGACATAATGAGAATGTATATACTCTTAACATATGTATGATCTCATTGTTCACATCACGTACTTGAAGAGATACATCATTGAGTAATATCATTCTCTAAACATTTATTATGTTGCATAATTATCTCATAACTAAATATAACAGAATAAATTATTGGAAGCTTGCCTTTATTATTAATCAAATCATTTACAAGTCATGCCATTACAATCATCATATGATTGGCTCTCCAGACATACATACCAATAGACTCCTACTTGTACTTAGAGACAATCACTGTTAAAACCCCAATTTTTGGGTTTATATGGTTGGAAATGCAATTTCCCAAATGTATGATTATGGGAATCGTATGAATTATATATATTGAATGGATTCCCTTTGCAATATTCTCTTTGTTCTAGTGATTTCGTGGATCATAATATGTTAATGAGTCCAATATGATTAAAAGAAAAAGAAGAAATCAAATAATGCATTATTAAGAAGGAAATTTGAGATAATGATGAAAATATAAGAAATATGTGGAAATATGGATAATGTAATCATCATGGATGAGATTTTGAACTCCACGTGGTTTCTTGGGATACAAGGAATCCAAATAAAGAGAATAAAAGAATAGGCGAGAGAAAATATGCATAAAATATGCCTTAATAAGTGATAACTTGCATATGTAGAAAAGTCTCTCATACTTTCGAGTTTGAGTCCCAAACTTGGCACCCAAGTATTTTAATTCATTATGGACCTTCCCTTCAAATTTGGTGTTAATTGGACTTGTGGTTTGGGAGATATGATTTTTGTAATAATTCCTAAAGTGAATGGATAATCCTTAAATCGTATTAAATGTCGCAATATATCCAAGATATATTTTCGGATAAGGAATGATGTGGATAATCAGGACCATTGATTAGTAGATCAACGGGGGACAATTCGTCCCCTAGCTCTCACTGAAATAAGAAATAGGAACAGTGGGAACTAAGTATCCCCACCGATTTTCTTGCGAACCAAGACACATAAGAGTTCGAAAATGTTCCCAATAAATTCGGGGGATCAATCTGAGTTGATCTACCCCTAGTTTAATGGAGTTTCCTCGTGTCTATGACTTTTGCCCAATCTCAAACCCAACAGTTCACGGCAGCCATAGGGAGGCCTATATATATGGGGCCTTGGACCCCCAACGGAGTGGAAAATAGGTTCCTTGACTTTGGCCGAGCGTTGCGGGTAAGATAGTGCTAGCAATTTTGGAGAAGACCATGTCTGTTACTCCTAACGATACAAGAACCTCATTGGAAAACACCCTTGTCATCCTAGTAGTACCACGCACCCCCGGCGGAATTGAAGGGATAGGCGCCTTCATCGGAGCTGGGCGGAGGTTTTCGTGCTTTTTCTTTGTGGATTGGGGGACAGAGGCACATAGTCAATGGTCTAGTTGACCATAGCCGAACTCTGCTCATGAAATACCGGCGTTGTGAGGAAGAAGATGGGTAATAAAGAAATTACCTCCTTGCCCCAGGTGCATAGGACCCTCAAGTCAGAGGCTCAGGGGCATAATTGTCTTTTCATGCCTTGATCGAGAAGCAATCCAAGCAAGCCGTGCACTGAGAGGGCCGCCAACCATTAGCCTGGATGGGCCCACGTGGAAAAAAAGGATTAGGAGTCGATTGATGATGTGGCAAAATGTTATTAGCCCTAAGGTATTTATATTGCGAAAATTCTAACTAATTATTGGTAACTCAGATTGTAACAAGTTATATATGAAAATTTATCAAGAGAATGCAAGGAGTGAAGTAAAAATATAATTGAGGCCTAAATATGTTTGCAATTTGAAAAGTCTATAAATGTATCATCTTTAATGGTTTAATTAATGAAAAACCCTTAGATTTGACGATAGTCGGATCTAATTAATGATGTTCTCTGAATGTTTTGAGAAAATATTAACCTATTGTTAATAAAAAAGATGATTTAGATATAAAAGAATGATCTTTGTACATAATTGGCTCAATTAGGGTTCCATGTGCATGATTATGCATTAATGGGCCTAGAAACCCTAATTTTGATCATTATGACTTTTAATGGTTTTAATTGTACAAATCCATGAATAAGACAGAGATATGTTGCTACAAAGCCAATTTGGGTATAAAAGATCCTTAATGTGGATAATTTGAGTAATTGGGATTTTTATGAGTAGAAAAGTTGTTTTAGGGTTTGTTGACCTAAAAAGGGTAAAGTTTGAGAAATTGGTCTAAGAAACCCTAATGAATCCTAATGAGACTTAGAAACCTTAGAAAGGTGTCCCAAGTCAATAAAGAGTTGTTTGGGATGTGATGGTAACAACTAGGTGTTATACATGCTTTCAGGATCAATGTTTGCTTGATTGATTGATTGATTGGCTTGCTTTATTGGACATCTTGTTGGATTTGAATATACTACTTCTTTGAGACTCCAAATCAGGTATGTGGTTACGCTTATGATTAAATCGCTTTAGTTTCACGGTGATTCCCGAGGTTTTATCAGTTGCTTGGAAATAATTTCTTGATTGACTTTTATTTCATGCAACTATAAAGTGACTATGACTATCACCATAAATATGCATGCATGACTAGCTCAGATCCTGGTCCTCCTTTATAGCTTTGATGATGATGAAATAGATGACCTAGTACATGGTCTACCTGTGAGGTAGGATCATCAGGTTATCATGAGTCGATGTGTTGGTCTACCCTTGGGTAGGACCATACGACTCCACGGCCCTATGTATTGATCTACCTGTAAGGTAGGATCATGGGGGTTAGTTGAGATCTACCATATGAGAGGTAGTATCCATGTCACTATAGGGACAACACAGAATCTAGGGTATGTAAGGATTGAGTAGTTATGTTTAAAATGTAAAGTTTGTTTGCTAAATGATAATTGCTTGCAATATGTTGTTACACTTAAATGCAAGAATTTGGTTCCCTCACGTACCAGTATAATTCATTATATTGATCGACATTTTATTTTTCGGCGTTTTAGGTGTATCTGAAAGTGGACAAATAGTAAAGTGGCATTTGTGAAGAATAAAGTTAATCTATTAAAGGATGATTTAGTTAGTTAGAACTCTACATTGGGTAGAAGTCCCAGATTCCTATTTTTGAAGGTATGTGAAAAGAAAAATTTTATCTTGTTTCAAGCTTAGTTGTGGTAGAATTTATTATTTTTTTTATTATTTGCAAAACCATTGATCCTATTTTGGGATAGCGGCTTTGACTTCTTGGTCTTCCTTAATTGGGGGTTACCGGGAGGCGGGGTCATTACATTTGGTATCAGAGCATGGTTTTCCATCTAATCTCTAATAATTAGTACATTTTACAAACTCTTTAGATCCCAAGGGAGTTATTAGAGGATTTTCCAATAATGGAGGTGTTTAGAAAAGGATCACTATCTGGGAGTTGGCAAGATTTTCCTCCGCCCCGCTAGTCAGTCTACGAGGACTCCCGGATGTTGTGTGACTGGCTGGTCGAAATCAGAGGATTTGACTCGAAATAAGATACCTCTAGGATTCTCTCAGCTATCTTCTTCCCTTCTCAACCCTAATTCATATAGGATTCTAAGTGCTTAAGGTTTCCCTCTCTCCACCTCCCTCCAGTGCTCGGGATAAGTGTAATAAAGATTAAGAAATCCTCCACTAATAATGAAAAGCATGTAAACAAGATGTCAGGGACATAAAGTTTTAATAGTTTAAGCATAAACTAAAGATTAGTTACATGCTTAAGGTTGCATGGCATGTGTTGTCATGCCCTAAGGAGAGCTCTGAGGTTAGACCTTCTTGTTGGGGGATGAGGAGAGAGAGTTACCCTTAGAGGAAGAAGCCTCTAGGAAGAGGAAGAGAAGATATGATGAGTTGGATACCTCAGTTGTCCATGCATGCGAGTACGTGGGTTGGACATGCATGCTTTATGTAAAGGTTTTGAGTACACATGAGAAGCATGAACTATGAGTGGTCGGTTGATCCCTGGTGCCTTATGGTGATCTGACCTTAGGTGGTCATGCTTGTTGAGGGTGAGGGATCGCTCCCTCATTGAGAAGGTTGATGGTGACCGTATGGAAACCCTAACGGGCATATATGAATAGAAAAGAGGTATGTACCTACATAGAAGAGAGTGGTATCAAGGTTGGCAGTAGGTTTTAGACCTAAGCCATATAGGTTGTTCCTAATAGTTTATGAGATGGGCATGCAAAGAGCTTTGGATGATCTTAACTGAATATAATTTTTGGTAGTTTGCTTCACCCAAGTAGGGATAGACGTGTACCCATATGAGCTTGGCCCATCTTTGGTGAGAGAACCTCTAGTGGTAGGACCAGTTGTAGGGTTATCTCTAGAGAGAAAGAGCAAGACCCGATGAAGAAGGTTGGTGACCTTGACTCCAAGACATGAGGAATCATGAGAAGTTTGGTATTATATGACTTGGAATGGACGACCCTGAGTAGATGTATGTGGTTGCCTCATTCATGATCCTTGGAGGCTTATCGTACCTTGGATGCTTAGAGGAACCAAATCTTGGAATATAGAAAGAGGCTTCGTGTACAAACGTATTCATGATATGAGTACCTACCTTTAGGTATAGGTAGGAGAGTCCAAAGACCCTAAAGACGTATGGTATGATAGCAAGTTGTGAAACCTCACACCCAGTTGGTAAACCTGGTGTAGGACTCTAAAGGTAGTTCACGTGGAAGAATGTTAAGATGGATATGCCCTATCGAGTATAGGTTCGGTTCATGGTGGAACAACTGAGCATGCAGTTAGTCACCTGATGCGTAAGAGGTGAACTTGGGATCCTTGGACCTAAGAGGGGAAGTAGTGGTAAATGGTGCACATGTTGCTCATGAAGATGTTTGATTTCCTAAGGATTCGAGTATGGCACCCCCTCCCTCATGTTTAGAGGAAAAGGAAAAAACCCTTAGACTGATGTATATGTTTAATGAACCCCTCACACATGATGGCGACATATGTATGAGATTGGCTATCTTCGAGGGATAAGGAACAAGTATGATATATTGAGGGACTTAGCATGGCTTAGTAGGTTGTCTTCTTGCTAACTATGTGCATAGGTAGAATTATAGGGCTAAGCGTGCACATGATGATGTAAACCTTCAAAGTAAGGACATTTGTGACCTCTGTTACTATCAAGAGATAGTTCTATCCCATCATGGGAAGGGACCCTTCATGTAGGATGGGTATCAGCTTTTGTTTAAGTTTGAGGTAACTTAAAGAGGTCTTTCATAGGAGCTTGATGAGCTAAGTGAGAGCACATAGTATGACCATGAATCTATAGACCCATGTGTGACCATCTCTAAGGGGCATGAGGATATGTTGCCATGAAGGTAACCTATAAGGGGCCAGACTGAGTTAGGTAGGTCGCCATGATTACTATGAGGGATAACCATGAATGCCCAGAATGAGGAAGGAGATTCGGGTGAGGATTCAAGAATGAGATGTGCTATGATGGAATCCTAAGTCAATACTAAGGTCATGAAGGGATAAGACCGATGGAAGTAGGAGTTCTCTGTTCCCTGGATGCACGAGACCATAGGGTCGGGAGGTAACAGCTACCTTTACCCAAGGACCATGGGTCAGGAGGTTGGCCACCTTCATGAGTTCATGGGGCCTAAGTGGTAAATGTGAGAGACACTTCCTAGATGCATAAGGGTCAAATCACCCCAAAAGTGTTGGCACCCTAGATACCTTGAGGTAACAACTAAGGATTGTACATAAAAGAGATATGTTAAGATCCAGAAGTGATGGGAAAAGTATTTCCATGGGTGTAAACCCATAATGGAGATGTTCATGGTGAGGAGTTATGTGAAGAATGTTTCAACTTAGATTGGAAATAGTGATGGTGATATCCGATGCACCATCTCTACTCTTGGAACGGGATGAACTCTGTATTTGGAGTGCAACCAAATACTTATTTCATCTTGTTATGGGTGTGAGAGATAGGACAAAACGCATGCCATATACTAAAGATAGAGGTGATATGAGTTGAAACCCTTCTATGATGTCTGACGATAGAAGTAAGTACTACACCCTTTGGAGAATATTTTGGATAGGCGCTTGAGAGCATAAGAAGAAAAGGGTAATATGAGAACCTACCTATTCAGAGTAGTTTGGAATCTTTGAGTTACCAATTTGGGTTTGATAACCGAGATGATTGGGAGTAAATCCTTGAAGTTCTCTTGACACAGATAGACCTAAACTCGAGACATGGATGATGAGTGGAGTATATAAAGGTTTATGTTTTCACCATCACCTAGAACATAAGGGAACTAATGTGGTAACATATACTCTTAACTGAGATGCATCTCAGGTGTATAGTTGTCTTATCTAGCTGATAGAGCTGAAAGAGGTTGCTAGGTGGACCCTGCGACCCTTAGAAGACTAGGCCTATGTGGCTAACACCCATATACAACCAAACTCATTGGTCAAGTTGGTGGTTACTCAGTTAGCCAACCCAGAGCTTGATGAAGTAAAAGGGTTGTTTGAGAACCTCAGATACACCTCTTAGGAGAGGAAGGTGGCGGAACCCGCTACTAGAGTGTTTTAGGGTTTCTGAGGAATAAACCTTGAGGATTCATGTCTCATGAAAGAAGCTCATGATGTTAAGTACACCATACACTGTGGTACTACCAAGATGGTGAAGGTTTGCAGTGGTACTAGGAAGAAGGATATAGAGCTGCATGTGTCCAGTTGCCATACATGCCAGAGAGTGAAGGTCGAACACCAATAACCCAGTGAGATGTTATAGATAATGAGGAGTTTGCACGAGTGAATGGGACCATACCACCATGGACGTGGTGGTGAGTCTCATATGGACCCAGAAAGGTCAGGATGCAATATGGGATATGGTAGATCGCCTTACCAAGTTGACCTAATCCCTTGTCAAAGAGAGAGCACCTCCAGTGTGACATATCTGGTTGAACTATATATATGAGAAAGAGATAGTTCAACTACACCGTGATCTGAGCTCAATTTCTTGAGCATGACCTCAAGTCTACTTCCAAGTAGTGGAAGTAGGTACATGAAGAACTCGATGGGAGTTGAGCACAACTTATCACCCATGATTGATGGACAGTCAAGAGAGTATGATCTAGACTATAAAGGTTTTGATGAGAGCATGTGTGCTCATTCAGGGTGATACATGGGAACAGTTCCTTCCCCTAGCAGAGTTTTCTTGTGATGATAGCCACCATAGCCAGTATCGGGATGTATGAAGTTCTATAAGGGAGGTTGTGACGGTCACTGCTTCACTTGGATGATGTTGGTTAGAGGACCTTGTAAAGGTCAGAGAAACCACAAGTGTATGCAGATGATGTCACTTTGATCAAGCAATGGCTGAGGAAGCCCAGGATCGACAGAAGGTGTAAGCTGATGCAAAGCAGACTGACATGTAGTTCACTATGGGTGAACATGTGATATGAAAACATGTCCCCTCTGAGCTATAGCTAAGGAAGCTGAGTCCCCAATACATGGGTCCATTTGAGATGGATTGGTGGAGTTGCTTATGTTTAGCTTTACCCCTCAAGATAATATGATGTATGATGTGTTCCATGTGTCTAATCTAGAGCACTATGTGAGGTACCCGAGCCATGTGTTGAGCGTTGAACCTATTGAACTCCAAGGGAGGCTAACTTACCATGAGTCACCTATGAGGGTACAAGATACTGAGGTGAGAGAGAGCTCAGGAGTAAAGAATAGAAGATGATAAAGGTTCTTTTAAAGCACCATGGAGAGGATGAAGCTACATGGGAGCCAATGATGGATATGGAAAAGTCTTATCCTGAATTGTTTGTATGTTTGATGGAATTTTCAGGGCAAAATTCTTATAAGAGGGGAAGGATGTTACAACCCCAATTTTTGGATTCATATGGTTGGAAATGCAATTTCCCCAATAAATGTATTATTACGGGAATTGTATGGATTATATGTATTGAATGGATTCCCTTTGCAATATTCTCTTTGTGCATGTGATTTCGTGGATCATAATATGTTAATAAGAAATCAAACAATGCATTATTAAGAAGGAAATTTGAGATAATGATGAAAATATAAAAAATATGTAGAAATATGAATAATGGAATCACCATGGATGAGATTTTGAACTCCACATGGTTTCTTAGATACAAGGAATCCAAATAAATAGAATAAAAGAATAGGAGAGAGAAAATATGCATAAAATATGCCTTAATAAGTGATAAATTGCATATGAAATAAATTCTCATATACTTTCGAATTTGAGTCCCAAATTTGGCACACAATTAGTTTAATTCATTATGAACCTTCCCTTAAAATTTGGTGTTAATTGGACATGTGGTTTGGGATATATGATTTTTGTAATAATTCCTAAAGTGAATGGATGATCCTTAAATCGTATTAAATGTCATAATATATCCAGGATATATTTTTGGATAAGGAATGACGTGGATAATCAAGACCGTTGATTAGCAGATCAATGGGGGCAAGTTGTCCCCTAGCTCTCGCTGAAATAGGACACAAGAATAGTGGGACTAAGTTTCCCCATCGATTTTCTTGCGAACCAGGACACATCAGAGTTCAAAAATATTCCCAATAGATTCGGGGGATCAATCTGAGTTGATCTACCCCTAGTTTCTTGGAGTTTCCTTGTGTCTAGGACTTTTGCCCAATCTCAAACTTAGCAGTTCACGGCAGCCATAGGGAGGCCTATATATATATGAGGCCTTGGACCCCCAACGGAACGGAAAATAGGTTCCTTGACTTCGGCCTAGCATTGCTGGTAAGATAGTGCTAGCAATTTCAGAGAGGACCGTGTCTGCTTCTCTTGACGATAAAGGAACCTCATCGGAAAACGCCCTTGTCGTCCTGGTGGTACCACGCACCCCCGGCAGAATTGAAGAGATAGGCACCTTCGTCGGAGTTGGGCGTAGGTTTTCATGCTTTTTCTTTATGGATTGGGGGACAGAAGCACAGAGTCAACAGTCTAGTTGACCGTAGCAGAACTCTACTTGCGGAAGAACGACGTCACGAGAAAGAAGATGGGTAAGAACGAAATTACCTCCTTGTCCCAGGTGTGCGGGACCCTCAAGTTAGAGGCTCAAGGGCAGAGTCATCTTTTCCCGTCCTGACTGAGATGCCAGCCAAGCGAGCCATGCACTGAGAGGGACGCCAACCATTGGCCTGGCCGGGCCCTCGTGGAAAGAAAGGATTAGGAGCCGATTGATGACGTGGTAGAATGTTATTGGCCCAAAGGTATTTATCTTGCGAAAATCCTAACTAATTATTGGTAACTCAGATTGCAACAAGTTATATATGAAAAATTATCAAGAGAATGCAAGGAGTGCAATAAAAATATAATTGAGGCCTAAATACGTTTGCAATTTAAAAAGTGTATAAAGTTATCATCTTTAATGGTTTAATTAATGAAAAACCCTTAGATTTGTTGATAGTTGGATCTAATGATGTTCTTTGAATGTTTTGAGCAAATATTAACCTATTGTTAATAAAAAGGATGATTTAGATATAAAAGAATGATCTTTGTACATAATTGGCTCAATTAGGGTTCCATGTGCATGATTATGCATTAATGGGCCTAGAACCCCTAATTTTGAGAATTATGACTTTTAATGGTTTTAATTGTGCAAATCCATGAATAAGATAGAGATATGTTGATACAAAGACAATTTGGGTATAAAAGATCCTTAATGTGGATAATTTGAGTAATTAGGGTTTTTATGAGTAGAAAAGCTATTTTAGGGTTAGTTGACCTAAAAAGGGTAAAGTTTGAGAAATTGATCTAAGAAATCCTAATGAGACTTAGAAACCCTAGAAAGGTGTCCCAATTCAATAAATAGATGTTTGGGATGTGATGGTAACAACTAGGTGTTATACATGTTTTCAGGATCAATGTTTGCTTGATTGATTGATTGATTGGCTTGCTTGCTTGGGCATCTTGTTGGATTTGGATATATTGCTTACTTGAGACTCCAAATCAGGTATGTGGTTATGCTTATGGTTAAATCGCTTTAGTCTCACAGTGATTCTCAAGGTTTTATGAGTTGCTTGGAAATAATTGCTTGATTGACTTTTATTTCATGCAACTATAAAGTGACTACAACTATCACCATAAATATACGTGCATGACTAGCTCAGATCCTTGTCCTCCTCTATAGCTTCGATGATGATGAGATAAATAACCTAGTACATGGTCCACCCGTGAGGTAGGATCATCAGGTTATCATGAGTCGATGTGTTGGTCTACCCTTGGGTAGGACCATACGACTCCACAACCCTATGTATTGATCTACCTATAAAGTAGGATCATGGGGGTTAGTTGAGATATACCATATGAGAGGTAGTATCCATGTCCACTGCAGGGACAGCACAGAGGCTAGGGTATGTAAAGATTGAGTAGTTATGTTTAAAACGTAAAGTTTGTTTGCTAAATGATAATTGCTTGCAATATGTTGTTACAATTAAATGTAAGAATTTGGTTCCCCCACATACCCGTTTAATTCATTATACTGACCGATGTTTTGTTTGTCGACGTTTTAGGTATATATGAAAGTGGACAAACAGTAAATTGGAATTTGTGAAGAATAAAGTTAATCTATTAAAGGAGGATTTAGTTAGTTAAAACTCTACAGTGGGTAGAAGTTCCAGATTCCTATTTTTGAAAGGTATGTGAAAAGAAAATTTTTATCTTGTTTCAAGCTTAGTTGTGGTAGAATTTATTAATTATTTTTTATTATTTGCAAAACCATTGATTCTATTTTGGGATAGAGGCTCTGACTTCTTGGTCATCCTTAATTAGGGGTTACCGAGAGGTGGGGTCATTACAATCACCCATGAATCTTATCCCAAGTGACCTAACATGTCCAACATGCTAGAGCTATGAAAGTTCCTTTGTCAAGGTCAGCAATATTGTTCTTAGTTGGTACTCTACAAATTTTTACATCTCCTCATTATACAATCTCTTATATGAGATGGAACCACCTTTGTATATGCTTAGAACATTGATGCGATCTTGGTTCCTTATCTTGTACAATAGCTCCATTGTTGTCAAAATATAGCTCAATTGTGTCGATGATGTTTGGAACAACCCCAAGTTCATAAATGAACTTCTTAATCCATACAACCTCCTTTGTTGCATTCGATTCAGCAATGTACTCAGCCTTCTGTTATAGAATCGGAAATTGTCTCTTACTTGGAACTCTTCAGCTTACAGCTCTCTTATTTAGGCAAAACATGAATATTGATTGTGATCTATAATCATCTTTTTTAGTTTGGAAGCTTGCCTCGGTGTAACCCTTTACCACCAACTCTTCTTGTCCATCGTAGACAAGGAATTGGTCCTTAGTTCTTCTCAAGTACTCAAGGATGTTCTTCACGGTTGTCCAATGAGCATCACCTAGATCTACCTGATATCTACTCATCATGCTCAAGGTGTACAAGACATCTGGATGAGTACATAATATTACATACATGATTGATCCAATTGTTGATGCATATGGATGAGTACATAACAGTACATAACTCTTCAACACTTCATCAATGTATCTGTTTTGACTTAGTCCAAGAAGTCGTATACATCTATCTCTATAGATCTCGATCCCCAAGGTGTAGGACGCTTCTCCCAAGTCTTTCATAGAAAACGTATTTTCCAGTCATGTCTTTACCTTTTATAAAGTAGGAATGTCATTCCCCATCAACGGTATGTCATCTAAATATAATATGAGGAATGTCACTATGCTCCCACTAACCTTATTTTACACACAAGGTTCATCTTCATTTTGACTAAAGTCAAACTCTTTGACTTTCTCATCAAAACAAAGATTCTAGCTCGGGGATGATTTCTTCAATCCATAGGTTGACCTTTGTAGCTTACATACTTTATTTGCATCCTTTGGATCTATAAAACCCTCAGGTTGTGTCATATACACATCCTCAAGAAGATTCTTGTTAAGGAATGTGGTTTTAACATCTCATAGTGATGATGAGCTACAATAGCAAGCGTGATCCTGATGGACTTAACCATGTCCACTGGAGAAAAGGTTTCATAATAGTCAACGCCTTAAACTTGTATGGAATCCTTTGCAACCAATCTATCCTTATATGTTTGTTCTTTACCATACATGTTGGTCTTATTCTTGAAGACCCACTTGCACCCTATGGGTTTTACCCCTTCAGGTGGATCCACCAAGGTCCATACCTTGTTGGTATACATGGATTATATCTCATATCTCATAGCCTCA
Source organism: Alisma plantago-aquatica (assembly GCA_963693085.1). Lineage (NCBI taxonomy): Eukaryota > Viridiplantae > Streptophyta > Magnoliopsida > Alismatales > Alismataceae > Alisma > Alisma plantago-aquatica. The sequence goes on from OY856414.1 coordinate 381,170,709, forward strand.
AGCCATTTCTCAGACTCTGGTCCCTTTGTAGCTTCTAGATAGGTTGTTGGTTGATCATCTATAACCAACTCACTACCTTCTTGAGTTACAAGATATCCAAATCTCTCAGGCTCAAGGTGTGTCCTACTATATCTATGAGGTTCTTGTGTTACTTGAGGAATTTGAGATTACACAACACTTTGTGATTATCTTTGTTCCTCTTGTACATCTATTAGTTCAATATTTTCTTATTGGTCTCAAACCTCTTCGAGCTCCACTTTCATCCCACTGATTCCTTTGGAAATAAATTGCTTTTCTAGGAATATAGCATCTCTAGCAAAAAACTCTTTGTTGTCAAATAGGGAATAAAAGTAATATCCTTTAGTCTTTTTAGGATATCCAACAAAATAACATTTATCATATTTAGAGCCAAGCTTTTTTAGGGAACATTTTCCTTACATAAGCTTTGCATCCCCAAATTTTCATAAAAGACACATTAGGATGCCTCTCATACCATAACTCATATGGTGTATTTTTAACCAATTTAGATGGTACTCGGTTTAGTGTAAACATGGCGATGTCTAAAGAATAACCCCAAAAGGTAGTCGGAAGCTCAGCTAAACTCATCATTGATCATCGCACCAGATCCAACAATGTGTGATTCCTTCTTTCAATACACCATTATGTTGAGGTGTTCTAGGTGGAGTCCATTGAGATACGATCCTATTGGCTCTCAAAAGGTCCTCAAACTCTTGGCTTAAGTATTCTCAACCTCAATCATAATGAAGTGCCTTAATACTTTTGTCATGTTAGTTCTATACTTCATTCATAAACTCCTAGAACTTTTCAAGTGTTTCTGACTAATGTTTCATTAAGTAAACATAATTGTACCTACTGAATTCATCAGTGAAGGTAATAAAGTATTGATAACCACCTCTAGAAATTGTTCTAAAAGGCATGCATTCATCCGTATGTATGAGTCCTAATAAGATCACTAGCCCTCTCATTGTTACTACTAAAAGGGGTCTTAACCATCTTGCCCAACAAATAAGATTCACATGTCTCTATTGATTCGAAATCAAAAGAGTCCAGATAACCATCTTTATGAGTCTAGAAATGCACTCATTCATGTGCCCTAGACAACAATGCTAAAGGTATTTTTGTTTGAGTTGTTGAGTTTTAGTCTTTTGGTATTTACATTATAAGCATCTGTCTTTAGATATAACAAATAAAGACCATAAGACATTGGGTCATTACCATAAAAGATCCAATCTTTTGAAATAGAACATTGACCATTCTTAATATGAAATTCATATGCACCCTTGCCAATACAAGATACAGAAATGATGTTTCCATTTATGGCAGGTACATAATAGCATTTTACTAACTCTGTTACAAGCCCTATAGGCAGAGATAAACTATAGGTTCCAACTATAATGGTTGCAACTCTTGCGCCATTTGCAACTCACAGTTCAACCTCGCCTCTTCCCAAAGGCCTACTTATTTTCAAATCCCACATATTCGAGGATATGTGAGATCCACATCTGGTATCTAGTACCCATGATGAAGAAGTAGATAAGTTTATCTCAATAACATATATACCTAAAGTGGATATTTTTATCCCCATATTTTGCTTCCTAAATGCCTTCAAGTACAAAGGATAAGTTCCTCCTGTACTTTTCTTTCTCCTCATCTTGAGTGTTGAAGATCTAGATTTTGTCTTAGCCTCAGAACTCGTCATGGTCTTCCTTTCATCCTTGGACTCAACTCCGCCGATCACCATCACAGATCTTTCCTTCTTCATTCTTGCTTCGGCATGAATCAACATACTAAGAAAATCTGACATTGGTGTGGCCATATTATTCTAGCGATAACACTCAATAAGTGGTTGTATGATGTTGGCAATGATTTCAGAATCATATCTGTTGGCCAACTCTTATCTCAAAGAAAATCCTAATTCTTCAAGATGATACACATGTCCAATCATATTGAGCACATGATTTTCTATTGAGTCTTCCTCTATCAATTTACACTCAAAGAGGAGCTTTATGACATTGTCCTTTCTTACGTTGTGAGATTATGTTTCACTTTCCTAAGATGTGTTACCATCTCAAGAATCCCCATATCCTCGCATTGCTCATGCAACTCATAGTTCATGCAGCTTAGCATAAGGTATTTTATGTCCAAGTCATCATTGGCATGCTTCCAGTAAGCATCCACTTTAGCCCTAGGCACATTACGAGCAAGTATTTCTGGCACTATTTTATCAAGGACATAGAGCTTGCACTCTTTATTTAGAACCCTTCTCAAAGTCCAAAACCAACAGTGGAAATTTGTCTCATCAAGTTTGTACTTCCTAAGGACTGGTCGCAATACTAATTTCTTCATCATTTGATTCTACAAGAGAAAAATTACATATTATCAAAAACCCTTTATGATTTGGTTTGATTTTAAAATTGATGATATTCGATTAGGTCTTTATTTAATTATCACTCCCTCTATTTTATTCAAATTAATAGCCTTCACATATCAATTTGGAAGATTGCAGCATATAAGCTTCTAGTGGGCCAAGATACATAATAATTCAACTATTACTCGGCCAACGCCAGCGTCCATAGTCAATCATTAAGGTAGGAAATTGTTGCCAATTGCATCATTGCAACTCTTGGATAGATGATATGTAAAACTCCTTGACATGATCATCTGCATGCTTCTAGTACTTAATCTCCTTAAGGTCACACAATTAAGTTTGACCCAAAAGCCAACACGATAATAATGCACCCGACTTGGCGGGCCCACATCATCGCCATCACGATTCCACGAGATAGATAGTGCACCACCCTTGGGTGCCTACGCTTAGTCGATCAAGCTTTTCATGTGTGATGATAATGGAAAGCATCTAAGACTTAATATTTAATTGAGGGAGATTGTATTTATAAATACATATACTTTGTCCAATCACCACATATATAGTATGTATCATATACATGTTATATCCCACAACAAAAACATGCAATAAAAAAAGTGATGGTTATGGCCATTCTAATGTAATTCCTTGGATCCGTAAGGAATTACCACAACCTAGGGTCTACATATCATGCAAAACCCTATTGTTGATGCAGATTTGTGCTTGTTAATATGGGTTGATTGGTTCAACCCTTGAACTGGTCGGATCACCTCCTGGCTGGTCATTTGGTCGTCTCCTCGGTCGTCTGGACTCCGGTCCACCATCTTCTAGATCCTCCAGTTGATTGGTTGGGCCTATAATTGATTGGTCCTCCTAGGTCCTCCATCTTATTGGTTCATCTTCTTCATAGTAATAAGAATTTAAACTATCCTATTGTTACATGATTATTTAGAAACCTTGAGTTACATTTGAGGGGAGCAAAGGTAGGAGAGAATAATACTTTTACAATTTGAAGATAAGATAAAGGTTCGGTATGCACACTGAGATAAAATAGGAATAATTAATCACACAAACATGCATAGATAATTAGGGTTATTGTCCATAACCTTACTACACATCCACCATCAAAACTCACTTTTAGTGTGACACGCGTAAATTGCATATATATATATATATATATATATAGAGAGAGAGAGAGAGAGAGAGAGAGAGTCAGGCTAGAATACACTCGAGTGTACAGATCACGCCGTACACCCCAATGGTGTTTTCCTATCTAGACCATGTTTTTCCAAAATCTAATCCATTGATCTTCATGTTTACAATATTAATAGGTCACATACAAAATTTGAACTCATTTGGATGAGTGTAAGTCACTCATCCAAGGACAACAAAATTGACGCACAAAATTAATTTGAAATATATGATTTTTGCCTCCTTTAGATGCACGACCTATAAGTGTCCAAATGAGCTAAAATTTATTAAATAGTATGTTCTTATGATAATTAAGAAGATTAACGGTTTAGATTTTTCACAAATTTACTACATCTTCAAAAACGACTGAGGTGTATGGTGCCTCTGGTACACTCGAGTGTACACTAGCCTGACTCTCTCTCTCTCTCTCTCTCTCTCTATATATATATATATATATATATATATATATATATATATATATATATATATATGATATTATGCGTGGTATTTGATTGGACAATATTATTCACATCGTATGCAATAATTAAATGATAAAACCAAAGATCAGATGATTATCTCAAAATATAGTAGATTGATGTGGTTCTGATACCAACGTAGGGAAATATGACATCAGGTTGGTAGAGGAAACAAAATAAGTTGACATCAGGTTGACATCATTGTTGTAGTCATACAATTGTCTTCTAATTGCACTGGGACTCTTCTGTTGTTCCTCCTGGTCTTCACCACGAATAGAAGATTGACGTTGTCCTCCTAGTAGGAAAAGCATCCACACCTCTAGAGAAGTCAAAATGGACCTCTTAGAATCATGTCGTCCTGTTAGAATGGATAGGAAGGGGTTGTCCCTCATGTTGGTATACTAGTCACCGACTTGCTCTCCCACAATTGTTCGCCCTTGCTATGTCTCCCTTTTTCGAGTAGGACTTGTTTGGGTTCTCTCAGTTACCACAACAAGAGAAGACAAATAATTGTCATAGAAAATTGATGTGTTTGAGAATCCCCTAGTACCCCTCTATTTATAGAAAGGGTTAGGGTCTTGGTTCCCAGACTGTGTGGGAGTGGAAGAGACCAGAAGATCATGTATTATTGCAATATGTGAGCGACGAACTGTTCAATTCACGAGTGAGCCATTCGGTTCACATGCGAGCATCTCGGTCCACTTAGTGAATCCGTTGTTTCACCATGTTTCGCAATCACATATAAATTGGCAATTCTAATCCAATAAATGCATGACATGACGTCAACACTAATCCTTGATGTGATCGAATTGCACCATAAATCGGGCGTCTCGCGAAGCAAGACAATCATCTCACAACCACCGGACGATCATTTGACTAAGTGAACTGGTCAGTTGGCACCCCAGCTCGTGCATAACTTAGCCAATACAATATACAATCAATCTGACACTCCAATCGGTCATTTCATCACCTGAGTCGGTCGATTGGGAGTCCACTTAGTTGATTTGTTGCTTGAATTGAATACCTAAATACTTTAGTAATCAATCCAATTATTATTCATGATCAAAACTCCTTTTCTAGGTCATTTCTTATGTGTATGACCCTATAGGTCACATATTACGTTGGCAGTGAATGTCCATAACTAATTATGACATCATAAGCAAAGAGCGGTGCCTAGTCACACATCATTTCTACCCAAGTAAATGGAAAGTTGGAGAATAACTACAACCTACAATCTCTATTCCATGTTATAGTGTTTGTATATTTCCTTTTTTCTGATATCCATATTGAACTCGAGGCATGGAGAAGTCATCCTCTTCAACATTCAATCTTGTTCCTTGAACCAGAGCAGACTGTCTGAGATATATGTAAGATCTATATCACATATTTACTCACATGTGCATGTCCATAAATTTCTCAGTATCGCTTATCAAGAGGCCTAGGATATCATACTCTTATAGGAGGGACAAATTCTATATATATCACTCACAGTTGTCCCCATGTGTCACGGTGTACTCAATCATCACCTTTATGATAATCCTTATTCAGGATTACGGTGGATGATGCTAAAGCACACCGAATGACATATGATGAGTGTAGTGACTTCAGGTCTAAGAGCCACAATCACCACCAACACTATGAAAGCTAACTATGACTACCATTCTAATGGTTTCCATGTGTTACTCTCATGGTGGGCCTATCTAATACACTATTCTCTAATATGTATTTGTGTGCTTGGTTTGATATCACATATCATGACTAATGAGATTCTATCATCAACCAATACACACTCTAGTCTTATGTGTTATTGTTGTCTATCTGCCTTCCACAATTATATTTAATCAGAGACATAATGTGGATGTATATACTCTTAACATGTGTATGATCTCATTGTTCAAGTCATGTACTTAAAGACATACGTCATTGAGTAATATCATTCTCTAGACATTTATTATGTTACGTCATTATCTCATAACTGAATAAAACAGAATAAATTGGAAGCTTTCCTTTATTATTACTCAAATCATTTACAAGTCATGCCATTACAATCATCATATGATTGGCTCTCTGGGCATACATACCAGCATATAGTCATTAGGATTCATATTATATATACAACTATTGCATATCTAAAATGCTAACTAGTAAAGAAAATCATACTCACATCTTTTGTATTTGGAACCAAAATAGGAGGATTGATTCTTGATCGCCACCGGTTCATGAGGGGGTAATAATTCTACACTTCCTCCTTCTTCGATTCACACTAGTGTATAGATCAAGGTGTGGTAACTGCCTGAATAGGTTCTCTAGATCGAGATGCATGTATTGTAGAGTCAAGGAAATTGAATTCACCCTCCCCATCAACCAAGATTATTAGATATAAGACCCAGAGATTCTTGCTCCACTGGTCTCCTAGAATCCAGAGATGGGTAGGTGAGTCGAGTGGATTTGAGTTATCATTCAAAACTCAACCAAAGGTCAACAAAGTTAGAACTAAAAGTCATGTAGATGAAGACAAAGGGCATAGAGCAGAAGGGGAGTTATACCTTTCATTGGCCATGGACAGAGAAAGAAGGAGTTAGTAGTCGATCCAGGATGGTAGCTTTAAGGTTTGATGCAACTATTATTTGCAGCCCAGATGAGAAGGTGCAATCTAGAAAGGAAGGGAGATGGTAGCACAAGTGATGGGAGATTATTTTGCATTTAGTGTCTGGTTGAGAGTAAAGAAGGAAGAGGGCTTATGGTGATCAAGGTTAATGCAGTGGCCTCTGTTGCCCATAGTAGCCATAGGCTATAGTTTCTATTTAGACTCTATTTTTTCTTGATACCAATAACTCCTAATTAATCTAATTAAATGAAAAAAGGGTCTAATACTAACATATTTATAATTAGGTCTAAGAAAGGGAAAGTTGAACTATATATAATAGGTTCAAGTATGTTACAGGACCAACCTATTTTGATATATGGAACTATATTATAATATGTTTTGTATCTTCAGGGGCTATAAAGGCATGATTTATCTTTTTAATTATTTTTTTGTTGATTGTACTTAACTTGATTGATGCAATCAAAAAAAATAAAGGATTGAATTAATCAAGTGAAACCATAATCATGTAGTGTTATGAGTCCATTGATCCATTTCCATGGCTTGTTGGGGAAACAGCGGAATGGGTTAATCTTGTAACAATCAGGCTATTGTAAGAAGATATCAGATCCATATATTAATATGGAGATGATTAGGGATGGTGTACCCTGACGTATTCAAATCTTATTGGGACCCAGTTGTGATAGAAGGTTTGATGATATATGATATGTTATGGAGAACAACTAGTTTTGTTTCAATTTCATATGGGTCAAAACCATATGTTTGGTGTAGTATTTTGTGTACCCAGGACGGACCTGCGATATGTGGATCCACTTTTATGCAATTTTCATGGTATATCCAACCTTTGAACACTCTACCTTTAGATATCATCACTTAAACTTGAGGATGTGTGGAGAGATCTAGTAGAATACACATATCCTTAGGTCTTGTATGGATTTCTAGAGAGGCTTCACAACACTCGAATAATAGTTTGAGTCGTACATCTCAAGCTGCCTAGGGAAAATAAAATATACAATTCAATAGTGTAGAATCACTAGTACAGAAATGGTCTGTAGCGTCGGTTTTTTAAAGCCTGCAACGTTACTTTTTAACCAACGCCTAGGTGGGCGTCGCTACAGAATTTGGTCTATAGCGTCGGATTATTTAACCAAATAAAACCGACCTTACAGAGTAAACACCGACGCAAGAGGTTGTAAAAATTCTGACCTAGGTGAGAAAAAAGGAGCCTGTAAGGTTGGTTATTTCATAAAAACCGACCCTACAAACGTTCTCGGTCGAGAAAATTGTCGACCGAGAACGTTTACAGGGTCAGTTTTTATGAAATAACCGACCCTAAAGATTGAATACCATTTCAGTGGTAACTCTCGGTCGAGAAAATTGTCGACCGAAAACTCTTTATAAGGTCGATTTTATGAGAAAACCGACCCTAAAAATTGAATAAAACATTTTAGTGTATGACTCGGTCGACAAACTTCTCGACCGATAGTATTTTGATCGAGAAGTTTGTCGACGGAGTCTTACACTGAAATGTTTTATTCAATCTTTAGGGTCGGTTTTTTCAAAAAACCGACCTTATAGAGGACATGTAGACTCGGTTTTTTACAAAAACCGACGTTAGATTTTCTATTTCGGTCGAAAAATTTTCGACCGAAGAGTGTACAATGAATTCAATCTATAGGATCGGTTATTTAAAAAACCGACGCTAGAAGTTATGATTTTAAAAAAAATCTACAGAAATTGATATAGAACAGAAGAACAAGAAGATTCATATATTCTGGGAGAGGGGAGCATTGATGCTCAACCGTCACCATTCAAAACCACACATTCATAACAAAAATGATAATAAATATCATAATTTACAAAATGATAGAGTGTAAGTCTGAGATGACATATTACAAAAGTAAAAATATGAAAGAGTACGTACTCAAACCACATACATAAATGGAGCCGACATATTTAATTCAATGCTATTTCGACTTTACTTATAAAACACTCTGACCACTCTTCTCAGAATTCATTCAAGTCCACATGTGTGTAAGGCTGAGTTGTAAAGATCTGTAACAGAAAATGCACATGCTAATATTTTATAAAAATGACTACAATCACTTGTAAATTTATGATGTTATTCTTTATTACCTGACTTATAGTCTGAATGTCATGTGATGCTTGTTTGACAATAGCTTGCATGTATTTCATTACATAGTAGCCACAAGCCCAGTCATTATTTTGCATAGGACACTACAAATAACGAATTATACTTAATGTTAGTAAACTACTATAAACAGCAGTTGAGATAAGACTATAAGAGTTGACAAATTAGAATTCAAAAATTAATACATATAAGACTAAGCAGTTGTCAAAGTAGCTACCTTGACATTTTTCAAAGTCAATGTCTTTAATTTTGTGGGTATTTGTCCTCCAGCTTCACGAAAAGCCTTTATACCCCTATCAATTAAACGATAGTTGGTAAAATAGAAATTCTAAATAAAATATCATGTTGAAGCAATTGATTAAATTTATGCTTACTCCATAGCTGACAATTTCAGTTTGTGACTCCTTGTTGTTTTACCCATTGGGTCAAGATAATCAAGAGTCATCAATTTTGGGACAATCACCAGTAATTCCCAATGTCTAGCTCTGAGTAAGAATAAAACAAACATTAAAATAAATAGTTTCATTCATTATTAAAATTATATTGAATAATAATACTTACTGGACGTTAAAAGGAATTAGGATAATTTCTTTCCCCTCACTAGAAAAATATTTGAATGCATCACAAAAGTACTCATTCACTTCCTCAATATTATTTGTCTCCACCTGACTAGTGACCGAAGGAACTAAGAATGCAATATTCTTTATATCAAAGTCGGTGACCTAGGTATATAAATGGTTGTTAAACATTTGTAATTATTTTCATATGTAGAAATAAGCTAAAAATTTGTATTGGAATTTTCTATATATATTGATAGATCCTTACCTTATCCATACTTCTATTATCAAAGTGTTCAGCCAATCATACCGGAACAACTCTATAATATTGTCAAGAAAAATAAAATTCTCAAAGTCCCTCCCAACTGCATCTTCTGTTAACTTGACCATCATATTTGATCCTAATCTTTGGTTAGCTAAGTATCGACACAAACATTTAGATTTGCTTCCCAATTCGTCGAATGTAGTTTCGGGAATGAAAGATGGCTTGGGCATAGGAGGACGACTAGCAAAAGTTTTACTTTTTGGTTTACAAACCTGTTAATTAAATTACATACTTATATTACATGAGTTCATATATGCAGTCAAATATGAAAAATATGGTAGAAATAAGGTATACCTTGTCATTGATAACCAAGTGTCTAGGCCAACCCACCATAGCACCCTCAGCTTCTTCAACTGTACTATATTCAGGATTAGGTATGGGTAGTGGTTTGTCTCCCATTCCGTCATACACAAGATGGATGGACACACGGCAGATGTCATCAGTAATTTGTTGGCAATGCAATGTACCACCAAGGTTGTACACTTTGCCCGCTGCCACAACATTATATTCTAGAACCTCCACTGCAAGTTTACAGTTCATACCAACCTAGATTGAAATAATATAAGTTATAAAAGAAACAGTAGAACAGATACATGTTACAGCTATATATTATCATATATTTATCATACTAATAACACAACATATAGAACAAAAACTTACTGCAGATTGTTGTGGTGGTTCATCGGGAGTGCTCCCATGACCTTCTACAACTGTAGCATGGCCTTGTACCTCATCACTTGAGAGACGTGCAGTATGAATAGGTTGAGAAGGTTGAGTAGGCTGATATGAAGATATTATTTCTTTTACTTTCTGCGCTACTAATGGTTCAACATCCTCTTGTGTAAGACCTCCTGCACGACCTCTTTTAGATTGCGAAGGGCCAAAATAAGACTTGAATCCTATGCCAGCTCCTAATCCCCTAACACGGCCAGGATGCTCCTTCGTACCAAGAGCAACTGCTAGTTCATCCATGTAGCCAGTTGGGATGAACTTTCCTTCCTTCCTTTGCTCGTGGAGATCAATCTATTCATAGTTAATAAAAATATTAAATCACAATATCAATTAGATATAAATAAATCTAAGTTTGTGGAAGTTACTCTTTACTTAGTTGGGATAAACCTACCATCTTTTGTGCCACCTCCTTAGTTGCAGGGTTGACAATTTCACCGGCTCGATTCTTTCTAGCATCAATCCATGTCATGTGTCGGGGTGGTCGCTCAACTTGAGTTATACTAGATTCTTCTCCAGAAGATGATTGCTTCTCTTGTAGTTGGCGGCGGAAGGTATAACCACCGGGCCCTAAGCGATGGTCATGCACATTTTTAGCCCATCTTTCCTTTTGAGCCTGGTGAATAGCCTGATCATTTAAAATGAGGTATTGCAATTTAGACTTGGCAAACATGTATAAAAAGATTCACCTCCTTAATTGTATATAATTAAATATTCATACAATACATTACAATCTTTATTACCTGAAACTCTTCTGATCTCCTAGTTGCAACAAATCTTTCCCACACCTCAGGATCAATAAAAATATATATATATATGTAGCTTTCTTCTTTTGTTTAGGATTATTTATAAATTCCCTTACAAGATATGTCTTAAAACCCCTCCATCGTACACCACAACGTTGTAGCACTCTTTTCTTGTGATCTTTTTCATTTAGATGAAAAACACCCTATACATACAAAAGAAGCAATTAATAATGTTGTTTTGAAAAGGAATTAATTCCAAGCAAACTAAATTAGAATCAATAGATAAAAAACATATCACTTCCACTCACAGATATATCTTTCCATATGAGGTCTTTTTTGGCATTAGGAACATCATGCCAATTTTCTATATCTATTGGCACCTTAGTGCGCGTGTTCGCCCCTAAGTAATGCTTGAAAGCACTAGCATGTTCCCCAACAGGTGCTCCTGTCATATCAAACTGGACTGGCAATTTATCCCCTTTATCCCTGAGCTCCTGCAGCCTACGCATCAATGTAGGACCTCTATAGTTCTTAGCATCACCACTACCATCCTCATGGTGCTCATGCTCAGAATGTTCATCTTCATGGTGCTCATGCTCAAAATGTTCATCTTCACTCGCCATTTTAGAACCTGCAAGTATACATGATAAAAAAATAAGTGATAATAAAAGCACAAGTGATAAGGTATACATGATAATAAAATAAATAATTCAAAGAATACATGCCTTTAGTATTGGTTGAGTTGTTAGTCAAGGAAAATTCCTTCAGCATGGTCTTGACGTTTATAATATTCATCGGTGTTATCTTTAACATTTACACTTGGCAAACCAACTGAGAATGGACTGGAATCATCATACTTTTCGTAGTATTCTTCTTCATTTATAGGATCTACAGTAAACTGTCTTTTTCCATTAAGAACAACAGACCAATTTTTATTTGCCGGGTCATCAATATAGAATACTTGTTTTGCTTGGTTTGCCATGATGAATGGCTCATCTTTGAAACCAATCTTTTCAAAATTCACCAATTTGAAACCCAACTCATCCACTAAAACTCATTTATTGTTGTCAACCCAATTACACCTAAATATAGGAACTCGAAAATTTGTACAGTCCATTTCCCATATGTCCTCAATGACGCCGTAATATGACATCTCAGATTCGCGTGGTCTTTTATCTTTGGCACTAGCAAAATACAATGAACAAGCTTTAACAGTGACCCCACTATTTTGAACTACACTACTTTCATCTTGACGCTTTGTGTAGTATGAAAATCCATTAATTTCATAACCTTCATATGACATGACATCCATTTTTGGCTTAAAGGCGAGCCATTTTATGTTCTCAGTAACATTATTTGGTGATTCAGATAGTTGATTAAATACTTTCTCTTCAAACTACCTAATAAATGTTCGATTATGCTCTCTTGCAAGCCACATTGAACTGGATCGTGGATGATTTCTCTTGATAAGATCATTGTGTTCTGTGATGTAGCTACTAACTTCATCGATGTTGTGTAAAATATACAAATGCGCTTGTTCCCACAACTCACGACTGATTCCTTTCACTCGTCCTCCCAAAGTTCCTTTGCCACAATAAGATCCAGTGTGATGGGAATTTTTTTGATCGCTACAAGTTTCATTGCAATTCAAAAAATCATTACAAAAGTTCGTCACCTCCCTAGCCACGTAACCCTCAACAATACTCCCTTCAGGACGATAACGATTCCGAACATCACCTTTAAAAACACTCATGTAGCGTTCAAATGGATACATCCAGTGTAAGAAAATTGGACCCAACATCTTCACCTCCCTTGTAATATGTACTACAAGATGAACCATGATATTAAAAAATAAAGGAGGAAAGTACATTTCAAGCTGACACATGGTAATAATTACATCTTTCTGTAATTTATCGAGAGTATCAGGATGTATCACTTTGTTGCATATTTCATTGAAGAAGAAACAGAGTCTTGTGATTGCAAACCTTACATGCTTCGGCAATATAGATCGAATAGCCACAGGTAAAATTTGTTGCATTAAGGTGTGACAATCGTGAGATTTGAGACCTATCAGTTTCAGATCCTTCATTGATACCAATCTATGAATATTAAAAGAGTATCCTTGTGGAACCTTAATATTATACAAGCACTCACAGAAAGTTTTTTTCTCTTTCTTTGACAAAGTGTAACAAGCCGGTGGCAAATATGTGCGGCGACCCCTGATCTCCACTGATAATTCTTTTCTAATACCCATTAATTCTAAATCTTTTCTAGATTTGATGCCATCTTTAGTCTTTCCTGGTATGTTCAATAGCGTACCGATGATGCTATCACAAATATTTTTTTCAACATGCATGACGTCAATGCAGTGTCTAATTGCCAAAGATCTCCAATAAGGAAGATCCCAGAATATTGACCTCTTCTTGTATAGAGATTTGTCACATGCGAGTGTATGACTACTTGAACTCTTTCCAAATTCATTAACAATATGTTTCACCCTATCATATACAACATGTCCTGGAATAGGTTTAGGAGCACTTCGTTCCTCAGTTGACCCATTAAAGGTTTTGCGTTGCCTTCGATAAGGATGCACTGGTGGGAGAAATCTCCGATGACCAAGATATACGATTTTACCACCATATTTCAGTCTGATTGAATCAGTATTTTCCTCACAAACAGGACATGCTTTGTATCCTTTTATGCTATATCCAGATAAATTTCCATAAGCTGGAAAGTCATTAATCGTGCAAAATAACATAGCACGCAAACTGAAGATCTCTTTACGTGAAGCATCATATGTCATAATACCTTCTTCCCATAGTTTCATTAGGTCATCAATTAGAGGTTGAAGGTAAACATCAATATCATTTCCAGGTTGCTTGGGCCCTGATATCAATGTTGACAACATCACATACTTATTTTTCATACACAACCAAGGAGGAAGATTGTATATAACAATCATAACAGGCCACGTGCTATGTTGGCTGCTTAATGTACCATAGGGATTCATTCCATCTGTACAGAGTCCAAGTCTTAGGTTTCTTGGTTCTTTACCAAATTGAGGGTATAATAAATCAATTTTCTTCCATTGTGGTGAATCAGATGCATGTCGTAGGACGCCATCATCATTGACCTTTAACTCCCCATGCCAAGACAAATTTTGCGCATCTTCTGTATTAGCAAATAAGCGTTGAAATCGTGGTATTATTAGTAGATACCACATCACCTTGGCAGGAGAGCCATTTTTAGCCTTAGATGAATTTGTAGTCTTATACCTTGACGCACCACATTTTGGACAATTTATCAAATTACTATAGTCCTTCTGAAATAACACACAATCATTTGGACATGCATGAATCTTCTTAGCCTCCATTCCCATTGGGCACATTATTTTCTTTGCTTGATATGTTGAAATTGGAAGCTCGTTGCCTTCTGGAAGAATATCCTTTAACAAAGACAACAGTGAAGTGAAACTCTTATCGCTCCACCAGTTTTGAGCTTTAAGAGTGTATAATCGCATCACAGCACTCAACCTCGTGAACTTAGTACAACCCTTATATAATGGTTTTTTAGCATCATGGACAATGTTTACAAATAAAGAAGGTGGATCAATGACATTGTCCCGACAACTACGTAGCATCTCATCAATCATATCATCCTGAATCTGGTCATCTTGAATCGGTTCATCATTAACATTATCATCATTATCGATATCTTCTATGCCACAACTATTAGTATCGACATTTTCTGCTCCATAATTCAATTTTTCTCCATGCCAATACCATTCATTATAACCTTGTATGATCCCATTGCATATGACATGATTCTTAATTTCCTCACCAGTATCAACTTTCAAATTGTTACAACAATTTCTACATGGACAATATAGCCTATCTGTAGGTAGTTTCCTATGTTCCTCAGTAAATCTGATAAATTCATCAAGACCTTTGGCAAACTCTGGACTGTAACGGTTCTTGATAGACATCCAACTTCGATCCATTTTCTATATCACATTAAAATTAATTATAAAACTAATAGTTTAATATTGATACTATAATAATCTGTAAGTTTTTATTGATAGAAAGTTAATTTTATATACTAAAGTGTACCACATATCCCATTTTTGAATATTTAATCTCACTAGTAACTGTATAATGTATGTTTAGTTTTGAAAAAAAAATTCAGCAACATTTCTCCTAAGTTCTCCAAGTACACCGATGTAAATGGAAAATAACCACTCACATATGTACCCAGAGAACAAAT
This sequence comes from Alisma plantago-aquatica, assembly GCA_963693085.1. NCBI lineage: Eukaryota > Viridiplantae > Streptophyta > Magnoliopsida > Alismatales > Alismataceae > Alisma > Alisma plantago-aquatica. The sequence goes on from OY856414.1 coordinate 381,186,139, forward strand.
GGAGAAATCCTACTGAAATAATCTACAAAACTAAACATACATTATACAGGTACATCCTAAGTGAGATTAAAATATCCAAAAACAGTCCCAAACAGGGGACTATCCAAAGTTTACTCCTAATGAGTAAATTTTGAACGGGTTTCTAAGTTAATATATAAATGCATCATTTTCATATTTATATATTAAGTTAAACATCATGCATCAACCCTAAAGTGTCAATCTAGGAGTACGCATGTCTAATCTAGTATTAATTTCTAAAATTTATATTATGATTACATATGAAAAAACACATGCATGTTTTTGTTATTGAGTTATCAAATCATATAAAATGGAATATACTTGTACAAATTAGCAAAGTAAGGTCGTTTCCAACAGTCCAAAGATTGAAATCATTATAATATTCAGAACTATCTGTGAACATTTCAGCAAATATGATTAAAATATTTATAGCTCCAACATAAATAAGTTCCAGGTCTATCTCGGTCGACAATTAGTCGACCGAGAGCCCACCTGCGCGCAGCGTCCAGGTCCACTCTCGGTCGACAAATTGTCGACCGAGAGTGGACCTGGACGCTGCGCGCAGGTGGACTCTCGGTCGACTAATTGTCGACCGAGATGGACCTGGAAGCAGCAATGGCGGCGGGTGGGAATGAAGGGGAACAAGGAACGAAGGAAGCTCGAACTTACTTGGAAATGGCAGCGAGCTTCGTGGAGGAAGAGAAGAACTTCACGGAGAGGCGGTGACCTTCGTGGAAGAGTGGAAGGCGGCGACGGCGAGCTTCACGGCAATGAAGAGCTTCACGGAAACGACGGGCTTCGTGGAGGAAGAGGGGAAGGCGGCGACGATGAGCTTCACGATCCTCTTCGCGGCGACGACGAGATTCACGATCCTCTTGGCGGCGTGGAGAGGTGGCAACGGCTTCACGGAGAAGCGGCAACGGTGGAATGACAAAGTGAAAAGGGGTTTCGCGGCGCCGCGGGAGAGAGATTAGAAAAGAGAAAAGGGTTTCGCGAGAGGAAAAAGACTAAAATTTTGGCTTTTTGCACGGAGCGAAAAACTGTAGCGTCGGTTAACAAACAAAACCCGACTCTACAGATAAACGGTGCCCGTGTCGGGTTGTTTAATAATAATCAAACACAAACTCAATCGACGAATTTGTCGACCGAAAGGACCTCTAGGGTCGGTTAATAGGTAAACCCGACGCTACAAGTGCTAATACGAAGAAATCTGACTCGTTTCGATCGACGATTTCTCGACCAAGAAGGAGCAAGATTTCCTTCGTACAAGCACCTCTAGGGTCGGTTTTTTCGTATAACCGACCCTAGAGGTGCTTATACATGTGTGAATAACTAAACTGGACATTGTCGGTCGACAATATTGTCGACCGAGACCCCCTATAGGGTCGGTTATTAGAAAAACCGACCCTATAGGTGCTTCTAAGAAAGAATTTTGGCTTCATTCGATCGACAAATTCGTCGACCGAATATTTCGGTCGACAAATTTGTCGACCGAATGAAGCCAGATTTCTTTCTTAGAAGCACCTCTAGGGTCGGTTTTTCTAATAACCGACCCTATAAGGGGTCTCGATCGACAAATTCGTCGACCGAGGAGCTCTAAAGTGCTTCCACAACCCTAATAATTATGTTATGTGAAACTTTAATATATGGTGATGTCGTATGAAACCCTAATATGGGATAATGTTATGTGAAACCCTTATATGGAATGATGTTTTGTGAAACCCTAATATGGAAATGTTATGTGAAACCTTAATATAGGGTGGTGTTGTGTAAAAACCCTAATATGGGATAATGTTATGTGAAATTTCAATATGGGATGATGATATGTGAACCCTAATTGATAAAGATGGGAAACTCTAACCCTAATGAGGGAATAGAGATGTTATTTTTGTATTGCATGATGTTGATATGAAATTGATATGGTTGATATGAAATTGAGATGATTGTGTAACAAATATCCTGAATACCTTGGTCAGATTACCTGAAGGTAATAGTTACCTGATAAGTGATAACCATGTTTAGTGATGAACTAAGGGTTTGAATACCCAGAATCAGCAAATGTGATGATGGTGGTATTGAGGGATGTGAATTCCCAACAATGAGACAAAAGATTGAGATCCCAATGCTTTATAACGTATTGAAAAGTACTAAACTCTATTCAAAAATTCAGTCGGTCGACTATTTGTCGAACGAAAGAGCTCTAGGGTCGGTTATAAGGAAAAAAACTAACCCTAAAGTCATCCTCGGTCGACAATATTGTCGACCGAATTTGTCTCGGTCGATAATATTTTCGACCGAGATTAACCATGTTTCAATGTTTTAAATTAAGTACCAAGTGTGTGTGTATGAGATTAACCAAGTGATGCTTTGTCAAATTTAGCCATAATTTATTTTTCAATCATTTGAAATAACAATATTCTTATATAACATGTATATGTCCAAATGAAGCCATGGAAAACACTTTTATTCATAACAATTTAATGCCCATACACTTTATAAGATGAAACATGACATACTTGCTTTATAAAAAGATATACATTACATCATTACAAAGATATCTCATAATCTCAGTGAAAAGACCGAAGGATTACATCAATGTCTGGGTCTTTTCCAAGAAAGGGCTCAGCTCCATAATATTTGACCAGTGTCTGCCACTCCAAGGCACCTGTCATGGTTAAGGCATAAGCCTCCAAGAAGGTGGGAACACGATCAAAGCGAAAGTTGGCAGCAATGTCTTGAAGTTGAATTGGGGAAAACTGAGTATGTGTGAGATCAGGAGATGGTGGAGGTGGAGTTTGATAGTAGTTGTAGGAAGGATTGTAGGGATTTATCATGCCAAGATTAAGGGAATAGGGATATTCATCAGGTTGGTTAGGAGAGAGAGCTTGCATCCTTTGGTTTAAATAAGTCATGTCATGGTGATTATAATCCAATTGCCTACTTAGGTGATATTGGGAGCCAGCAATGTATGTCAAGGTATTTGTAATAGGATCATGGGGTAGGTTGGTAGGAGGAGGTGGTGGAGGTATGTCTTGGGTGGATGTCTCCCCTTCAGTCCTAGCCCTTTTGTGGCCAAAGTCAATTCCCATCTTTTCCACCGTATTTTTACTTATTTTTTGGGGTTTTCTATCCCATGTGTAACCTAAGCCGTCCTCAATATTCTTCTTAAGAAAATGTTGAGTGATTTGGCATACAAAGTCAGCATATGGTGGATTGCCAGAAAACTCAAACATATTCTTAATGATGATACGAATAAAGTTTATGGGAATACTTTTGAGAATGGCATAGATAAGGTACATACGAAAGGTGGGTACTTCATATTTGTTTGCTCTAGGATGGATATTGGTGGCAACAATGAGATTTATGATCCTAGCTTCAGGTTTTAAATTTATGGCATAATAGGTACCCCTATCTTCATGACAAGTCGTATTTGATTGAAAGATGGCTCTTTTGACATCACTAAGGCTAATTGTAGTGTTATCTTGGGAGAGTTTGTTGAGTGGAGTTCCTCTAGTGAGATCAATAAAAATTTTATATTCTTCTATATCTATGTCAAGCATATCAAGAATACCCTCCTCAGTAAAATGGAATCCATACCCACCAACCATAGAGGAGAAGGAATCATGTTTAGGATGTTTGGCTAAATTGGCATAGAATTCATTAACTAGTTTGGAGGAGTAGGATTGGAAGGAGGGATTTAGAAAATCAGTCAAATGTTGCACCTCGAAAAGTTCCTCCAAATCGACAATGCTTTGGAAGTCCATGACGTCGACTGGCCGTCGTGGAAGAGGAGTTTTTTAGGAGAGCTTGAGGTAGCGGTCGACTGCAGCTTGGTCGATGAAAGGGACGTTGTTGATGACCGGCAGCGGTGCAAGGCCCGTCCTTCCTTTCCTACCTGCAACTTGCTTCTTTCCGCGCGTAGATGATGAAGCCATTTCGTTGCTTTGAAATGGAGAAATAGCAAGCAAGAATTGGATGTAGAGAAGCTGAAGATTTTCACAAGAATACACTAGAGAGGAGCTAGAGAAGTGAGAATGTGAAGGTGTGAAGAAATGGATCGTTTTGGGTGCTATTTATAGCAAAACAGAGCCAATTTCGGTCGATAATTTGTCGACCGACGGCCGCAACGGTCGTCTATCGGTCGGCCAACGGTCGATCGAAAAAATAGCTGTTACGACTGTCAACGGTCGTATTTATAGCCGTTAACGGTTGAAATTCTAGCCGTTACGACGGTTGATTTTTTTAGCCGTTACGACGGTTGATTTTTTTAGCCGTTATGACGGTGGGTTTTTCTAGTCGTTCCTCGGTCGACAAATTCGTCGACCGACATGTTTCGGTCGACAATATTGCCGACCGAATGGACTTCTAAGGTCGGTTATTAAGAAAATACCGACCCTAAAAGTTGCTTATACACATGAAAACTGACTCCTTATCGGTCGACAAATTTGCCGACCGAGAAATGCTCTAAGGTCGTTTATAAGTGCAAATCCGACGCTAGAGGTGCTTATACATGTGTGAACTATCTGGATCCAGAATAGATATCGGTCGACGAATTTGTCGATCGAGAAAGAGCCAGATTTCCTTCGCATAAGTACCTTTAGGGTCGGTTTTAAGGAAAAAAAACCGACCTTAGAGGTAATTATCGGTCGACGAATTTGTCGACCGAATGAATCGGTCGAAATATTGGTCGACCGAGGAAGGCTCTAAGGTCGGTTATAAGTGCAAATCCGACGCTATATGTGCTTATACATGCGTGAACTATCTGGATCCAGAATAGAAATCGATCGACGAATTTGTCGACCGAGAAGGCCTTTAAGGTCGGTTTTGTAGGAATAACCGACCTTAAAGGTGCTGAACCGAGGAGGACTGTAAGGTCGGTTATAAAGAAAAAACCGACCCTATAGGTGCTTGTATACGTGAAATGCAGCTCTTATTCGGTCGACGAATTTGTCGACCGAGGATCCCTGTAGGGTCGGTTATAATGTAGAACCGACCCTATAGATCGAGGCGGGAAAGCCAAAACCAAGCAAATTTTTGCCGTCGGAAAAATTGTCTATAAGGTCGCTTATTTTAGAAAAACCGACCCTATAGAGATGTACTACAAGGTCGGTTATTTTAAAAATAGCGACTCAAAAGGTCTTAAGTGGTGCCCGCGTTTTTTATAGACATATAAGGTCAGTTATTTGGAAAACCGACCCTATAGAGATACACTACAAGGTCGGTTATTTTAACAAAAGCGACCCAAGAGGTCTTAAGTGGTGCCCGCATTTTTTATAGACATATAAGGTCGGTTATTTGGAAAACCGACCCTATAGAGTTACACTACAAGGTCGGTTTATTTAAAAAATCGACCTAAGAGGTCTTAAGTGGTGCCCGCGTTTTTTTTAGACATATAAAGTCAGTTATTTGGAAAAACCGACCCTACAGGTAGTGACGTTATAACCCATTTCTGTACTAGTGAATATACGTTCTAGTTTTTTTTTTTGAGGTTATGTTTTGGTTTATTTAATGAATAACATGTGCATTAATATAATGTGGGGTCTCTTTCTGCAAGAATGATATGTGATTAACATGTATGTTCATATAATGTGTGGTCTTTTTCTGCATGTGTGATATGTGAATCATGTCGTGCTTAAGTTTCCATGATGGCACAAGTGTGATCGTAGTAAAGTTATGCTTCTGATATACTACTTGTTCAGTATCTACTACTTGCTTTTGATATACTACTTTCTCACTTGATGAATAACATGTGTGTTCATATAATACGTGGTCTCTTTGTGCATGAGTGATATGTGATTGATATGTATGTTCATATAATATGTGGCCTCTTTCTGCACAAGTGATATGTGATTCATGTCTTGCTTAGGTATCCATGATGGCACAGTGTGATCGTAGTAAAGTTATACCTTTGATATACTGCTTTCTCAGTAATTAAAAAATTTCTTGCCCTATATAATTATTTATCATATTGTTGTAACTATACATCTTTCTATAGTTATATCATATTGTTTGATGTTGGGGTCTCACCTCATGGTTTTCTACACCTTTTAGGTGACCAGTTGTGCTTCCTTGGTAATTGTAGTGAGGACCACTCTTCTGGTAGACTCTAGTCACCTAAAGGTAGGTAATGTTTGTGTGTCACCTAGTTTTTTCACCACTTAGCATCACTTGGAGATTGGTGATTTTTGTGTGTTCAAGTTAGATAATGTTAGAGTCATCCTTGTACTCAGGACCTGGATGGGAAGTTTTGTAAAGTGTACTACCGACTTGAGATTTTGAGTGTGACATGTGTGTTTTGTATATGCAGTACTATTTATATGAGTTGCAAGTTTTCTAAGCATGTTTTATTATTCTGTTTGTATGCATGTGATAGAGGTCAATATCAGTGGAATGTATATATAATAGTGGAAAGATGATATAATTTCCTAACCTTTGTGATATTATATTCTGGTGTTATTTAAAAAAAAAGTATTTCATGTTGTGACATCAAGAGTCCTAATTAGATTTTTTTAATCCAGGTCTGTTTCAAGTAATCTCGATTGTATGGAAGTAGGCACCACAATGTGGCACTACTTGGTCATAGTTGTGAAAAGAACTGAGTCAAAAAAGTAATGCATGTGGATGACAAACTCCAAGGAGGTTTTTGAGTCTATGGACTTGGCATAATAATCACCATGTTTCCTAGTGTTGCAAGCATGTTCATGAGGAACGAAATAGAATTCATAGATGTAACCATTAAGGTCCTAGGCGAGGAGTATGGAGGAGGAATGAATGTTTCCATGGATGAACTCCATGAGTAGAGGTGGAACAGTATAGTGTTGAAGAAGAAGGAGAAACCTAGACAATGAATAGAAAAACAATGCCAATGACTTCTTATCATTCTCACAACTTGCAACACTAACATTAACTACCTAATCTCACTTCTGAACACCCTGAACATCAAGATGCAGTTTGGATGACTTAAAGTTTAATATCTTGGGTGTTCGGATGTGCTTGATGTGAGTGCCATGTTTTTGACACATTAGCCCAGCCACATAAATTATTTGGACTAGGTCTGGATCGGCTATGCAAGTTGGGGCATAGGTTGGATTAGGCCAACTGGGTATGATGCACATCCCTATGTTTGGATCCCTTGTAAATCTTAGAACTTTGGTTCTTCACATGTAATAAGTCATTTAAAAGTGGGAGTCCCTATATCGTCACTAACAATGGAAAAAATCATATTCAAAAACTCACCCCATTATTGATAATATTCATAATAGTTGGTACTAGATTCATTCACAAAGTACAATTAGTGCTAACATGGGTAAAGACCAAATTTGGTAAGCTAGAAACATTGAGTAGGAGAAAAGTGGTTCTTATCTTTTGTGCGAATGATAGGACGGTTTAGAGCCTCATTATCCAACTCTAAGATGGATCACTACCTTATATGTAGTAGTGCATGTGACACTAGTATCCAAAAGATCAAGAGGAATTTACACCCTTGCAGTGGGTATGGTGACCATAAAACACGTGGCATGCCATGGCATGCTTTGTCTTGCCTCTTCGAGCCTGGATGGACTCAGGCACAAGCATTTGTGGCTCATGGCAATGGGTCGTGTGAGTTATCTTCTATATATTTACACACATAAGGATAAATAATTTACATACTTTACTTTTGGGAGTGTGATTACTTTCATAATTGGTTTTGCTAACCAAATAGGAAATAGTCTCTTTGCGTATAAGAGTGAATCTATTTTTGCACCTTTTTAGGAAAGGATTAGCAAGATTGTGTGACATCCTTGGTGCTATAAATATGGCTCCATTGATTAGATTTAATACATGATCAAAATCAATAGTTGCTATGTTGTTTGCCCTAGTTGTCACCCCCAATGCCTTGCTTTTGCACCCTACGTCCCTACCATTAATTGCTACTTTTTTACCTTCTTCTATGTGAGCACTAGAACCTTTTCCCCTCTCTCCTCTCTCTAATTCTACTCTCTTTTGAAGGTGTGAACTATTGTGGTGCAGTACCTAATGTTTACGATATAGATGTCCAACATTGTCCTTGCTTGTGTTGATGTGAACATGGAACGTGAAACATATTCATAACCAAATATTTTTGGGTATAGTGTTCATGACCAAATATTCTATGGTATAGTGTGCTTTCTATGTGTAGTGGAGCATTGATTTCCTTAATCAAAGCTTGCATCATAAACTTGAGGGCAATCTGGTTGAGTTATGTAACTCTTTGTTTCTTGTTATAATGTTCTCTTTGTTGCTATGGTTTCTTATCTAAATCTTAAATTGGCATGTAAACATATTAATCAACCTCTATAATTGTATTCTATAGTATGTAACGACAACTTAAACTCAAAAGTCTAGGAGAAATCATTTTGATATCATTTGTTAACATGGTTTTCATGAAAAAGATCATCCTAGAGTTGACACATCTGGTAAGAAGATAAGTTCATCAGCGTTAACTTTAAATATTGGTACAGCCGGATGGATATTTGGATTACTACGGTAGGGTTGTTGACTATGTAGAAATGGATGAACTTGTTCCTATTGAAACTCACATTAAGAGTATGGTTAGAACAAAGGAAAAGGATTGTTTGTGCAGAGAATGCTTCCTCCTTGCATTATCTAATGTCATGTATGATATTTTATTCTAAACCTCCTATCAGTTCAATGAAAGTACTACATGGGTTGTTAGATAAGAAATATAAAACTAAGAATCAAAGTATAGGAAATATTCTCTTTTAATGTTTTTTAAGTTTCGTATGGTAGAGGGAAAACATGTTTTTGAACAGACACACAAATTTCAACTCTTGTCCCATGGTCTCCAAGAAGCAGATATGAAGCTAACTGATAAATTTATTGTGATGTATGTCGTTGGAAAGTTCTCTAAGTCTTGGGAGGCCTTTGGTTTGGATCTCAAGCACAGGAAGAGAGACTTGTCCCTGGATGAACTTATGATAGATATCACAATAGAAGAGGAGGGCTTGAAAGAGAAAATTAAGATGCATGTTTATGTCAATCCTAGTGTCAACCTTATCACTACTAAGAACAAAGACATGAAACATAAGAACGTAATTAAACTAAAGGACAAGATTCAGAAGAAACTAAAGGATGGGTCATGAAGGAGTTTTGGAAAGGTCAGCCATTGGAATAAAGATTGTCCTACAAAGAAGGCCAACAACATTATCACATCTGCATGTAAGGAGGTGGTGGTCAGCATGATGAATGTTTTCTTAACCTCAATGATGGGTCTGTATCTATTAAAATTGAAATCATTTCTATTTATTAACCATTTTATTTGACTATAGATATTGGGGTTAATGTACATATATGTGCTCTTATGTCCATGTTTGTGTATGATCAGGCCTCTTCAGGTCGACACGTGACTTCAGGTAATGCAAGCTCTATAGAAGTCAAAGGTGAAGGACATGTGGACTAGAAATTTCCTTTAACAAAGTTTTTGACGCTTCACAGAGTCAAACATATTCCATATATTCGGTGTAATATTATGAGTCATGCAATTTTAGTTAGAGATGGTTTAGGAGTATATTCTGAATGTAATAAAGTTGTCTTGACTTGAATTCCTAATTGTTTATTCATTGACAAGGGGTATTTATGTGATTTGGATTTAAAAAAATAAGATTTATGTAGAACATGTTTTGAATTTTATTCTTAATTTGTATGAAAATTCAAATTTGTTTGAATCATGTTTCATCCAATCTATTGAATTCATGTTTGGGTCATGTAAATATAGGATTGTTGAAATATATGATGGTTCTAGATCTAATCTTTAAATCTAACATTGAGAAAAGTAGAAGTGAAATATATGTGCAAGCTATATCACCTAGAACACCTTTCATTATGTTAATAGGAATTATAAACACTTGATTTAGTGCATATTAATATTTGTGGATCTAATGGGTTGCATCTAGGGATCATAAATGTTATTTTATAAGATTCATTGATGATGCCAATAATCATTGTTATATTTATTTACTAAAAAGTAAATATGAGGCGTTAGAAAAAATATTAAAATATCTAAGAAAGAAGTATAACCACAAACTTGTAAAATGCTTAAAAGATTAAGGTCTGATATGGGAGGAGGATATACGTCAAAATATTCTTGGTATTTATCCATTCCAGGGTATGGTACATCAAGGTGATTTGTCCTTATTCACCACAATCCAACGGGGTTGCTGAATAGAATAATTGAACCATAATATACATGGTAAGTACCCTACTCCAAAGTTTTGATCTTCCCAATTATATGTTGGAAAATCTTCGAATATGAGTTGGAACTTGTGAATAGAGTTCCCCATAGACATAAAGAGAGTAGCTTATTCTAGTTATGAAAAGGTCAAACTACAAGTTTTAGATATCTTCGAGTGTGGGGTGCCTCAGAAAGGTACTTGTCCTTAAACACATAAGAAATAAATTGGGATCGGAAATGGTCGATTCCATACTCCTAGGCTATGCAAGACAAATTATGCCTATAGATTCTTGATTGTGAAATAGAAAATCATGGGCATTGATATCAGTACAATCGTGGAATTAGGGAATTGGTAGATCTACCTTTTTAGTTGTTTTGTATTTAGTTGTAAATGGATACTTATGACATAATTCATATTGGGCTATCAATAAGTGTGAGGCTAGATTGGTAGCTCTTTTGTAGGGGTACACACAAAGGGAGGGAATAAATTATTTTGATACATGTTCTCCTATTTTCTACATGACCACAATTCATGTGCGTATAACATTGACTTCCATTTATAATCTCTTTATCCATCATTTGGATGTGAAGACCGCATTCTTACACAATGATCTTTCAGGGGGATATATATATGTATGGAACAACCTGAGGGTTTTGTGGGCCATAGAAATGACTCCTATGTGCATAGACTTGTTAGGTCTTTGTATGTCTTGAAACAAGCCCCTACAAATGGCATGAAAAGTTTGATTATGAGATATCGTCTTTTGGGCTTATTTTGGTGATTTTGGTATGTGTGTTTTCCTACAAGATTATCAATGATAGATACATTATTTGATAATGTGGATGATATCTTACCTTTTGGTGTTGATATGAAAGTAGTAAATGAGACAAAATCACTTTGGTGCAGCAAGTTTGAGATGAAAGATATGTGTATCATTGTTGTGATTTTGTGGGTTAAAATCACTAGGTATATTGATGGTATTGTTCTCTCTCATTATCACTATGTTGATAAGATAATGGAGACTCCATATGATTCAACCAAGGCCTTATTTCACAAATGAAATAGTTGTTTGTGAGTCTCAATTAGGACCATCTCATATTATTAAAATGTTGATGTATCTTATAAACTGCACATGACCAGACATTGTGTTTGTTGTGAGAAAGTAGATACACAAGTCGTCCCAACAATATCCATTGGGAAGCTCCTGATAGAGTATTGAGGTATATCAGGAAACGAGTTTCCTTGGTTTGTATTATGGCAAGTATACTTCTACTAGTCAAAGGACATAGTGATGTGAGTTGGATTGACGTGAGCTTCGGGAGTAATGTGGTCTTAGGATATGTATACATGTTGGGAGGAGGTTTTTTTGCCCGAATATCTAAGAAACATACTATCTTGTCTCAGTCCACCTTTGAGGCTAAGTTGTGGGCTTTGGATGAAATTAGATTGAAAATTGAATGGATACATGGACTTATGTCTAGTTTACATATGGTAAAAAAGTGGCATCCTACAATTTTAGTTTTGATAGCACAACAATTATAGCCAATATAAAGAATTCATAGTACAATCTAAAACAATGTAGACATATCCAAGTCAGATTCAAGTCTGTAAGGAAGTCGGTGGCTAGTGGGGTTCTCATTGTAGACTATGCAGTTACCAAAGATAATATAGCATATCATTTGACTAAAGCTCTTAGCTTGGTCTTGATTGAGAAATCCAAGTTGAGAATGGGACGAAAACTGCTTATTATTTGTAGGCAATAGTCAAATGAGAGAAGATCCCATAAGTTGGGTTCAATGTGGTAGAACAAGTTGTCAGATGAACTAGATGACATTTTGTAATCTACTTGATGCTTCTTGCATCTGTGTGTTTGTCCCATAAACACCTTCTGTCCCATAAACACCTTCTACTATCATGACTGCAAGTTAATTGTATCGAATCCTAGGACAACATACGAGCAGTACATATTTGGGGCTTGACTAAGTGATTGATGTTGTGTAGGCCACAACAAGGGAATTTGATTGTACTCTGATTTCAATCATGATTCTTGATGGGGATGCATGTCCTTTAATGCATCATTTTGTTTTTGTTTCGTAGTCATTATTGTGTTGTTATGAACTAATACTCTCAAACCCCAAGGTTCAAGTTCAAGACGTATGTTCACCTAGTTCCTATGGGAGTGCAAGTTGGATAACTCATACATAGTACAAGCCAAAAGACACCTATTGAAAGCATGGTATGGAGAAATATTGACAGAGCACTTTATACTTTGGACTTTGTGGGGGATTGTTAGCTTTATTAGCATTTACTAATTGATGCTAGCAAGGGTATAGATCAAAGTTGGTCCCTAGTACCCTTGAGCCGGAAATAAAGTGGTTTTTGACTTGTATGTAAATGGAAGGATGGTATAGTCTCGCATTACCTAACTCTAAGATGAGGCACTACCTTATATGTAGGAGTGCATGTGATGCATGAGTCTAAAAATCTAAAAGAGGGTATAACCACCCTTATGGTGGGCAGTGGCGTAGCCACGTTCAGGCCTGGGTAGGCAAGTGCCCGACCCAGTTCCTGCATTTGTATGCGATTTGATACAGATATGAACCAGATTTTTTGAGAAACTATTAGTTGTGCCCTATCTCAGATGACCGCTAACACATTTACATTGATGGTGCCCCCCTTATACAGATTTTCTGGCTTCGCCACTGATGGTGGGTATGGTGACCACGACAAACATGCACAAAAGGATGTCTCGCCTTGTTGGGCCAGCCTGGGTTCAGGCATGGGCATGTGGGTCATGAGAATTGTCTTTCGTCTTCTATATCTTTTTGCATAAAAGGATGTCACTTGATAATTACTTTTCTTATAGAATTGTGATTACTTTGCTAGTTGGTTTTGCTAACTATCTAGGAAGGAGTCTCTTTGTGTACAAGAGAAAGCGTGCATTTGTGTTGTTTTGGGAACGGTTTCGCGGGACCATGGGATGTCCATGATGATATCAATAAGACTTGACGACTAGAGTTCCACATACTCAAAAATCTTCGTTGCTATGGTGTTTGCCCTAGTCATCATCTTGGTGCCTTGTAACTTATGCTGTCCCTGCCACTAATGTTGCTTACGGAGATACATTCTCCTGTCTGAGCATCGCAACCTCTGTCCCTCGCTCTACTCTCATTTCGAAAAGCGTGAATTGTTGGACAAACATACCTAGCGTTTGATGAGCCGTATCGATATAGTTCTCGACATCATTCTCACGTGTACTGGACGTGAACGTGTGACAGATTTGTGACCCAGTTGGGAACAGTGCACTTCCTACATGTAGCGGTGCGTTTGTTTTTCTAAGTACAACTCACATTATCTACTTGTCGCCTTGTCGGTGATCTAGTTTGAGTCTATTTTTCTTGTTCTGCTGCTCTTTTCTTACTACAATTTCTTTTCAAAATCTGAAATTTCTACTGTTGCCCAACAGGTTCCAAGATGAAAGTGTGGATTCATTATTGCCACGTGACTATTTATCCTAATTTATTGGGCACGATATTTCTTGGATAAAAATACGCAAGGTACACATATAATGTTCGATCATGGACTGGAAAATGTGAAACGGTTATCTTAAGCCGAACTGTATCACCAACGTTAGGGTGAGGTCCCTGGTTTTAACCAGACTATGGACTAATCTGATCTGGATATTTTCCAAACCACTAGGACTGATTTGGTATGCAGTCTTAACACATAATAAACCAGACCAAACAAAACCTACCGCTAATTTAAAATTCATATTCAATATTATTTTTGTTTGGTCCGTATAATAATATGTTGAATGATAACCAGGGTCCAGCAGGTCCTAGGGAGGTGACGCGTAACGCATTCAATAATCAGCAGTGTGGAGTTAGGATCAGATAGATTTCGTTTTCAGACAATTAGCTTCAGCTGCATGGAACCATCGCCTGGATTCAATACGTGTTTTCCAAGCAGACAAACAGGAACCTAAACAAATCTCCATCTCCCTAGAAAAAGGATTGGTAACAAATGGATAGTCTGTTTACAAAATGTAACAATGCATTTTGTTTATAAATGATTCCAAATGGGCTCTTTCAACAATCCAAATGGCACTAAATCTTACCAGTCCATAAAAAAGCTTAGAGCAACCCCTCATGGTGCAATAGTCCCTTCATAGAACCAGTTGCATCAATATAAAGTTAATAGACAAAATGATTGATTACGTTGCCTTATAAAAACTAATGCTTTAAGTCAAAACAGCAGGAAATATAGATAGACTTCACTATAAATGCAATCTTATTTTATCTAGAGAACTCCAATAAGTTTACGACTGGTGTCTTCTTTTGATCTTTTTCAAAATATACACGGCATACCAAAGGAATTGGCGAATGTGGGCACCAAATGAAAGAGTTAAAACAAAACAAAAAGCAAATATATTAAGAGCCAAAGCTAATAGATTACTGCATGATATTGGTCTAGGTTATAAGACCTGGTGGTTCTCATTAACAGTGCTTAACGGTGTCCAATGGATATGCCAGATAAATAGGCAAAATCAGGAGCAGAAAATCAAATGAAAAATTAGGACGCAATGATTTAAGCAATTAAGCAATCTTGTAGATACATGCAATTCCAAACTTGAAGCCATCCATAGGGTGGACACAATTAGCGCACAAACCTCCAGGCATGTGCTGATAACTGATATCAAGTTGTTCTATTATGGATAACGAGCCTTACGACAGAAATTCAATGTAATAATAGACGTCAAAGGACATTCATAGATACATGACTAGAGGAGACCTTTGGAACAAATACCCTTCAGTTGCCACGACCAGGGGCACCGAAAAGGTAGTCTAGGGAGGAACCACCACCAGGAGCAGAATGCACTTTTGTAGAAGGTCGATCCTGCATCAAAGCAGTAGCCATTCAACAAAATATAACGTATATAGAGATGCTTTGTAGGAAGAAAAATATATGAAAGAGAAAATTAATTTGGATAAACCAAAGTATTTTGGGGTTTATTTTTTAGTCAAGTAAATCAAACTCTTTAACGCTTCTTCATTTTGTAATTAAATTTTCAATGGCCTATAATAGCCAAAGAGCTTTGGTAAATGATACTGACGACCAAAATTTGATTGTGATCTCAAATTTGTTTTTATTTTTATATGTACACTAAGATTTGTGTAGACTATTTTCCTTACTTCTAAGGCTTTCAATCGCTTCTGTAACTAAAACCCTGGACGGAAGGCAAATCTTTGGACCAAAGAAACAACATTATACATTTGTTGTTTATTTTATTGCCCGGCAGGTGTAGCCCAGCTGGTGCAGTGGACCATGCCATTAAGGCCTCGTTGGATAGGAAATTGATCAAATTGCATTACCAATAGGATGGGAACGGAAGAGATTATGTTAGGATATTATTTTTCCTATCACACGTTTGGATGTGTCATGAATTTGTCAGTCGGAAATGATCATTGATCTTTGTTACAGTATCCAGAAGAAATTACAGAAACAGCTGATGCACGGCGTCATTTTGATCACATGGCATCGTTCCGTATTGATACGAACACATGATGATCTAGGTCATTTCTCCGTCTGGCTCACGGAGGCCAATCTAGAGGCTTCCAGTATGCAGCACAACCACGAGAGTTGGCATGGAGGCTATTCTGTCAGGCAGCGATTGCCGCCTACTGGCTTGCCATTGTGAACCCTTCAGACACGATCCCCGCCTGCCAAAGATTGCCGGCTCAGTTCTGTCAAATGCTTTTGGTGCTGCCACTCAGATCGACTTAGACAGGTTTTGTGTCGCCAACCACCATCGGTTCCTCCGCCCAAATAATCGTGTAGAGTGGTTCTGTGCCCGGACCGCCTTGATGTTGCTGCCGCCCAGATCGTAACGGACCAGCTCCGTGCTGTGCTGCCTGTCTGGTTTTTGACAGCCATGGGGAAAGGACCATATCTGATCAGAGACGAGGAGGGCCTCCAGCAGACTTCGGTACCAAGGGCGTCCTAGTCGGGAGTCACAAACTAGGAGTCCACTCACAAAAAAAATGGTGCGGAGAGTCCAGGTGGGAGGACGGATTAACAAATTCCGCCTGTTCGCGCGGGTTTCATTTATCTTATATGGCAGGGATTCCATTCCAGGCGGATGCGTATCCCATTTTAATATTTTGCTAAACAAAAATAGGATTGGATTAAGACGTAGATTAGAATTCAATCCGGCACTTAATGCTGTGAACCAAACGGGGCCCAAGGGAGGTCTGGGATTCAAATCCCAGCATAAGCAAACAAAACCCCAGAAGGACATATGTTATCTGTTGGTGCCGATTTGGCTAGTTGGGGGGACCCTGTCCGGGCTGGACAGCCCCCCACAGTTGGTTAGTCTCGACACAAGCCTTTCAAGATGTGTCTTGTGTTACAAAAAGTATTTCTTTTTTAATTTGTCTATTGAATTTTCCTTTTGTTACGGGTGGAGGTTAACCTTAAATAGTCTTTATCAAAATTCATCTTAATTGCAAAAAGGTTGTCCGTTTACATGTTTGAATCCTTTCTCCCAACTGCAGTCGTCTGCAAACTATAGCATGAAGGAACAAGATATAGCGTGCAGTAATTAAGCCAATGTATCACAGCTATAAATCAATTCCTTCCTGGGGAGTAAAACCTTATGATCATTTTCTTTTTGGTCCGGAAAAAAACATGTTACTATATTGATACCAAAAACTTAGGGTACATACAGGAGATGTGCCCCTAACTACTAAAGACATCAAACCAGAAAACCAGCAGGGAAGCCAGTAGCAACCCAAAGCTCCACACAGGGAACGGGAAAAGGGAAAGATCAGAAAACCTATCTATTCTAACCCCTCCCAAACTCAACAGAAGAAAACGTACAGCACAAAGACTAACGGAATCAATACAAAACCAAAGAGTTCAGATTGAGTCAACCAATCTATCAAATTCTATCCTTGGAACCTCGTCAGTCCTATTCTTCCTAGGCTGCTTCTTCTTCTTCTTCGGTCTGGACCCCTCAGTTAGCTTGAATTTCCTCAGAAGATCCAGTTCAATTTCATAAGAACTAACAGATTTATCATCCTCAGAAACATGGGCATTCAGATGCTGGTACTCTAGAGATAGGCCTGAGCTATGCATTAATTGCCTTGCGCACCATGGAGTGACCTTGCAGATGGAGAGGGAAAGCTCCCATTCAAGGTTCAGACCATCCTCCACCAAAATTGGCGAGCTACAGAACGTCTTGCTCCAATAAAGGAGAGAAGATAGGTACACTGCTCGGGGTTATCTCTACCTGTTTACTGACATGGGCATTTGTATTCTTATCAACAGCTTGATCCACTGTTGGACCCACGGCTTCCACACTCACCTCGCTGGACTAAGCAGAAGAAGAGACGGATTCAGTTACCTTGGCATTTCGTGGAGCATTTGTCACCCCTGGTTTACCAGCACGGAGCTGGAACTCGTTCACAGTAGGTCTGCTCTTGGTTGCCACCTGACAGGAGCACAACAAAGGTTTAGCAATCAAGCTTAAGGAGCTTCGATTCACCATTGACTTCAGTCATAACTTTTTTTGGGAAAAATCGAAGTGAACTCCATGTCTCCATCTCAACACAGACCAACGCTTCCTTGAGACAGTTTATTGCAAGGGAGGCGTCTTCATAATCAATTGGCCTACCAACTAAAACTGGCGACTCCTGCTAGTCGATCAAGAGTCCAAGGCAAGCTAGGATTCTCTATCTTGAGCCAGACAAGGAATTTAAGGAAAGAGGAGAAAGGGCAGTGCATGGTTCCCACGCATGGGCGATGATGAGAGCTCCATCCATCATCCGCGGGGCCTCTTTCACTATCGTTTCTCTCTTTTGGTGTTGGCAGCTTGATGATGAATCCCTCAGACTCCTCTGCAACCATACTTGTCAAGGCGCTCGCCTAGGCGGTTGTCTAAGCGGCAAGGCGTCCCAGGGCTGCGCCTAGGCGAGGACGCTTTATTTATAATGCTACAATGACCTAGTTTTGTGGGTCTGGTTGTATATTCACTTATTTTAATGTTTGATATGGTTACACCAATGTTCAAAATTAATAGTGTTGCCTATTTTATGTGCCAAATATCACTTTTAATTGGATCGAATACTCTTTTTTAGGTTTGACTGGATCTAATACTCTTTTTTTGTTTGACTGGATCTAATACTCTTAGTACACATTTGATTTTTCTTAGTTTGCACCTTCCATTCAGATTGTACTAAGTAGCTATGCTATGAAGGATAATGATTGCATTGCTTAATACTTGCAGATATGTATGACAATAAATATATATTTATTTGTTGATCACTCTCTTACATTCTTTACAATAATTCCTTTTGTGTCCTTGACATTATTGTCAATGATAATATATTAGAAATGTAATTGATTATTTTTTCATACAATAATATACATATATATATGGGGAGATCAACTATAAATATGTAGATAACTACATATATAACTATACAATGTGTGTATATGAGTGGGGAAAAACCATGACATGTATATATACATAAAATATATACATAAATTATTATTTTTAAAGATCGCTTAGGTGACACCTAGTCGCGCCTTGGCGCAAGGCGTCCAGCCCCAACGCCGTGTCGCCTTGCCGCCTTAACAAGTATGTCTGCAACAATCTGGAAAGTGCCAATCTGTCTCCATTGACATTGGATCCAACCATGAAGTTGCTTGCAGTTAGGTTTCCTCCCGGTGAAGCGGACCGAGAGATATTCCTTTCAATCTGGAATTTCTTCAACTTCTCTAGAGATCGAGAAACACAAAACACCATTGCGAATTTGTGGTTCAATGAACCTGATAACATACGCATCTTCACTCTCCCTTCCACTCCAACTAGCTAACAGCCATTCGACCACCGAGGAAATTGGAGGTGTGTTTGTTCCATCCACAGGCGGCTCGGAGGACAACGAAGAAGAGGGGAGGTTTGTTGTCGAGGAAGATGACACCTCTGGCTCATCATGCTTTGGGTCACTAGTAGAGCTTTTCTCTCCATCCGCCGCACTTCAGCCGACCGCAGAAGGCGTATCGGACGACTCAACAGCTACATCCTCTTCAAAATCGATGCGACCTCTAGGGTTTCTCCCCCGCCCTCTCGCTCTTCCGCCTCTCCCGCTGTCTGCCATCCAATTTTCATAGGTTGCAAAACAACCTTATGATCAGTTGAGACTCATAGACCCTTAAGTGAACGTAAATTCCTAGTTGGGATAGAATTGTATAAAATAGGAGTTTATGCCTGATGGCAAATTTGGTAAAAGTCTTGTGATCAGTGAACCTAATAGACCCTTAAGCAAAAAAAACTCCCAAAAGGACATATGTTACCGCTTGGCCAACTTGGCTACTTGGGGGATCATGTCTTGGTAGGACAGCCCCCCGCAGGTTTGGTCTCGGTGCAAGCATGGTAACAAAAGTCTCTGAATTTTTCAAAAAAAAAACAATTTTTCGCGATTGTTTTCACCACGATTGATTCGTCATTCGCCTATTTTTTGCTCATTTTCACAATTTTCCCCGCTTTTTCACGATTTGTACAATTTTTCACGATTCTTCATGACTTTTTACGTTTTTTCACGATTTTTCTCTTTTAAGTCGTTTGCTCTTTTTTTGCAAAACCATGTACAGAGAACTCATGATTTACACTAAACCCCCAACCCCCCCACTCTCCCGACAATCCTTTGTTATTATTCCACTATTCTTTAATTCTTTTCCTACTTTTTTCACTCAATAAGATTGTATGTCTAGTGACCTTAATAGTTACACTTCTATCTGATATGTATGCACACACACACACACACACACACACATATATATATATATGTGTGTGTGTGTGTGTATATTTATATATATGGGTATATATCTATATATACATGTATGTATATATAAGTATATCTGTATATATATGTGTATATATGTATATATACATGTATATATAAGTGTATATAGCCGACTTATTCTCGATTATTTCCAAATAGTTGACCGAAATATATTGATTTTTTCACAAATTTTTCAGACTTTTTCTGAATTTTGATTTTTTTCGGCTAGCCGAAACTATGGGCGCAAGGCTTACCAGATGTGTCATGCGTTACCAATAAATTGTTTATTTTTGTTTGCCGATATATGTTCCTTTCGTGTGCATGTCGGGGGGGTGGGGGGGTTAACCTTTAATATTCTTTGTAAAAAAATGAAGTTAATAAAAGAAACTAAGGGAGAATGAGCATAATGTCTTAGAATGATAGCCATCATGATTTCCAATTTAAATGATTTGATGGGGGGACTGTTGTTAGGGGACAATAAAGTAAAAACACAAATAGCAAATGTAAATCAACTCTTATCACAGACTATGCCTGAAAGCTTGGCATTTAAAAAAGATGACTTGAAATCCTACTGATTGGCCACATGCGCAGTTGCCAAACTAATTGACAAGCTCAAATAAATTCTAAAACATGAAAAAAATGTAAATCAATCCTAAAACCGGAAAAGTTTCGAATGAATGCCTACTTCAATGATAAAAAAAATACTAGGATCATATGTTCAAATCAAATCAGGCACATCTTAGGGGTATGTGGGCACGAGCATGTATTCCTGTCTAATCAGGCACGTCTTGGGGCTTTAGGGCCTGATTTTGTGTTCGAGTCTAATCAGGCATTTCAAGGATTTTGGGCTTGAACATGGGATAAATATGTGACTTCTCATGTATCAACTGTCCTCGACTGAGAAAGGCAAGCCTCTAGGCAAGTCCAAGGACATGTCTAGTGCTTAGATCCACGGCATTGTTGGTGGCTTGAGATAGAAATGGTGAGGATCTGGGTTGTGATACATTAGAATAGTCAGAATAATCAACAACAACTTTTGAAGCTAATTATCTTGTTTGTCTTCATCTATAGTAGGCTCATTGGCATGAAAAATGCCTTATATGGTCTCCTTATGCATAAACAGTGGCAGTCCTACATGAAAATTTGGTTTTGTTTCGATGTCAAAGGCGCATTTGAGAAAGATACTTGATGCATCATTAAGTGGATCATGTGTGACGCCATAGATGGCAGTTGGGTTCCCCAAATGACATCCATCGGTGGAAACTGACACATCTCGGGTGTGGAGATTTCTGCTTTTGGTCTGCCTTAGAGCTAGAAAGCGGTAGGTTTGGTGGTGCATCTCCTACAGTATAACATCCTTATATTATAGAAATCGTAATCGTGATTCGCAACTCGGTCTTAGATGTTAGTCGTAATGATTTACCCTGTTGCGTGCTACGGTACAGTTATGGAAACAATGATGTCATTGGCAGCGTATCCACAAAGAGAATCAAATCCTCTCTCATACCCTCTGGCCAAGGTGCTTTCAGGGTGGAAGGGTAAAGGTGTGACGCAACTAGTGGTGTTAACATGAGGTGTGGAAGCCCCTCTTAGCCCGACTTGGTGGCAGTAGGGAGTTGACCAATCCGTCAAGCCACAGCCATTGTGAAAGATATATGACCGATGTGCCCTCACATGGCATCTAACAACCCGAAGCCCACACTGGGTCGGTCGTTATGGCCCAAGGGGAGAGGATCTGAAGTTTTGCAGTGTTTTGCCACATAGATGTGGTAGTGATCTCCTCAGAATTGAAGGTCCTACAAGAAGACATTGTAGAACACGATTGGAAGAGGATAAAAATAGGGAGAAAGGAGGGAAAGAAGCTAAAGGGAAAGAAACCTACACGTAATGGAGGATGGACTGTATAAACCTAAATTGACAAGAGGGGAGGGAAGAGGGTAACTGGTTGATAGCGGCTAGGAAAAGGGTGGATGGCCTCTACTTGTGGTATAACTTTTTTAAGGTGGAGATTATAGGTTTTTGGATTGGGATGAGAGCAAGGCTTGAACCTAGAATTATGGTTTGATATCAACTGATGGGGAATTGTATTCCCAACAAACAATAAGCTAAAAATGCAGATACCAAACATAACTCTCTCTCTCTCTCTGGCAACACTCCACAACTAGATATCTATAGCTGATGACTCGGGCATATTGCCAAAAATTGCCAAAGTAATTAATAGACTTAGTTATACTCTCAATACTTTAAATTGTCAAAGTAATTAATAGACTTTGTTATACTCTCAATACTTAAAAGTCGAAAAGTTGTGAATTGAAGCCTAATCAACAATAACATGATTAAAATTGTGTGAAAAGTCTAATCAGATGCTCTTGGGGCTCTTTAGACCGGAACAAGGGTTGAATACACAGCTTGTCCTACAAGTTGATCCAGTTACATATAATCCCACATTTGGAATAAGAAAGTTGATTGTTGCGATCTCTTTGAGTAGAGTGAGAGTAAACAATTAGAGTTACCAAGGCTGGAGAAATACCAATTCCTCCAAATAGATAGAAGATAACAACCCTCAAGATTGGGATAAAACCAATTTGCTATCATCTTAGCACATCTAAGAATGGAGCTAGGAAAACTGCCTAGTGTCCAATGTTGTTTGTGCAAGTGAGAAGAATGAACTTTCTTGCTATTTATATAAAGTTCCGATTCTATATGCAATGCACGCAAAGTATAACCTAAGTAGGAAGAGTAGAATAGAGAAAATTCCTTGTTAAATATATAAAAAATCTGAAAGTCCCATCAAATTCAATCAATATCTCCTAGAGGCCCAACTAATTATAAAAGGTACAACAATTGTTACTTGCAATGGATGTAAGATGATCAATCACCTAGGAAGCACGGACACGAACACATGACGCGGAGATTTTGGAAAATATAGGACATGGACACTGCAATTTTTTTAATATTTCTTAAAATTCAACTTTATATATACATAAGAAACACAAACTGAGACAATTAGATAATCTAACTTCATTTAAGATAAAAGTCAAATACTGAAACCAATTGGCAATTGCATAACCATAATATTTGAAACATTGAAGATAGAATATCCATAAAATAGGCCTTTTCATTTTTATGTTAAATACAAGTTACAAAAAAGACAATTTGACTTCCATTAATATTCCATTTATAAAACCCAAACATGATGAGAGATAAAGATTAAAAAAGAGGAGAGACCGGTAGATTAAAAAAGAGAGATTGAAACGTGAAATAGTGGAATTCGATTTTAAGATTTCAAGATGTATGAAACCCAAACATGATGAGAGATAAAGATTAAAAAAGAGAAGAGAGACCGGTAGATTGAAAAAGAGAGATTGAAACATGAAATAGTGGAATTCAATTTCAAGATGTATGATGGGACTCGCATGAAATGACGTAAAGAAACCCCAAGAACTTAAGTTGTGTATTTTGAAGTCTTAAAGAATCAAAAGACAAAAAGATTGGGGACTTTCTTAAACAGTAAGCAATGTTTACAGTTGCAGTAGCCTAGTCTAAGAATGGACTTCACAGATTCACTTCCAATGATGTACTAAGTTGTTGAATTACAGAATATTGATCATTAGACATACGTAGAGACCATTGGACATACATAGAGTTCAGTAGTCAGTACTCAGTAATTGCAGATGTCATATAAATTCTGAGATTGTTCATAAGGAATTTATTTAGATACTCAATAGCAATTACCATAAATGCACAATTGGATATTCAAGAAAGTCATAAACATAGAAACATTAATATAACAAGTGAATCATTGATAAATGTTGATAGTTTACCTCAATCAATCTGTTTGCCAGAAACAGAGGAAGGCCCCAAGTCCAAGAATAGATGAATGAGTGAGTTTAAATAAAAACAAGAAAAGGGAGACAGTTGTTGCTGCTCTAAACTTAGATATGCGATAACATTAGCAAGAATATAATTGTTTCCCTCTTGCAAATAAATATGGATTTGATCTACAGAAGACATGATGTTTGGCTTCGTAGTTGTGTGACTAGGATTAGTGGAGAGGCAAGCATGTTTTGGTTGGGCTGTAAATGGGCATGTCCGTGTCCAGGCTGTGTTCAGCCTGTGTCTAAGCCATGTCCACCTATCATCATCGTCGTCGCCGTCATCGTCATCATCTAAGCCTCAATCTCAACCATGTTGAGGTCAGCTACATAGATCCTTCTTTTCTAATCAGCTTTGCTATCGGCCATACTCTGGTCAAGTATGTAATCATTCAAGATCTCACTTTATAAGTTCTTCCCAAGTTAATTTAGGTCTGCCTCGGCTTCTTTTCATTGTGCTTGACTCAATAACCTTGCTTCGATTAGGTGCATTTGTCGGTCTGAACTGCACATGTCCATACCATCTTAGACGCCCTTCATGCAACTTGTAGTCAATGCTCACCACCCCCACTTTGTTCCTGATAAAGTGTTCCTCAAATGATCTTTTCTTGTCTTTCCACACATCCATCTCAGTATACGCATTCCCACCACATTTATCTTGTTGAGACCTTGTTTCTTCACTGCCCAACATTCACTAAGTTGTTCTATAAAACTTGCTTGGATGAGGCATGGTCTACAACTCTTGCTCGCCTATAAAAAACAAAAAAAAAATGTTGGAAACGGCTGGAGAAGCGTCCAATACGTATTGAGGCGTGTTCACGGAGTATGGGTATCCAATACGTGTCGGACGCATTATGGCACCTGTTTTGAAGTGTTTGTGCTTCCTAGTCAATCACTTATATTACAAGGTAAATATAGTGCTACTTAACCTAACCATTCATGATTCTACAGAGAAGTAGTAATCAACAGTGTTGATCCTATCATTGAAGCCTAGAAAAAGAGACATGTAATCCAAACGCCTAGGGAGAGTATCTCCATCCTCATCCCAAAGGTCATGTTGGCTATAGCACCATATTGTCATGAACAAAGGGTCACAAACACAATACCCAAAAGACTTATAATCAAGACAATACCTTAGAGATATTGCATTAGAAAAATAGCAATATATGCATCTTTATTATTCTTGTCTCCTCTACCATGATGCCTTTTCTAGTTCAAGCACCTTGATATGTGATTTTTATTAAAAATAAAATAGCTTTTTGTCCAGTACAACCTATAGATTTGTTTCTGATGTACTAGGGCTATAGTGCATTAGATGAGGCATGGTCGACAGCTCGTGCAGAAGAGGCACGAACTGATGGTCTCCAAGGTGGCCTAGTTGGAGTTGAGCTCCTAGTGTTGTAGTGGTTGATTATCGTGGCCAAGGGTCGACTGCCGCTACATAGGCAGCATGGTATTAAAAATTGTCGACATTGAGCGAAATGTCATCAATTTTGTCGGTGTTAACGGTTGGCAATGTCAAACCAACGTAAACATCTTCATTCCACACATCCTTGACATTTTGGGCCTTGTCGTCAACATCGGCCCATTTGTCGACGAAGTTGGCCTATGTCCATTCAAAAATTCCCCAACTTCTTCAACATAAGTCTCATCGAAGTTGGTAACATTCTTTGATTGTTTTGCGGAGTTTGATGTGAGGGGGTGGGGGGGGGGGGGTTCGAGCTTGAGGTACAATAATTTTGATGTTATTTTTAATTAATCTTAGCTAATATTAGTAAATTTACCCCTCTTTACTAGATCTGCCATTGATTTACACCATTTTTATGTAATTTGTTTATTTTCATAAATTTTATATATAGAAGACCTTTGTAGTATGAAGACAATTGTATGTAATTGTATTTTTCTACATATGTAAACCTATATGGATGGCTATATGTAAATAAATATTATGTTTTTTAGCTAGATCCTAGATTTGATTAATCTATGTATTTTCATCACAATATCATTGTTTTTACTTAATTTTTGTCGAAGTTGCGTCGAAGTTTTCTAAAAATCCTCAAAGTTTCCACAAACATCCACTTCCACACACATGTCGAAGTCGACCGGATATCGACGTTGTGTTCCATGGTAGGCAGTCCTGCTCACTAATGTTTAAAGCGGTGGTGGGCAAAGGCAGTTGTGGCAGGCATTGTTGGAGATTTATCGATGGTGTTGATGTCGTTTGTCGTTGGTTCCCAAAGAAAGGGGTAAGTAAAGACCTCTAGAATGTGAGAAGCTAGTGGGAGATAGAAACATGGAAGAACATGGAACAAAGGAAAAGGCAGAAGGATGTGCAAGAGGACTACGAGGGAGCGAAATCTACGAAAGTGGGGGTGAAGTCAGAAGATGAGTGAGGAATCTGGGAAGAGGGGTGGTGGGGAAAATGTGGTGCTCAAGAAGGGGAGAAAGATTGGCTGGTGGAGTGTTGCGTAGAGCTGAGCAGAGGGAAGAGAGGAGGCGTGGGGAAGCCAAACTGAAGCCAGAGAAGGGGAACCGCAATAGCAAAAGCGCATGGGTCAAACATAGAGTGCATGGAGGAAGGTGGGTGTGGTTGTCGACGTTGCACAGGCAACTACATGTGGCTCGTTGTTGTGGGTTGTCATTTTCTCTTCCTTTTTACAAGTATTGCGTAGAGCTGAGCTGAGGGAAGAGAGGAGGCGTGGGGAAGCCAAACTGAAGCTAGAGAAGGGGAACCGCAATAGCAAAAGCACATGGGTCAAACATAGAGTACATGGAGGGAGGTGGGGTGGGGTTGTCGATGCTGCACGGGTAACTACATGTGGCTCATTGTTGTGGGTTGTCATTTTTTCTTCCTTTTTACAAGTGGCCCTTGGTAACAGTGTGAGCCTAGGGCACACGAAGAAGTGTTAACCTGGCAACGTCGTGAACCTAATGGGAAGGAGACCTTAGGTCGAGCATCCTAGGGCCAACACAAAATACCCGCAGGTGAGAAATACGATGGTGTGAGGAAGGAGAGGGTATAGAGGTTGGACCCTAAACCTTATTGGAATTAGGGGTCTGGGCTCTTATACCAAGTAATATAAACATAATGACTAGATTAAATTTATAATGAAATAAATTTTCTCTGTAAATCATAATCATCAAGTTGTCTCGACGTTGATGTATCAACATTGACGTATAACATCCTTTATATGGGTATGTAAAACAAGGCAAGAAGGTCAATAGCCAATGTGGGAGTAAACCACTTCACTTACAAGAGCTTGAATGTAAATGAACTTTAAAAAAATAAAGAAAACTGAATAAAGCCTAGATAGTGACGTGACGACATCTACACTCTTAAGTACACAAGGTGGAGCTTGTCCTACGTCACCTTGCCTCTACATCAACAACTCAAGCAACACTCAGGAGACACAATGAACCTCACCCATGACCTTACAGTCTATCATAGATGGATAGTACCCATTGTCATAACTCGTAGGGGCTAGCTCCTCTTACCATGGCGTCCATAAAAACCCATCATACTATGACAGTTTCATGAACTTGCTCAATGTTGTTAGCCACGACTATTTGAATACCAAGTCTAGCACCTATGAAGAAAGAGATAGAAGAGTAATATGTTATGTAGAATACCAACATTTGCAATGCTCTAATCACTCAATTCATATTCATCAACTCTACCTGGAAAAGCCCCAGGAATGGCTATTTATTAGTAAAATGAGATTTCTTAGCCATCAAGTAATCTAACAAGTTGGAAGCAGGATCTGTAGGTACAAAAAGTAGAAATAATCCTATCTAATACACTTAAATTTCCAAGAAACTCCACATATTCGAATAGAAATCATTATGCATCGATAAGTTTTGGCTTCATGCACTTCATCACTAGATAATCATGAGAAGTTGGTAAAAAATGCTAAGTCCATGTTTATGTATAAAATATATCACCACATCAGGATTTACCATGCTTTTATTATGATGTGTTAGAAGTTGGGTTTTGGAAAGCGCTAAGCAGGAAGCGTGCGGATCGACCCCTTTGAAGCGGGAAGCGCAAATCGGATTTTAAAGCGGACTAAAGTGGGCCGCTTTTTGAAAAAGCAGTCTGCGTTGTTTTAAAAATGGTGAAAAATTTAGTGACCGCCATACTAACATAAAGAAATATTACTCAATAATCAAGCATTATGAATGATGTTTCATTACATCAGAATGACTTTATAGACTAAAAAGGGTCCTAATTATAAAAGTAAAAGGTTACAAGGTAAAAAAACTCAAACATCAAACAAAACCCACAGTCCTTGCTCCAAGAATGAGTAAAAACAAAGTCGTCCTGTAAATATGCATTGAGTAGGTATGGGTCATATTACCTTCAAATAAATATTTGTTTGTATTACCAATCTACAATATAGCAATTTGTTACAAAATTTAGAAGAGATTAGAATATGTAGGCACTAGGCACACAAGCAGTAAGTTACATCACAATGAGAATCATTACACCTGGAAGCATTAATGGAGTGTGGTGAATGAATATTGGAATGAAGCATGTTGAGTCAATTACGTCAATCGCAAACGTTGATTACTAATAACTAACAGAAAACTAGTATACACAAGATGTTGTTGTATATAAAAATCAGAAGCAAGATGTTTAACTTAAGAGAAGGGACCAGCTAAAATACTAACTTGTCGACCCACTTTGTAACCTCTGTTCTTGGTTCTTGCTTCCCCTTGGTTAGCCTTGACATCTCAATGAGGGTCGACCGATCGGGAAGTTGTCATACTCTAGGAAGACTCTAAGGAAGCAACATCTCCTCCTTTTGAGATGTTTTCCCTTCGGTCGCCAAGGATCAACTTGTTTAACTCCAAGTGACTGTCGTTGTTAATGTGTTTTGTGCAGCCCTTGCTGCTCCTTTTATGGATGGACAGGGGCGCCGAGGAATGGGGATGGATTCCCACTTCCAATCTGAAACTAAAAGGCCCACAAAAACCATTTCCTAGCGGCATTGTTGTCACGGGCTTCTAACATCTTCTATCGAGAAGTCGATGGGATTGTTTGGGTTTAAGAGGCTATGTAATTGGGTAATCAACTTGACAAAAGGTTCGTACTTTTCCAGAAAACGGCTGAAGCAAGCCTAATTAAGCGGGTCGAGGCGGGGATTTTTACTAAAAAGCGCCTGCTTTGGTTCAATCCGCCTCAACATCCGTCTAGGCCCAAAAAACAACGGCTGCCCCTTCCACAACGCTTAAGCGGGCGCTTAAGCGTGAAGCGGGCCGCTTTTTTAATCATTGGTTAGAAGTAAAAGATCCTTCACTTTTGAAACATCATCATATACTAGTAAACAAAAAAATCCAAGAAATCATTTGCAAAAGATTTTACAGCAATGGCTTGACAACATATTGGATCATGTCATCAAGGGTATTTTGATCATGTTGTGGTCTTGACTTTTTAACACAGTCGGACTATATTTTTGGCATAAGCACGAGGTCAACTAATGAATCCGCAATATGTGATAATGGAACATAATTTTGACTATGATTTGCTTTCTTGGTAAGTAAACTATATTGCATGGGAGTGAATGTTGGGCAGTGAAAAACAAGATGTCAACAAGATGAATGAGGCACATATGAATGTCAAATGATGGGTGGGAAGACAAGGCATGATCGCTTGAGAAATAACAAGGAGAGTTTATAAGGGGGAATTACAACTCACATCTCAACGGAAATATGATAACAAAAAGGAAATAAGGATTCATGTTGTCAACCCCAACATAAGATGATGATGTCCTTTCCTCACCGCTACACTAGGCTTTAAACCAACAAAAGTAACATAGTGATTGGTCGATGCATGTGGGACAACATTGAGTCACACCAATATATGTTGGGACAATATAAGATACAAATGGGAGAATGAAAAATTATTCTAAAATATCATTAACTTCCTAACGTTTCAAACCAAGACCAAAATGGTCAAAGACAAATCATATGTACATGATGGCTTTAGTTGTTTCCCTCTTTATGAAGGAAACAATGGATGGTTGATACTGTTTGTATATGTGCCAATAAAGGATATGTCGCACAATTAGGCAACCCTAATAGAGAAATATCAAGTCAATGACCCAATTATGAAAATCTTGAACATGTGTGCCACCAAAAAATATACTATTTAGGCATCCACATGTTTGCATGAAAATTAAGATGATTTCAATGAAAATGTATTCCGAGGAAGCTTTAAAAAGTTTAAGAAAGTTTAGATTTTTTAAATTTTTATATATTTATTTCCTTAATTCTGAAAAATCATAGCTGATAAAAAGATCAATGGTGTACCATTGCAGATGTTACTATTTGGTTCTGTTAGTTTCTTCTTAGAAGTGAACAGCGGCCTATTCGGGCCAGTAGAAGATAATGAAGCTGACAATGGATACAACAGGTTGAAGCATTATTGCTCTTAGTCAGTGATGGAGGTCACCAGTGATTAAAAAAGCGGCTGGAGCGGCCGCTTAAGCACCCAGCAGTAGGATCCGTAGTAATTTCACCTGAAGCGGCTACTGGAGCGTTTTTATTGGAAGCGGCCGCTTTTGTCCGCCTTGGCCCGCTTCAGCTCGCTTTATTGGACCCGCTTAAGCGGTCCGCTCCGCTTCAGGCTAGAATATGTCATAATGTGTTGGTTAAGTGAAATAAATAAAACAGTAGCACATTGTCGTCCTATTCTCCATTTTGTGTATTGTGTTATCTTATTACACATTACTAATTTAGCTGTTATCACCATTTCTACGTTAAGCTTACTGTTTCTATCCAGACTTTTTATACGTTACTGTTGCTCACGTGTAAAAATTTATAATTGTTGTGTTACAATTAATATAGAACCATTGCTTGTCTGCTAGCATTGCATATCAAAATACATATAGGAATTGACTACTGTTACTGTTATGTTATTAAAATACATATAGAAAACGATTACATTTTGAAATTCTTATCAAAACATCCTGATAGCTAGTACCTAATGGTATGGTGTAACGAGCCTGTGATCCTTTTTAATACATCAATTGTAGCAGTAGGTTAAGATTTATGTCTGAATTCTTTTATTGGTTGTCGTAAATCAGTAGTCATTTAGCTAATATTCTAACTTAGTATATTAATATTATTAAGTAACATCCATCAACACTTACTGGTATACTCAGTTTTTTGAAGGTCTGTAATTTTGTCATTTTATATTCTTTTAGCATTACTAATTGCATGGTCTGTATCGGTACCATATTGGAGTGTATCAGTTTTGTAAAGTAACATGTGTTTCACTTGTATAGTAAGTAATTTGATGCTCTGTAATCCTGTCATATACTCATAATGCAAGTATAAGAATTGCATGATATGTATTTTTTTCATATGATGATACAATATATCAAGATTGCAGTACAATGTAACATGAGTTAGTACTTACTAACATATGAAGTAATTTGATGATCTGTAATTTTCTAACATGTTACAATACCTGCTTGTTAGTTATCAGTTCTTACTGAATATAATGTGATAGTATACACGAATATCATGTTTGTTTGAAACAAGTAAATTCGATGCAGTGAAATATTATTCATAATGCTTGATTGTTGAGTAATATTTCTTTTTGTTAGTAGTATGGCAATCACAAAAATTTTCAAAATGTTCTAAACAATGTGGGCCGCTTTTTCAAAAAGTGTCCGCTTTAGTCCGCTTCAAAACCCACTTCCCGCTTTTCGCTTCAAGGGGGGCAATCCGCACGCTTCCCGCTTCGCGCTTTTCAAAACCTAGGAGGTCACCCACCGTGAGGGAAAACTAATGGTGGGGTAAAGGAAGCCAACAATTAGTGAGGGATGTGTGAAATGGCTGATAGGGAAAATTTTAAGAGGCCTGCAGCGAAGTTGTAGCTCCTACATGTGGCTAATACTATGGCTTATTTCCCCAATGGCGGGAAGATAATGATATCTTTCATATTTATATTAGTTGAAAAGTTGGAAGAGAGCACTTGTCATTGGGGGTTGCATGATCAAGTAATTATTCTTTTGATTCTTATAGAGATATGCTTCATTGAGTGTCATGTGCCTCACTTGTGTTTTTACTTCAGTAGTTTAGTCCCATATTGCTCATCTCTGCTTTAGTTTCTCCTCACTTTTGTTATATAAGAAATTGTATTGTACACCTTTTTGATCATCGAATATACAATTCCTATTCCCTCTATATGGTATCAAGAGCAGGTTTCATTCTCCTCTTTGCAAATTCCCACCCTGCCCTTATGCCCTAGATATTTCATCCAGCCCGCCGCCGCAGCGCCCCCCCCCAGCCCGTCGTTGCCCCCCCCCGCCACCTTCATGCCGTCGCTGCCCCCTCCTACTCTTGTTGTCCTCATCTTCATCATTCTCTTGCTCTAAAATCTATTGCTTCCTTCAACTCGTTGCGTACGTGAAGTTTTCCAGACAACCATAGCTCCTGCACATTGAGAGTCTCTTCGGCTCTCTGGGTTCTTCTGCATGCACCTCATGATGGAATCTTGATCTTCCTCATAACGGCGTAGGTTACTTTATCAATCTATCTGCCTGTAGCAAGTCTCTTAAGATCTGATGCTTCAAATCTCTGGTGTTGCTCTACTGCCCTGTAGCGAGTTCCTTATCTACTGATTGTTGTTGTTGCGCCGCCCAATTTATTACTACTTCGTCTTTGCTCATCATGGCCTCTGTTGAGCCGCCTCGTTCTGTGTGTTACTACCGTCAAACTCGATGGCTCTAACTACCATCTTTGGTCGGCGTCCTTTATCCTCTATGTCAATGCACAAGGCCGGTATTCACACCTCACTACTGATCCTCCTGCCACACCTGCTGAAACTGCGAATGAAAAGAGCAAGCAAACCTATGCACAATGGTCCAAAGACGACTCTGGTGTTATGTCATGGCTTCTTAATAGCACCGAGTTGCGGATCAGTCAATCCTTGTTATGCCTTCATGATGCTAAGGCTATGTGGGATCAGCTATCCTATGCCTATTCTCATCAGCAGAATCCTAAACATGTTTTTGAAATTTTCAAAAACTTGGCGAAAAAGGAGTTTTCTTCTGACACTTCTATAGAGAACTTCTACAACCAGTGCTTTGCTCTCTGGAATGAGTACGAAATCTACCATCCCTTGACGGCCAACATCAAAGAAGCCCAAAAGCAACGCAATGAACTCCAACTGGTCCAATTTCTGGCTGTTCTTCCTGCTTCGTTCTCCGGTGTGGTTGATCAAATTCTGTCTACTGATTTTCTACATACTCTTCGCGACGTCCTTAAACGAGTTCAAAGACTTCTGTCAATGATCTCCACTCCTGCTATTGAGCATCTTGCTCTAGCCGTTCGCAATACTGACTCTGGACGTGGCCGCGGTTGAGGCCGCAGTCATGGTGGACGCGGTTCTTCTACTACTACTGGTTGAGGCCAAGCTAATGGCCCTCGCTTCTGCAACTGGTGTGGTCGCGACAATCACAACGAAGATCGGTGTTGGATCAAGCACGGTAAACCGGCCTGGGCAAACCAAGTAGGGGTGAGCAAATAATGGTCCAGACCGCAAAACCGGACCGGACTGCTCAATTCGGTCCGGTCCGGTCCATTTTGAGTTCAGTCCGGTCCGCGGTCCGAAAATTTCGACGAGTTCGGTCTTCGGTCCGGTCCAAAACCAGTCCTGTCCGATCCGGACCGCAGACTGACTTTTATATAAAATTCATGTATATTCGAAGGTGTATTCTATAATAACTACAAATAAAGTACATATATAAGCACTACTAGTATAAATGTTTGATACTAAAGTTATATAATTGTTAGAAGTGACTAAGATTTTCAACTTTGTACAATTAAATAAGTTGTAAAACATGTAAAAAAGGTTGATTACGGTCCGGTCCGGTCCGGTCCTAGCACAAAACGGTCCGATCCCGGTCCGGTCCTACCTCAAAACGATCTGGTCTGCGGTCCATATATTTGTTGAAATTCGGTCCGCGGTCCGGTCTGGTCCGGTTCTGGACCGATGCTCAGCCCTAAAACCAAGCTTCCACAAAGACCTCCACTAATATTGCATCCGACCAGCCATCTGCTCCGCTGTCTACTGAATGGCTTCGCTCGGAGTTCGAGAAATTCTTCCAGGAGCGCATGACTCAGCTTCCCTCTACATCTACTGTTGGTTCCTTCGCCATGCTTGCCTCTCCTTCTGCTGGTAACAATAAATGGTGTATTGATTCTGGTGTGTTTGTCCATATGGCTGGCGACATTCACTTATTTTCTACTCTGACTAAAACGACCAATATTCCATCTCACTGTTGCAAATGGCTCTGAGACTCCTGTTCATGGCATCGGCACTATTCCCTTGCCTTGAAAATTTCACCTCCAATCTATTTTATGCATACCACAATTTCCTATTAATTTACTTTTTTTTTAGGAATGGTAATGTTTATATTAAAAGAGGACACATCAAGCAAGCGAAGACCTGCTTATGTGAAGTGCTACATAATGATTTTGTAGGGAGCAGCTAAAACGAAGAAAAAACTGAAAGAAAAAGCTAAGGCATGAGCATAATGGAGCAAAGTTTTGGCTAGTTGGGGGGGGGAGGCTCCCCTTAAGACATGCCTCTCTTAAAGTTTTTGCATTCCGAACAAAAAAAAACTGATATGAACCGTCTTTGAGTTGATAGAGTCATATGAGTTGCTGCACCAAGCTAACCCCGGCCTCGTCATCCACCATAGCTTTTAAATCGCCAAGAAATGCCGCTTCAGATTCACCATCATCCGAATCATCCTTTTTTTCATCTGTTAGTTTTCCTGCAGTTTAGTGAGTATATGAAGATCGGCCTCAACTTGAGCAATGATAATATTAGCCAACTTTTTGACGTTGTTGAAAGTTCTATTGTTCCTTTCTTTCCAAAGGTGCCAGCAAATTGTGATGAAGATTTCATTACTTTTGAAATTTCTATAGCTTCTTGATGGGGAAATTTTAATCGGGAAATTATCTTCCTGGAGGTCAGGAAGACAATTTCGCATGAAGTGTGAAAAAATGATTTGTGAGAAAGAGCATTTGAAGAAGATGTGGTTGACTGAATCATAGTCTTTTTCACAGAGTACACATCTGAATGGTCCGATAAAACCCTTTTTTGAGATGTTCTCACCTGTAAGAAGTTTATTGTGAAGAATAAGCCATAAGAAAGTTTTGTATTTTTGTGGCCATTTTTGTTTCCAAAGCTTTGTTGATGGTGGAGAGATACCTCTAAAGCTGAGAAAATTGTATGCAAGCTTGACCGAATATTTTTCCCCCATTTCCAGGTGATATTGTTTGAGATGTCATTTTCCAAGGTATTTGTTAGGTTTCGAAAATCATTTTGGCTGACCTGGGAAAGAATACATCTTTTAAATGAGTTTGATCTGTTACTGGTTAGGAGAGATAGGGCTTTATCAATTTTTATGTTGTGAAGTTTCTTAGGAATAGTCCAGGACGTTTTGAGATTCAAGACAGTTTTTTTCAAACCACGGGTCAGACCAGAAAGAAATATTTTTGTGGGAATGTGGAGGAGTGTTTATGATCTGTGAAAGGATGTTGATATTTTTATTTATGAATTTCCAGAGAGGGGAAGCAGATTTCCTTTGGATATAGTGCCAGGGGGTGAGTTCAGGTAGTATTTATTCTTGATAAGATGTGTCCAGATTTTCTTTTTGTTTTGGATAAGACAATCTATGACTTTGGCGATGAGGCAGAGGGAGTGTGATTCAATATTTATAATGCCCCAGCCACCTTGATCAAGGGGAGCCGTTATAGTTTTCCAATTAACAAGATGATAGTGTTTCCCTTGTTTATTTTGCTTATGGGCATTATTCCACAGGAAATTTCTCCGGATTTTGTCAAGAATGGATTTTGTTTTGGAGGGCAGGGGAATACAGCTTAAGAAATGGGTGGTTATAGGAGTGATGACACTATTAAGAAGGGTGAGTCTTCCCGAGAGATTTAGAAAGTTATTTTCCCAACATGTGAGTTTTGTATTGATTTTTGAAATAATCGGTTTCCAAATGGCATTTGATATGTTATAAGGTGTGATGGGAAGACCAAGATATTTGATTGGAAATTCTTCTGTTTTGCACTTAAGAAAGTCTTTTAGGTTCTCCAAAGTGGAAAGTTGAATGTTTACCCCAAAAATGGAGGATTTTTGAATATTTACTTTTAGACCAGAGATATAGGAGAAAAGACCAATGATCCGAAAGATATTCTGGACAGAGGAAAAATCTGGTGATGAGAAGATGATGGTATCATCCGCAAATTGGATAATATTTTCCATACAGTCATCAGGGGTCGAAATGAGACCATTTTGCTTACCCAAGTGAAGCATGCGAGAGAGAATGGTGGTTAGTATGATGAAAAGGTATGGTGAGAGTGGGTCCCCTTGTCTAAGTCCGTTTGAATTATGGAAATAGCCAAAAGGGATGCCATTGATGATAGTGGAGAAGTGGTTTGTAGATATACAAGCATGGATCCATGATATCCATTTGTCAGGGAAAGCAAGGCATTTAAGAGTCTGAAGAAGGCAGTTCCAATTTACAAAGTCAAAAGCTTTTTCAAAATCCAGTTTGATGGCAAGCAGGGGGGTTTTTTTTGTATGACAAAGATGGATGGTTTCATTGACCATTAAAAAAGCATCTTGGATGCTTCTGTTTTTTAGAAAGGCGGATTGATTTAGAGGGATGATTTCGTCCATGAGAGGTTTGATCCTATTTGCTAATGTTTTAGTAATGATTTTGTAGGTGTTTATGAGACTGAGGATTGGTTAGCAATGCTAATGTTTATGATCCTATTAATTTACTATCTTAGTGCTCCATTAAATTTTATCCTTCTGGTTGTGTTTTGAAGGATCTCCGCACGAAGACGAGGATTGGTTCGGGCCATGAAGGACCAGACGAACTCTACTATTTGGATGGACCACCTACAACATCTGCTCTTCTGTCTACATCAGTTACATGACTCCAGTGGCACTACCGGCTTGGTCATCCTTCTACAACAAAGCTGGAACATTTATTTTCAGCATTGTTTAAAAAAACCATTTCTTGTGCATCTTGTCTTTTGGGCAAACAAACGTGGTCAAAAGAAATTGGTTCTAAAGCATTTTTTGATATTGTTCATGCGGACATCTGGGGACCGTGTTCTGTTCCTAGTCACTCTGGTGTTAAATACTTTCTGACCTTTATTGATGATTATTCCCGTGCTACTTGGCTTTTTTTACTGAAAGATTCCAGCACTGTTTTGGACAATATTGGTATCTTCTTTTCTGAAATACAGACCCAGTTCAACAAACCCACTAAGATTTTCCGTACCGATAATGCTCTAGAGTTTGTGCAAAAATCTCACATCTTTTTGTTCTGTTCGTGGCACCATCCATCAAACTACTTGCCCCTATACTCCACAACAGAATGGCGTTACTGAACGTAAAAATCACCACTTGTTAGAGGTTGCTCGCACTCTACTTCTTCATTATAAAGTACCTCACCGATTCTGGCCTGAAGCTGTTTCTACGGCATGCTATCTTATAAACCGCATGCCATCCTTTGTTTTACACAATCGCATACCTTACACCATTCTCTTTCCTAATGCACAATTGTTCTCTGTTCCACCTCATATTTTTGGGTGTACCTGTTTTGTCAAAAATCTACGCCTAGGGATGACAAAACTTGATCCTCGCTCCACTAAATGCATCTTTTGGGGATATTCTAGAACCTAGAAAGGCTATCGTTGCTTTGATCTTGTTCTAAAACAATGGTTTGTCAGTGCAGATGTGATCTTTTTTTAGCATATGCCCTATTTCTCTGATGATAGGGCATCTCTCTCCAGTGATATGTTGGCACCGACACCTCTGCCAGATGTTGTTGAGGTTTTGCCCTCTTCTGACCAGCCTGAAGGTCGCCCTTTGCAAGTATACAAACGACGGCCCAAGACAACTAATTCCTCCGTCTGCGAATGATCATACAACCACTGAGGTAACTTCCGATTTGCACCTCCCTATCAGTCAGCGCAAAGGTGTTCATTCCTGCACCAAACATCATATCAGTTATTTCTTCTCTTTTGCTAACCTACATAACAGTTTTGCATGCTTCACTTTTACGATCTCTATTGTCACTATTCCAAAGACTGCTGCAGAAGCTCTTCTTATTCATGCATGATAACAGGCGATGGATCATGAAATGCAGGCACTACGTGATCGCAAGACGTAGGAACTTGTGGATCGCCCTCCTTCCTACCCTACTGTTGGATGTCGATGGGTCTTCACCATTAAGTATCAACCTGATGGTACAATTGAGCGCTTGAAAGCTCGACTTGTGGCAAAGGGGTACACGCAAACATATGGTGTGGACTATTTTGAAACTTTTTCTCCCGTAGCACGGTTAAATTCTATTCGCATTCTGATTTCTGTTGTTGTCAACAAAGACTGGCCCCTCTTTTAGTTGGATGTTAAAATGCATTCCTTTATGGAGATCTACAGGAGGAAGTTTACATGGAGCAACCACCGGGTTTTGTTGCTCAGGGGAGTCTGTCTCAAAGGTCTGTAAGCTAAAAAAGGCAATTTACGGTCTTAAATAGAGCTCGCGTGCTTGGTTCGACAAACTCAGTCAGACCTTACTTACTTTTGGCTTCTGTCGTTCCGACTCATATCATTCAGTCTTTATCCACAAAACAGTGGTTGGGCTAATCATTCTTATTGTCTATGTTGACGATATTATTTTATCTGGCAGCGATACCTTGGGCATACAGGCAACTAAAACCTACTTAGAAAAGCATTTTGTCACTAAAGATCTCAGAAAGCTGAGATACTTCTTAGGCATTGAGGTATCCAGATCATCTGCAGGGCTATGTCTCTCTCAACGAAAATATGTATTTGATCTCTTGCAGGAAACGGGTATGCTTGGTTGTAAACCAGCCAATACTCCTCTTGACCCAAATATGGATTGGGGTGATGAAAACTCTCCTCCTAATGTCGATCACCACCAGTTCAGAAGGTTGGTAGGCAAGCTTATTTATCTTACGATCACAAGAGCTGACCTCACTACCGATGTAGGATTCATTAGCAGGTACCTTGATAAACCTCGACAGTATCATTGGGATGTTATATGTCACATTCTGCACTATCTCAAAAGCTCTCCAGGCAAAGGCTTGTTATATAAAAAGCATGGTCATTGTAATCTCTCTGGTTTTTCAGACTCTGACTATGCAGGAAGTCGCTCTGATCGTAAGTCAACATCGGGCTATTGTACATTTGTGTGCGGAAATCTTGTTACCTAGCGAAGCAAAAAGCAGAATACCGAGCCATAGCTCATACTGCATGTGAACTTTTGTGGGTTCAGAGTCTCCTCCAGGAGTTCGACATATCCTATTCCAACCCTATACCGATGTTCTTTGACAACAAGGCCTCCATTTTTATTGCGACCCCACTTTTCATGAGAGGACAAAACATATTGAGGTCGACTTTCACTTTGTTCGTGAGACGGTCCTTTCTGGCAGGATTTGCACTCGACATCTCAGCACTGAAAAGCAAGTAGCAGACATCTTCACTAAAATTCTTCCAAAAGCTCATTTTCAGACTCTGGTGGACAAGCCGGGCATGTTCGACGTCTACGCTCCAGCTTGAGGGGGAGTATAGAGATATGTTGTTTTATTGAGTGTCATGTGCCCAGCACTGAAAAGCAAGTAGCAGACATCTTCACTAAAATTCTTCCAAAAGCTCATTTTCAGACTCTAGTGGACAAGCTGGGCATGTTCGACGTCTACGCTCCAGCTTGAGGGGGAGTATAGAGATATGTTGTTTTATTGAGTGTCATGTGCCTAGCATGCGCCTCACTTATGTTTTTACTTCAGTAGTTTGGTCCCATATTGCTCATCTCTGCTTTAGTCTCTCCTAACTTTTGTTATATAAGAAATTGTATTGTGCACCTTTTTTATCATCGAATATACAATTCCCATTCCGTCTATAATCTATTTGTGGAAAACAAGCTAAAAGATTGATAGTGGAGGAGATAACAAGAAGAAAAGATGGGAAGAGAAATAACATAGTTGGAATCTTCCATTTTAATATCAATGGAGGAGATTGGAGAATGAAGAGGGATATGTCTTATGACTGAATTTTCACAAAAACTGAATCACTCATTTTGTATTCATCAACTATGCATATCCAAGACTCAAAGATAGATATTGATAATGAACTTCAATCCCTAAGTAATCTGAAACTCAAAATGAAACATTGTGTAAAATTATTATTTTTGCCAAAATGGGGTGGAGATAGAGCCTCAAGGGCCAAATATAGTTGCAAAGCCAATATATATTGTATAACATTACCTTTTAACCTATCTCATTGTGTTGCAAGGCTAGCCATTCACAATGAACAATCATAATATATAACAAGAAGAAAAGATGGGAAGAGAAATAACATAGTTGGAATCTTCCATTTTAATATCAAGTAATGGAGGAGATTGGAGAATGAAGAGGGATGTCTTATGACTGAATTTTCACAAAAACTGAATCACTCATTTTGTATTCATCAACTATGCCTATCCAAGACTCAAAGATAGATATTGATAATGAACTTCAATCCCTAAGTAATCTGAAACTCCAAATGAAACATTGTGTAAAATTATTTTTTTTGCCAAAATGGGGTGAGGAGATAGAGCCTCAAGGGCCAAATATAGTTGCAAAGCCAATATATATTGTATAACATTACCTTTTAACCTATCTCATTGTGTTGCAAGGCTAGCCATTCACAATGAACAATCATAATATATCCTAACCTGAGTTGACTTACTAATATGAAAGATCTTTAATTGTCTTAGTCAATATTACACAAAGACATCTTTTACTATAAGAGTGGGAATGAAAGAAGAATATTTTTATTTGGCTTGAATTCATCCGCATCATAAAGTCTCATTGGCAATCAACGACATATATACCCCATCGATGCAACTCATTGCTTCTATGTTATTCTACAAATATTTAGCCATATTAAAATTTGAAGTAAAATGTCAAAAAAAAGTTACAATACACTGATTATTCAGCTTTTTCAAAACTATCTCACCCATGTCATTTTCAATAGTGGACAACGGATATATATAAAGTTATCCACACATGTTTGGCCAGCTACATGATCTTTCTTTTTAATTCAACTATATTTTGGGTCATAATCTTGTTGAAATACAATGAAATTAGATCTCTCTTTATGAGCACTCAAGTAAATTTAGGTTTGTTGCCCTTTTAACAATGTCAGTCTCAACAACACTACTTCAAGTTGGCAATTATTGTTTGACAATGTCATCATCATCATCACCACCACCACCATTCGTCATCATCTTCATCATCACCATTGTATGTGTCCAACTCATTTAACATGGTTTACTCGTAGTTCGTCCTCAATACACTGCAACTCCCACTTTACTTCTAATATAGTCATTTCTAATGTGATCTTCCCTTGTCATTTCGAACATCCATCTTACCATTGCAAATGCGCAATGTATACGTCTTCTACTTAGATCTATGATTAATAGCTGGAAAACAAGTCTCAAGATAACAAACATCATAAGCCACAAATGAGCTCTGTTTTTTACTATGAAATGATGCAGACCCTGGGAAATAGGAACTAAGCACCAAGAGTAGATCGATGCAGGTCCATAGGACATCAACGACGCTGGCCAACATTGCTGTTGGTGTGATACATAAGATGGATACATTGGAGCACCTTGAAGAAGACATCATCTGTGGGCCCACAAGAGAGGTATTAGATCTTCATCAAGACTCCATGGGTTGAAGCACCTCCTATAGGAGACTTATGCCATTTGTTATAGTTGTATATTGAATGGTGGCGAATATAGAGAGAGGGAGAAAAATAGGCACAGAATATAAGGGATTCAGATGTTTATCTATCCCACTTTGGAACATTATACAACAAAGGATCAACATAAGCATAAGTTGTAACCCTCATGTAGAGTGCACACCAACAATACCTCAACAGATTATGTGCAAAATGAAATTTGAAAAAATGCATGGAAGTAATACTAAACAATTACCGAAGTACATGACCAATCTAACACTGGCCAAGTAGCAAAATGCCCCAGCCATGAGGGAGATATTTGAGAGTCGATCAGGAGATTATCCTGTATGTGTTTTGCTATTCCTCCAACGCAAATGCAGGATGTTATAGGCCTAGACATTCTACAGGTATGGTTATTAATTTTAGTAGCACATTCTGGCAGTACTCAGTACAGCTTTGACTAGCTGGTAAAATGTCTCCGTCAAGATATAGCAAAAAGCATTAGAATAAGAGGGAAAAGGACTATGAAATAGTATTGGAAGTTGAATCTAAAAATGGGTTCCTACCGTGAGAAAATTGCCAGAGTTCTGACCATCAGCTCTGAAGTAGTTGTTTGTTGTTTTTGCTGGAACACCTGCTGGAATTTGTTTAGCATTATCAACCGGAGGTGGACTCGGCTTCCTTACAGGTTCAACGTTGTCGGGAACTGGCTTAGGAGTGGGAGCTTCTGCACCACCAAACAGGTATCCCAACGAACTCTGCCCTCCACCGCTGCTAACACCACGATTCATCTCCCCTTAATTTTCAAAAGTCAACCAGGAACGGCTATCAGCTACTCGTATGTGTTTTTGACCAGGAAATATGCAATAGGAGAAAACAATAAAGAAATTGGAAATCACATTAAGATAGCAATAAAATAGAAATGTGAAACAAAGACAACCACGGTATCAAATCCTTAGGGTGGAAAATCAACATGCACGAGACTGAAACAGTAAGCTGAGTCAGAGAGATCATTTTATATAATTTGTAGTATAAATTATAAAGCAGACAAAGTGAAATATAAAATAGGAGGGTGACTAATGATTCCATACAAACAAATAAGCAATTTATAGTTAAGAAAATAACTATAAGCACAATGAGCACAAGATGAACCATAGTCTCTAGGTTTAAATTCGAACTTGTAGACATAGATACTCCAGAACTTGCATCAAAACCAGAACACTGCTGAGTGCATGACTTTGGCATAGTATTTGGATTCATTTACTCAATAGAACAAAGCAAGAGTTTCATCCATCTTGAGTAGAAATGAAACTGGAAATCCAGATAAAATTACAGATTAAATATCCATTAAAAAATGTTGCATATAAGGACGTTGCCTGGCCTTTAACACAGAAGCAATGAAAATCACAGGTTTTCCATAATATTAGCTCGACTAAATTCACTGTCTCAGAAAAATGGAATCACTCAATCATTTTAGAAACCATGTACAACTTAAGATGGGCAAATCTTAAGTCCACTACTCTGTGAATGTGGAGGACATCTAAGGCCACAAGTGTATTCACTTCTTTATATCCAAACAATCCCAGAATTTGTACCAACTATACCGGTATCATGTTCATGACTAACACTATGAACTATATAGGTTTATGAGAGGATTCTTGAATACTGACTAAGATCTATAACACACATCAGAAAACCAATTGATTCCCATGTCTGCTATGGAAGTTATTTATGTGATAAGGAGGTTTATAGACAGTTCTTTAAAAAGCAGTATGTGTTATGTGTGCGGAGAGGTCACCTTATAGAGTATATGTTGTATGTGGGAGTATATGTGGAAGTATGTGGGGTTTTGGATTTCTTTAATACTTTAATTATTATATATAAATTAATCATACAGTTGTATATCTAATCTGTACAATTACATATTCGGATCATGAAATTTGAGATAGATTCATATACGAAGTTTCAATGAAAAGTAAAGCGCCATATAGAATGTATTCTAGAATCATTTCAGCATAAACTCCAATGAAGCGTGCACGAAATGGTTCAACACAGTGTTATTAAAATCCGGTTGTGCCTTTCGGTCCAATCGATCGGACCTTGAACCGGCACCCCTACCGGTTCGGTTATTGCAAAACCCGGTAATGCCGGTCCAACTAGCCAGACGCCGGTCGAATCTATCAGACCTGACTGGTTCAGCGGTTAAACCTACTGCACCGATTTGATTAACCAGAGCTTCTGTCTCAACCAATGAGTAGGTGACTATAATTTCCTCTTTACCTCTCAACACGTGAACTATTTTTGGGCCGTGACTTTCCCAACCTCGACTCTTACGAGAACTTAGGGGTCTAATTATGCTTAGAATCGTATTTTGTTATTGAACTTTGGATTTTAAAGTATCATTTTGCATGAAACATTAGCATGTTGTGAGGTATGAGATTATGACTTTATTGTGAGTTCTAAAAATTGTACTTACACCTTCGTCATAGTTCGACCGTTTCATATTTTGCCTATATTTTCTATATTTTTAGTATATTGATATTATTGTTTATAGATTGTTGATGTTACCGATTGAACAGGTTCAACCACAGGACGAACCAGTTAACCGGAAACCAATAGCCTCACTGGTCTGATGACCGATCCGGTCCTGATAACAATGGACCTAACACAAATACCTAACAATGAAGACTAACCAAATCATACAAAAAGATGTTTGCATGTTCTAGAGGTCCAAAACAACAAACATTACTAATGCACGTGACTCATGTACAAAACATACAGCAAAATAGTACATAATACAATGTTATC
Organism: Alisma plantago-aquatica; assembly: GCA_963693085.1. NCBI lineage: Eukaryota > Viridiplantae > Streptophyta > Magnoliopsida > Alismatales > Alismataceae > Alisma > Alisma plantago-aquatica. Next base: position 381,230,693 of record OY856414.1, read on the forward strand.
AATAAAAATATAATCTAGTTTGGGTCGAGATAACAAATGTCCATCTAAAAATCACTGACTAATTGGCCTTATAAGTGGCTAACTAATGTGGGCCGTGCGGTCTTTTTTTAAAACACTGCTTATAGAGAAGCATTATGAAAATGACGAGATCTTTGCATGATTTTGTTGCTTTAGAAAAGGTATATGATTTAGCATCGAGAGAAGTTATTTGGCGGGTTTTAGAGAAAGAAGGGACATCATCCATATTATTAAGTCCATCAATGGTATAGGATAGTGCAATTGCTAATGTCAAGACTCACAGGATGGGAGATGTCAAGATTTTTGATAAGAATGATAGTGGTTGTATAACAGTGATCAGCTTTTGTCCCTATCTATATGTTTCTATCAAAGATTCCAAGTGTGTGTGGTGTATCAAGGCGCTTTTGTGTAGGCGAGGGCTATGTTATCAAGGCTCCCACCTAGGCCCCTAGGTTATAGGTGAGCCGCCTTAAACAGGGTGCCTAGGTTTTCATATGACTAAAGTGTATGTGTAAGGCCTTTCAAGACCAAATTTAGATTCTTAAAGGCCAAAACAGCATGGATTAGGTCTGAATTTGGTTAAATTAGTTCATGCTTAGCTATTTTGGGGAAGAAATAAGTTTGATTAGGCCAAATCAAATCGAAATTGAGCAGATTAGGTCTGATTTGGGAGAAAATGGGTCTGGTTTGGGGGAACATGTTTTATTTGGTGATATTATGTCTGATTTTGTCAAATTAGGACTCATTTAGGCAAGTGTAGGACAAACTAGGAGAAGTTAGGTCTGATTTGGTCATGTTAATGCCAAAATAGATCTGGCTTAGGCCAAATTAGAGCAAACTATGTTAAATTAGATTCAAATCTAGATCATGTTAGGTCAAATTGAGGCCGAATAGGTCTACATTAGGTCGTGACAGGTGTGACGTAGGTGAAGTTATGATTTATTAAGCTTAAGGATAACCAATACAAGTGTACATAATAATGTTTGCATTTGAATATATTGAAATCTATATGCAAAATCAATTACATATATGTAAAAAAACAAATATGGAGAGTATTATAAACGCCTAGGCTCCCGCCAAGACACCTAGGCTCCCCTTGGGTGGGAAGGATCGCCGAACTGCCTAAACAAGTATGGGAAAGGGCAAGATGTGACCCTTAAGATTCTACTACACTAGATTGTTTCTAGTCTGTCAGTCCATCCTACATTAAATAATATGTACGCTCCTACAGCGACGTACACTCAGCAGACTCCCAACCCCTTCCTGATCTAGGGCTAGAATGAGCAAATGAGCACACTGCATCCTCCACCATGTCTGAACAATTGCAACAACAGTTACAGCCTACAGCAGGCAGCGGCAGCAGGAGCAACAGTCAAAGCCACTGGAGCAGCATCTGTTGGCCATGGCCACAAGAGGAATAGTTATTGTCAATGCATCCACCGTCAATGGTTAGTTGCCACCTTTATAAGTCCTCCATTCCTGAACCTTTTAAAAAAAAGCGGACACCTCATTGCCCTCTCACACTGCCTTGCGTTTTTAAGGCGTCTGCCTCAAATACGCAAGCTGAGGCGCACACCTCAGGGTGCTTGCCTTAAGGTGATCTCTATTATGAATGAGGCAGCGAGCTGAGAGAAACCATGATATTTCTTAGTGTATTTCTTTTGTTGACAATACTATGTGGATTGATGGAACAAGTGATGGGAGTGAATCAGAAACTCTAGAAAAACGTTTTTGAATCCCAATGTTTGAAAATTGGTCGAAAAAAACTAGGCATACCCATTTTATTTTCATCCAACCTAATAGTATAGAAGGTAGAGTCAATCTAGATAGAGTGGATGCCCCAGATTGTGATACAGTTTGTTAATTAGAGTCCATTATGAGATATGGATGAAGTACAAGAGATGTCTCTCATTCATAGCTTTACAACAGTACAATGAAATGGAAGTGACCAACAAGATTCTACTCGTATGAGAATGTACGAATTTTAGAGTAAGTATACACGCGGCCATGTTCTATTGCAATAAAAGTTGGGATGTGAAGAAATATGGAGTTCATAAGGGCCCGTTTGGTTGGGCTGAAATCACTTTGTGTTGTTGTAAGTATATTGTGTTTTTCAACTCAAACGCTTGGCTGAGTGCGGGATCAACTCTGCCTTTAAAATCAAACTGCGCCATCCGCTGCACTGCTTGAAAAGTTGGGAAACGAACTGCACCAAAATAGTGAGCGGTTAATTTTCCAGTCTCTCACTGAGCTGAATGGCTACGATCCTAGTGTCTGCCACACACATCCCATCTTCCTCATGCCCAACAGCCATGTTACTGCTGCAGACATTGGCTGAGAAAACTATTGGTCAGGTAACAAGTATGTCAAACCAAATGAAAACAAGCTCAGCAGCTGAATCGCAGTTACATCCAACCAAACAACAGTAGCAGTACTTCGATTTCCTGAATTACATTTCCTGTTGCATTGCAAGTACAAGCAACAAGATGAGCCCTATGATGAATGTAGTAAAAATGTGGATGATAGGATGGATGTGTGGGAAGAAAAGAAAATATTGATCGAGAAATGACTATATTATAAGCAATTGGGAGTTGCAACTTGCAAGCGTTGAGAAAAAACTATGAGAAAATGCCTTAGATGGTCTGAACATGTACAATGTCAATTGGCAAGTGCATTAGTTTGGAGTGATGAAATTAAGTCAGACATTGTTGAAACAGAAGAGATAGACTTAAAATGACATTGCGATCTAATTAGGTGATATCTAGACTCTTTTCATCCCAATGAAAATATAATGGACATTAGAGCTGAATGAAAACTGAAAAGAATGGTCCGTGTAACTGATGCTGGCATGGCTAAAATGGAGGCCTAGATATTCACTACGATAAAAACATTTTTTATTTACTGATTATTGATATTATCCATATTATCATAGCATTCATTCATCAAGATTGGGCAAATATGAAAATTGTTATTCATCACATACAGCCATGTCAAAATTTAAAGAAAAGAAAATAGAACACGTTCTGTGATTTTTGTCCTAAGAAGTTTGAAGTATGGCCCGCAGGAATAAAAAAGTATCAGGTCATGTAGGTGAGATTTACAAGAAAAAATGTTTTCTTGATTATAAAAAAAACTAAGGGACTCATGTCATCAATACACTTGAGCATAAACTATTATCTATCTTTGTGACTTTCTATCCCTTCCGAAATAAATTATGAATAATATGAATATAAATATATAACGCATAGATAACTAGACTTGGTATGATTTTGGTATATAGTCAAAAACTTTAGCTTTGTATTTATTAAAACTTAAAGGGGTTTCGACAAGTTTACACATACAATAACATTAATACAATATACACAAAAATGCCTTCCACTTCATGTAATTATATTAATATAAGGCTTAAGGCACAATGATTGTACCTTGGACAGATTTTCAGCATATATATAACACTACTACAACAAACGATTGGTACTTTATAAATAGACAGGAAAACTTCAAGATAAACAATACGCAATCTAACATTTTGTGCACATATCTAGCTCTACAAATGTCTCCCAGATGTTTTGTCCTTCAATTTGGCAGACTATAGAGGGTTTCTACCGTTGGAAGAGAAAACCATACAATCACTCACTCGAGAAGTGTATTGTGATGATTTCTTACTTTTTCCTGTTGTGAAATGTCTTATGCAGCGCGCCTGAAATATGTGACAACAGAATCTGGAGCATAAACCTAGGCAACAAACAAGAAATTCTGAATTTGACGATCGGTTTGGATAGGTCGGCCATGGTATAAAGCCGGGCAAGTGAAACACTAATCCTACATTGAAAGGATGCTTTCCTATATCAGCTTAAACAAACTATTTTGCTTCGTTCAACTTCGGCGTCGACTGTGATCTCAAAACGACATGAAAATAGTACAAAATTCGAAGAATGCAAGATAACGATAGAGCAAAAGCACAAACAAAGCTGAAAAGCATCACACTGCCAGAATAATAAGTGGACATTTCACTGAGATCGGCTAAGAACAGTTTCTTTTTTCTCGAGCTATCCGTGAGATGGAAAGTTCACAAGTCTAAAAACCTTTCTGAGAAAGAAAAGAGATCGGCTATGCATCCTGTGGAGGGGATTCTGACCTTAGCACCGACGCTTCGTAGCGCCGATCTCAAATCAGAGAAGATTCCTGTGAGGGAAAGAGTAGATGAGTGATAGGCAGGAGAGGAGACAGGACAGAGTAATTGAGGACATGGGAGGGCCCGCCCTTTATAGCTAGCTGGTAAAGTTAAAAGTGAGCCGGGTATCGCGGCATCCGGGCGCAACCAGCTTGGTCTTGGTATAATTGACTCGGGTTCGGCATAGCGTTTTTTTCAGTTAATGCGGGGGATTTTATTCATTCCGTTCCCAGTACGCCAAAACCCAAGTTCAAAAAGAAATACTAATTTGCTGGAGAGTACTTATTCTGTTATTCATCCCACCTCCGGTGGATTAAAAGAGAAAAGAAGATTAGAGAGGTACACTCATATATCAACTCATTAGGGGAACAAGGCAGGAATATATAGTTATAATGTTAGTATTCTATACAAATTCATATTAGCTCGTAATGGAAACTCACGGGCCCAACTCCAGGGGCGGAACCAGGAATTTTATGTTAGGGGGGCGAATAATGCAATTGATTTTTTATTTTTACAATGTATACAAATATGAAATATATGCATGTATGATTACAATGTCCTATTTGAGTTGTGCTTTGCGATCTTTTAAAGCATAAAATTCATCAATTATCTCATCGGTTGTGAAATTTGCGGCAATTTCTTTCTCGATGTATATAATCATGCAATCAGTAAAGAAATCATCCTCCATCTTGTTGCGCAATCTTGTCTTAACAAGTTTCATAGAAGAAAATGCTCTTTCTGTGGTAGCTGTTGAAACTGGAAGAGTCAAAAAAAGCTGAATGACTTTGTAAATTTGCTTGTAATTTTTTGCCTTTCTATTTTGAACCAGTGCTCGACATAAATCTGGAATTGTTCTAAGATTTTGCATGTCAGGGTCAGAAACTACACCAATCTTGTAATGTTTCAATTCAAACTTCAATGCATCCTTATCCTCCATACTAAAATCATGTGGGTAATATTCATCAGCAAGTTTGTATATATCATCAGCATTGAAAGATTTATAACCTTCTCTTGGATCTAGTGATGATGTCAGTCGAAGAAGTTCTGATGTTTGTTCGTTGAATCTATGATTTAACTCATACAGTTGAGAATCCATCACAGAAGTAAATATATCAACTCGAAAATGATGCTCTATTGTGATTTCACTTGATTGATGTCGAATGCGTGCACGACTTAGGTAACGAGATGTTAAGTCAGGGATCTCTATTTTGTGCTCAAAACAAAATGTTCTGACAGAATTCATGAAGCTCTCCCAACCATCTTCCCTCATGGCTTGAATAAGGGACTTTGTACTCGTGACTAAATTCATAGCATTCACTATGTCTTGTTCTTGACATTGCAATGCTTGACAAAGAGCATCACTAATACCTAAAACATCTCTCATTAGTAGCAATACAAACACAAATTCAAATGATATCATTGTTGTATATGATGCATCTGCATCTCCACGTTGAGAGTATGTACTTCCGTTTTTTATGATATTATGTAACACTACACATGTTGAATCATACATATGTATAAGGCCACACACTGAAGAATAGTGAGAACTCCATAGAGTATCAGCAGGGCGATGCAAGGAACTCATTTGGTTAAGTCCCCTTCCTATTTCAAGTTTATTTGTAGCAATTTTTTCTTCAATTTCAGCAGATCTTGCTAATTGTAGCTCTTCTTTACGTTTGCAAGAGGCTCCAACAATATTAACAATGGTTACTAAATTTTCAAAAAAATTATGAACGGGAATGACATCTCTAGAAGCTGCAACTAGACCCAATTGGAGTCGATGTGCGAAGCAATGGACATAATAGGCTGATGCACATTCATTTAAGATCAGGGCTTGTAGTCTGTTACATTCACCACGCGTATTACTTGCTCCATCATATCCTTGACCTCGTATGTGTTGTATACTTAGATCATGCTAAGATAACACATATGAACATTTTTTCTTTAATGAAAGAGAACTTGTATCTTCGACATGCACTACATCAAGAAATCGTTCCTTAACAAGTCCATCTTCATCAACAAACCTGACAACAATAGCTAATTGCTCTCTTCTTGATTCATCTCGTGCCTCATCCACAAGTATACAATATGGTGCAGTAGAAATTTCTGCTTGGATGACTTTTTGAACTTTAGATGATATGATGTGTACAATTTCTTTTTGAATTTTTGGTGAAGTGTATTTTGCGTTCCCAGGAGCGTTATCTAGAACCACCTCAGCGACATGACTATTATATTGAGATAAAAGCTTGATCATCTCAATGAAATTTTCCCTATTAGTGGAAGATGGGGATTCATCGTGTCCTCTAAATGCACAAGCCTGGAATGCTAGCCATCGAGCTGTATCAACTGAAGCCTTTAGACGCAATCAATTTGATAATATTTGTTGTGTTGATTGTCGATGTATAGCTTTGTCTATATGTCCTTTCTGCATCATCAATTCCTTACATGCCTTTTCGGCTATATTATGAGGACAACAAGGATCTGTGCCAACATGCATCAAGAATGCACAATTAGCTCCACCAACTTTCTTCCAATTTCTAAATCCATCAATGTTGTATGTTGACGATCCAGAACGTGTGGATGGAGGTTTTCTGAATACAAAGCATGGTAAGCAAAATGCTGCATCTTTAGTTGGAGAATACTCCAACCATGAAAACTTTTGAAACCAAGAGGACTGAAAATGACGTGGATGCTTCTCAGACCCAGATGTTGGATAATTTGCTAGAAGATGTTGGTATGGAGCAGCATTGATATAACCACGCCGGATTTCATCTTGTTTTGAAAGAGGATGCTCCCATATTTGATTCCTCAATCCATGATCATGAACAATAGATTGACCATCTTGGATGTTTTCTTCTACTCTTGGGCATTTTTTAGAAGAATTAATATTCATAACAATCTCAGTGTTAGAAGGAGGAGGAGGAGGAGGACTAGAGTGAATATGAGGGTCTGTGGGAGAACTTTCAGGCATAGCATTTGAGTTGGTTGAGTTGTGTGCTTCACGAGGTTGCTTGTGAAAGAAAGACGTAATTCTTCCTTTCTTCTCCATGACCAAACCTAATTATGAATAAACCCTTTACACATTTATGAGTGGATATTAATAAATTAGACAATGTTATCAATTTTGTATAAGCAACAAATATTACTGAGCATATATATATATAATTGTTATATTTCTAATGAAATATATCATGTAATTGCCTAATCGTTTAAAAGATACATACATAATTGAATGCCTACATATTGAACACAAGACGATCACAATATTTCAATAAATAGAAGATTATACAATGGCAACACTTTTTTTGCGAAGCATGAAAAATGTCATGTACTAAAGAACCCTCTACGAATTTTTACATTGAACAAAGTTTATATTTTTTATGAAAGTATTAGATTTACATGTAGTAATGTTTGTCATCTGATTATACATTACATAAAGAATACTTATTAAAAATTTTGAAATAATTGAATGCAATTATGCAAAGATAATAATTACCTTTGTATATCCAGATGTACAATCGCTAGTTTTTGACGCCTTCAAAATCCACAGATTCACAAAGATAATGTTGGTATTTGTCTTGTTTAATATTTGTTAGTATAAGGCTGCTACAATTATGTCAAAAGAACTGTTCCAAATGTGTGTTTCTGATGAAAACTGCTCCTCTTGACAAGTGCTAGATTTAGAGAATGAACATCCCGATAGAAAGTAGAAGATAAGTCGATGTCTCGATTGCTTGGAGGAAATTAATAAGATGTTGTTATGCCATAACCCGTAAGTTCGAATTTTACCGAGTACAAATAGATTGAAAGGTTGTACGGGTGTCTATATTTTAGAAATTCAGTGAAGTAGAGTGTTGGTTGCAGCCTCTACCTCTGGCCAACTAGTGGTCACCGGTCGCTGACTATCTATGGAAAATGAAGAAACTTGTCGTCGGAGTTCGGTCACTGGCTGGCGGCTGCCTTTGGGGAACAAAGAAATTATCCCCAGGACCAGTTGTTGACCGTCTTTGGCAAACAAAGAAATTCATCTCTGGTCTCCGGCTGTGTTTGGGAAACAAAAAAACTGATCACGAACAGGCAGCGTGCTGCGTGGGGCGTTTGAAGTCTGTGGACGAGCAGATGACGAGCATTGAATACAGCGATATGAGACGGGATCGTGAGGATTGAGAAAGTGTATTGATAACCTTGATGTGTTGTGGCTCTCGTGGCTCATGCGGAGTAGTTAGTTTAGGGATATAACTTATTAATAAGAGTCGTGTTTTCTATTAGAATCGGAGACCAATTGTTTTCTGGAATCGGAGATCAATTTATAATGGACTTTGACTGGAAATAGGATATGTACGAATTAAAAGCGCACATAAAAAAAATTCCAAATTTTTTTTTTGGGGGGGGAGGGGGGGCGTGACCCCCGCTGGCCCCCCTTCTTCCGTCGTTGCCCAACTCTATGTCGTAGAATTCATTTAATTTCTTCATATTAGCTCACATGAGGTGGTGGGTGTTTCGGCGAAGGCGGAGGCGCTCGTTGTTGATCCAACGTTGGAAGAAACATAAGAGGTGTTGGGTGTTTTGGTAGAGGTAAAGGTGTTGTGAAGGCGGTGATCGTGGCGATGTTGGGTTATTGAAAGGAATTGGAGGAGGTAGTGGAGCCGGAGGTGGTAGCTTTGTTGGTTCAGTGGAGTGGTGGTATTAGCTTGTATATGTATTTAACTCGTCTCACATGAAAAATACCCAACTCTCTAATATGTATGCTCCTGTACTCAGTGGGGTAGCTTTGCAGGCTGTGAAAAGTTCATTTGATTCAAAGGGGCACATGTCCCATATTTGGCATGGTTATATGCCATTCTATTGGCCTATCATAGCTCTTATCAAGTTGGGTCAAAATCAATGGCACCTGTAGGGTCAACTTGGTTAAGTCGAATTTGGGTGATGAATTCTTTATTTGCTAAAAATTACATGAACCCATAGTCACTAGTTTAATTAGTAGGTTGTCGGGAGTGACAATCCATGGGTGATTCAGTTGACTAAAAGTTAAAATAATAAAAACACATTTAACACATGTATTAATGGATAAGTTTCAACTTAGCACACGTTAATCTTTTACATTTAATTGCAACAATTGTATGCTCCAACTGTGTGTTGCATAGTAGACAATTACAAGTATATGTAATATTATAATTGTCTCGTGTTATATGAAAAAATAATTGTTGTTTTTTGTGATTTTTGTTCGTAGCAGCTATTTCATTTCTCTTGATTTATAAAAAAGGCAAGTTGCCATTTGTTTTCTTCTTTATAACTAACCCATTGCGTTTGACGCCAAATTCAACATTTTTATACTTTCTTTGTACAATATTTGACATCAAGGGAGATGTATCAAACTATTATCATTTTTTAATATTAAAATAAGTAACTAGAAACTTAGTTTTGATTGGACACATTTTATACGGACACTATGGGTCGACCTACAACTCGATAGGTCAGCTTTAGGTATGGCCTTGCTCCACTTGTTTAGAACTAAGTCTTTTATATGCATATGTTGTTACACCCACATCCCACGTTAACTACTAATCATGATATTAGGGTATAAGTTGAGGATTAAATATAATAAAAAGATCGCAATTAACTTTTTTATTTCAAACTCTTTTTTCTCATTCGATCACATTAACTAACTTTATAAGGGAAATTAAAACTTGACTAGTCTAATTTGATTTCAACAATAAAGATGCATTTCAACAAAAAAGATACATGTCTAAACATACATTTTATTTCTCACACTTCCATATACTTACAACATGATAACCTAATACTGTGGCATCCAACTTACAAAAATATGATTTACTTAAGCGGAAGCGATTGTTAACAGCGGAATTACTGAAAAAATCACTAAAAATTAAAACCATTTACAAAGAGATCCAAATATAGGAAAACTCTTTCATCAAGAACCAATGTATAACATTTACTTCCTAGTTCATAAGTACATAACTTGTACCATTCTTCTCGAGGATTACAAACATCAACTGCCCTATTAACATTATATACAGACAACATAAGAACCTCGAGGCATCAGGCCAAAATCTCATATCGATTCATTAAAAGTACTAACTAATAACTTCGAGGACCTGAGAGTACAGAGACAACACATAGAACTACCAACTATATGACTTGACAGACGGTATCTCCACCTAAGATCTCACTGTTGTCCCTGTTGTTGTTGTCCTTCCTCTACTGTAGGGATTTCTATTTCTTTGTCCGTGTCCACCTAAAAATGTTGGATCCCACGGGTGGTGAGACAGTTTGTAAATTGTCCCAGTGAGAGATATAATGCTCCGCCAAAACATTATTATTGCAGTTTATTAGAATAAAACTGAGCAGAAGGATTTTATATATATTTAACAGCAGATAAATCACTATATGAACAGAGTGAAGTAATCTCCTTTCCTAAGGAGAACATTGCATCTACCCATGGTAGAGTCGTAATTCATCCATCTACTTGCAATGAATGTAAAGAGATATAAATAACATCTATCAACTAGAGATGCATAAAATAAATGTAACAACAGCCAGTAAATTTCCGTATTCAATCCTTAAGCAAACATGTTATACAGCTGATTACATTTTACAATCACACTTATGCCCTGAGGAGATGAGGTATACCGCTCATACTCCAACCGACCATTCCGAAGTCGAAATCGGTACCATACAAGATCAATAGAAGAGTCGGCTTCCATGACCTCCCACATCTCAGTCAGTGCGAGACCACATGTTGGACATCTTGTGTCTCTGCTATATAGCTTTCCAGGGTATACTGGCAACTTCACTATAGAGCTACAGCGGCGGCTGCACTCTCTTCGCAATCGAGAGATTTCATGTTTACCTCCATCGATCTGGCATTAACTTCATCGGGAGATTCATGATACATCTATCCCAATCTTTGGGATATTCATGATACATCCATCTTGGTACAAATAATGAAGGATTGAAAGGTTTAATGTTTACCTTCCATCAATTTCCCCATTAGGACGTAAGGATATGTTCGCCCATCAACCCCCACATATTCAAAAATATGCATTCCGGGTTTTGCCGTGGAGCAACCCGTTTCACCATTAGTAAATACTGACACTGATGGATCTATGGTCAGGGCTCTACATGATATAATTTCACTTGATTAATTAAGTACATTAGCATATTCTTTTAGCATCAGTCAAGTTCTCAAACAGGAATTATTTTGACAAATGCTACAAAGAAACATGTAAGCTCTTATCAATTGCTTTACCAGAACTTATAATACATTGGGATCTTAATCCCTTAACTCATCACTTGAAAGTTCACATCTCACAGCAACATCATTATGTTACTTATCAAATATGGGTATTCATACCCTCAGTTCATCACTAATCACTATTACCACTTGTTAGGTAACTATTACCTCTAGGTCCTCAGACTGAGGTATACATGATACTTGTTACACAAGCATCTCACATGGCTCACAAGGCCCATTAAGTGTCTTGTGACCTTTCACTAGGCAACAACTTACTCATATGGCTCATAAAGTCCGTGCACATTTTGTTACTTTTACTAAGCAACAATAACATTAAGGAACATAAGGCCAATCAATATTTTTATTATATAAATATCATAGCTCAAATATGGCTATGTTCATCATCTCATGATATATGCATGGTTAATACACATGATAACAGTCATGACAATTTCACATCACACCATGCAATACAACAGTAACACCATTATTCCCTTGCCATGATTAGGGTTTACCATCAAATAGGGCTTTTCATCCCTTTACCCAAAAATTAGGGTTAGGGTTTCCCATTTCACATTAATTAGGGTTTCATGTTTATATTATCTATCCAACCCTAATTTATTATTCCATTTCTCTAGGATCATTCAATAATATCATTAATGGTTATCAATTCAAGGTATGAGTTCATCTCTCAACCTTACCATGGTATGTTTATATCATACTCATTATCTTGGCTTAACCCCTTTCTCATAGTATGTTAGTCAACACTTATCAAAGTGCATTGAATTCATTACATCTTCATTGTAAAAATTTACATAACACACACTTCTTGTGTTTCTTATCCAAGTATATTGGATTTGAGGTACATCAAGGTACATCAACCCTAAAATGCTAAATATGCTATCTATCATGTCTTGATGTATCACTTTTCTCATCACTTCCAACTTACTTAAGTTAATCAACTGACCTTGTATTAAGGTATTTCCCTCTTAATACTTTTAACCGCTAACCCATCACCTTTATCATGTAGTGCATAGGTCACCCATTAGAATTTGTACAACTATCTTTAATGATACAGACTTATCTCTAGTTAAGGCTTTACATACTATAAGGTTGCCTATAATCAACCACTTGAGATATTTCATCTCCATAAGGTATTACCCATTATTTCGTCTTTAGGGTTTTCTCTTACCTTCACCCAATTTTAGGGATAGGGTTTCATATAGAATTACATATCATCACCCTGGTTTAGGGTTTCACATGGCATCACCCTACATTAGGATTACATTATTTCCCTGGATTAGGGTTTCACATGGCATTACCCTAGATTAGGGTTCCACATTCCATTATCCATAATTAGGGTTACTATTCATCCCAATTAGGGTTTCATATTCCATTACCCATAATTAGGTTTTACTATTCAACCGAATTAGGATTTCACACTCCATTACCCATAATTAGGATTTATTATTCATCCCAATTAGGGTTTATCATCAAAATACCCTGAATTAGGGTTTCTCATGTCATCACCATTAATTTGGGTTACACTGTTAACCTAGATTAGGGTTTCACTCGGAATTTCCCTAAATTAGGGTTTGAATTCATCAATCAACTCAATTAGGGTTTTATGATCTCTTTATCAAGGATCATACCCTAATTGTATGTCACATTTATTTTGAATGTGTTAGGCTTGACTGTTTACATGATTATCATTCATGTATGAATCTCTCTCTCTCATCCTACCCAGGGTGTCCACTACTCAATTATTGATTAGATTGAGCCTACTTCTTATTCAAATACATGCATTTAGGGTTAGCATGATATATTGAATTATTGCATCGTTATACATCAATGATTAATCCCACTAAGGGTATCAATCATCTAAATACATTAGATGTTCAAATGGTTTGGTCAATTGAACTTTCAGTTACATGAGGTATCCAATTGAATTGACCAATTGAACCTTCAAATACATTAAGTATTCAAATAGATTAACCAATTGAATTTTCAATTACATTAGGTATCTAATTGGATTGACCATGTTGAACCTCAAATGGTTTTGATTACTTAGACCCCAAACAATCTTGGTCTCTCATTACTCAAACGGTTTGAAACCGTTTGGGCAAATTGCCCTTGAAACCGTTTAAGCAAGAAATGCATTGAAACTGAATGGACTTGGGTCTCCAAACGGTTTTGAGACCGTTTGGACCCAAACGGTTTTGAGACCGTTTGGACCCAAACGGTCTTCAGACTGTTTGGTCCAAACCCTCTCAAAACCGAATGGACCAAAAAGGTCTTTCAACACTTAAACAATTCAAGGTTTTAATCAATGAACTGACTATCAATTGAATCCTTGATTCATTCATCAATTGAACTATTGAATCATTCTTCAATTGGACCATCAATTAGGGTTTTGAACCCAATTGAACTAGGATTTATAATCAAGAAACCTTCAGTTAGGGTTTTGAAATCGAGGAACCGTCAATGATTAACATTGTGGAACCGATTCAATTGAAATCAATGAATCATCATCAAATTATGATATGACCTGACCTCAAATGGTCTTGAGGTCGTTTGTATGACCTCCAAATGGTCTTGAGACCGTTTGCCCCATCCATCATTGAAATATATGAAATTCAATTAGGGCTTAGATCATTGGATTAATCATCAATTAAGCTATTGATTGCATTCTAATTTGATATCTCTGGATCTTCAACTACTCAATCATACTCAACCCTAGACCTCCAAATGGTCTTGAGACCATTTGGGTGATCTACAAATGGTCTTGAGACCGTTTGGGTTAATCAACCCAAAATTTTAAATCAACCAATTGAAATTTCAGCACTTAACCCGACTAGGGTTTGGTAATTGATTAACCTTCATCTGATGAACCCTTTGGAATCAATCAATTAAATTTAATGGGTCATCAACCTTCAACACTAACATAAAAACTCCAAATGGTCAACTTTGGTCAACCCTTCCAAATGGTTTGAAACCATTTGGCTTCTAACGGTTTGATGAAACCGTTTAATTTCAAACGGTTTTGCCGAATGAACATCTTGTTGAAACCGATTGAATAACCAATTTTTGGGAAACGTCTCCAATATGATGTCATCATCATTTACCTTCATCCATGTAGTTCGTAGTAGTTCTGATTTCATGGAATTACCAATTTCAACAAGCAATAAATCAAGAAGAAGAAGGAATCAACGTAATTGCAAAATTAATGGTTGAATAATAATGTGAATGGGTTCAAGTTACATAACCCACCTCCAATTAAGATTCAAAGCTTCAAGATCATGTCAACAATGGTGAATGCAACTCCTTTCACTATCCCAAGGCTCGTCCTCAAGCTTTGAGTGAAAAGGAATGGTTAGAATTGAAGATTGATGGAAGAAAAGAAGAAATCCATCATTTATTTTCGATTGCCACCATGAAATCAAGGGGAAAAGAGATCATGGAGCTTACCTACAGGTTGGGGGTCGTACTCCTGTTGCTCCTAAGCTTCCTTGGTCGTTTTTCAATGAAGGAGAGAAAGAAGGATTGAAAAAGCCTTTGAATTGAGTTGGAAGTGGTGTTTTTATAAGGAAATTCAATGAGAGAGAAAGTAGTAATTAATTCCTTTAATTTCTCAAATTGATGCCAAATCTCCCCCTCAAATCCTTGACCACGAATCTATCCTATTTCCATTTGCAAACCTCTTCATTATCCATGGATTTAAAGGAAAAGAAATTAAGCACCTTAACCCTTATAATAATAATATCCAAAAATTAGTGGATATTACTTTTGCTTTATTCAATGTGAGTGGCTTATCCACTTGCTTGAGATATTTTCGTGCCTTTGCAAGGCACAATCTCGTCCCACCTTTTGTAAAATCATCCCTCACCTTTTGGTTGAAGGGCTCTTCAATTAATATATTTATTTTTTTGCATTAAATTGAAGTAAAGTTCCATTTATGCTTAAATCTTAATTATTTTAATATCAAGATTCTCTCTCCTCCAAAGTGATTCAAATGAGTTGCCCCTCTAATTTTCTTGCCTCTAAATGATGCCAATAATAATTAAGGACCCTCTAAGAGTGATATTTTGCATATTGAACTCTAGGTTTTGGGTAAATTGCACATTACACCAAAACTAGGTTTTAATGCACAAACATTGCTCAACAAGCTCTTTCTTATTATTCAGGCTTGTGGAAGCCATACCTCTACATCATTCTCATTCTTATGATGCTTCAACACTTAAGGAACATTTTACCATGTAACATTTGCAAGTTAACCCCTCAACTTGGGTAATTTGCACTTTAGTCCAAAACAAGCAAAACATTGTTTCAATATTATTCGAAAAGGACTAAAATTGAAACATAAGTTCCTCTTGAGCCTTAATTACTTTTCAAGAAATAAGATCAGGCATATAATTAACTTTATTAAGCAAAACTTTTAGGGTTAAGTCATAACCCAGGTCAGGGATGTTACAAATTATAAACCCCTAACAAGGATTTCGTCCCCGAAATCCCAGATAAAGGGAGACAATTATTATTCATTCACTATATTATCAGGTCTCCACATAACATCTTAATGTCATGGAGATGCCATAAAACTTTGATCAATGCAAAGCCCTTCCATACAGGGGTAGTATAGAACTTGTCAATGTTATGTTTATGCAAAGCATAAACCCCTAACAAGTGATGTCCATACTATTTTATATAATTGGACTGATTTCACAGTTAGCCATTCTAGGTAACCAACATTAATCATTTAATCAGGAGTTATGCTTTTACTCTTCCACACTACCTAATATTTCTCAGATATCAGAATTCCTCACTTTGGTATCCATCACATGTGTCAAAACACATCACATCTGCATCATTCTTTCACCTTGGGACATTACTTGTTACACATATCTTTATCTTGGAACCAAAGTCCAAGATGAACTGATACTTTTCTAAGTATCCATCATTAGATTATTTCTAATCCATGCACATCAAGTGTCATAGTACTCACTTGTTTTCCGTGCCCCTGAAAGGAAAGAACATAAAAAACATATTCCTTTTTATCACTCCATCATTTCCCAGAGTTGTTCATCAAGGAAGAGACATGTGTTTAGTTGGGGAAGTCCACTTAGCAATCCTTATTAGTTTCATTCCTTTCTTTGTTATAGTCTAATATGTTTATGAACATTCTATAATTTTATCACATTTTCCATTTCCACTTCATGGAAAGAGATCTTTACTATACTCACATGATTTATCAAACAAGGATCATCTCCCTTGTCCTCATTTTCTTCATCATGAGGATTATGATTTCTACTTCCTCATACACAGATTGATCTGAGATCATCTCATATTCCCCTTTATTGTATTAAGAATGTGATAAAAATATCCATGCCATATTTCTAGTCTCTTTATGCTTACTAGATTGTTTCAGAATGACTACTTGATCAGAGTAATAAAAAAGATAACAATCTAAGAGTTCCATACTTGCCTTATCTCCAATAATCATATACCTAGCCAGGGTATACAAGTACTGAGATTAGGTGGTATACACTTTATTTACTACCATTTTTCTCACCTTTCATATCATTATAAATGAAGGATTTAGCATTCCTGGATTTTCTTCAGGCATCACTTCTATATCTCATCCTTTTTCACACAGATAAGAGAAATTATAAAGCATTTAAAGGAATATTGATTAAAATATAAGTTCTTATCTCCTTTGTGTCCTTTTAGGACTAATCAAAGGAAACTCAAAAACAACTACTTTCTTATACTTAACACATGAAATTATGAAATGACATATCAGAATGATATTGTTTCATCTGACATGTCTCATCTCGCGGTTTATATGCTGCCTCAGGCTGATTCTTTTCATAGAACCTTGCATGGGACGTCTATCCACGTCCTCGAGTGTTACTAGAAATCTGTTTCCCCTGATGACCTTGATGTCCCTGCCTCGGTGGTTGGGTTACCATTATGTTT
Organism: Alisma plantago-aquatica; assembly: GCA_963693085.1. NCBI lineage: Eukaryota > Viridiplantae > Streptophyta > Magnoliopsida > Alismatales > Alismataceae > Alisma > Alisma plantago-aquatica. The sequence goes on from OY856414.1 coordinate 381,248,113, forward strand.
CCAATTAGATAATTCTTTGCTAGGTGTCCTACCTGTCTACACTCGTAACAGGTTCTAAGCCCTTGATATGGTCTAAAAGGTTCTTTACCTTTTCTGGAGAGCCATTGCCTTGGTGTATTGGTCATTGGTTGTATTGGTAGTACCAAAAACTTTCCCTTTTTGGAAATACTAGGCCTATGTTCCTGGATTTGGTTAGGCCTCTTCTTGATTCTCTCTTCCTTATTCTTTGTTGGACAATTCTTTATGATATGTCCAGGCTCCCTACACCTATAGCAAATTCTGCTTTTGGGTTGTAACCTATTCCTTCCCACCTTTTCTATTGCTTCATCATGTTGACGTTGATTAGGAATCCTGTTGGAGCCCATAACTTCATCAATCATCATTGGAGGTTGGTAATTTGGGTTGCATTGCTAACGCATGGTCCACTACATGCATCACAACTGGCCTAAATTGCCCGTACAGAGCTTGGAAAGCTGAGCTCTCTATCATTGCTTAGTTCAACTGAGGATATTCAGATACTGGTTTCTTCCTAGTCCAGTCCCTTGCACCACTTCCTGGTGCAGCAATGCTACTTTCAGCAACATGTTCTTCGTGTGATCCAGACATCTTTAAGTTCTTCTTCTCCTATATGAGCAGAAGACACTATCAGATACACTGGAAGACACTAGAACAGACTCAACAACTTAATCCTATGTCTCTGTAGACTCAGCGAACCTAGAGCTCTGATACCACTAAATTGTGGCATCCAACTTACAAAAACATGATTTACTTAAACGGAAGCGATTGTTAATAGCAGAATTACTGAAAAAAAATCGCTGAAAATTAAAACCATTTACAAAGAGATCCAAATATAGGAAAACTCTTTCATCAAGAACCAATGTATAACATTTACATCCTGGTTCACAAGTACATAACTTGTACAATCTCTTCTCAAGGATTACAAACATCAACTGCCCTATTAACATTATATACAGACATCATAAGAACCTCGAGGCATCAAGCCAAAATCTCACATCGATTCATTAAAAGCACTAACTACTAACTCTGAGGACCTGAGAGTACAGAGATGACACATAGGACTACTAACTATATGACTTGACATACGGTATCTCCACTTGAGATCTCACTACTGTCCCTGTTGTTGCTGTCCTTCCTCTATTGTAGGGATTTCTATTTCTTTGTCCGCGTCCACCTAAAAATGTTGGATCCCACATGTGGTGAGACAATTTGTAAATTGTCACAGCAAGAGATATAACTCTCTGCCAAAACATTATTATTGCAGTTTATTAGAATAAAACTGAGCAGAAGGATTTTATATATATTTAATAATAGATAAATCAATGTATGAACTGAGTGAAGTAATCTCCTTTCCTAAGGAGAACATTGCATCTACCCATGGTAGAGTCGTAATTCATCCATCTACTTGCAATGAATGTAAAGAGATATAAATAACATCTATCAACTAGAGATGCATAAAAGAAATGTAACAACAGCCAGTAAATTTCCGTATTCAATCCTTAAGCAAACATGCTATATGGCTGATTACATTTTACAATCACACTTATGCCCTGAGGAGATGAGGTATACCACTCATACTCCAACCAAACATTGCAAAGTCAAAATCGGTACCATACAAGATTAATAGAAGAGCCAACTTCCATGACCTCACTACTACAGAAATAGCGTTCAGTGTCGCTTTTCTGGGCGTCGGTTATTAAGGAAAACCGACGCCTATAATATCAGGCGTCGGTTATTTAGGCAAACCAACGTCTATATTCGAAGACCAGCCAGACATGGGTACCGCTTTTTATTCACCGTCGGCTTACTATAAGCAACCGACGCCTAAAAGCACCCGCGAAATCTAATTTTTGAGCGAAAAAAATTTGGGCCACATACAACGTCGGGTTTTTAACTAATCACCGACGCCTATTTAAAATGAAATTTTGCGCGAAAAGTTCCACTTTAGGTGTTGGTTATCCTTGGATAACCGACGCTGATAATAGTTCCCGCCAACTAATTTGGGGTCGGTTTTTTACTATCAACCGACACTGAAGATAATAGGCGTCGGTTGTTTGAAACAACCGACACTATTTGGGAACTTAATAGCCCCGCGAAATAGAGAACTCTTCCCCATTTCTCTGTTTTATTGCGAACCTCCTGCTAGGTCTGGCGATTCTTGTCGCCGGTGCTCCCCTCCGTCGTTGCCCCCCTCCCTCGCGCCGCCACCGCTGTTGCTCCCCCGCGCCGCTGCTCCTCTCCTCGCCGCTGCGCCGCTCCTCTCCTCAGCTTTCCTCGCCGCCGCGCCGCTGCTCTCCTCGCCGCCGGTGGCTTCTTTGGTGTTGTCCTTGCCGGCGCCGGCTGCCTGTAGGTCTCTGCTCAGGCCACTGCTCTCCAGGCCAGGCATTCTTCCTCTTCCCTCAAGGTACTACCTTCTTCCTCTTTCCTTCCTCCGCCTAGGCGGCTGCTTGGGCAGTGCCAAGGCACGCCAAGGCTGCTGCTGGGCGTTTTTTTATTTTTTATTTAAGTTATTTACTTATTGGTAACTTGATAAGTAACTCATATCCATTGATGTTGAAGTAAGTTAGGAAGCCAGTTTGTTGATAGTGATATCTGATTATCCATCTGACTTTTGGTTCTTCATCCTATTCATCATGGTGGCATTGCCTCATACTGTGGTCAACTAGGGGAAGTAACATTTGTCTGCAATGTAACTTATCAAAACATGTAGAATAAGTAACTGAAGAACTGGGAGTAGGAACATGTATAATGGGTACATCACAATGGTGAAAATTTAGCTCAAATGAGTGAATTGCTTGATTTTTTTTGAAATCTCTAGTTATACTTCTTATATTTTAATGTGATGTTACTCTATGCATGTTTCATGTTTGGTACACGACTGAAGCAGCAGTATATTAATAAAAAAAATGATTATGTCTTTGTTTCATTGTTGAGTATATTGAGAATCCTAATCACCCTTCTTGCTTAATGATGAACTGTAATGCACACATGTGACATGCTTGGAATGTAAATGATGAACTTTTCCCTAAATTGCCAATCATGCTTTTAAAGACATCAATAATCACCCTAACTTGAAGAACTAGGATTGTAGGTATAAGAATGACAGCACATGTATTTGTTGGCCTAGAAACACGTCCAAGATTTACTCATTAGGAGTAAATCTTGGATAGTCCCCGGTTTGGGACTGTTCTTGAACACCTAATCTCACTTAGGATGTAAGTGTATAATGTGTATTGGGTTTTCGAGAAAATTTTAGCAGCATTTCCCCGTTTGTTCTCTAAGTACATATGTACTTAGAAAACAGCGGGGAAATGCTGCCGAAATTTTCTCGAAAACCCAATACACATTATACACTTACTAGTGAGATTAGGTGTTCAAGGATAGGATAGGTGGTACACATTTATTATATATAAGAATGATATCAAATGTGTTTGTTGGCCTAGAAACCTGTCCAAGATTGACTCATTAGGAGTAAATCTTGGATAGTCCCCGGTTTGGGACTGTTCTTGAACACCTAATCTCACTTAGGATGTAAGTGTATAATGTGTATTGGGTTTTCGAGAAAATTTCGGCAGCATTTCCCCGTTTGTTCTCTAAGTACATATGTACTTAGAGAACAACGGGGAAATGCTGCCGAAATTTTCTCGAAAACCCAATACACATTATACACTTACTAGTGAGATTAGGTGTTCAAGGATGGGATAGGTGGTACACATTTATTATATATAAGAATGACATCAAATGTGTTTGTTGGCCTAGAAACCCGTCCAAGATTGACTCATTAGGAGTAAATCTTGGATAGTCCCCAGTTTGGGACTGTTCTTGAACACCTAATCTCACTTAGGATGTAAGTGTATAATGTGTATTGGGTTTTCGAGAAAATTTCGGCAGCATTTCCCCATTTGTTCTCTAAGTACATATGTACTTAGAGAACAGTGGGGAAATGCTGCCGAAATTTTCTCGAAAACCCAATACACATTATACACTTACTAGTGAGATTAGGTGTTCAAGGATGGGATAGGTGGTACACATTTATTATATATAAGAATGACATCACATTATACACTTAGGATGTAAGTGTATACCCTAATCTTTTCCTAATATATACTTGTTTCCTAATATATACTTGTTTTCTCTGATCATAGAATGGATAGATCATGGATGTCCATTTGTAATCGTTGCACCCCGGAGTTTATATCTGGTCTTGATCAGTTTATTAGATTTGCCGAGGAACATAGGAAAAAACCTACAGATAGGTTCTACTGTCCATGTTGGCATTGCGGTAACAACTTAAAAGTTAACACTGGTGAGGAAATCAAAAGTCATGTCATGTGCAACGGGATTGTACAAGGCTATACAGAATGGCACTGGCATGGAGAGATTTCAAAATCGAAACCAGTAGATGTCGATAGCAGTGCTTGGGTGGAAGAAGAAATTGCCTCTGATGACGTAAATGTGAACGAACCAGTTCCAACAGACATCGTTGATGCGATGTTGGATAGTTGTAGGGTAGAGCACACTGATCCACCTCCTATCTTTAGAAACATTGTGCATGATGTTGAGATACCGTTATACACAGGCTGTGCTAAGTTTACGAAGCTTAGCGCTGTGTTGAGATTGTATTAGTTGAAAGCTAACAATAGATGGAGCGACAAAAGCTTCACTTCATTGTTGACTTTGTTGAAAGAAATGCTTCCTGAAGGAAACGAGCTGCCAATCTCAACATACCAGGTAAATAAAATGTTGTGCCCAATGGGAATGGAGGCCAAGAAGATACACGCATGCCCGAATGATTGTGTATTATTTCAAAAGGACTATGTAGATTTGAAAGATTGTCCAAAATGTGGTGCGTCACAGTATAAATTGACGACTTCGGGGGAGTCCAAAACTGGTTCTCCTACCAAGGTGTTGTGGTATCTACCTATAATATCACAGTTTCAACGCTTGTTTGCAAATCCGAAAGATGCGAAGAATTTGAGGTGGCATGCAGATGTTAAGAAAAATAATGATGGGATCCTACGACATGCGTCTGATTCCCCACAATGGAAGAAGATTGATCTATTGTACCCCAAATTTGGTGAAGAAGATAGGAATCTAAGACTTGGGCTTTGTACAGATGGGATGAATCCGTACGCGACATTGAGCAGCCAACATAGCACTTGGCCAGTCATGCTTGTTATATACAATCTTCCTCCCTGGATGTGTATGAAAAATAAGTACGTTATGTTGTCGTTGTTGATATCGGGCCCTAAACAACCCAGAAATGATATCGATGTTTATCTTGAACCTTTGATTGATGACTTAAAGAAACTTTTGGCTGAAGGTGTGATGACCTATGATGCTTCAGCAAGAGAGACATTTTGTTTGCACGCTATGTTGTTTTGCACTGTTAACGACTTTCCAGCATATGGGAATTTGTTTGGATATAGTGTCAAAGGAGGTAAAGCGTGTCCTATATGTGAAGAAAACACTGATTCAATAAGACTAAAACATGGCGGCAAGACTGTATATCTTGGTCATCGAAGGTTTCTTTCAAAATTCCATATGTATCGTAGGAAGCGCAAAGCATTCAATGGATGGAATGATGAACGGAGTGCACCTAAACCTATAACAGGGGATGTTGTTTATGAAAGAGTAAAAGACATTGTCAATGAATTTGGTAAGAAATTGCAATGTAGTATGGCCACACAGAGTGACAATTCTTCATTCAAGAAGAAGTCAATATTTTGGGATCTTCCTTATTGGAGTTCTTTGACAGTCAGGCATTGTTTCGATGTAATGCACGTTGAGAAAAATGTCTGTGATAGCATCATTGGTACTCTGTTAAATATACCAGGTAAGACTAAAGATGGGATAAAATCCAGACTGGACCTACGTGAAATGGAAATAAGGTCAGAATTAACAGAATTACATGAAATGGGTAATAAAAGAACATACTTACCTCCCGCTTGTTACACGTTGTCTAGAAAGGAGAAGAAAACTTTTTGTGAATGCTTGGTAAATGTTAAGGTGCCACATGGTTACTCATCCAACATCCGTAGATTGGTATCAATGAAAGATCTGAAGTTGATAGGTCTTAAATCTCATGATTGTCACACTCTAATGCAACAAATATTGCCTGTGGCAATTCGATCTATATTGCCGAAGCATGTAAGGTTTGCAATTACCAGACTTTGTTTCTTTTTCAACAGTCTATGCAGCAACGTTATTGACCCTGATACTCTCGATAATTTGCAAAGAGAAGTGGTTGTTACCCTATGTCAGCTTGAGATGTATTTCCCTCCTTCGTTCTTTGATATCATGGTACATCTTGTTGTCCACTTGACTAGGGAAGTGAAAATGTTGGGACCAGTTTTCTTGCATTGGATGTATCCCTTTGAACGATACATGAGCGTTTTTAAAGGTGATGTTTGAAACCGTTATCGGCCTGAAGGGAGTATTATTGAAGGTTATGTGGCGAGAGAGGTTATGGATTTTTGCAATGACTTTCTCAGTGGTAATGACACTCCTGATAATGACAAGAATATTGAGGAGGGCAAAGGAATTTTGGGATCACGGGTGAAAAATAATCAGCCGTGAGCAGTTGGAACAAGCTCACTTGTATATTTTACACAATATGGATGAAGTGAGTGTTTATATCGAGGAACATACCAATTTCATAAAGAGACAACATCCTCGAGCAAGTTCAATGTGGCTTGCTAGAGAGCATAATAAGACTTTTAATAAGTGGTTTGAAGATAAAGTCTTACATCAACTATCTCAAATACCAAATGATATTACAGAAACTATCAAATGCCTCGCCTTTAAACCAAAACCGAATGTTATGTCTTATGAAGGGTTTGACATTAATGGATTCACATATTACACAAAGCGCCAAAATGATAAGAGTGTCGTCCAAAATAGTGGGGTCACTCTTCAAGCGTCGACTATGTACTTTGCAAGTGCAAAGGATAAGAGTCCACGTGAAGCTAAAATGTCATATTACGGTGTCATTGAAGACATTTGGGAGTTTGACTACATAGATTTCAAAATTCCGCTCTTTAAATGTAATTGGGTTGATAACACCAAAGGAGTTATAGTGGATGAATTGGGTTTCACTTTGGTGAACTTTGAAAAGATTGGCGAGAAGGGTGAACCATTCATATTGGCATCACAGGAGAAACAAATATTCTATATCGATGATCCTACAAATGATAAATGGTCGGTTGTTCTTCATGGTAAAAGACAGTTCATTGAAGATCCTATAGATGAAGAAGAGTACTATGATAAGTATGATGAATCCAGTCCATTCTCAGTTGGGTTGCCAACTCCACAAAATATTGAAGCTAATGATGACTTATATGTGCGCGGAGATCACAATGAAGGATTGTTAATTGATAAAAGATCACAATTTTAGAGACATGTATGTTTATACAAATGCTAAATGTTTGTCTTTTTCTAGTTAATACAAATGCTAAATGTTTGCCTTTTTCTAGTTAATACAAATGCTAAATGTTTGCCTTTTTCTAGTTAATACAAATGATAAATGTTTGCCTTTTTAATGACATTTTCAGATGGCTGACCATGATGAGCATGATGTCCATGATGAACATGAAGTCCATGATGAGCATGATGTCCATGACGAGCATGGCGAGGATACCAATGTAAGTTCTAAAAACATATCCTGTATTTCTATAAAATTCATTATCTTCTAGTTATGTCATATATCCTATATTTCTATATTGGGCTAATTCAGTGTGTTTATTTTTGTCAAATTTTAGGTTGATGAGGCACATGTACCCACTGAAGCACTGGAGCAACTTGATGCGCAACACCAAACACTTAACAAGAAAAGGGGCATCACTCTGTTGAAGAAGTTAATAGCGCTAAGTGGCAGTGGATCCAAATTGGTTGTGGAGTTTGATAATGGAGGAAATGCAATTGGAGTGAACCGCAATAATTTTGTAAACTATCTTGGGTGTACCACTCGGAGCCATTGTAGTGTTAAGTATGATAATTGGCATAAATTTCCTCAGGGGAAAAAAGACTTGATATGGAAGGATTTATGCATGAGTTATTATTATTTGCAATTCTATTTTGTAGATTACAAATTCTATTATTTGCAATTCTATTTTGGATACTAGTTAATAACATTTCTATTTTACAGAATCTGTTTGCATTGGATGAGAAGTTGCATCGTAAAAGTGTGATGCAACGCGCTGGAAAGATGCTTAGGAATTATAGGACAAATATGAACAGAGAATACATAAAAGAGGGTGATAAGAAGAAGAAGTCAGCCCTTGAACAATGGAACTTCTTGGACAAAGAAGATTGGGACAATTTTGTTGCTTCAAGAAAATCTGAAGAATTCAAGGTATTAGGCGTCACTCCCAATTTAATTAATATACATTGTATTCACCTATTCAAGATTAACATTTAGTGATACTAACCAAATCATTAATGTGCATACTAACTAGGCCCTCAGTGACGCACAAAAAGCAAGGCATGCACTGAATGTGCATGACCACACTATGGGTCCAAAAGGCTATGCAAGCATTCGCCAAAGACTACATGTGGAGTCTGCGGCTACTCAGGAGTATGCTCCTACTCAGGAGTCTACCACACCCATGCCTCGTCATGATATCTGGATAGCTGGGAGGCAAAACAAGAAGGGTGAAATAAAGAAGCCCGTAACTGCTGAGGCGGCTGCGAAAATGGTAAAATACAACTCTTAGAGCAATCGTTTGAATATTGATTATTTGTGGTGTTAACTTACCAATTTCTGTTGATGGTGATTAGCGGGAGCTGCACGAGCAGAGGAAACAAGGCACGTTCATCCCTCAGGGCACAAGGGATGAATTGACAGTTGCTATGGGTAACCCAGAGCATCCTGGACGTGTTAGGGGTGCAGGCGCTGGTGTTGGCATCAAAGCATTCTTTGGGCCATCCCAGCGCAAACCCAGAGCGGGACTTTCTCAAGAAGAGGTAACCTATTCTTTTTTTAGAATGTTACTGTAAAAGGAAATTCAATAATAAGAAGCTAATGTTTCTTTTATCCATGTATAGGAGAATAAGAGAGTCAAGAATATAGTTGCTAAGAAGGTCAACGATGTAGTTGCTGAGAAGGTCAAGGAAGAATTGTTGCGGTGGCAGGCATCTCAGGCTTCTAATCAGCCTATGGCGACCCACTCTTCTCCTGATGCACAGACTGCGAGTAATCCTGGAGACCCATCGCCTAGCACGTCTGTTGTAAGTATTGTTTATGACATTGTAGCTAGTCTTTTCAAGATGATATGTTTTCAAGATGATATGTATATATGTATAACATTCTTTACGTAAATTTGTAGGCATTGAAGTCATGCCGCTTAAGAATACAAGACTATGTTGTTGCAGAGGCACAGGCTTACCCGTCCCTTCCTGGGGAAAGGTTTCACGGGACTCCAATGCCACAGGGCTACGTTCGTGTGGGCCCATTACGTGTGTTACCTGATTGGAGGGAAGCTACATTGCCATATCCCCACCCGGATATTGATACACTTGCTGAGGCAGAAGGCGGGGTCATATTGTGGCCCAAAGCAGATGTCGTCTACACTACTGAAATTGTAAGATACATTTACATTGATTTAGACTGTTAATGTGTATATATGATGTCAACTGATCTGAAATTATATATACAGGTTAAAAAGAAGACACCAGGAGCACCTAGGCCTCCACCTCCACTTCCCGCATTACCAACTTGGGTTCCAACTGACCTAACATACCCGTTAGGTCCTTCTTGTAGGGGAATGGCATGTTGGCTACGGGCACATAATATACATTGCCCAATAATTGTTTCTTTAGATGCAGATTATGTAGGTCAATCATACGATAGCTCTTTATTTATACAAGATATTTTTGAGTTGTTTATGTATGATTGGCTGAATACATCAATGATAGAGACATGGATAAGGTGAGATCTTGTTTATACATCCATATACCTTGTGTAAGATCCGGTGATCTGGTTTCTTATATATTAATGCATACGTAATACATGTTTTGCAGCTACTTAGTCGAAGATCATTGCAAACGATTTGCATTTGATCATGTGGGATTTTTGATTCCATCATTGATTAGTATGGTAGCTAAAGACCCTGATAGTGTTCAACAATACTGTATAGATGCTTTTACTATTTTTGGTCAGCAAAAGAAGACGATAATAATAGCTCCATTCAATGTCAAGTAAGTTTACTTTATTTATAATTTGGACTTAAGAAAATTCCATTTTTATTGTGCATTTTGAGTTATTAATTGTTAACTTTTTACCTCTAGCGGTAGACATTGGGAGTTACTAGTTATTGTCCCCGGGACGTTCACTGTTTATTATCTAGATCCCGCGGGAAGTACATTAAATACTAAAATTGGACACGTAATGAGAATGCCATTATTCTGGTGAGAAATATTTCATTTTTGTATCTGTTAACATATGTTATTACATTACTATTTACTTATGCAATTTACTGTGTTATATTAACATGTAGGGGTTTAGATGCATTCAAAAAGGCTGGAGGAACGGTCCCAAGGAAAAATAACCAGCCAATAAATTGGCAGAACGTACAAGTAAGTTCCTGACTCCAATGTATATATTATTGATGTGAATTGTGCTTAGTTGTATTATTTTGTATGTTTCAATTTATAGTGCACTACACAAGAAAATGGTTGGGCATGCACATACTATGTGATGCGATTTATGCAGATGATTATCAAACATGCCGCATTGGACATCGATACCATACATGAGGTATTATATATAGTCTCATTAGTTAGTATGAAATATATCTATCTTATTTTTATATTATTACTTATATATATACATCATTCTCTTTGCAGGTGTTTAAAACTGACAACACTATAGGTAAACGCTTAAAAAATATAAATGCTCCATATACGATGGAAGCATTAAATGAAATAAGTGAAGAATGGGCAAAAGCCATACAAGCAGTGGCAACTGTAAGATATAATTGGGATGTTGATAGCGATAATGAATGATACTTTGTAAATGAATATTTCTGAATGTTAATACATGTATTTGAATATTTCTATATGTGTGAATGTGAGAATTGAATTGATGTCTGAATGTATCTACTTGTGTGAAATTTTCCTTGGGACTTTTGCAGGTTTGTGGCATGTTTGTAGGCTGATATCAATGGATGTCGTAAACCTGCAGTTCAGAAAACTGAACTGCAGGTTCTCATCCTGCTGACCAGCCACAACAGGCCTGCAAACTGATATGAAAAAAAAAATAGATATCGACGTCGGTTATTTACAGAAAATCGTCAGCAAAGACCTACAGCGTCGGGTTTTTGAACAAAACCGACGCCTAATGTGGCCACAGCCGTACTGGAAATGGCGTCGGCTGTTCGTGTCAAACCGCCGCCTATAATACATACATGCGTCGGTCTTTTAGTAGATAACCGACGCCAAACGGGTTCGCGCCACAGAAAACAGCGTCATTTAGGACACTTTCTGCGTCGGTTACCAATTAAACACCGACACTATATTCCATATAGGCGTCGGTCTTTTAGTAGATAACCGACGCAGAATGTGTCCTAGATGATGCCGTTTTCTGTGGCGCGAACCCTTTTGGCATCGGTATTCTATAAATAACCGACGCCTGTATGTTAAATAGGTGTCGGTTAAAAAACTGACGCCGAAGTGTTCGACCTTTAGCGGCGCCCACATAGGCGTCGCTCGGAAACCGACGCCAAAGGGGGTTAAACAACCGACGCCAAAGGCTGTTTCTGTAGTAGTGCCTCCCACATCTCAGTCAGCGCGAGACCACATGGAGGACATCTTGTGTCTCTACTACATAGCTTTCCAGGGTATACTAGCAACTTCGCTATAGAGCTACAACGGCGACTGCACTCTCTTCGCAATCGAAAGATTTCATGTTTACCTCCATCGATCTGGCATTAACATCATCAAGAGATTCGTGATACATCTATCCCAATCTTTGGGAGATTCGTGATACATCCATCCCGGTACAAATAATGAAGGATTGAGATGTTTAATGTTTACCTTCCATCAATTCCCCCATTAGGACGTAAGGATATGTTCGCCCATCAACCCCCACATATTCAAAAATATGCATTCCGGGTTTTGCCGCGGAGCAACCCATTTCACCATCAGTAAATACCGACACTGATGGGTCTATGGTCAGGGCTCTACATGATATAATTTCACTTGATTAATTAAGTACATTAGCATATTCTTTTAGCATCAGTCAAGTTCTCAAACAAGAATTATTGTGACAAATGCTACAAAGAAACATGTAAGCTCTTATCAATTGCTTTACCAAAACTTATAATACATTGGGATCTTAATCCCTTATCTCATCACTTTTAAGTTCACATCTCACAGCAACATCATTATGTTACTTATCAAATATGGGTATGCATACCCTCAATTCATCACTAATCACTGTTACCACTTGTTAGGTAACTATTACCTCTAGGTCCTCAGACCGAGGTATACATGATACTTGTTACACAAGCATCTCACATGGCTCACAAGGCCCATTAAGTGTCTTGTCACCTTTCACTAGGCAACAACTTACTCATATGGCTCATAAAGTTCATGCACATTTTGTTACTTTTACTAAGCAACAATAACATTAAGGCACACAAGGCCAATCAATATTTTTATTATATAAATATCATTGCTCAAATCTGGCTATGTTCATCATCTCATGATATCTACATGGTTAATACACATGATAACAGTCATGACAATTTCACATCACACCATGCAATACAATAGTAACACCATTATTCCCTTACCATGATTAGGGTTTACCATCAAATAGGGCTTTTCATCCCTTTACCCAAAAATTAGGGTTAGGGTTTCCCATTTCACATTAATTAGGGTTTCATGTTTATATTATCTATCCAACCCTAATTTATTGTTCCATTCCTCTAGGAGCATTCAATAATATCATTAATGATTATCAATTCAAGGTATGAGTTCATCTCTCAACCTTACCATGGTATGTTTATATCATACTCATTATCTTGGCTTAACCCCTTTCTCATAGTATGTTATTCAACACTTATCAAAGTGCATTGAATTCATTACATCTTCATTGTAACAATTTACATAACACACACTTCTTGTGTTTCTTATCCAAGTATATTGGATTTGAGGTGCATCAAGGTATATCAACCCTGAAATGCTAAATGTGATATCTATCATGTCTTGATGTATCACTTTTCTCATCACTTCCAACTTACTTAAGTTAATCAACTGACCTTGTATTAAGGTATTTCCCTCTTAATACTTTTAACCGCTAACCTATCACCTTTATCATGTAGTGCATAAGTCACCCATTAGAATTTGTACAACTATCTTTAATGATACAAACTTATCTCTAGTTAAGGCATTACATACTATAAGGTTGCCTATACTCAACCACTTAAGATATTTCATCTCCATAAGGTATTACCCATTATTTCGTCATTAGGGTTTTCTCTTACCTTCACCCAATTTTAGGGATAGGGTTTCATATAGCATTACATATCATCACCCTGGTTTAGGGTTTCACATGGCATCACCCTATATTAGGATTACATTATTTCCATGGATTAGGGTTTCACATGGCATTACCCTAGATTAGGGTTCCACATTCCATTATCCATAATTAGGGTTTACTATTCATCCCGATTAGGGTTTCATATTCCATTACCCATAATTAGGTTTTACTATTCAACCCAATTAGGATTTCACACTCCATTACCTATAATTAGGGTTTATTATTCATCCCAATTAGGGTTTATCATCAAAATACCCTGAATTAGGGTTTCTCATGTCATCACCATTAATTAGGGTTACACTGTTAACCTAGATTAGGGTTTCACTCATAATTGCCCTAAATTAGGGTTTGAATTCATCAATAAACTCAATTAGGATTTTATGATCTCTTTATCAAGGATCATACCCTAATTGTATATAACATTTATTTTGAATGTGTTAGGCTTGACTATTTACATGATTATCATTCATGTATGAATCTCTTTCTCTCATCCTACCCAGGGTGTCCACTACTCAATTCTTGATTAGATTGAGCCTACTTCTTATTCAAATACATGCATTTAGGGTTAGCATGATATATTGAATTATTGCATCATTATACATCAATGATTAATCCCACTAAGGGTATCAATCATCTAAATACATTAGATGTTCAAATGGTTTGGTCAATTGAACTTTCAGTTACATGAGGTATCCAATTGAATTGACCAATTGAACCTTCAAATACATTAAGTATTCAAATAGATTAACCAATTGAATTTTCAATTACATTATGTATCCAATTGGATTGACCATGTTGAACCTCAAATGGTTTTGATTACTTATACCCCAAACGGTCTTGGTCTCTCAGAACTCAAACGGTTTGAAACCGTTTGGGAAAATTGCCCTTGAAACCATTTAAGAAAGAAATGCATTAAAACCGAATGGACTTGGGTCTCCAAACGGTTTGAGACCGTTTGGACCCAAACGGTCTTAAGACCATTTGGTCCAAACCCTCTCAAAACCGAATGGACCAAAAAGGTCTTTCAACACTTAAATAATTCAAGGTTTCAATCAATGAACCGACTATCAATTGAATCCTTGATTCATTCATTACTTAAACTATTGAATCATCCTTCAATTGGACCATCAATTAGGGTTTTGAACCCAATTGAACTAGGATTTATAATCAATAAACCTTCAATTAGGGTTTTGAAATCGAGGAACCTTCAATGATTAACATTGTGGAACCGGTTCAATTGAAATCAATGAATCATCATCAAATTATGATATGACCTAACCTCAAACGGTTTTGAGGTCGTTTGGATGACCTCCAAATGGTGTTGAGACCGTTTTCCCCATCCATCATTGAAATATATGAAATTCAATTAGGGTTTAGATCATTGGATTAATCATCAATTGAGCTATTGATTGCATTTTAATTTGATATATGTGGATCTTCAATTACTCAATCATACTCAACCCTAGACCTCCAAACGGTCTTGGTTGACCTCCAAACGGTCTTGAGACCATTTGGGTGATCTCCAAACGGTCTTGAGACTGTTTGGGTTAATCAACCCAAAATTTTAAATCAACCAATTGAAATTTCAGCACTTAACCCGATTAGGGTTTGGTAATTGATTAACCTTCATGTGATGAACCCTTTGGAATCAATCAATTAAATTTAATGGGTCATAAACCATCAACACTAACATCAAAACTCCAAACGGTCAACTGTGGTCAACCCTTCCAAATGGTTTGAAACCGTTTGGCTTCTAACAGTTTGATGAAACCGTTTAATTTCAAACAGTTTTGTTGAAACCGAATGAACATCTTGTGAAACCGATTGAATAACTAATTTTTGGGAAATGTCTCCAATATGATGTCATCATCATTTACCTTCGTCCATGTAGTTCCTAGTACTTCTTATTTCATGGAATTACCAATTTCAACAAGCAATAAATCAAGAAGAAGGAATCAATGTAATTGCAAAATTAATGGTTGAATAATAATGTAAATGGGTTCAAGTTATATAACCCAACTCCAATTGAGCTTCAAAGCTTCAAGCTCACGTCAAAAATGGTGTATGCAACTCCTTTCACTATCCCAAGGCTCGTCCTCAAGCTTTGAGTGAAAAGGAATGGTTAGAATTGAAGATTGATGGAAGAAAAGAAGAAATCCATCATTTATTTTCGATTTCCACCATGAAATCAAGGTGAAAAGAGATCATGGAGCTTACCTACAGGTTGGGGGTCGTCCTCCTATTGCTCCTAAGCTTCCTTTGTCGTTTTGCAAGCAAGGAGAGAAAGAAGGATCGAAAAAGCCTTTGAATTGAGTTGGAAGTGGTGTTTTTATAAGGAAATTCAATGAGAGAGAAAGTAGTAATTAATTCCTTTAATTTCTAAAATTGATGCCACCCCTCAACTCCTTGACCACGAATATATCCTCTTTCCATTTTCAAACGTCTTCATTATCCATGAATTTAAAGGAAAAGAAATTAAGCACCTTAACCCTTATAATAATAATATCCAAAAATTAGTGGATATTACTTTTTCTTTATTCAATGTGAGTGGGTTATCCACTTGCTTGAGATATTTTCGTGCCTTTGCAAGGCACAAGATCATCTCAATTTTTTCAAAATCATCCCTCACCTTTTGGTTGAAGGGCTCTTCAATTAATATATTTATTTTTTTGCATTAAATTGAAGTAAAGTTCCATTTATGCTTAAATCTTGATTATTTTAATATCAAGATTCTCTCTCCTCCAAAGTGATTCAAATGAGGTGACCCTCTGATTTTATTGCCTCTACATGATGCCAAGAATAATTAGGGACCATCAAAGAGTGATATTTTGCATATTGAACCCTAGGTTTTGGGTAAATTCCACATTACACCAAAACTAGGTTTTAATGCACAAACATTGCTCAACAAGCTCTTTCTTGTTATTTAGGCTTGTGGAAGCCATACTTATGCATCATTCTCATTCTTATGATGCTTCAACACTTAAGGAACATTTTACCATGTAACATTTGCAAGTTAACCCCTCAACTTAGGTAATTTGCACTTTAGTCCAAAACAAGCAAAACATTGTTTCAACATTATTCGAAAAGGACTAAAATTGAAACATAAGTTCCTCTTGAGCCTTAATTACTTTTCAAGAAATAAGAGCAGGCATATAATTAACTTTATTAAACAAAACTTTTAGGGTTAAGGCATAACCCAGGTCAGGGATGTTACAAATACATTCTCTAATGTTAAGGAAATAAAGTTGTGCATCATCATTTATAATTCTCTCAGTTCTATACAAGGACCTAGAGTGACAAGGGTCAATGTAAATTAACTAATCAGATATTTATCTCTTGTGGCATATCTACTCTGACATTTACATTCTTCAAACTCACATGGTTTCCTTAAATTGTTAGTATAGGGTTAAGCTTACTTGCTCATTGAATGAGTACTTTAAAGAAAAAGTTTGAAGTACTTAGACAATAAGAGATATGTTATTAAGAAATTGCATATAAAGTAGAAAATTAGTAATCTATAAAGGAACTAGTCTTTCACCAATATATGTACGACGGGTTACTCTAGACACTACAAAGAGTAAATCAATCATAGAACATTATTAAACAATCACAAAGAAAACCAGTAATTTTGAAACATACAACTCTTGAAAACTTTCAAGGAATAAATCAATAACTATAGACACTTGATTAATATCTCATTCATCTTATTATGACCTAAACTCACATGAAGTGTACCATGACATGTGAAAGCATCATACCAAGCTACAATCTCACTATACAAGACCTAGAAGCATGCTTGGATTTCTAAGTCTGTAATCTCGAGTAAGACCTAGTCGGTGCAGGCCTCACCATGTATGGCTCTCAATGTCTAATGGGAGCAATCAGATATCTGGACTCCTCTTATAAGTCTCGGTACTCAGGTAGAGAGTCAAAGCACTCTGGCTTGTTGTGCATCATTGGACCTACAAAAAATGTCCACTAATCAAAACAACTCTCCATCAGTAATTTCACAAGGGCCAACTAATTCAGCCCAATTTTAGGGCTTCACCTTGTGTCATTTGGCATTTCAATCACATCTAGACCTGTTATATTACATGTTATTTCCCTCAATATGCATATTTGTATAAAATACACTTATGGACATTATTTGCATGTTTTTCAGGCATTGTGACCACGCTTGATGGAAGAGAGAGAGGAGTGATCCTAGGGTTTCTCTACCCTTAGAGAGGCCCAAAGTGAAGTCTGATGTTCCCTCGACCTATCCCTAGTGGCCAAAGATCTATAGAAGCAAAGATGTCCAAGGAAATCCAAAGAATCAAGCCCGAGTGCAGCTGCAGACAACACCACGACCATGCTCAAGAATGCTCGTCTAAGGGACAACCACCACGGCCGTGACACCTAGCACGACCGTGCTACAACACTTAAGAACGGGTGTGGCATTACACCGCAGCCACCATCTACCTCACCCACCACGATTGTGCTACCCAACACGGTCGTTCTACCTAGCCCTCACCACGGTCGTGCTGCCCAGCACTTCCGTGCTACCAGCCTCCATTTCACCACCTCAACCTGTGATCTCCACATTTTAATTCACACCATCATTCTACCCCACCACGATCATGCTCAGCTCTACCCACCATAGTCGTGGTGATCCACCACGGCCGTACTACTCACAAAACCTAGCTATTTTTGCCACTGCACTACCCAATCTAACCCTACTTGACTTATTGCTTCCCCCACACCTATATATAGGGGGGTGGCAGTTGTAGGTCGAGGTTAGCTACCTCCTACCACCTCCTAGCTCCCCATTTTCCCCTTAGCCATTCAAGTCCATTTCCACCTCCATTTCACCATTTCCATCATCAAAACCCTAATTTCCTTCCATTTCCACCATCATTCCATGCCCCTACACCTAGGAGGAGAGAGGAGGACGCCCTGTAGCAGCTGAAGTGAAGGAATTCTTCATCTACACCGAGCTCCATGGCTTATTCTATCTCCTTCTCTTCTCTTTTTGTACTTTGCATTGTTATGAGTAGCTAGGCCCCTTGGGTGGGTTGTTTGGGGTGTAAAATGTTACTTTGATTATTGTTGGGGGGAAATGATGTGTAAACTTTATAATTCCATTTTTTAATGATTATGTTCTATTTATATCTCATTCTCCATAAATTTCTTGTTGGTTTGTGTGTGAAATCACCTAAGAATCTAGGGAAATTGATTATTTGTGACAATTGTGGGATTTGCCCCTAGGTCCAATTCTTGGATCCCTAGGTTGCCTCCCATCTTCCTACATCCTAATCAATCTCCCTAAGCCTAAGTGAGAGATATAAGTAGCTATATTAGGTGACTCTAGTGCAATTAGCATGGAGCTTTCTCAAGGCTAGAATGTAGGAGAATTGGGGTCTAAAGCCCTAATCTCACCTCCCCATTACTACCATCAGTCCCTAATTGCCTTAGAAATGGCTAATCTAGAAACATAGACTTGACTAGACTCTAATTGAATTGAACATAATACCTAACCCAATTGAGCCTTGCAAGGGTAGTAGGGGGTGTTAGGGACTATTTCCCCTATACACAACCTAGCATATCCATGGCCAATTAGCTGCTTAGGTTAATTCATTATACTCTATCTTGTTGTTTGGTTTGGATAATCTAAATAGAATCATAATGTTTATATGTCACCCCCAACCTAATTGATAAGTGCATCCCCTAAATAGACAGTATCTCCCTTAATTTCTCTAAAACCCTAGTTTCCATCTTGCACAACTAGTATTAGATTAATTATCTCTTTTCTTTCTTAGATAGATTCTTACCATGTTCTTGCTTTGTTCTTGCTAGTTTAGCTCTTTAATTGCCCTCTTGCTCTTCTTACATGCCTTAGCATAAATTTCCTTTTCATATCTATCTTAGACTTTTCTTGCTTAATTAGTCTTAACCTAGTCTAGGGTTAACTTAGATTTCAGTCTTGCCTTTAATTGCTTTCTTGCTCACCTTAGCTTAACAATCAAAACAACCTTCAAACCCTTAACCCTAGTCTTTGCAGTAGGAACCTAGCAAGACAAACCTAGCTCTAGTCCCCCCTTTTCTCCATGTAGATCGACCATGTACTTGCCGCCCTCCTATACTACAACACGACCATGTACGCTTGCAGGATAGTGTTTTAGTGGATGTAAGTGTGTTGGTCTAGGTTTATAAATTTTGAAAATAAATCCACTCTGTGTTCCGGTCTCGTGGGGCGCATCTAGTCAAATCTAATCGGTCAGTGTGTGCACCTCTGGCAGACACACCGAGCTTTCTGGTTTTGTTGTTGGGGAGAAAGGCGCTCAGCCTAGCTAGTTAGTTTTGGTTTGACTTTCCCTACTACCCTCACCATTGCTATTCTTTATTCATTATTCTTTGCATTCTTTGTGTATATTGGTTTACTAACTTGTTCTCTTTTGTTTGGTTGTGATTTGTGCATGTGACAAGCCACTTGGGAGAAGACAAGATGGAAGGCCAAAATGCACCCCACAAGCCGCTTCAAGACTACTTCATGTCTAGCAACTACAAATCATCAATTGCTAGCAGGGTTGATCAAATGTCAGGGGAGCAATTCTCTATCCCTCTAAGTCTTCTTGGGCTCCTGCCCATCTTCTATGACTCAGAGAGTGAGAAACCCTACAAGCACTTGGACTCCTTTCTTAAAGTATGCTACACCTTCAGGACGTTGATGGCTAGTGATGATACAATCTGGTTGACCTTGTTCTCTTTCTCCCTCAAAGATAAAGCCAAAGATTGGTATGACTCAAGAAGGGACGTCATGAGTTGGGAAACAATGAAGAATGCCTTCTTGAGACATTTCTACTCTATAGTAAGGTTAACACAAGTGCGGTGTGTCGTGACAAGTTTTAGTCAAATGGGCAATGAGCAGTTCCATAATGCATGGGAGAGATTTAAGAAGATTTTGAGAGAGTGCCCGCACCATGAGATCCCTTTGTGGCAACTAGTTCAATAATTATACTCCAATTTATCTCTAAAGGATAAAGACACAGTGGATTCTTCTTATGGAGGAATTTTCAGGGCTAGGCCACCTGAGGAGATATAGCCTTTGTTTGAGCAGTTGGCTGAAGGGTCAAGAATTTGAGTTCTAGCATGATGAATGACGGGGGATATGCCTTTGGTTTGACACCTCCTACTCATAATGACTCAAGCCCACAAGTGATGAAGATTCTTGGTGACATGGTGTACAGAAGTGAAACCACTTCCTTACTAAAAATTTGAATAACAAAACCTCCAGACCAAACACACTCAGAAGGTATGTTGGAGTGGGTGTAAATTTTTCAAATCTTTATATAATGGTAACAAAAGACCAAAGTATAGCAGCGGAAGAAAATATTTGACTATATTCAATTATAAAACAAAGGGTTACAAACTTAAACTTACATCACAAGGATCCATGTAGAGGAAATCTAACCACCTCAAGATTGACTCCAAGCTTCATCATCACAAAATAAGTCCAGGTCACCATGTCATGCATCCAAGTCTTCCACCTAGGGTTGGAAGCATACCCCAGCAAAAGAAGAAACAAAAGGAGACATCAGCAAAGGCTGGTATGTGCATACTAAAAAGAAAACTTTGAGCAATATAATAAAGAATAAGGGACATCAAAATAAAAGGCTTCCCATGCAAGAGATAAGTATCACCCAAACGGGTATCAAGAGAAAAGAATTATAACAAAAGGGATACTTGCCATAAAATAACATATAAAAGGATTGTGCCATAAATAAATCCACTACCATGGTGGGAAACAAAGCACAAGTAGGGCACACACCCCACAATCAATATCCTGCATGCATGTGAGATAAACATAGCCCTAGAACAATATAAAGACAATGGCGGCCAACCCCCATAAAGCTGAAGCCTGATAGAGAATGGCACATAACCAAACTCCCAATATATATGAAATTGGGCCAACCCCCATAAAGCTGAAACCCGGGTATGGGGCACATAACCTCCATCCCAAAAGCATAAAGGGCACACAACCCCAAAACCAATGAAATTACACTACTCTAGTGCTACTGAATCACATAGCATGTTAATGTAGAGGAAAGTAGAAAAGTATAGTCAGAATTATCAAGGTTTCCATCACACAACGGACAACACAAACATTTAAACAAATCCACTTCAAAGTGGGCATATATCACCAAGTAAACTTCCACATCACAGTGGGCATATAATATCAAAAGTCCAACATGCACCAAGGCATATGAAACAGATTCAAGAGAATATCCATGATCACAAGATCAATAACAAAATAAGATACTTCACATGAAGCATGATTTCAAAAGAACAAGAAAATGTGTTGTCTAATGTCCATAGGACCAAAAGAAAGAAGAAACATAGGATAATTGCTCAAACGAATAATCGGGGATGCAAACATACCTCAACATCAGATTCAAACGTCCAAAGACACTTCTAGGTCCAAGCCTAGGCTTCCAAAGCACCTATTAGCATATATATGGGATTAGGGTTAGATTTATATTGATTATACAGAACCATAAAAACACCTTTTTATTAATATATGAATTAGGTTCCCAAAATGATTCCATATTTTATATTATATTTTCCTGAGTTTCAAACATATTTTATTATATTTTTCTGACTTTTATATATTTAGTTATGAATTATACAAGTTAATATCTTATTAATCAGATCCATTAAAATCACCTCTTTAAAACTTAAGATTCAGGCGACAAAACCAATTCCATTAGAAAGCCCTTATTTTTCTGAATCCAACAATTATTTATTTATATTTTTCTGATCAGTAGATTATTAGTTATGGATTTTTGAAATTTGGCCAATGAGAAAATAACACATCAGCAAACGAGTTGCAAAAGAGAAGAGAGAGAGAGCGAGAGGGCCCCACGGACTTGGTGACTTGGCCCAATCACGAGTGGGCAAGTCACGAGTCAGCGGACGACCAGACCTTGCTCACAGCAAAAGAACACAAGGCAGAAAAGACCAAAATGCCCCTGGTCGAGAAACATAGCGAAAGCAGTAAAGCAGGAGGGTAAAGATGTAAAATGGCTATGTGTCATCTTCTTCGCAAGAACAAAGGCAAACAGAACTCTACAAGTTCGATTCAAAGTCAGATTCTCACCACCAAAGCAGGTCCTGCAAAACAAAACCCTCACTTGATCTCCTGAGATCAAACCGAACTCAATCACCCCAGACTCGAGCTGGGTGGTGGCAGGATGTAGGGAAAACCACTACTGCGATCCTCAAATAACAAACACCAAAATCAAAAGGGGAAAACATAATGTACCTTGAATCGGGAGGAAACAGGATGAAGGATGGGTTCAACAATAGTTCTTGAATTCTTCCAGGTGATAAGGAACCATCCCGAGTGTCTAGGCATAGCCACGCTTCGCTGCGCGGCAGACCAACCCGACGGCGGTGGAACTCCGATGAAGGGAGGCATCTAGTGCCTACACGACCGATCCACAGCGGGAAAAGGAATCTAGGAACCCGCCGGTGGTGAGGGGAGATTTTCCCAGCGTCTGAAGGTCAGGAGGTGCGAGGAAAAGAGAAGAGAGGGGGAGAACAGGGGAAATTCGAGAAGAACAGGGCAAGGGGGCGGTGCCCAACGAGTTCCAGATATTGACCTGGTGCCCTATATTTTATAGGACCAATGGACTCAGGAAGAAGCAAGGAAGGCAAAGGAGGAGAGAACGGAGGGAAAGAAAGAAAGGAAAGGGAGAGAGACCCGAGCAGAGATCGCAGTCGGGACACTGCACAGAACGGGTCGCGCTGGACTCCTACCCAAGGTGGGAGATGAGCTGAGCGTCGTCGATCAAAAATCATAGGGTCCAGGTTAAAGCCCAAAAATTAAAGGAAATCAAATAGCGTGACAAGGAAATCGAGAAAATACTATGCACTTAAATAATGTTTGATTAACTTTCTTTACTAAGCAAATTGAGGGTCCAAACATTAACTAAATTTAGTAAAATTTTGCACAGAGATCAATTAATGCATGTAGATTCCGATTATGAACTTATTTTTTCCTTTTGGAAACTTTTAATGTGTTAAATAAATTAATTACTATTTTCTATTTCTTCCTTCATTAGTGATGTTAGGATTATCCAAAAGTTATAAAACTTGACCCACAAGTCACATCTAATGTGTTAGATACGAATTTGTCATCAATTTTACATATTGGAGTTGTTTAAGCATTTATTGAATATTTTGAAGGTTCTACATACTTCTCTCTCCTGATTTCACCTTTTAAGCAAACTTTCTCCAAATTGGATGAAAATTCACCCAAAGGATATATTTATTATTTAGATCACGAATATAAGATTTTTTTTCCTCTTTTGGAGTCATTTATTATTTTTATTTATTAATTACACTTTTTAGGCAATTTCTCTCTCTTAACTTACCATATTATTTTAAGGTTGTCCAAATTAAATGAAAATTGACATGTAGGCTTATTTTGATGTGTAGATTACGAATTTGAATTCTATTATATAATTTGAGGCTTTCTTACATGGGTTATATCATCTAGCCCATTAGAGGCCCATTAACCATATTATGGATGAAATTAAGTTATTTATCATCTTGTTATCACCAAATGAATTATTTGACATATTATATTACATTATTCATGCATTAGATTATTAGGATCACTCTAATCTTAACCTAGTTTGGCTAAACCCAAAAGGTCAAAGCTCTAGGGTAGGGTTTGAGATCTGGTATGTTACAGCACTCCACCCCTTAAAAAGGATTTCGTCCTCGAAATCTATAGATTCAAACATCAACCACCAACTACTCTCCACCCCTTAAAGGGTTCAACCTAACAAGTCAAACTAAACAACTTTTTAGAGATACCCACATCTCTTAATTATGAGAGTCTTAGAGATTTATGTTTTTCATGTATCCAACTATCAAGTCACCATCTAGGGTTGAGATTTTAGGTCCTCGTGTCACTAACCTAACAACCCTACATGAACCACCAAAAAGTCATAGGGTAGGTCAACTACACCTTTATTTCAATCCTAGTCATAAAACTAGGGTTAAATTCTACTCAAACTATAGTTTCTCTTCATTGTGACTTAGTTCAAGAAAACATCGATAAAATCCAGAGAAAACATTTTCTTTTGTACATGTAGTAGTATATGGAAAATAATTTGTTGTGAAAAACTTTTACGATTGAAAACTGAAATTTAGGGCCCAAAATCAAAGCGAGAAACCAAGTCACAATATTTCCATATTTAGATCTCCTAACATATTCACATCCTCAAAACCAACCTTATTGCATACAAAGATCATCATTGATCAATTCTAAGGTCAACATCTCACTTAGAGCTATCTATAAAAGTCAAGGGTTCTTATGGGGAGACAAAATTGAAATAGTCGATTCCGACTACCATGGGCTCTGATACAATGTTGTAAAGAAGTGAAACCACTTCCTTACTAAAAATTTGAATAACAAAATCTCCAGACCAAACACACTCAGAAGGTATGTTGGAGTGGGTGTAAATTTTTCAAATCTTTATATAATGGTAACAAAAGACCAAAGTATAGCAGCGGAAGAAAATATTTGACTATATTCAATTATAAAACAAAGGGTTACAAACTTAAACTTACATCACAAGGATCCATGTAGAGGAAATCTAACCACCTCAAGATTGTCTCCAAGCTTCATCATCACAAACTAAGTCCGGGCCACCATGTCATGCATCCAAGTCTTCCACCTAGGGTTGGAAGCATACCCCAGCAAAAGAAGAAACAAAAGGAGACATCAGCAAAGGCTGGTATGTGCATACTAAAAAGAAAACTTTGAGCAATATAATAAAGAATAAGGGACATCAAAATAAAAGGCTTCCCATGCAAGAGATTGAAAAACACTAGAGGGGGGGGGTGAATATAGTTTTAAAATAATTTTAACAATTTATTAAACTCAAACAACCACAATTGAAAATTGGAAGAAGGAGACAGGTGTTTAGAGTGGTTCCAACTTTAGCAAATACTAAAGTTGTCAGTCCACTACCCGGTTGCTTACCCAACCGGGATTTTGAAAGTATTTATTGTATTACCTTCTCAAGGATTTATACAAAATACAATACTTTCCTTCACACCCTTTGAACAACCTTCACTTGAAGTAGGTGCACCAACTTTGAGGTAGCCTTCTTGAAGTAACTCCAAGCTCCCCCTTGAAGTAGCCTTCCTCTCTAGAAGTAACCTCCCATTGTACCAGCCTTCTAAAGTAGCTCAAAGTCACCTTCTTCACCAAGAAGATCTCCACCCTCTCCAATCAGCAGCCTCCAACCTAGGAGTAGCAAGGAGAGTACAAACAGTAATAGAGAACAAGAAAGGAAAAAGGAAATTACAACTTATCCTTTGTAGCCCAAGGCTTGATTTGCCTAGATCAAGCGTATAGATCTCCTAACCAAGTGTATGAACTTGTGATTGCAGTGGGTAGGAGATACTAGCCTATAGGACACGAATTTTGAGCTAAGGAAGGAAATGGCCAATTGTCACAATGCTCAAATTGCTCACAAACAGATTGCTCAAAGTATGCTCAAGGATTTCTCAAGTGTAACAAGTAAGTTTGAGTGTCCTATGGCTTGTCCTATTTATAGGAATGGCCTAAGGATGCTTAAGGACGTTCTAGACAACTTCTAGGGGTTTCTAAGTGCTTAACTAGCCGTTAGGTACAAGTTTGTTGATTTAACAACGGCTAATTAATTAATTCTGCAGTTGCTATCAGAGACCATCTCGGTCGAGGAATGGTCGACCGAGACACCTACTCGGTCGAACTTTTGTCGACCGACAGGCTCTCTGGAACAAGTGATTTGCAACGTCTATCTCCAACTGCCAACTACCTTGTCAGTTGTGTCTAACGGCTACTTTGGATCTTTCTCGGTCGAGAAGATTGTCGACCGAGAGTGTCTCGGTCGAGGAGTTTGTCGACCGAGATTGATCATGTTTCAATGTTTCAATTTAGGCACTAATTATATGTATGAGTGTGCATATGTGATCCTATTTGAAGGGGATGACCTATCTAAATATGGTGTTTAGCTAGGGAGAATCTAACACTTGATTTACATGAAATCTAAGTACTTGTACATTATATATTTGTACAAGTTTTTACAAGGCGATTACATTTCATGAAAATACAAACATATAAGCATATGGATTTCCCTAATTGCTTTTGTCATCCACCTTGTTCCTGCACACTCAAGTAGCTCGTTAGGTCAATAAGAATGAAATGTTTGTCATAATCAAAACAAAGGGATTTATAGATGTCCATTTAGCCAACAATCTCCCCCTTTTTGAAGATGACAAACATTTCCAAAATATAAATAAAGGAAATATAAAACAAATGAGTTTCATACCTGAAAATTACCTTTTGTAGCCATTCTTGTTTTGCAAGTGAGTGCTTGGTCTTTTTCATTATGAAACTTAGTTATTATAGTTTTGATCGTTATTTTATTTTGATATTCTTTTCTCCCCCTTTGTCATTTCAAAAAGATATTCTTGTTGAATATTTGATATTACTTCTCCCCCTTAATTTTATACTATGCTCCCCTTTAGATAGATACCCCAAGGTATAAGTGCTTTGCAATAGATGTCAATTTAGCCATAACTTTAACTTTTAGGTATTTGCAAAGATTGTCATCCATTTTGATTTATTTGTATTTATTACTCCCCTTATTTTGTATGCTCTATAATAGTCTTATAATCCAAATTCAAATGATGCCAAAAAGATATCCATTATAAAGATAACCAATTTCATTACAAGCATGAAAAGATAGCCAAATCATGTAAAGATAACCCATTTATTACAATTTTGCAAAGATTCCATTACAACTATTACAACTCCAAATCTCACTGGAAAGACTTAAGAATTACATCAACATCAGGGTCTTTTCCAAGAAAAGGATCAGCTCCATAATACTAGACCAAAGTTTGCCACTCCAGAGCACCTGTCTTGGTTAAGGCATACGCTTCCAAGAAGGTAGGAACCCAATCAAATCGGAAATGAGCAGTAATATCTTGTAGTTGCATTGATGAAAACTGGGTATGCGTGAGATCTGTAGATGGTGGAAGTGGAGGTTGATAGTAGTTGTAAGATGGATTATATGGATTGAGCATGCCCGGATTTAAAGAATAAGGATATTCATCTGGTTGGTTTGGAGAAAGAGTTTGCATTCTTTGGTTTAGATAAGTCATGGCATGATGGTTATAATCTAGTTGTTTACTAAGATGATATTGTGACCCAGCAACATAGGTTAGAGTGTTTTGAATGGGATCATAGGGTAGGCTGGTAGGAGGAGGTGGAGGTGGTATATCTTGGGTAGATGTCTCTCCTTCTACCCTAGCCCTCTTATGACCGAAATCAATTCCCATTTTTTCTACAGTATTCTTACTTAATTTTTGTGGTCTACGCTCCCATGTATATCCCATATCCTCAATTTGGGTCTTAAGAAAATGTTGAGTAATTTGGCATACAAGATCAGCATATGGAGGATTGCCAGAAAACTCAAGCATGTTTTTAAGAATGATGCGGATAAAATTTGTGGGAATACGTTGGATAATGGCATATATTAGACACATACGAAAAATAGGAACTTCAGACTTATTTGCTCTAGGATGTATGTTTGTTGAAACAATAAGGTTTACAATCCTAGCAGCTGGTTTGAGATTTATAGCATAGTATGTGCCCCTATCTTCGTGATAGGTTGTATTGGATTGAAAAATGGTTCTTTTGATGTCACTAAGACTAACAGTATGGTTATCTTGGGAAAATTGATTAAGTGGGTTTCCAGTGGTAAGGTCAAGGGTGTCTTGATATTCATCTAGGTCAATATTTAGCATATCAAGAATATCTCCTTCAGTAAATCGAAAGCTATGCCCATTGACCATAGTATAGAAGAAGATGGTTTCTCTTTCAGAGTGGGAGATGAGATTAGCATAGAATTCATTCACTACCTTGGTGGAATAGGAAGTGAAAGAAGGATTGATGATTTCTTTCAACTTTTGTACTTCAAAAAGGTCTTCCAAATCGACGATGTTGAGGAAGTACATAACTTCAACTGGTCGTCGTGGGAGAGGAGCTTTGGAGGAGAGCCGTAGATAGCGATCACCAGCATCTCCGCCGACGAAGGCAATGTCATTGATGATCGTCAATGGTGGAGTAGCTTCCCTTTGTTTCCTGCCAGCGACCTTCTTCTTTCCACGAGCAGAGGATGATGCCATTGCGTTGCTTGAAGGTGGAGAAGAAGCAAGGAAGTCTTGGGGATGAGGATGCTAAAGATTTGCACAAGAATTCACTAGAGAGAGCCTATGGAAATAAGAATATGAAAGTGTGAAGAAGTGACCCGTTTTTGGTCCCTTTTATAGCAATCCAGTGACCGGGTCGGTCGACAATTTGTCGACCAAGCGTCCGCAACGGTCATATTCCAGACGCGCCACTCGGACGTCCAACAGTCGACTTGCAACGGTCGGCCGTTAACGGTAACGGTCGGATTGCAACGGTCATATCCCAACGGCTCTTTCTCGGTCAAGCAATTGTCGACCGACACTGTCTCGGTCGAATAATTGTCGACCGGCAGTGTGTCTGATGTTAGGTCTGTCTAGATTCTGTCTCGGTCGAGAGAGGTGGGCAGACCGAGAGATTTTCGGTCGAAGATTCGTCGACCGACAGACTTACTAGGTACGGATTTTTAAGCTGATTTTTAATGCAAATGATAGACTGAATTTGTAGAGCATATATATATTTTCTAAGGGAGTAATATTTTGTTTTATTATTGACAATATTGGGACAATCATAATTTGATTTTGCTTTTAATCACAATAAAATGATATTCAAATAGTTATTGTGTCAAACTTATTTTAGGTCGAATTTGACTACGACCATAGCGCCCCTTGGTCAAATTTCATTTTAACCGAGAGGCAAATTTGCAGATTTTCAAATTGAATATATCAAGTATAATATCTGCATAAAATTTGATTAAGTAACAAGTTGAAGCATAATACTTAATATGAAAACATTTGTCCTTTTCTTAAAATATAGGCTTTGCTGTAGTAATATGAATATCAAATTTCACATCGTTTAGTATCCTCATAAGATTCTTTACTGAAGGCACACTAAATATCTCAAGTCTTTTTAAAGATACTAATTGAGAGATTTTATCTTATGTGTTGCAAGCATAACATATTACCAATAAAGCATTTGCTTGTCTATCATGGATCCATGTAGACAATTATCTATCAAGCTAATCATAGTACCAAATGGTGAAAGCATATCCATGATGTAATAACAGAACAATAACAGTAAATAATCACATGATTTTAATCACATGATTTCTATATGGATAGACCAGAAAATAAAGAAATCGTGTGAATAATGATAGAAATTTTCTTTTCATTAAACTAAGCATAATTTTAGTTTAAACTTAAATCATTTAGGGAATAAACTAATATTAATTTAACTTTGTAGGGATGATTTCCAAAAAATATATATCCAATCATCAATCATGAATAGATAGCAATTTTATCAAAGAATTCAACAATTTTGCAACAGACTGGAAATCAGTGACATGCTCGGTCGATAATTTCTCGACCGACAGTATCTCGGTCGACAGTCTCTCGACCGACAATATTCCTGAAACTGTTAATTGCTTCCAAATAAAACATAATTATGCAAGTTAAATATTTAGATACTTAAATTTATTTGTTATCCCATTATGTTGAGTTGAGATAGACGTAGAATTATGCAACTAAGGTTCTTGGTCATATCTCAACTTAATTGCGTTTATTTAGTTTGGAGGTTTTGGAACCCAAACTAACTCGACATCTTTTCTTTTGTAAGGACATGAAAAGGAATAATGACCAAGGCGCAAACAATAATGATAGCATATCGAGTCAACCTCATATCTTTTTCTATGGTTGTGTGCAGTGTTGTCATATTGTGATGATGTTCCTTTAGGTACATATATAGATTGATGTGTTTGTGACTTTCTCCAACTAGGTTGTTGATAGGATTTCCCTTTAGGCTTGTAACCTAGTCCTCTTCTCCCGATTTGATGATAGGGATTATCTAAGATTTTATCAAGAATGCCATTACTATTCAAATTACTAACTTTTTGTTGTAACTTGGCAATCTCTTCCATTCTCTTCTTGATATCTAGTTTTGCTTGATCTAGATTAGAAGACAATGAATTTCTTTCTTTGACAATAGAATCATAATCTAGATGGTTGCATAAGATGGGTTGTTTTTGAAGATCATTCACTTGACTTTGAAAATTATTTTTCTCTAAAGAAAGTAGATTACAATTTGCCTCTATAGATTTTATCTCAATATCATGATCTTCAATGATCTTTTTAAGATCTTCGTTTTCAGATGTAATAGCCAGAAGCTTAGCATGTAATTCATCATTTGCTTTATTAGATTTCTTTAATTTCTTCTTGCATTCAACATATTTAATATGTGTTTCTTCAAGGCTAGCAACTAGTTCTTCTTTAGATAAATCAAAAAGACTTACCTTTTCTTCTTCTTCCTCGCTAGTTGTAGCAATGAGACAATCTTTGTTCTCATCTTCCTTCTTTGATCTCCATGGACATCTAGTTGTTGTGTGGCTTGTTCCTAAGCACCAATTGCAACATGTTGTAGTTTTGTCCAAGCAGCACCTTTTGTTGTGATTGTAATTATCATTACCCTCCATTCTTCAAGACCTGGTTAGGGTTCCTTGAAGCCCGCTCTGATACCAATTGAAAAACACTAGAGGGGGGGTGAATAGAGTTTTAAAATAATTTTAAAAATTTATTAAACTCAAACAACCACAATTGAAAATTGGAAGAAGGAGACAGGTGTTTAGAGTGGTTCCAACTTTAGCAAATACTAAAGTTGTCAGTCCACTACCTGGTTGCTTACCCAACCGGGATTTTGAAAGTATTTATTTTATTACCTTCTCAAGGATTTATACAAAATACAATACTTTCCTTTACACCCTTTGAACAACCTTCACTTGAAGTAGGTGCACCAACTTTGAGGTAGCCTTCTTGAAGTAACTCCAAGCTCCCCCTTGAAGTAGCCTTCCTCTCTAGAAGTAACCTCCCATTGCACCAGCCTTCTGAAGTAGCTCAAAGTCACCTTCTTCACCAAGAAGATCTCCACCCTCTCCAATCAGCAGCCTCCAACCTAGGAGTAGCAAGGAGAGTACAAACGGTAATAGAGAACAAGAAAGAAAAAAGGAAATTACAACTTATCCTTTGTAGCCCAAGGCTTGATTTGCCTAGATCAAGCGTATAGATCTCCTAACCAAGTGTATGAACTTGTGATTGCAGTGGGTAGGAGATACTAGCCTAAAGGACACGAATTTTGAGCTAAGGAAGGAAATGGCCAATTGTCACAATGCTCAAATTGCTCACAAACAGATTGCTCAAAGTATGCTCAAGGATTTCTCAAGTGTAACAAGTAAGTTTGAGTGTCCTATGGCTTGTCCTATTTATAGGAATGGCCTAAGGATGCTTAAGGACGTTCTAGACAACTTCTAGGGGTTTCTAAGTGCTTAACTAGCCGTTAGGTACAAGTTTGTTGATTTAACAACGGCTAATTAATTAATTCTGCAGTTGCTATCAGAGACCATCTCGGTCGAGGAATGGTCGACCGAGACACCTACTCGGTCGAACTTTTGTCGACCGACAGGCTCTCTGGAACAAGTGATTTGCAACGTCTATCTCCAACTGCCAACTACCTTGTCAGTTGTGTTTAACGGCTACTTTGGATCTTTCTCGGTCGAGAAGATTGTCGACCGAGAGTGTCTCGGTCGAGGAGTTTGTCGACCGAGATTGATCCTGTTTCAATGTTTCAATTTAGGCACTAATTATATGTATGAGTGTGCATATGTGATCCTATTTGAAGGGGATGACCTATCTAAATATGGTGTTTAGCTAGGGAGAATCTAACGCTTGATTTACATGAAATCTAAGTACTTGTACATTATATATTTGTACAAGTTTTTACAAGGCGATTACATTTCATGAAAATACAAACATATAAGCATATGGATTTCCCTAATTGCTTTTGTCATCCACCTTGTTCCTGCACACTCAAGTAGCTCGTTAGATCAATAAGAATGAAATGTTTGTCATAATCAAAACAAAGGGATTTATAGATGTCCATTTAGCCAATAGAGATAAGTATCACCCAAACGGGTATCAAGAGAAAAGAATTATAACAAAAGGGATACTTGCCATAAAATAACATATAAAAGGATTGTGCCATAAATAAATCCACTACCATGGTGGGAAACAAAGCACAAGTAGGGCACACACCCCACAATCAATATCCTGCATGCATGTGAGATAAACATAGCCCTAGAACAATATAAAGACAATGGCGGCCAACCCCCATAAAGCTGAAGCCTGAAAGAGAATGGCACATAACCAAACTCCCAATATATATAAAATTGGGCCAACCCCCATAAAGCTGAAACCTGGGTATGGGGCACATAACCTCCATCCCAAAAGCATAAAGGGCACACAACCCCAAAACCAATGAAATTACACTACTCTAGTGCTACTGAATCACATAGCATGTTAATGTAGAGGAAAGTAGAAAAGTATAGTCAGAATTATCAAGGTTTCCATCACACAATGGACAACACAAACATTTAAACAAATCCACTTCAAAGTGGGCATATATCACCAAGTAAACTTCCACATCACAGTGGACATATAATATCAAAAGTCCAACATGCACCAAGGCATATGAAACAGATTCAAGAGAATATCCATGATCACAAGATCAATAACAAAATAAGATACTTCACATGAAGCATGATTTCAAAAGAACAAGAAAATGTGTTGTCTAATGTCCATAGAACCAAAAGAAAGAAGAAACATAGGCTAATTGCTCAAACGAATAATCAGGGATGCAAACATACCTTAACATCAGATTCAAACGTCCAAAGACACTTCTAGGTCCAAGCCTAGGCTTCCAAAGCACCTATTAGCATATATATGGGATTAGGGTTAGATTTATATTGATTATACAGAACCCCAAAAACACCTTTTTATTAATATACGAATTAGGTTCCCAAAACGATTCCATATTTTATATTATATTTTCCTAAGTTTCAAACATATTTTATTATATTTTTCTGACTTTTATATATTTAGTTATGAATTATACAAGTTAATATCTTATTAATCAGATCCATTAAAATCACCTCTTTAAAACTTAAGATTCAGGCGACAAAACCAATTCCATTAGAAAGCCCTTATTTTTCTGAATCCAACAATTATTTATTTATATTTTTCCGATCAGTAGATTATTAGTTATGGATTTTTGAAATTTGGCCAATGAGAAAATAACACATCAGCAAACGAGTTGCAAAAGAGAAGAGAGAGAGCGAGAGGGCCCCACGGACCTGGTGACTTGGCCCAATCACGAGTGGGCAAGTCATGAGTCAGCGGACGACCAGACCTTGCTCACAGCAAAAGAAGACAAGGCGGAAAAGACCAAAATGCCCCTGGTCGAGAAACACAGCGAAAGCAGTAAAGCAGGAGGGTAAAGATGTAAAATGGCTATGTGTCATCTTCTTTGCAAGAACAAAGGCAAACGGAACTCTACAGGTTCGATTCAAAGTCAGATTCTCACCACCAAAGCAGGTCCTGCAAAACAAAACCCTCACTCGATCTCCTGAGATCAAACCGAACTCAATCACCCCAGACTTGAGCTGGGTGGTGGCAGGATGCAGGGAAAACCACTACTGCAATCCTCAAACAACAAACACAAAAATCAAAAGGGGAAAACGTAATGTACCTTGAATCGGGAGGAAACGGGATGAAGGATGGGTTCAACAATAGTTCTTGAATTCTTCAAGGTGGTAAGGAACCATCCCGAGTGTCTAGGCATAGCCACGCTTCGCTGCGCGGCAGACCAACCCGGCGGTGGCAGAACTCCGATGAAGGGAGGCATCCAGTGCATGCACGGCCGATCCACGGCGGGAAAAGGAATCTAGGAACCCGCCGGTGGTGAGGGGAGATTTTCCCAGCGTCCGAAGGTCAGGAGGTGCGAGGAAAAGAGAAGAGAGGGGGAGAACAGGGGAAATTCGAGAAGAACAGGGCAAGGGGGCGGAGCCCAGCGAGTTCCAGATATTGACCTGGTGCCCTATATTTTATAGGACCAATGGACTCGGGAAGAAGTAAGGAAGGCAAATGAGGAGAGAACGGAGGGAAAGAAAGAAAGGAAAGGGAGAGAGACCCGAGCGGAGATCACAGTCGGGACACTGCACAGAACGGGTCGCGCTGGACTCCTACCCAAGGTGGGAGATGAGCCGAGTGTCTTCGATCAAAAATCAGAGGGTCCAGGTTAAAGCCCGAAAATTAAAGGAAATCAAATAGCGTGACAAGGAAATCGAGAAAATACTATGCACTTAAATAATGTTTGATTAACTTTCTTTACTAAGCAAATTGAGGGTCCAAACATTAACTAAATTTAGTAAAATTTTGCACAGAGATCAATTAATGCATGTAGATTCCGATTATGAACTTAGTTTTTCCTTTTGGAAACTTTTAATGTGTTAAATAAATTAATTACTATTTTCTATTTCTTACTTCATTAGTGATGTTAGGATTATCCAAAAGTTATAAAACTTGACCCACAAGTCACATCTAATGTGTTAGATACGAATTTGTCATCAATTTTACATATTGGAGTTGTTTGAGCATTTATTTAATATTTTGAAGGTTCTACATACTTCTCTCTCATGATTTCACCTTTTAAGCAAACTTTCTCCAAATTGGATGAAAATTCACCCAAAGGCTATATTTATTATTTAGATCACGAATATAAGATTATTTTCCTCTTTTGGAGTCATTTATTATTTTTATTTATTAATTACACTTTTTAGGCAATTTCTCTCTCTTAACTTACCATATTATTTTAAGGTTGTCCAAATTAAATGAAAATTGACATGTAGGCTTATTTTGATGTGTAGATTACGAATTTGAATTCTATTATTTAATTTGAGGCTTTCTTACATGGGTTATATCATCTAGCCCATTAGAGGCCCATTAACCATATTATGCATGAAATTAAGTTATTTATCATCTTGTTATCACCAAATGAATTATTTGACATATTATATTACATTATTCATGCATTAGATTATTAGGATCACTCTAATCTTAACCTAGTTTGGCTAAACCCAAAAGGTCAAAGATCTAGGGTAGGGTTTGAGATCTGGTATGTTACAGCACTCCACCCCTTAAAAAGGATTTCGTCCTCGAAATCTATAGATTCAAACATCAACCACCAACTACTCTCCACCCCTTAAAGGGTTCAACCTAACAAGTCAAACTAAACAACTTTTTAGAGCTACCCACATCTCTTAATTATGAGAGTCTTAGAGATTTATGTTTTTCATGTATCCAACTATCAAGTCACCATCTAGGGTTGAGATTTTAGGTCCTCGTGTCACTAACCTAACAACCCTACATGAACCACCAAAAAGTCATAGGGTAGGTCAACTACACCTTTATTTCAATCCTAGTCATAAAACTAGGGTTAAATTCTACTCAAACTATAGTTTCTCTTCATTGTGACTTAGTTCAAGAAAACATCGATAAAATCCAGAGAAAACATTATCTTTTGTACATGTAGTAGTATATGGAAAATAATTTGTTGTGAAAAACTTTTACGATTGAAAACTGAAATTTAGGGCCCAAAATCAAAGCGAGAAACCAAGTCACAATATTTCCATATTTAGATCTCCTAACATATTCACATCCTCAAAACCAACCTTATTGCATACAAAGATCATCATCGATCAATTCTAAGGTCAACATCTCACTTAGAGCTATCTATAAAAGTCAAGGGTTCTTATGGGGAGACAAAATTGAAATAGTCGATTCCGACTACCATGGGCTCTGATACCATGTTGTAAAGAAGTGAAACCACTTCCTTACTAAAAATTTGAATAACAAAATCTCCAGACCAAACACACTCAGAAGGTATGTTGGAGTGGGTGTAAATTTTTCAAATCTTTATATAATGGTAACAAAAGGCCAAAGTATAGCAGCGGAAGAAAATATTTGACTATATTCAATTATAAAACAAAGGGTTACAAACTGAAACTTACATCAAAAGGATCCATGTAGAGGAAATCTAACCACCTCAAGATTGTCTCCAAGCTTCATCATCACAAACTAAGTCCAGGTCACCATGTCATGCATCCAAGTCTTCCACCTAGGGTTGGAAGCATACCCAAGCAAAAGAAGAAACAAAAGGAGACATCAGCAAAGGCTGGTATGTGCATACTAAAAAGAAAACTTTGAGCAATATAATAAAGAATAAGGGACATCAAAATAAAAGGCTTCCCATGCAAGAGATAAGTATCACCCAAACGGGTATTAACAGAAAATAATTATAACAAAAGGGATACTTGCCATAAAATAACATATAAAAGGATTGTGCCATAAATAAATCCACTACCATGGTGGGAAACAAAGAACAAGTAGGGCACACACCCCACAATCAATATCCTGCATGCATGTGAGATAAACATAGCCCTAGAACAATATAAAGACAATGGCGGCCAACCTCCATAAAGCTGAAGCCTGATAGAGAATGGCACATAACCAAACTCCCAATATATATGAAATTGGGCCAACCCCCATAAACCTGAAACCCGGGTATGGG
Organism: Alisma plantago-aquatica; assembly: GCA_963693085.1. Taxonomy (NCBI): domain Eukaryota; kingdom Viridiplantae; phylum Streptophyta; class Magnoliopsida; order Alismatales; family Alismataceae; genus Alisma; species Alisma plantago-aquatica. The sequence goes on from OY856414.1 coordinate 381,285,363, forward strand.
GCACATAACCTCCATCCCAAAAGCATAAAAGGCACACAACCCCAAAACCAATGAAATTACACTACTCTAGTGCTACTGAATCACATAGCATGTTAATGTAGAGGAAAGTAGAAAAGTATAGTCAGAATTATCAAGGTTTCCATCACACAATGGACAACACAAAAATTTAAACAAATCCACTTCAAAGTGGGCATATATCACCAAGTAAACTTCCACATCACAGTGGGCATATAATATCAAAAGTCCAACATGCACCAAGGCATATGAAACAGATTCAAGAGAATATCCATGATCACAAGATCAATAACAAAATAAGATACTTCACATGAAGCATGATTTCAAAAGAACAAGAAAATGTGTTGTCTAATGTCCATAGGACCAAAAGAAAGAAGAAACATAGGCTAATTGCTCAAATGAATAATCACGGATGCAAACATACCTCAACATCAGATTCAAACATCCAAAGACACTTCTAGGTCCAAGCCTAGGCTTCCAAAGCACCTATTAGCATATATATGGGATTAGGGTTAGATTTATATTGATTATACAGAACCCTAAAAACACCTTTTTATTAATATATGAATTAGGTTCCCAAAATGATTCCATATTTTATATTATATTTTCCTGAGTTTCAAACATATTTTATTATATTTTTCTGACTTTTATATATTTAGTTATGAATTATACAAGTTAATATCTTATTAATCAGATCCATTAAAATCACCTCTTTAAAACTTAAGATTCAGGTGACAAAACCAATTCCATTAGAAAGCCCTTATTTTTCTGAATCCAACAATTATTTATTTATATTTTTCCGATCAGTAGATTATTAGTTATGGATTTTTGAAATTTGGCCAATGAGAAAATAACACATCAGCAAACGAGTTGCAAAAGAGAAGAGAGAGAGCGAGAGGGCCCCACAGACCTGGTGACTTGGCCCAATCACGAGTGGGCAAGTCACGAGTCAGCGGATGACCAGACCTTGCTCACAGCAAAAGAACACAAGGCGGAAAAGACCAAAATGCCCCTGGTCGAGAAACACAGCGAAAGCAGTAAAGCAGGAGGGTAAAGATGTAAAATGGCTATGTGTCATCTTCTTCGCAAGAACAAAGGCAAACAGAACTCTACATGTTTGATTCAAAGTCAGATTCTCACCACCAAAGCAGGTCCTGCAAAACAAAACCCTCACTCGATCTCCTGAGATCAAACCGAACTCAATCACCCCAGACTCAAGCTGGGTGGTGGCAGGATGTACGGAAAACCACTACTGCGATCCTCAAACAACAAACACCAAAATCAAAAGGGGAAAACGTAATGTACCTTGAATCGGGAGGAAACAGGATGAAGGATGGGTTCAACAATAGTTCTTGAATTCTTCCAGGTGATAAGGAACCATCCCGAGTGTCTAGGCATAGCCACGCTTCGCTGCGCGGCAGACCAACCCGGCGGCGGAGGAACTCCGATGAAGGGAGGCATCCAGTGCCTGCACGGCCGATCCACGGCGGGAAAAGGAATCTAGGAACCCATCGGTGGTGAGGGGAGATTTTCCCAGCGTCCGAAGGTCAGGAGGTGCGAGGAAAAGAGAAGAGAGGGGGAGAACAGGGGAAATTCGAGAAGAACAGGGCAAGGGGGTGGCGCCCAGTGAGTTCCAGATATTGACCTGGTGCCCTATATTTATAGGACCAATGGACTCGGGAAGAAGCAAGGAAGGCAAAGGAGGAGAGAACGGAGGGAAAGAAAGAAAGGAAAGGGAGAGAGACCCGAGCGGAGATCGCAGTCGGGATATTGCACAGAACGGGTCACGCTGGACTCCTACCCAAGGTGGGATATGAGCCGAGCGTCGTCGATCAAAAATCGGAGGGTCCAGGTTAAAGCCCGAAAATTAAAGGAAATCAAATAGCGTGACAAGGAAATCGAGAAAATACTATGCACTTAAATAATGTTTGATTAATTTTCTTTACTAAGCAAATTGAGGGTCCAAACATTAACTAAATTTAGTAAAATTTTGCACATAGATCAATTAATGCATGTAGATTCCGATTATGAACTTAGTTTTTCCTTTTGCAAACTTTTAATGTGTTAAATAAATTAATTACTATTTTCTATTTCTTCCTTCATTAGTGATGTTAGGATTATCCAAAAATTATAAAACTTGACCCACAAGTCACATCCAATGTGTTAGATACGAATTTGTCATCAATTTTACATATTGGAGATGTTTGAGCATTTATTTAATATTTTGAAGGTTCTACATACTTCTCTCTCCTGATTCTACCTTTTAAGCTAACTTTCTCCAAATTGGATGAAAATTCACCCAAAGGCTATATTTATTATTTAGATCACAAATATAAGATTATTTTCCTCTTTTGGAGTCATTTATTATTTTTATTTATTAATTACACTTTTTAGGAAATTTCTCTCTCTTAACTTACCATATTATTTTAAGGTTGTCCAAATTAAATGAAAATTGACATGTAGGCTTATTTTGACGTGTAGATTACGAATTTGAATTCTGTTATTTAATTTGAGGCTTTCTTACATGGGTTATATCATCTAGCCCATTAGAGGCCCATTAATCATATTATGCATGAAATTAAGTTATTTATCATCTTGTTATCACCAAATGAATTATTTGACATATTATATTACATTATTCATGCATTAGATTATTAGGATCACTCTAATTTTAACCTAGTTTGGCTAAACCCAAAAGTTCAAAGCTCTAGGGTAGGGTTTGAGATCTGGTATGTTACACATGGTGAGCTTCATGAAGAACTAGGTGATGAATGTTCCTTGCCACCCAGTCAATTTTATTGAGTTCTATGGTGAAGAAAAGAAGACACCTAACTTAGCTACCAAGATCCACAAACTCCAAAATATAGCTCAAGGTTTGGGGAAGAGGTTCTCTCTAGATTAAAAATATTTGATGATGTTCAAAAATATGTTGCAAGGCTAGAAGAGAAAGTAGAGCAGCTATCTTCCACAATTGCTCTCTAAGAAGAAAAGTTGCCTTCAAAACCCATCATGAGCTACCATGAAGCAAGTGGACCCATGCCCTCTTCTCAAGTTTTCTATAGTCCTCCTCCCATGAAAGTGCAACCCATATACCATTTCCAAGGCGATCCCAAGCCTTATACTCCACCCCCCCTCCATCACCACCGTTTTCCCAACAATTCACCTTCCAACCTCAATTTTCCCCTCCACCTCAATTTCAACCCCTAGTGCCACCTCCATCTCTTCCACAGCCACAACTAGATCCCCCCTCCACCATGAGCAAGGAAGTGTTATAATAGTTCTAAGGAGTGTGGAATCTCTTGAGCAGCCCGTAAGTCAAAGAAAGGTTGACAAAGCAAAGCAACGACAGCCAAGTGGTGATACTGTGATTGAAATCATGAAAGATGATTCAGTGATACACCCTGTTGATTTTGGGATACCATGTGCTCCACCTCATACTCCATTTGCAAGTCCCAACATCCGTAGTGTTCCACCTCATGTTGATGCAAGTAAGGCCAAAGCCAATGATCCTCCATTTATTGAAGCACTAGATGAGCCACCAGAAAGAAGAGGGGGCAAAATCACAATGTGGATATTCTTGAGGTGTTTCGCCAAGTGAAGGTAAACATTCCACTCTCAGATGCTATCAAGAAAATCCCATCATATGCCAAGTTCCTCAAGAACCTATGCACTGTAAAGAGAAGGTCAACGGGGAGGATACCGAAGAAAGTGAAGTTGACTGAACAAGTGAGCTCCATTCTCCAGCACTCACTCCCCGTGAAGAGAAAGATCCAGGAGCCCCAATCATACCTAGCTACATTGGGGGACATCACATAGGCCAATCCATACTTGATTTGGGATCTAGTGTGAATTTGATGCCATATAGTGTCTATTTTGAGATGGGTCTAGGCAAGTTGAAACCGACACATTACACTCTCCAATTGGCGGACCGCTCCATCAAAGTGCCTAGAGGGTGAGTGGATGATGTCTTAGTGATGATTGACAGGGAAAGAGGAGCCATGTTCCCAGCTGATTTTATTATTCTTGACATGGAGCCGGATGATAGTAAGATCCCCATCATCTTGGGGAGACTGTTCTTATCTACAGCTGATGCCGAGATTTATGTTCACAGTGACATAATGATAGTCTCTTTCATGGACATGAAGATAAAGATCAACATATACAAGTCTTCAAACCGGCGAGTTCGAGATGAGGATATTGGATATGGTCACTTCAAGAGTCCCATTGATCATTCGAGAAGAGGAGATCGAGATGAAGGATTTGAGTACAACCTTGGTGATCAAAGGGATGAGGGACATAGATTGAGTGCATATGAGAGATGTATCTATTGCAAGAATGGGCACATGAGGATGCCAAATGGATGAATTATTGAAGAATCGCCAAGAAGCCAAGCTGAAGGCAAGAAATTTAGGGCTTGTCAGAGGCAACCCACATAGGTTTGGGAAAATTTTCACCCAACCTTCCATTTTTGATACTTTTGCTTTATTTTTACACCTTTCCAAGAAAACACACACACACACACTTGTGTTTAATTTTTTTTGTTTAGTTTTAAGATGTGCAGGTGATAACATGGTGAAATGAAGGAAATTTGAGTACAATTGAGGGAAACTTTCAAAGAAAAAAATCACTTTGGATTAAGATTTTGAGTGTTCGGTGTTCTTCAAGTTGGGAATAGCAGCTAAAGAGACCGCCACGGCTGTGGCCATCCACCACGACTGTGTAATTTAAACCGACAAGTAATCATAGGGAGTAGGGCCAAAGTTTGAGAGAATTTTTTTTGATAAGGGATGCACCACAGTCGTGTAAGGCAGCATGGCCGTGCAACCTGAAGCCACCACAGCTGTGTTGCAGCCCGATTTCAGCAACTTAAGGCAGAATGTGCAAAAATTCCAAACCATTTGCTCACTTCTTCAAAGAACAAAACGGTCGTGCCCCAGCGCCCTAGCGACCGTGCAACCCTTCACACCCCCTCTCCAACCCTCGAATCTCCACCAAATCACCCCCAAACCATCCCAAATATATTCCCTACCATTTATACTACCTTAATCTCCAAATTCCACTCTTTTTCATCCACAAAATTCAACATTTCTCTCCATTCCGCCCACAGTAGCCCCGTTCTTTGGAGAAATTCAAAATTTGGTGATTTCTCTTCCAATTTTGAGCAAAGATGAAGCAATTTGTAAAGAAAGTGTTGGAGAAGACTAGGGGTGTCATCTCCTACCAAAGGAAACCAAAGAACAGTAACCCTCAGTTGACAGAGGCCGAATTGGATGCTTTGGTGGATCAAATTGTGGAAGAAGCCTCTACACAACCACGACGGGGGACACCGTTGTCGTCTAGAGCATCACAGCCACTGCTGTCTTCTTCCTAGCCCTCCATCTCATATGAGAGACCCTCAGTTCCAACTGCACAGCCATCAGTTTTAGCATCTTGATCGCCCATTTCTTCGACATCGCAACCGCAGCCAGAGCCACAGCCACAAGCACGTAGGCATCTCTTACTAGATGAAGAAGAGAATGAAGAGATGTTAGATGCACAACAGACTGAGATACCACAGTAGGGACCCCGTCCACATCCCGAGGTCACTACCGGCATGGCAAAGGAAGATAAGCACCTGGAGTTCTTAACACACAAAGTGATAGCAACTTTCTATGTGTGCCGAGTGATGATGGAAGCTATGGGCTTCTACGCCTTTTTCTAGGGTGTGATGGAGAAGATGAGACTATTTGAGATTCTGACACTGCCATAGGAGTCATACGTTGAGTTGACACGAGAGTTTTTTACCACATTAGAGAAAGTGACTGATGATGGTGAAAATGCTATTAGAGTGATGATTGGGGACAAGAGGTGGGTGATATTGTAATGACCACATTTGTGTTTAATTGATAAACTAGGGTTTACATGAATGATTACATGCTTGATTAGATTGAACATCGTTTAGACTTGATTAATGATAGTAGATCAATTTTGATGTTTCAAACCTAAGAAGAAACTCTAACTATGATTTTAGTTTGAATAATTAGGGTTTGAGAAATGTAAACCCTAATCGGCAAAAATTAGGGTTTTGATAGTACATGAATATGGAATTCGATCAGGATAGCAGTGTGATAAATGATTTTTCATATTTTATACAAAATTTTATTTAATTGAATTTTAGATATAATATGGACAACTCAACCATGCATATTAGACAAAAATTTCAGAATATTTGAGTGTTCTTTGAATGTGGTTCTCGGTCGAACTATACTTTAACCAAAATGCTGACAGAGTGCTTTTTAGCCATGTAGTGTTTTATTTTTATTTATTTATTAGTGACTTCAAATGATTTGAATTTTAACTGGAGATCTGAAATTCAATCATAAATAACATGTAAAATTTTCATAATTTTTTGATGCGTTTAGACCTTATCAGTAGACGAATTACAGTAATATTTTTATGACAAAAAATTCAGCTAAAATAAGAGAAAGTATAGTGAGGGGTCAATGTGCAATTGACCCAAGTAGCTCAATTTCTCTATATGGTCAACCTAACACACAAGGAGCTCTCATAATTCATTATTCAATCTAGAGAAACGAAATCCTAGAGAGAGAGGGAGAGTTAGGGTTTGAGAGGAGAAAGTGATGGAGATGCTGACCTAGGGTTTTGCGGTCTAAGGACTGATGAAATCACGTAAGTTTAGCTTCTTTACATAGACTTTAATGGTGAATATTCTATCACATGTCAATATTCCGTCCCTCATCTTATTTGACCCAAAATGGTATCAAAACTTCCCCTTTTCTCACTCTTTCTTCATAATCCCTCATTTTTAGGGTTTCTGAGTTGAAAGGAAGAAGAATCGGTTGAATTGCCAGTGATTTGATATGAGATCAAGATTTTCAGGGATGATCTATGTTTTTAAGGTGTTTTCACACCTTAGGGTGAGTGGGAACTACATTTAAATAGTATATTGCATGAAAATTGGTTAAATCGTCCATAATCTTTAATTGCTTAGTATGCGACTACACACCCTGAATTGTGTGTTTGATCTAAGTTGTTGCAAAATGATATGAAATGGATTCTTCCTCTGTTTGGATGAATTTAAGATGATAAAATCATATTATAAATGTATACAATACATCCTAATGAGAATTCCCTAAGTATTCACAGAGGTTATAAGAGTAAACTGAAATATAGGGAATTTGTCTATGACTGAAATTTGTTGTATAATTAAATAGAGAAATTTGTTTATCTGGATTCCCTTGGTTATGAATGATTGTTTATCTAAATTCGTAGTACATATATGTCGGATACTATCTTGGATTTCATTTAAGGTGAATAGTGTTTGTTTGATATATCAGTAAAGAGGGTGAAACCCTAGATGCGAGGAAAGTTGGATATTTGCAAATAGATATCGTAAAATCCATTTGAACGGATTTTCTTGACATGATAGACTTTATTTATTCAATTTTATTATTTATGCATGTTATCTCAATGAATGGCATGGAAACCCAAATTCATATGAGTTCCAAGGTTTCATACATATATTGATTTTATGTGATTTGTTGATAGTAGTCTTTATTCAGTGAATGCTTATGTCGCATGAAATCCTTATGAGAGCCATGTGATAAGTGAATGAGGTAAATGAAACCCTAAGGATAGGATGTTCAATGAATCAAGTATTTTGATATCAATGTTCTCAGTATGAGATGTGGTGATGCACAACTCAAGATTTGGGTTGAGGTGCACGTTTTCCAAGAAAGTACAAATAATTTACAGGTGCAAATGACGATTTCTCGTATGTCAAGTAATTAACTCTTATTAGTGTATTAAGAAGTTCAATTGCATGATTCTAGTGTATAAAGTATCAAGTGGACATGTATTCTTTTATTTAAGAATTTTAGTCTGCCTGCAGATATAAAATGTTGATTTCTCAGTATATTACAGTGTTTTGAGTATATTGTTTTGTCAACTTTAGAATGATGTACATGTTGTATTATAAACTTCAATTAAATAGATGTGGTACCATAGAGATATCAGAGTAATATATAAGTAAGAGAAAGGTACAATGTAAAAAGAGCTTTCCAAGAATAATAAAACAATAGACATAGGTGCCCTGAGCACCATAGATTCCCTCCGGATGTCTGCACTGTAGGGAGAAAACGATCCACCCTGGCACCGACCAGTATACGGGGATCGGATCGCACCCATAGAGTGTGTGAAGAGACAAATCCCTTGAGGAAGTATCTTAAGAGAAGATAGGTTACCCAACATGAATCGGAGATCCCAGTGGTAACACAGAGGTACCCATAGAGCGTACCAAGATGAGGCCCATAGAGCGTCTCAGACCCTCCTCCTATTTACTCAGCCTAGAAGGAGAGGTCCAGTTAAAGGCCAGCAGTTTAGCCACCTTAGTCAGACATGACAGTTCAAGTCAAGCAGACCTGGATTCAGTTCTAGGCTTAGCTTCCCGATTTTTAAGCTAAGTCTTGTACGGTGAAATCATTGTTCGCTACGAGTCTTCATATGTAGAGTACACTGTATATGATCATGGCATAGACTAAAATATGTTCATATAGGTTTAAAGAGTTTCTTATAAGTAAGAAAGGCTAAGAAATATTTGAGTACACTTTCCCAACAATTATTCCTTATATGTTTCTGAATTATTAGGTCTCTTTGAAATTTATCAAACATGCTCATATATTGATTTGCTCTTGTTGATATCTAGAGTATCTTGCCATATTTATGATTGTCAATGATCAATCTCTTTAAAGCTTACTACTGTTATAATTGATATCAGTTGCTCAAAAGTATATCTATAATTATATTAGTGCTTTAGACTGTTTCTTTGAAGTACTCATTCACTGAGTGAGTAGGCTCACCCCTCTACTCAAAAATTTTAGGGAAACCGTGGGGATTGAAGATATCATTGCATCAGAGTAGATCTGCCACAAGAGTTAAGTCTGAGTATAGTTAAGTTCAGTCGGTCCTTGTGACTCTAGGTCCTTGTATAGATGGGAGAGAGTTGTAAATGATGTTTGTATCTTTGTTTCCTTAATAAGAGAGAATGCATTTGATTATCATGTTGTATGTACATGAAAGTGTGAGAAACAGAATGAATGTATGGATGTGTATCATTAATGTTGAGATCATATTAGAGTAATCAAGTTTTAATTGTCTTATAAAATTTGTTTATGTGATTCAATGTGAGAAAAAAAAAGTTTGAAAAAGAAGAAAAAGTTAAGGGTGATCTTTATATTACGACAAATCCTCAATTTTATGCCCTAATCTCATGATTAATGGTAATTGTGAGATCGGAGTTTAACAACTTGGTATCAGAGCTTAGGCTGAGTTGTCAGGGACCATTAAGTTAGTAAGTTAGAGTCATAAGTGTGGCAGATAGGAGATGTTATGATGTTAGCTCTAGGGATTTGAGTATTTGGATATCCTGGCCTGGTATCTGAGTACTTGGATCAACCAATATCAAACCACTCTGTCTATTCTTTCATGTATACCCTGGCCAGGTATACAGTGGAAGGATGGTCTAGAGAGGAACCCTAGAAATATTAGGGTTAGAAACAAGATAAGTAACATTAATTAAGTGCATAATATAAAATGAGATAGAACTTTTATTTCATATTGTTGTTTTATTGGAGATGAATAGAAAAGCTCTTATATGTTTGAATTCAGATATTCAGTATTTTGAAATATATTTGGGTCTTTAAGATTTGTTGTACACTATGCAGTTGTAGCATTTATTGATTACATTCTTTGTATCAAGTAGACTAGAAATGATCTTTGAATGATATTTCCTAAGTGGATAAGTTTTCTTTCACACATTTGAGATGAATAAGAGTTGAGTAATCCAAAGTAGATCTTGGCTTCAGGACTGAAGGTTTGGCCTGGTCTGGCTGACAGGATGCATTACTGGGATCTAATGACTCCTATTAGTAACATAACAAGAGTAAAGTCTGGATATATTAGATCCAAATTCTAGTATGAATGTATATACTCTAAGGGGCCGTTTGTGTGCCACCTTTTCAACTACTAGCATTTAATATGTAAATTTAGAGCCAGTGATATTTTGGTCGCATGCTTAGAAGCTCCTGCTGCAGCTTTTTTCAGTTGACGAGCTCGTTGAGTGTGACTGGAGCGAGTCCGGAGCCACAGAAACATGGTAATCAAAATGTCTACCGATTTTGATGTGTTTCACAAATACAATTTTTAGTTATTAAATATGAACAATACAATATTAGTAAACACCGCTTGATAAATATACTACTGTTGCTTCTGTACAAGAATGCTGCATTTAAGAATTTTTGTCCCAAACTAGGCCTAAGATTTTAAAGTATAAGGGAAAGACTGGGATAACTAAGAAACAATTGGAATTGATATCTGAGATCCAACTTTGGGGCCTCATATGAGAAACCCTTAATTGGGAATAAAGGAACATGACATAAGGTTCAGATTAAGTTTAATTATTAGTATTATATGAACTCTAAATATGAAATATGGAAAAGATATGAGAAAAGTATGTAAGGGGCCAAGATAGTAAGAATCAATCATGAGGAATGGATTATATAATCGAGTATAATGCTTTTATGTACTCCAAAGCAAAGGGAAAATAGAAGAAAAAGAGTTAAGTATACAATAAGTACATAGAAGTGAAGAGAACTAGATGAGCATCTAAATCATAAAACTAGGATAAGAAACTTAGTTGAAACAAAGAGAAATGTTGGAAATAATGAGCTTGATTAAGGAGTGAGGGTTATGATATAATTGAGAGCATGGAATGTATACCTTTATTAATAAGTTTAATATATTCATCCTTACTGCCTTTAGATTCTAAGTCTTTATAGAACAACAAACTAGTTTCTAAAAGAAGAACAAAAGTGTAGCTAAATAAATGAACAAGTCATACAAAGGTAAACTATATTTAGGAAGGAAAAACTTGATTGAAAGAGAAACTATGTTTCACCCATGCATGAGCCGTTTGATTTAAAATGAAGGATATGTAATGTATTAAACATGAGGTGATACTAGTAGAGAGATTATTGATTTATAATTTCAACTTCACATTAGTAGAAGGATAAAAGGAAATATATGCAACATGGTATACATGATCATACACATAAAAGAAGCAACATGATCATAAGAGAAAACTAGAAGTTAAAGATGACATGTGGAATAGTAGTATATGGTAAGGGTATTATGGAAAGTAAAGAAGGGTTTGAAACATAATGGAGTAATGTAGATTATAAAAGAAAGAGGTTGCGAGATTCAAGAAAGTGCTAATTAGTCAATTATCCTTGTTGATAATTAATTAAACCTACATATGAGAAATGTATTATTGAATGTTTGAAGATAAGAATTCTAAGTCTCAAAATCATCTTCTCTTTCATATCTTCCTGAATGAGAGCAATGTGGGAATGAAGTGATAAGAAAATGAATCATATATGATGCATAACCACCACGGTAGAGACATCTAGTGAATGTAATAATGACACACAATATGATGATGAAACTCCAGTAGGGTAAATTGAGAATGTAATCTATATGAATGGCCAAGTAAGAGAAAGGAAATTCAATTTATAAGATAAAGAAGACTTTAGTAAAACTTGTGAGATCCAAGGTTTGACTTTCAAATTAAGGGAGTAAAGTCACATCACAATAATGCCATGCTACTGATAAGGACAAAACCCTAGAATGTTTAGAGTTGTAGTAGTTCAAGGGATGTCACTAGTGATTTGACCTTGAATACTAGCATCTCTATAAAACAAGATCATGAGATTTCCACTATGAGAAGTAAACTAGCACTGATAGTAATCTAGGGTTTAAAGATAGCTAATCTGAAAGGTTGATAAACAATATGGAAATGATTCGGAGTAAAGAGTAAGATATACATTTGAAATGTAACAAGTGTGTTTTGAACAAAAGGAGAAATACAATATGAGTGAAGTGCGATATGAGATAAATTCTTGCAGTGATAGCAAGAATGATGAATAATCTATTTGTACCTTGTATGTTTCAATTTTAGGAATGTTTAATCTACATGATTAAAATGAGAAGGATAAGTAGCAAAAAGTAAGTAGTAGTGAATGAGGAGAGAGATAAGAGAAAATAATGGCTTTTAGTAATATGTGAATTTGTTTTTAGAAGTATAATTTGTTGAAGGTTTATTAAGGGATGTAAATTGGTTCTATGTATGATTTCAGTGTACATGTGCAAGAAATATGTTAATTAAAGGTGTCTGATAGTTGTAGTCATTCATACCAGTAATCCATCTTAGTATTGTACAATTGTGGTATGGTGATATGGGTTGAATAATGATAGAACAAATGATGGGTTACCCTAAATAAGGTAGTCATACCTATTCACTCATATGAATAGAAGGGATGATAGCCATATTGTATTGATATGTAACCCTAATGAGGTGTAGCTTGTTATACCTAGATTTAATATAACTAAGTGATGGTAATTGGGTATGAATAGTCCTTGAATGACTAATACAATCATGGAGTACTTTGTTACTATTATTGAAACCCTAGTATGCTATAACTCGATGGTTACACCTTGAATTATGTGTGGGTTCATACTTGAAAATAGTATGGAATGTGATGGTAGTGCTTCACCTTATGCATCCATGATTCAATGGGGATGCTGTGAGTAGTATTATACAATTGTTGTTGAATCTAGTCTTTCAACTGAAGACTATTTTGCTATTTGAGTAGCACAATAGTAAAAATTCAAAACAACATGATGAACTCTCTTTTGTGACTTAGAGGTAATACATAACAATAATACATATTGAGTCGTATGAATTGAGATAGTTAGATCAGATTCTCAATGTTTAGGTAACACCTCAAGAGTATAAAAAAATATTGAAATGGTTGTTTCTCTCTCTCTCTGCTATGATTGATTGTGGCATAGAGAATTTGTTTATTATCATTGAGAACTATTTTAAAATATTGTGATTAAAAAAGAAATAAAGGACTTAACGTTGAAAACTACATTCAATTATAAAATACAAGAATGTAATGACATGCAAGATTTTAGAAGCTTAAAATAAACTTTGAATATACTTTGTTTGCTTATTTATGTTTCGGGGATGAAACTTGTTAAGGGGGTGAGAATTGTAATGACCACATTTGTGCTTAATTGATAAACTAGGGTTTATCTGAATGACTACATGCTTGATTAGATTGAACATAATTTAGACTTGATTAATGATAGTAGATCAATTTTGATGTTTCAAACCTAAGAAGAAACTATAACTATGATTTTAGTTTGAAGAATCAGGGTTTAAGAAATGTAAACCCTAATCGGCAAAAATTAGGGTTTTGATAGTACATGAATATGGAATTTGATCAGGATAGCGGTGTGGTAGATGATTTTTCATATTTTCTACAAATTTTTTATTTAATTGAATTTTGGATATGATATTTACAACTCAATTATGCATATTAGAGAAAAAATTCAGTATATTTGAGTGTTCTTTGAATGTGGTTCTCAGTCGAACTATACTTCGACCAAAATACTGACAGAGTGCTTTTCAGCACTGTAGTGTTTTATTTTTAATTATTTATTGATAAATCCAAATGATCTGAAATTTTGATTGGAGATATCAAATTCAATCATAAACAAAATGTAAAATTTTCATAAATTTTGGATGTGTTTATACCTTATCAGTAGATGAATTACATTAATATTTTTATGACAGAAAATTCAGCTGAAATAAGAGAAAGTATAGTGAGGGGTCAATGTGCAATTGATCCAAGCAGCTCAATTGCTCTATATGGTCAACCTAACACACAAGGAACTCTCATAATTCGTGATTCAATATAGAGAAATGAAATCTTAGAGAGAGAGAGGGAGAGTTAGGGTTTGAGAGGAGAAAGTGATGGAGATACTGACCTAGGGCTTTGCGGTCCGAGGAATGATGAAAGCATGTAAGTTTAGCTTATTTGCATAGAATTTAATGGTTAATCTTCTCTCACATGTCAAGATTCCGTTCCGCCTCTGATTTGATCCAAAATGGTATCAAAACTTCCCCTTTTCTCACTCTTTCTTCATAATCCCTCATTTTTAAGGTTTCTGAGTTGAAAGGAAGAAGAATCGGGTGAATTGCTAGGGATTTGATATGAGATCGAGATTTTCAGGGATGAGCTATGTTTTTAAGGTATTTTCACACCTTAGGGTGAGTGGTAACTTCCTTTAAATAATATATTGCACAAAAATTGGTTTAAACCATCCATAATCTTTAATTTTTTAGTATGCGACTACAAACCCTGAATTGTGTGTTTGATTTAAGTTGTTGCAAAATGATATGAAATGGATTCTTCCTCTATTTGGATGAATTTCAGATGACAAAATCATATTAGAAATGTATACAATACATCCGAATGAGAATTCCCTAAGTATTCGCAGATGTTATAAGAGTAAACTGAAATATAGGGAATTTGTCTATGACTAAATTTGCTATATAATTAAATGGAGAAATTTGTTTATCTGGATTCTCTTAGTTATGAATGATTGTTTATCTGAATTCATAGTACATATATGTCAGATACTATCTTGGATTTCATTTAAGGTGAATAGTGTTTGTTTGATATCTCAATAAAGAGGGTGAAACCCTAGATGCGAGGAAAGTTGGATATTTGTGAATAGATATCGTGAAATCCATTTGAACAGATTTTATTGACATGATAGACTTTATTTATTCAATTTTATTATTGATGCATGTTATCTCAGTGAATGACATGGAAACCCAAATTCAGCTCAGTTCCAAGGTTTCATACATATATTGATTTTATGTGATTTGTTGATAGTAGTCTTTATTCAATGAATGTTTATGTCGCATGAAATCCTTATGAGAGCCATGTGATAAGTGAATGAGGTAAATGAAACCCTAAGTACAGGGTGTTCAATGAATCAAGTATTTTGATATCAATGTTCTCAGTATGAGATGTGGTGATGCACAACTCAAGATTTGGGTTGAGGTGCACATTTTCCAAGAAAGTACAAATAATTTACAAGTGCAAATGACGATTTCTCGTATGTCAAGTAATTAACTCTTATCAGTGTATCAAGAAGTTCAATTGCATGATTCTAGTGTATAAAGTATCAAGTGGACATGTATTCTATTATTTAAGAATTTTAGTCTGCATGTAGGTAGAAAATGTTGATTTCTCAGTATATTACAATGTTTTGAGTATATTGCTCTACCAACTTTAGAATGATGTACATGTTGTATTATAAACTTAAATTAAATAGATGCGGTACCATAGAGATATCAGAGTCAAATATAAGTAAGAGAAAGGTACAATGTAAAAAGATCTTTCCAAGAATAATAAAATAATAGACATAGGTGCCCTGAACACCATAGATTCCCTACGAATGTCTACATTATAGGGAGAAAACGATCCACCCTGGCAGCGACCAGTATACGGGGATCAGATCACACCCACAGAGCATGCGGGGAGACAAAGCCCTTGAGGAAGTATCTTAAGAGAATATAGGTTACCCAACATGAATAGGAGATCCCGGTGGTAACGTAGAGATACCCACAGAGCGTACGAAGATGAGGCCCACAGAGCGTCTCAGACCCTCCTCCTGTGTACTCAGCCTAGAAGGAGAGGTCCAGTTAAAGGCCAGCTATTTAGATGCCTTAGTTAGACGTGATGATTCGAGTCAAGTAGACCCTGATTTAGTTCTAGGCTTAGCTTCCTGGGTTTTAAGTTAAGTCTTATACGGTGAGATTGTAGTTTGCTACAAGTCTTCATATGTAGAGTACACTATATATGATCAGAGCATAAGCTAAAATATGTTCATATAGGTTTAAAGAGTTTCTTATAAGTAAGAAAGGCTAAGAAAGATTCGAGTACAGTTTCCTAACAATTATTCCTTGTATGTTTTTGAATTATTAGTTCTCTTTGAAATTTATCAAACATGATCATATATTGATCTGCTCTTGTTGATATCTAGAGTATCCTGCCATATTTATGATTGCCAATGATCAATCTCTTTAAAGATTACTGCTATTATAGTTGATATCAGTTGCTCAAAAGTATATCTATAATTATATTAGTGCTTTAGACTTTTTCTTTGAAGTACTCATTCACTAAGCAAGTAGGCTCACCCCTCTACTCAAAATTTTTAGGGAAACCATGGGGATTGAAGATATCATTGCATCAGAGTAGATCTGCCACAAGAGATAAGTCTGAGTATAGTTAAGTTCAGTCAATCCTTGTCACTCTAGGTCTTTGTATAAATGAGAGAGAGTTGTAAATGATGTTTGTATCTTCATTTCCTTATTAAGAGAGAATGCATTTGATTATCATGTCATATGTACATGGAAGTGTGATAAACATAATGAATGTATGGATGTGTATCATTAATGTTGAGATCATATTAGAGTAATCAAGTTTTAATTCTCTTGTGAAATTTGTTTATGTGATTCAATGCGAGAAAACAAAGAGTTTGAAAAAGAAGAAAAAGTTAAGGGTGATCTTTATATTACGATAAATCCTCAATTTTATACCCTAATCTCATGATTAATGGTAATTATGAGATCGGGGTGTAACAACTTGGTATCAGAGCTTAGGCTGAGTTGTCAGGGACCATTAAGTTAGTAAGTTATAGTCATAAGTGTGGCATATAGGAGATGTTATGATGTTAGCTCTAGGGATTTGAGTATTTGGATATCCTGGCCCGATATCTGAGTACTTGGATCAACCAGTATCAAGCTACTCTGTCTATTCTTTCATGTATACCCTGGCCAGGTATACAATGGAAGGATGGTTTAGAGAGGAACCCTAGAAATATCAGGGTTAGAAATAAGATAAGTAACATGAATTAAGAGCATAAATATAAAATGAGATAGAACTTTCATTTCATATTGTTGTTTTATTGGAGATGAATAGAAAAGCTCTGATATGTTTGAATTCAGATATTCATTATTTTGAAATATATTTGGGTCTTTAAGATTTGTTGTACACTATGCAGTTGTAGCATTTATTGATTACATTCTTTGTATCAAGTAGACTAGAAATGATCTTTGAATGAGATTTCCTAAGTGGATAAGTTTTCTTTCACACATTTGAGATAAATAGGAGTTGAGTAATCCTAAGTAGATCTTGGCTTTAGGATTGCAGGTTCGGCCTGGTTTGGCTGACATGATGCATTACTGGGATCTAATGACTCCTATTAGTAACATAACAAGAGTAAATGATGGATAGATTAGATCCAAATTCTAGTATGAATGTATATACTCTAAGATTTTGAAGTACAAGGTAAATATTGGGATAACTAAGAATTAGTTGGAACTGATATATGAGATCCAACTTTGGGGCCTCATATGAGAAACCCTTAATTGGGAATAAAGGAACATGACATAAGGTTCAGATTAAGTTTAATTATTAGTATTATATGAACTCTAAATATGAAATATGGAAAACATATAAGAAAAGTATGTAAGGGGCCAAGATAGTAAGAATCAATCATGAGGAATGGATTATATAATCGAGTACAATGCTTTTATGTACTCCAAAGCAAAGGGAAAATAGAAGAAAAAGAGTTAAGTATACAATAAGTACATAGAAGTGAAGAGAACTAGATGAGCATGTAAATCATAAAACTAGGATAAGAAACTTAGTAGAAACAAAGAGAAATGTTGGAAATAATGAGCTTGATTAAGGAATGAGGGTTATGATATAATTGAGAGCATGGAATGTGTACCTTTATTAATAAGTTTAATACATTCATCATTACTGCCTTTGGATTCAAGTCTCTATAGAACAACAAACTAGTTTCTAAAAGAAGAACAAAAGTGTAGCTAAATAAATGAATAAGTCATACAAAGGTAGACTATATTCGGGAAGGAAAAACTTGATTGAAAGAGAAACTATGTTTCACCCATGCATGAGCTATTTGATCTAAAATGAAGGATATGTAATGTATTAAACATGAGGTGATACTAGTAGAGAGATTATTGATTTAGAATTTTAACTTCACATTAGTAGAAGGATAAAAGGAAATATATGCAACATGGTTTACATGATCATACACATAAAAGAAGCAACATGATCATAAGAGAAAACTAGAAGTTATGGATGACATGTGGAATAGTAGTATATGGTAAGGGGATTATGGAAAGGAAGGGTTTGAAACATAATGGAGTAATATAGATTACAAAAGAAAGAGGTTGTGAGATTCAAGAAAGTGCTAATTAGTCAAGTATCCTTGTTGATAATTAATTAAACCTACATATGAGAAATGTATTATTGAATGTTTGAAGATAAGAATTCTAAGTCTCAAAATCATCTTCTCTTTCATATCTTCCTGAATGAGAGCACTGTGGGAATGAAGTGATAAGAAAATGAATCATATATGATGCATAACCACCATGGTAGAGACATGTAGTGAATGTAATAATGACACATAATATGATGACGAAACTCCAGTAGGGTAAATTCAGAATTTAATATATATGAATGGCCAAGTAAGAGAAAGGCAATTCAATTGATAAGATAAAGAAGACTTTAGTAAAACTTGTGAGATCCAAGGTTTGACTTTCAAATTAAGGGAGTAAAGTCACATCACAATAATGTCATGCTACTGATAAGGACCAAACCCTAGAATGTTTAGAGTTGTATTAGTTCAAGGAATGTCACTAGTGATTTGACCTTGAATACTAGCATCTCTATAAAACAAGATCATGAGATTTGCACTATGAGAAGTAAAATAGCACTGATAGTAATCTAGGGTTTAAAGATAACTAATCTGAAAGGTTGATAAAAAATATGGAAATGATTCAGAGTAAAGAGTAAGATATAAATTTGAAATGTAACAAGTGTGTTTTGAACAAAAGGAGAAATACAATATGAGTGAAGTGCGATTATGAGATAAATTCTTGCAGTGATAGCAAGAATGATGAATAATCTATTTGTACCTTGTATGTTTCAATTTTAGGAATGTTTAATCTACATGATTAAAATGAGAAGGATAAGTAGCAAAAAGTAAGTAGTAGTGAATGAGGAGAGATATAAGAGAAAACAATGGCTTTTAGTAATATGTGAATTTGTTTTTAAAAGTATAATTTGTTGAAGGTTTATTAAGGGATGTCAATTAGTTCTACGTATGATTTCAGTGTACATGTGTAAGAAATATGTTAATTAAAGGTGTCTGATAGTTGTAGTCATTCATACCAGTAATCCATCTTAGTATTGTACAATTGTGTTATGGTGATATGGGTTGAATAATGATGGAACAAATGAAGGGTTACCCTGAATAAGGTTGTCTTACCTATTCACTCATATGAATAGAAGGGATGATAGCCATATTGTATTGATATGTAACCCTAATGAGGTATAGCTTGTTATACCTAGCTTTAATATAACTAATTGATGGTAATTGGGTATGAATAGTCCTTGAATGACTAATACAATCATGGAGTACTTTGTTACTGTTGTTGAAACCCTAGTATGCTATAACCTAATGGTTACACCTTGAATTATGTGTGGGTTCATACTTGAGAATATTATGGAATGTGATGGTAATGCTTCAAATTATGCATCCATGATTCAATGGGGATGTCGTGAGTAGTATTATACAATTTTTGTTGAATCTAGTCTTTCAACTCAAGACTATTTTGTTATTTGAGTAGCACAATAGTAAAAATTCAAAACAACATGGTGAACTCTCTTATGTGACTTAGAGGTAATACATAACAATAGTACATATTGAGTCGTATGAATTGAGATAGTTAGATCAGATTATCAATGTTGACGTAACACCTCAAGAGTATAAACAAATATTGAAATGGTTGTTTCTCTCTCTCTCTGCTATGATTGATTGTGGCATAGAGAATTTGTTTGTTATCATTGAGAACTATTTTAAAATATTGTGATTAAAAAAGAAATAAAGGACTTAACGTTGAAAACTACATTCAAGTATAAAATACAAGAATGTAATGACATGCAAGATTTTAGAAGCTTAATATAAACTATGAATATACTTTTTTTGCTTATTTATGTTTCGGGGACGAAACTTTTTAAGTGGGTGAGAATTGGAATGACCACATTTGTGCTTAATTGATAAACTAGGGTTTTCCTGAATGATTACATGCTTGATTAGATTGAACATCATTTAGACTTGATTAATGATAGTAGATCAATTTTAATGTTTCAAACCTAATAAGAAACTCTAACTATGATTTTAGTTTGAAGAATTAGGGTTTGAGAAATGTAAACCCTAATCGACAAAAATTAGGGTTTTGAAAGTACATGAATATGGAATTTGATCAGGATAGTAGTGTGGTAAATGATTTTTCATATTTTCTACAAATTTTTATTTAATTGAATTTTGGATATGATATGGACAACTCAATCATGCATATTAGAGAAAAATTTCAGATTATTTGAGTGTTCTTTGAATGTGGTTCTCGGTCGAACTATACTTCGACCAAAATGCCGACAGAGTGCTTTTCAGTAGTGTAGTGTTTTATTTTTAGTTATTTATTGGTAAATCCAAATGATCTGAAATTTTAATTATCGATATAAAATTCAATCATAAAAAACATGTAAAATTTTCATAATTTTTGGATGTATTTAGACCTTATCAGTAGACGAATTACAGTAATATTTTTATGACAGAAAATTCAACTGAAATAAGAGAAAATATAGTGAGGGGTCAATGTACAATTGACCCAAGCAGCTCAATTGCTCTATATGGTTAACCTAACACACAAGGAGCTCTCATAATTCGTGATTCAATCTAGAGAAATGAAATCCTAGAGAGAGAGGGAGAGTTAGGGTTTGAGAGGAGAAAGTGATGGAGATACTGACCTAGGGTTTTGCGGTCCGAGGAATGATGAAATCATGTAAGTTTAGCTTGTTTGCATAGACTTTAATGGTGAATCTTCTCTCACATGCCAATATTTCGTCCCTCCTCTGATTTGATCCAAAATGGTATTAAAACTTCCCCTTTTCTCACTCTTTCTTCATAATCCCTCATTTTTAGGGTTTCTGAGTTGAAAGGAAGAAGAATCGGGTGAATTGCTAGGGATTTGATATGAGATCGAGATTTTCAGGGATGAGCTGCATTTTTAAGGTGTTTTCACACCTTAGGGTGAGTGGTAACTTCCTTTAAACAGTATATTGCATGAAAATTGGTTAAATCATCCATAATCTTTAATTGCTTAGTATGTGACTACAAACCCTGAATTGTGTGTTTGATTTAAGTTGTTGCAAAATGATATGAAATCGATTCTTCCTCTATTTGGATGAATTTCAGATGATAAAATCATATTAGAAATGTATACAATACATCCTAATGAGAATTCCCTAAGTATTCACAGTTGTTATAAGAGTAAACTGAAATATAGGGAATTTGTCTATGACTAAAATTTGTTGTATAATTAAATGGAGAAATTTGTTTATCTGGATTCCCTTGGTTATGAATGATTGTTTATCTGAATTCATAGTACATATATGTAAGATACCATCTTGGATTTCATTTAAGGTGAATAGTGTTTGTTTGATATCTCAGTAAAGAGGGTGAAACCCTAGATGCGAGGAAAGTTGGATATTTGTGAATAGATATCGTGAAATCCATTTGAACAGATTTTATTGACATGATAGACTTTATTTATTCAATTTTATTATTGATGCATGTTATCTCAGTGAATGACATGGAAACCCAAATTCAGTTCAGTTCCAAGGTTTCATACATATATTGATTTTATGTGATTTGTTGATAGTAGTCTTTATTCAGTGAATGTTTATGTCGCATGAAATCCTTATGAGAGCCATGTGATAAGTGAATGAGGTAAATGAAATCCTAAGGAGAGGGTGTTCAATGAATCAAGTATTTTGATATCAATGTTCTCAGTATGAGATGTGGTGATGCACAACTCAAGATTTGTGTTGAGGTGCACATTTTCCAAGAAAGTACAAATAATTTACAGGTGCAAATGATGATTTATCATATGTCAAGTAATTAACTCTTATCAGTGTATTAAGAAGTTCAATTGCATGATTCTAGTATATAAAGTATCAAGTGGACATGTATTCTATTATTTAAAAATTTTAGTCTGCCTGCAGGTATAAAATGTTGATTTCTCAGTATATTACAGTGTTTTGAGTATATTGCTTTGCCAACTTTAGAATGATGTACATGTTGTATTATAAACTTCAATTAAATAGACGTGGTACCATAGAGATATCAGATTTAAGTATAAGTAAGAGAAAGGTACAATGTAAAAAGAGCTTTCTAAGAATAATAAAATAATAGACATAGGTTCCCTGAAGACCGTAGATTCCCTACGGATGTCTGTACTATAGGGAGAAAACGATCAACCCTGGCAGCGACCAGTATACGGGGATCGGATCGCACCCACAGAGCGTGTGAGGAGACAAAGCCTTTGAGGAAGTCTTTTAAGAGAAGATAGGTTACCAAACATGAACCAGAGATCCCGGTGGTAACCCAGAGGTACCCACAGAGCGTACCCAGATGTGGCCCATAGAGCATCTCAGACCCTCCTCCTATGTACTCAGCCTAGAAGGAGAGGTCTAGTTAAAGTCCAACTATTTAGCCGCCTTAGTCAGACGTGACAGTTCGAGTCAAGCAGACCCAGATTTAGTTCTAGGCTTAGCTTCCCGGGTTTTAAGCTAAGTCTTGTACGGTGAGATCGTAGTTTGCTACGAGTCTTCATGTGTAGAGTACACTGTATATGATCAGGGCATAAGCTAAAATATGTTCATATAGGTTTAAAGAGTTTCTTATAAGTAAGAAAGTCTAAGAAAGATTCGACTACAGTTTCCTAGAAATTATTCCTTGTATGTTTCTGAATTATTAGTTCTCTTTGAAATTTATCAAACATGCTCATATATTGATTTGCTCTTGTTGATATCTAGAGTATCTTGCCATATTTATGATTGTCAATGATCAATCTCTTTAAAGCTTACTGCTATTATAATTGATATCAGTTTCTCAAAAGTATATCTGTAATTATATTAGTGCTTTAGACTGTTTCTTTGAAGTACTCATTCACTGAGCGAGTAGGCTCACCCCTCTACTCAAAAATTTTAGAGAAATCGTGGGGATTTAAGATATCATTGCATTAGAGTAGATCTGCCACAAGAGTTAAGTCTTAGTATAATTAAGTTCAGTCAGTCCTTGTCACTCTAGGTCCTTGTATAGGTGGGAGAGAGTTGTAAATGATGTTTGTATCTTCGTTTCCTTAATAAGAGAGAATGCATTTGATTATCATGTCATATGTACACGGACGTGTGAGAAACAGAATGAATGTATGGATGTGTATCATTAATGTTGAGATCATATTAGAGTAATCAAGTTTTAATTCTCTTATAAAAATTGTTTATGTGATTCAATGCGAGAAAACAAAGAGTTTTAAAAAGAAGAAAAAGTTAAGGGCGATCTTTATATTACGATAAATCCTCAATTTTATGCCCTAATCTCATGATTAATGGTAATTGTGAGATCGGGGTGTAATAGATAACCTCAAGGATTCTAAGTCAGATTTCCCCCTATGAAGAGATGGCAGACCTCCTAGACAAAGGGAAGACAGAGAACGACTCCATTTCCACATATCTTGCAATGTGGAACACTTCACCGGACAGAGCACATTTGTAGCAGGGAAATAAAATACTAGTGCCATTCACAATCCATCCTCTGCTCTGTTAAGAAGGTGTTGGCAAACACCATCTTTGGCAAGAAGGCAGTTGTACAAAGAAGGATCTGTTTGTACTTGTTTGGTTGATTAAGGGGAAGCATGCAAACCTTGGAGCATTACTGATTGAGCATATAAGGATAATCCCTTCCAAGATCACAAATCCATTTTTAATGGGAGGGATTGTTACATCTATAGACACTAACCTGGGACATGTTATGACAGGATACACAGAGGTAGATGGGGGAAAATTGGTTGACTTGCACTACTTAGCCCGATCTTCCATGATCACCATTGTGGAGTAGAAGATCATTTACCAAGTCAACCCACCATACCCAGGAGTCTCCTTGGAGTTGCCCTACCATGTTCCACCCCTCATCGAACAATATGTACCCACTATGGATTTTTTGGACAGATTGAGGAGATATGATGAGGAGCATCCCAGAGGGGATGGAATCCCTGAGGTGATATTGACAAAGGGTCTAGGAGAGGCCTCACAGGTAGTTGATCAGAGACGGGCAACAGAAGATAGAGCAGCACGACAAGTGAGACAGCGAGAGGAAAGGACAACAGTGTCAGAGCCACAACAACCCTCAGTGAATGCATTGACATGGCCATCATTCATGCACAGTTAGAGGGCATTCAGGCAACACATGATAGAATACTGTAGGCACATGAGGGTTTTCAAAGGACACATGATGCATTATGGTTAGATCATCAACAGATGCACCATCATATCAACCATTTGTATCAGTTTCAGAATGCCCAGGTGTAGAGAAACCCCCAATGGGGGGAAGACTGGTGGGGATCCATTTTAGGATATCAGGAGACTTATCCCCCATGACAGGCATATTACTAGGGCAACTACTATGCCTACCCTCCACCACATGCCATGATTGTCTACCCTATTATCCTAAACTATAGGATCATGCTGAGGACAACATGATTCAAAAGTTTGGGGAGGTGAGGAAAGTATGCCCTAGTTTCACTTTGCATTTCATCTGCTACATTTACTTTTTTTCCTTACCCTTTCTATCTAGTCTAGTCATCTATACTGCTTTGCATCTTTGCATGCCATGTAGTTTGCTTTCTTGTCATTTTTGCGTAATTTTCAAAAAATTTGCTCTTTTTGCCATGCATTGCATATCTTGTAGATTTTTGGTATTTTTTGCATGTTTATCTAGGATTTGCTTGTTTTCTATTTTAAGTTCAATAATACATGCTTAGATGTGATTGAAGGAAACTTGGTACCGTTTTGACCAATTTTGCCCAAATTTGAGATTTCTTGTCTAAAAGTGTGTTTTGACCCAATATCTACTTTTTGGATTAAAAATGGTGACCTTTGACAAATGCAAGTGAATTATCATTGTTTATTGCTAAATGGTATCAATTCTTAACTTTTTACATGTGCATCACCTCTCTTATGTTGTGAATGATTTGGTTGAATTGTGACTTGAGCAAGCTATGAGTGTTCAGTGCCTATGAAATCACTTGATAGAAGTATCAATTTCAGGTTGTTCATTCATGTGGTGTGATATTGTTGGATGAAGTGTTGGATTGATTTTCATGTAGGAGACCTTATGTTAAGAATCATGCCAATGACCCCTCTTTGACCCGACTCTTCACTCACCATCTTCTTACCCCTCCGCCTCATGAAAGGATGCCAAAGTGCTCATATCAGTCGTGGCCACCTCCAAAAGTTTGGGGTGACCACATCTACATCTCACTGCTTCACTCTCATCACCATATGCCCTATCTACTCCAAGGGCAAAGAAAAAGAAAATAAAAGGTGTTCATGTTTAAGAGCATCTAAGTAAAGAAAAATGAGTGCTCTATGTAATAGCACTCCAAAATCTTACTGCAACCCTTTCTTTCATTTTCATTCCCATTGAGCTAGGAAACATCAAACCTAGCTCATTTTGCCCTTTTCCACAACCACGTGGGTCATTTGATGTGATTTGAAACATAAGGTTGAAAGCATGAAGGTGAAACAACACTCCTAGTCATCCTTGATTAACGCCATCATGAAACGGTCTACCTAGAACTACATGAAAGAAATATGGATAGCTTGTGTGTTTTATGCACTATATTTGAAGTTCATATGCTTTGTGCTATTTTCATGATTGTTTTGTGAAAGTAGGAGAGGAGAGAGGTGGAATTCATGTACTTAGTCACTATTGATCCCATTCAGCAATAATCATCCTTTACATTGCATTTGTCATTTCTTGATTGTGGAAAAATTACAGAGAGATTGAGTTGGGGCATACTTGAGGACAAGTATGTTTCAAGTTTAGGGTGGTGATTCAACCAATTTTAGGGCTTCATCTTGTGTCATTTTGCATTTCAATCACATCTAGACCTGTTAGATTACATTTTATTTCCCTCAATAAGCATATTTGTGTAAAATGCACTTATGGACATTATTTGCATGTTTTTTAGGCATTTGGACCACACTTGTTGGAAGAGAGAGAGAAGGAGTGATCCTAGGGTTTCTCTACCCTTGGAGAGGCCCAAAGTGAAGTTTGATGCTCCTTCAACCTACCCCTAGTGGCCAAAATTCATAGAAGCAAAGGTGTCCAAGGAAATCCAAAGAATCAAGCCTGAATGCAGCTGCAAACAACACTACAGCCGTGCCACAAGAATGGTTGTGCAAGGGAGACCCACCATGGTCGTGCTACCTAGCACGACCGTGCTACAACACTGAAGAACGGGCATGGAATTACACCACAACCACCATCTACCTCACCCACCACGGTCATGCTACCCAGCACGGTCATTCTACCTATCCCTCACCACGGCCGTGATGGCATGGCATTACACCATGGCCGCCGTCTACCTCACCCACCATGGTCATGCTACCCAACACGTTTGTTCTACCTAGCCCTCACCACGATCATGCTACCTGCTTCCCTTTCACCACCTCAACATGTAATCTCCACATTTTAATTCACACGATCATTCTACCCCACCACGACCGTGCTCACCTCTACCCACCATGGTTGTGGTGATCCACCACAGTCACGCTACTCACAAAATCTAGCTATTTTTGCCACTGCACCACCCAATCTACCCTTACTTGACCTATTGCATCCCCGACACCTATATATATAGGGGGATGGCAGCTGTAGGTCGAGGTTAGCTACCTCCTACCACCTCCTAGCTCCCCATTTTTCCCCTTAGCCATTCCACTCCATTTCCACCTCTATTTCACTCTATTTCACCATTTCCACCATCAAAACCCTAGTTTCCTTCCATTTCCATAGTCATTCCATGCCCCTACACCTGGGAGGAGAGAGGAGGATGCCCCAAAGTAGATGAAGTGAAGGAATTCTTCATCTACACCGAGCTCCATGGCTTCTTCTATCTCCTTCTCTTCTCTTTTTGTACTTTGTATTGTTATGCGTAGCTAGGCCCCTTGGGTTGGCTGTTTGGGGTGTAAAATATTACTTTGATACCATGTTGGGGGGGATTATGTGTAAACTTTGTAATTCTATTTGCTAATGATTATGTTCTATTTCTATCTCATTCTCCATAAATTTCTTGTTGGTTTGTGTGTGAAATCACCTAGGAATCTAGGGAAATTGACTATTTGTGGCAATTTTGGGATTTGCCCCTAGGTCCCTAAGCCTAAGTGAGAGATCTAAGTAGCTAGATTAGGCGACTCTAGTGCAATTAGCATGGAGCCTTCTCAAGGCTAGAATGTGGGGGAATTGGGGTCCAAAACCATAATTTCACCTCCCCATTACTACCCTTGGACCCTAATTTCCCTACACATGTCTAATCTAGAAGCCTAGACTTGACTAGACTCTAATTGAATTGAACCTAATCCCTAACCCAATTGAGCCTCGCAAGGGTAGTAGGGTGTGTTAGGGACTAGTTCCCCTATACACAACCTAACATATCCATGGCCAGTTAGCAACTTAGGTTAATTCATTAGACTCTAACTTGTTGTTTGGTTTGGATAATATAAATGGAATCATAATGTTTATATGTCACCCCCCAATCTAATTGATAAGTGCATCCCCTAAACAGCCCACATCTCCCTTAATTACTCGAAACCCTAGTTTCCATCCTACTTATCTAGTGTTAGATTAATTAGCTCTTTTCTTTCTTAGATAGACTCTTACCCTGTTCTTGCCCTGTTCTTGATAGGTTAGCTCTTTAATTGCCCTCTTGCTCTTCTTGAATGCCTTAGCATAAATTGCCTTTTCATACCTAGCTTAGTCTTTTCTTGCTTAATTAGTCTTAATCTAGTCTAGGGTTAACTTAGATTTCATTCTCGCCTTTAATTGCTTTCTTGCTCACCTTAGCTTAACAATCAAAACAACCTTCAAACCCTTAATCCTAGTCTCTGTAGTAGGAACCTAGCAAAACAAACCTAGATTTAGTGCCCCCTTTTCTCCCTGTGGATCGACCCTGTACTTGCCGCCCTCCTATACTATGACACGACCCCATGCGCTTGCGGGATAGTGATTTAGTAGGCATAGGTGTGTTGGTCTAGGTTTATAAATTTTGAAAGTAAATCCACTGTGTGTTCCGATCTCGTGGGGCGCATCTAGTAGAATCTAATCGGTTTGTGTGCGCACCTCTGGCGTATGCACCACCAACCAACTGACCAACAACACATGTACCACCATCATCCTCAATTGATGTTGGATACCTCACAATCTTAAGGAGTCTGTCTTGATTAGCCTAGACCCCCACACCCAACAGGTACACTCTGTATTACCTTGATCTAGAGAAAATACCTCCAGTCGGGAAGCACATTTCCTTCCCATAGTGCATGACTCATGTGAAGGATTCTACAATGTTCAAGGCATCTAAAAGTCCAAATCACTCTTTAGATTCTTAGTTGGATCATGAAATCAACATTTCTACCACTTATCATACTGAATAACATTGAACTGAAAATACTTGATTCATTCAATACCATATCCTCATGGTTCTTTTCCTCATTCACATAGCTTATGACTTTCATAAGAATTTGATGCATCATAAATTTCATTGATATAAGACTACTTTCAACAGTTAACATACAAGCAAATATATAAATGATACCCTAGTATGAACTAAACTAGGTTTTCCATGCCATTTATCAAAATATCATACATCAAGAATATACTTGAATAAACAAATCTATAACATTAAAAAGAATCACTTGTGTAGGATTTCATGATGTCTATTCACAAACATCCAACTTGGTTTCATCCTCTTTACTGATATATCAAGAAAACACTAATAACATCAAATGAATTGCAAAATATTATTTGACATATCTATACTAATATTCAAATAATATTCATTTATAAACAAGGAGTTTCAGATAGGCAAAATTATTCATTCAAATGTACACCAATTTTAGACATAACCAAAAATCCTAAATTTTAGTATGTTCTTATAACTTTAGCAATAACTTTAGGAATTCTGTTTTGGATAATTTTCATCCATTTATAATATGATTTTATCATTTTAACATTATCACACCAGTAACATTATATATTCCTATATCATTTTGCAAAAGTTAGAACTGAAGGCAAATTTAGGTTTTATTGTCGCATATAGGAAAATTGAAGATTGTAATGGATTTAATCCAATTTCATGCAATATATTGTTTAAAGGAAGTAACCACTCACCTAATGTATCTATACCTTAAATTTCATGTCCCCATATCTAAAATTCTTAAATTTATATCAAACTCCTAGCAATCTGTCACTTTCTTCTTCCTTCCAACATAGATGGAGAATTATACAAAAAGAATAAAAAAGTAAGGAAATTTGATATCATTTTGACTTAAATCATAGGAGAGATAGAATCTTGAAATGTGAGAGAAGCATCACCTAGAAAAGATATCTAGAAATGACAAACTTACTTTCATGCAATATAATGTTTATGTGTCTATACCTTAAATTTCATATCCCCATATCTGAAATTCTTGAATTTATATCAAACTCCTAGCAATCTGTCACTTTCTTCTTCCTTCCAACACGGAGACCGTAGGAATGGAGAATTATACAGAACAAATAAAAAAGGAAGGAGATTTGATATCATTTTGACTTAAATCATAGGAGGGATAGAATCTTGACACGTGAGAGAAGCATCACCAAGAAAAGTTGTCTAGAAATGACAAACTTACTTGATTTTGTCAGCTCTAGGAAGAGAAAACTACAAATCACCATCTTCACCATTTGCTCCATCTAAACCCTAACTCCTCCCTTCTCTCTCTAGGATTTCATATCTCTAAAATCAATCATGAAATGTGGAAGATCCTAGTGTGTTAGGTTAATCATATAGAGCAACTACAGTGCTTGGGTCAATTGCAAATTGACCCTACATGTACTTTCTTTTATTTCAAAAGATTTTTTTGTCATAAAATTATTACTAAAAATTGTTTACTAAATACGTCAAAGATCCTCCAAAATTTATAA
This sequence comes from Alisma plantago-aquatica, assembly GCA_963693085.1. NCBI lineage: Eukaryota > Viridiplantae > Streptophyta > Magnoliopsida > Alismatales > Alismataceae > Alisma > Alisma plantago-aquatica. The sequence continues at coordinate 381,315,468 of OY856414.1, forward strand.
AAAGTTAGCATGCTGTCTAACACATAGTCTTAGAGATTTAGTGTAAATTTTAGATCATTTTGTATAATAAATAATTAAAAATCAAACACTACACTTCTAAACAACAATTTGCAACATGGTCGGTTGAATTACAAATTTTCCCGACAAACAGACTTTAGGAACATCCAAATATTCTATAATTTTATAGTAAAATGTCTAATTGAGTTATCCAAATTTCAAGTGAATCCAAGTTATATATAAAATATAAAAAATCTTTTACTACATTGCTATAGTGATCAATTTCCACATTCATATACTATTAAAACCCAATTTTTTCCGACTAGGGTTTACACTCCTAAAACCCTAATTCTTCAAATTAAAAGTATGTTTAGAGTTTCTTATTAAGTTTATAATATCATAAATGATCTATGCTCATTAATCATATTTAAGCAATGATCAATATAATTAAGCATGTAATCATATAGGTAAATCATAATTCACCAATTAAACTGAGGCGGTCATAACAATTCACACCCCCCCAAAAAAAAGGTTTTGTCTCTGAAAAATAATTATGCAAGAAATGTACATTCAAGGTTTCTTTTAAACATCTAAAATCTTATACGTTGCTACATTCTTGTATTTCATATTTGAATATTGTTTTCAACATTAAGTCCTTTATTTCTTTTCTGATCACAACAATTTTAAAACAAGGGCTCTCAATGATAGCAAAATAATTTCCTATGTCATAATCAATAATAGGAAAGAGAAATAGAAGCAGTCATTTTCAATCTTGTCATGCTCTTTTGAGGTGTTACCTTAGTAGTGGAAATTTGATCCAACCATTTCAATTTATACGACTCTATTTGTATTATTGTTTTGTATCACATCTAAGTTGCTAAAGAGTTCACTTTGTTGTTTTGAAGATTACTATTGTACTACTCTAATAGAAAAGTACTCATAAGTTGCAAGACTATATTTAACAACAACTGAACAATGTTGAGTTATAAAATTGGTATTAATGAATAAAACCATTACACCCTTTTCAATCTGAAATATTTCTTGTAGATGTACAACTGAAAACATATGTGAAACAAATTTACATCCCTTGATATACCTTCAACAAATTATACATCTAAAAACAAATTCCATATTATTGAAAGACAATTGTTTTCTCTGATTTCTTTCTTGTTCATGATTGCTCACTTCTTATTACTTTTCCTTCTCATTTGGTTCATATAGAATAAACATCCCTTACATTAAAACATTCAAGGTTAGAATGGACTACTCATCATTCTTTCTATCGCTGTAAGGATTTATTTCAAATTACACTTTGCTCATTTGCACTTCTCCTTTTGTTGAAGTCACACTTATTACATTTCAAATATATGTCTTATCCTCCATTCTTACTCAATTCCATGTTGTTTATCTATCTTTCTCATTTTCTACCTTTCAACTATGTATTACTATCATTACTAGTTTACTTCTCATATTGCTAATCTTAGGATCTTGTTTTATATTATTGTCAAAACTCAAGGTTAAATCACCAGCGACATCCCTTGAACTATTATAACTCTAAATATTCTAACATGCGATCCAATTCAATAACATGATCTTTTTGTGACATAATTTTGCTCCCTTAATCCAAGTCCAAACTTTATCTCTCTTTAAGTTTACTAAATTCAGTTGACTTGAGAGTTCTACATTGTCCATATTTTGATAATGACTAAACCATTCCATTCCTATGTATCTAATATGTTTGTTCAAGATTGATATCTGGTTTTAGGTACATGAAAAGGATCAAATTACACAAGCCCTAGCTTGTTCAAGTTCAAGTTCAAGTATAAAAGCAATGCAAGTGTGCATTTTGGGAAATCACTCCAAATGACCTTAGATGGTTTTTGTAATCAATTGCATTGATGATATGACTTTTAACTAAGATGAGAAAAAATCAGGGACACTTAATTCCAACGCTTGATCACTCAAATGTCGATTTAGAAAATTTGTCATAGGTTGTTTACCGGTCGAGTTAGAAATTTGACCGATCCATTGATGGATTTTTTGAAGAGACCAATTAGTCGAGTTGCACACTCACATAACTCGACCAATCGACTCACTGAGCAAAGCTGATTTTGGCTCATCGGTCAAGTTTCCCAAAACAAACGCAACCGATAGTTTGAAAATTGGCTTTGTCTCTTAGCGGATCGGTCGAGTTATCTTTATTGAAACTTGACCAAATATACTGTACGGAAAATGCAGAAAAAGTAATTATGACTGTTGATGACTTGTTTTGAGTGAGAATAGATCCGTTGAACTTGGAAAATGGCTATATCTCACCCTTAAGTGATCCCACACTCAAGGGAACACCCTCATCTATAAAGAGGACCCTTTGGAGTGCATTCCAAGTTTGCTCATTCATTCTATTCTAAGTCCTTGCTAGAGTTGAGTGTGTTGCAACTCCTTTATCCCCTTTCTCTCTCTCATTTGCATAGCATTTCATGATTATGAGTGAGTTAGGCTAGTTGTAAGAGAGCTACCTTCTTACGTTTGTAAAGCTCTCATTCCATTCCATCTTCCCTACCCCTTTTCTCAAAAAAGCAAAGTTGAAGCAAGCTACTCCGAGTGAAGGTGAAGCTATTGTTGTTCTTATTCACAGTTGAAGAAGAGGTGAAGATCTTCTCTAGGTGAAGGAGAAGGCAAATGCTTAAGATCCAAGAAGAGTAAGTAATTCCTTGAAGGCTGAAGACTTGTGCAAGAGTAGGTAAGTCCTTATAAGAAGGCGGAAGACTCTTTGCAAAGTGGGTAAGTCCTTGGTAAGGTTAAGACTCTTTATAATGGATAGGTAAGTCCTTTGGTGGGTCTTGTGTTGCAAATCTTACAGGTGAATATATAGAGGAAAGCACTTGCAAAGTCCTAGAGGTTGACCTCTCTAGGTAGTGGATTGACTCTCTCCTAGTTTGGAGAGTGAAACCACTCTAAACAACCTTTTCCAAGTGCTTGTTTCATTTTCTATCATCCTTGCTATGCTTGTTAGTTAGGACTTCAAATTGCACTTAAGCTACTGGTTTTGATTGATATAATTTGAAGGTCTAGCTTATCTTGTGGGAATTTTTGAAGCTCTATTCACCCCCTCTAGAGCCCTAGATCCAATAAGTGGTATCAGAGCCAAGGATATTCTCCAACAATCTCCCACGAGATGAGAAGATGGGAGACAACCTACCTAGTTCACTCAACCTAGAGGAAGGCTTCTCCATGCGTCCTCCGGTCTTTGACGGCACCAACTTTCTCTATTGGAAGTGGCGTATGCAGTTCTACATTCAAGGCATGAACTTTGATATGCGGAAGGTGATGATCACACCATACAAGGAGCCAACCGAAGCTATTGCAACATGGAGTGAAGCTGCACTTAAAGAAGCCCAACTCAATGCCAAAGCCATAAGCATCCTCTATGTAGCCTTTACCCCAATGGAGTTCAACCGCATCTCATCTTGGGACACCGCTTATGAGTTTTGGGACAAATTGTGCATTAACTATGAGGGCACAAATCAAGTCAAGGAGGCTAAGATATACATGTTATACAACCTTCTAGAGAACTTCAAGATGGACAAGAAATAAGGGATTGTGGAGATGTACTTTAGGCTCAATGTCATCATCAATGGCCTAGCTGCTTTGAGCAACACTTTGGATAGAGGTGTAATCAACTCCAAGATCTTAAAGACTCTACCAAAGAGATGGGATTCAAAGGTGACATCCATTGAAGAAGTGAGGATCCTTGGTGACATACCAACTGAAGAGCTCATTGGCAATCTCCAAGCTCATGAGCCAAGGCTTGACAAGCAAGAAGAAGAATCCAAGCAAGAAGAGAAGGAAGCCAAGAATATCAAAGATAGTCCTTTCAAAGCACAAGTGGAGGCGGTCATCCTTCAACAAAAACTTGCTTTCCAAACTTCTCCTTCCTCCTCTAGTGAATATGATGGCCCTAGTGAGGATGAAGCCAACTACATCAAGGGCAAGCACTTCAAGGGAAAGCAATCCTCCTCCTCTACTCCTAGATGCTACAAGTGTGGACAAAATGGACACTACAAGAGTGAATGTCCCAAGTCAATAAAGTCACACCACAAGGGAAGCTCCAAGAAGGAGGAAGAGTACAAGGAGAGCAAGTACAAGAGGAAGGATAAGAAGGAGAAAAGACATAAGAATGCAGCTCATGTAGCTTGGGAGGAATCATCCTCAAGTGGCTCTAGCTCTGAAGAAGATGGAGAGTGCCACCTTGCTCTCATGGCCTCTACTAGTGAAGAAATTGGTGAGGTAAGTGAGGTAATCTTGCATGAGTTATCTAAGAAAACTCTTATTGATATGCTTGTTTCTACCCGTTCTTCTCTTGCTAAGTGTAAATCTAAAAGAAAAAGGTTAGGGAAAATTATTGATGATTTGTATTATAAACTTGAAATTCTTGAGCTTAATGAGAAAACTCATATTGAGAGCATTGATAACTTGCAAGGAAAATATCTTGATCTTGAGCTCCAATACGATGGAGTTGAGGTAGAGAATGGTGTCTATCTTAAAAACATTGAAACTCTTAAGGAAGATAACCAAAAGTGCCTAAAGGAGCTTGAAACTCTTAAAATTGAAATGTTGATTTTAAGCTTCTTGTTGATGCTTGTAAGGGTGAAAGAGATGTTTATCTTAAGGAAATTCAAGTGCTTAAATTTGAAAATGCTAGGTTTCTTGGTCAATTTAATGATTTATCTTCTAGACCTATCTTGCCTAGTAATGATATTGCTTCTATTTCTCTTGAGAAAGATTATTATTTGACTAAAGCCCTCTGTCTAGAGGTCGACCTTATTTATGCTAGAGATGATATTGCTAGTTTGTCTTCTACTATCATATATCTAAATGATGATAATCATAGACTTAGGGCCTCTCTACAGAAGTTCCTCAAAGGCAAAAACTCCCTAATTGAAATCCTTGACCATTCTACCAAACAAAGCAGTACTAGTGGTTTGGGATTTGTAGGGGGAGAACCAAAGGGTAAGAACAAAGACAAAGGTAAGAAAAAGAGCAAGGAGACCTCTTTCTTTGTTGGAGAGTCTTCCGACACTAAGAATCCTATGGTTTGTTCTTATTGAAAGTGTGATGATCATTACTCTACTTATTGTCCTTACAAGCCTAAGGGGACCAACCCAAAGATGAAATGGGTCCCCGAGAAAACTCTGGATCCCAAAGTTTGAGTTGGGAACTGACACTCTCCTTTATTGCAGGAAAAAGGAATATGGATTGTTGATAGTGGTTGCACTAAGCATATCATAGGTGATATAAGACATTTCAACAACTTCACCAAAAATAAAGGAGGTTAGGTTACCTTTGGGGACAATAAGAAAGGTAAGGTCAAAGGTGATGATGATGTAGGTGAATCCTTGTGTATCAAGAATGTTCTTTTTGTGGATGGCCTACGTCACAATTTAATTAGTGTTAGTCAATTATGTTATAATGGTTACCTTGTGTTATTTACCTTTTTTGAATGCTTGATTCTAGATTTCCTCACCTATCAAGTTATATATAAGGGAACTAGAAGTGGTAATCTTTATGTAATTGTGCTTGACTATATTAAGCATGTTGTTGGTAGATGCCTAGTAGTCAACTTGAATGATATCTCTCTTTGGCATCATCAGCTTGGTCATGTAAATATGCATCAATTGAAGAAGTTGAGCAAAAAGGACTTGGTCAGCCGGGGAGGACTAGCTCGGGCGGTGCGGCTCGCAAGCCCCTTGCGAGGGGGCACGGGTTCGACTCCCAGCTATCCTCCGAAGTGAATACCCGTCGCGTCGGCCGGCCAACAATGCGACTTTCTGGTGGGCCGCCCTTGCGGGTTGGGGGTCCACCCGGGGTTTTACGCTTCCTGCGGGGGTCACAAAAGTGGCGCTCGTACGGGAGTGGTTCCCTCGTCATAAAAAAAAAGGACTTGGTCAAGGGACTTCCAAAATGGATTTGAAAAGGATGAGGAATGACAACCTTGTACCCAAGGAAAGCAAACCAAGTCCTCCTTCAAATCCAAAGGAGTCAAGTACCAAGAGAGCTCTTAAACATCTTCACATTAATCTATTTGGACCAATGAGAACTCAATGGATTTGTGGTTCCAAGTATTGCCTTGTTATTGTCGATGATTGCTGTAGATATACTTGGACTTCCTTTCTTGTTTCCAAGAGTGATACGCTTGATGTTTCCTCAATATTTTATAAACAAGTTGAGAATGAAGCTTCTTTCTGCATCGTTTCCATCTGTAGTGATCATGGGGGAGAATTTGAAAATGACCTTTTTGAACGTTTTTGTCAAGAATATGGTTATGCACATAACTTTTCTTCACCTTGAACACCTCAAAAAAATGGGGTTGTAGAGAGGAAGAATAGGTCACTATAGGAGATGGCCAACACCATGATTTTAGAGTATGATACTTCAAAGAAGTTTTGGGCCAAAGCTATCAGTACCTCATGCTTTTACAAAATTGGATTTTAACACATCCTTCTTTAAAGAAAACCCCCTATGAGATATGGCGTGGTAGGAAGCCTTCTATCGAGTATTTCCACATTTTTGGATGTCCTTGTTTTGTTTTGAATACAAAATATTTTCTCAAAAAGTTTGATCCGAAATATTACAAGGATTTATTTCTTGGGTATAGCACTACTAGCAAGGCTTATAGAGTGTTTAATATTGATCTTGCTAAAGTAGAAGAATCTATAAATGTTAAGTTTATTGAGACTAACCCCTCTATTCCCAAAGATATTGTTCTAAATGATGATGTTGCAGGTGAGGTCATTCCCATTCTAAAAGAGCTCAATATCACCTAAAAGGGAAAATAGGTGGCCACTCAAGAAGAAAACAGATGAAGAGAAGAAGGATCCAACTCCCTGATTTGCAAAGAATCATCCAAAAAGATGATTTTAGGTTATCCGTTTGAAAGAGTGAAGACGCGGGATACATTCAACAAAGAACAAGCCAACAACGCCTTCATCTCACTACTCAAGCCAAAGAACATCAAGGAAGCTCTTAGGAATGATGAGTGGATCCTAGTTATGCAAGAAGAGTTGGAGCAATTTGAATTGAACAAAGTATGGACCCTAGTTCCAAGATCAAGTGATAGAAAGATCATTGACACCAATTGGGTCTACCGCAACAAGCTTGATGAAAGCGGCAAAGTGGTAAGGAACAAAGCAAGGTTAGAGGCTCAAGGCTGCAATCAGCAGGAAGGTATAGATTTTGATGAAACATATGCACTTGTAGCTAGACTTGAGTCCATTCGTATGTTGCTTGCCTTTGCTAGCTATAAAAACTTTCTTCTGTATCAAATGGATGTTAAAAGTGCATTTTGGAATTGTACAATTGAGAAGGAAGTGTATGTTGCACAACCCCCAGGCTGTGAACATGATAGTTTACCTAACGATATTTATTTGTTGCAAAAAGCTCTCTATGGACTCAAACAAGCACCTCGAGCTTGGTATGAGAAATTAAAGAACTTTTTGTTAGATCTTGGATATATGATGGGCAAAGTAGATTCTACTTTATTTCTAAAGCACACTTCTAACAATTTTCTTATTATTCAAATATATGTTGATGGTATCATTTTTGGCAGAACAAACCTTGATCTTTGCAAAGAATTTAGTGATCTTATGCAGAGTGATTTTTAAATGAGCATGATGGGTGAGCTCACGTTTTTCCTCGACTTTCAAATAAAGCAAACTAAAGATGGGAACTTCATCAACCAAGGCAAGTACACAAATGACCTACTTAAGCACTTTGGGATGGAGAACACCAAGACGATGGACACACCCATGTCAAACACTACCAAAATTGATAAGATGAAGAAGGTGAGAAGGTAGATGAGAAGCTCTATAGAGGTATGATCGGAAGTTTACTTTACTTAACTGCCTCTAGACCTGATATAATGTTTAGTGTTGGCTTGTGTGCTCGCTTTCAATCAAATCATGAGAAATCACATCTTATAGCTGTTAAGAGGATTTTAAGGTACTTAGCCAAAACCCAAAATTTTGTCTATGGTATCCCAAGTCAAGGGACTTTACTCTTACTGCTTATAGTGTTGCGGATTAAGCATGATGATTGATTGATAGAAAGTGCACAAGTGGCACTTGCTTTCTCCTATGACAATGCTTGGTGTCTTGGTTCTCTAAGAAATAGAGCACAGTGGCATTATCAACCACTGAAGTTGAATACATTACAGCCGGGAGTAGTTGTACCCAGGTCCTATGGATGAAGCAAATGCTCCAAGACTTTAACATTCATTTTGATGCTTCTCCTATATATTGTGATAATACTAGTGTAATTAACTTGTCATATAATCCTATCTTACATAGTAGAGCTAAGCATATAGAAGTTCTCCATCATTTTCTTCATGATCACATTGCCAAAAAGGATATCTATATCACACATGTAGACACGAAAAATCAGTTGGCAGACATTTTCACTAAACCTCTAGCTAGAGAGAAATTTAACTTTATTAGATCTAAACTGCTCATAACTACTTTGAATGAATTTGATATGTCTTCTAGCTAGTTGTCATCTATCCTATATGCTCTGCCTATATTTTGATCACAATTGCTTGCAAATATGCTAAAAATCAATTTTCATGTTCTTTTTGCCTTGTTTTTCTCTTATTTTTGGGTATTTTTCACAAACTCTTGTTTTATCGCAAAATAGTACCCAATGATGAGTGATATGTGCCTAAGTATGTTCAAAATGAAAAATGTACTTGAAAAATAAATTTAGTTAGCACTCTAATGGCTAGAAAATAGAATTTCTAAAGTTTGTTCAGGTTGACCATCGGTTGAGTTGCCAACTCGACCAATCAGAGGCAGATAGCTTTTTTAAAGAGCCTATCGGTTGAATTTCTGAGTCACAGAACTCGACCGATGGCCAGACTGGAGTAAATATATTTTTCTCTAGTTAAGAGGGAGAAAAGTCGGCCAATCCAACCTCTAGCTTCCTCAAGCTCTCAACCCTAGCCCCGACCTTCCTCTCCTTAGCCCTAGTTTGACCTAGATCGACCGTCCTTGGCCTATTTTCTATCAACCCTAGGTCTATGGATGAGTTTTGGTGGTGTTCTTCTTGTTTTTGCTCTCTCTTTCCTCTCCATTTCATCTCCATGGTGTCTAATAGGAGAAATAGGGCCGCACCAACTAGTGCACCTTTATCTTCGTCCAACTCTCGCTTGATTCCCTTTGATGACACTTTCTTCGTCTCAAATGAGGCTCTTAATAGGTACAAGGAGCTCCTTCCTAGGAACCCCTTTTGGCTTTGTGCCTTGTTTGAGCCACACCCACGAAGATAAGAGGTCATTGATCAAGTATCTGAGTCATTGTACGAACACCATCTCTCCATCTTATGTGTTGAGTGCTTGTGCTACAACGACTCCATAACTAGTACAAAAGTTGTTCATGAATTCTATGCTAACTTGCAACGAAATTATGATACACTCGTACCACCTTATAATACTCAAGTAGTCCTCACTTCTATGATTGTCGAGAAGAAATTCCAAGTCTCTGAGGATACCCTGAACATCTTATTTTCAGGTACTGAAGTCACTGACACCTGGAGAAAGGACTATCCTGAGTATTTTGACCTATTCGAGCCTAAGACCTTTTACAAGTAGTATGATCTTACTCTCCCTGACATTCATAAGTTTTTGAAGAGGCATCAATTCCCATATAGGAAGAAGTGCACCCTCCCTTCCTCTGCCTTAGACCTCAAGAGACACATACTTGCCTTAGTTGTTAACTGCAATATTCATCCAAAGAAAAATCAGACTGAAATTGCATAAAACATTGCGGCCATTATGTATTATCTCTTGCATAACATAGGAGTCAAGTGGGCAAGATACATTCTTCACCATATGACCTACTTTGACTCAGGTAAGAACACCCGTGGCACCCACCCACCCTACCCAACCCTGATATGTGGTCTTTTCCAGCTTGCCAGTAGAAAATCTCTTTTCCATGACCTACAGTATGAACCTGCCTAGAAAGGAGTTTACATCAGTGAGACCACACTTCAGAAGTTTGTGCCTATCCCATCCTCTACAACACAGGGTGCCTCTTCCTCTTCCTCTACCTCTACCCAAGAAACTCCACCACCTCAGCCTACCCGACCTGCCAGTGCCTCGTTCCATGTATCAAATGAAACCCTTATGGGAAACATGATGCATCAACTGGCGTACAACCTTCAGCTTCAGGAGCACCTGCATCAGGAACTCTGTACCATCATGTCTAACATGAACCTATCCAGTGCACACCCTTATTCTGCCTACTAACCCTAACCATGAGGTGACTATGCATCCTATGAATATGATCACTTTTACCCTACCCCTCCACCTACTTCTTCCACCGCTACACCCTTTGCTGCTGGTGGATTTGCCCCTAGAGTGATACCTCTGACAGCTGGCCCCTTGGCCACTCTGCTTGCTAGTATTGGTAGTTCTGCTCCTTCCTTCCCACATGCCAATGAGCTCCATGCTCTAGGCATGTCTTGGGATGAGAAGAATGCCCATTGGTCCGATCGAGGTTTTGGTTCTCAACTGATGAGGAGATGCTAGACCAAGTTGATGAGGAGGCTGATGAAGATGATGGTGATGCTTCTGATGATGTCTTTGATGGCTTTTTTGGTGCCTCTGATGATGAAGGTGATGTTGTTGTCTCTGTTTCACCTTCAGATGGAGATGATGACTATGAGTCAGATGCCTCTGATGATGATGTTGATGTTGTTGATGATGTAGACATAGGTGACCTAGATGTTTAGATTTTATAGTTTTTAGCCTAGATGCTGATCATATATATCTTTCTAGGCTATTTTGTATTAAAAACATCTGGGCACATTTTCCGAGTTGTACTATTTTATCATCATGATTTTGCTTGCAGTTGTTTTTGAGAACATGCTTTCTATGTTGTAATTTTAATCCTTTGTACACTTTCTCTTTGATTTACTATATCTCACGAGTTGGTGCCATGTTTACCATATTTTGATTGTGACTTAGATTGTTTGTTTCTCTCGTATCTGTTTGGTGCATGCTTTGAGTTTGCATGTTGTGGATGTATGTTTTGGTTGTGCTTGGAGAAGAGCCATTTGTGGAGTCTGGCACATGTGTGAGTTCACGTATCGGGGGAGCTGCTAATCTCGATTGGTGTGAGGTCACGTATCGGGGAAGCTGCTACGTGCTAGTTGCTGCATCGGCTGCCCTCTCTGCAATCGTGATTAGCAGATATCGTGCATGAGGGGGTCAGAGCTCTCGTATCATGTGGGGGGAGCTCTAGTATCGTGAGGGCTGCTCTCATATCGTGGTAATTGGAGTCCGGCACAGGTGTGAGTTTCACGTATCGGGGAAGCTGCTATCATATCGTGTTAGTAGCTGCATCGTCTGGAGCATTTGCATCTATTGTCCATCCATTTCGGGCTCTCCTCACGTGCTGCCCTTCGTAGCTTCCTTCCGGACAAGGTGAACCGTGGTGAAATGACACATCAATATGGTTTTGAGGCTCTCGTATCGTGTTAGCTGGAGCCCGTTACAGCTTCCTTCCTGCCAAGGTAACATACCGATACAGAGTTAGGCATATCGCCCACTCGTATCATGTGGGATCTCATATCGTGCTAATTGGAGACCGATACAACTTCCTTCCGTGACAATCTGCTACTGGGTTAGACCGATACAGTCCTCGGTTACGAGAATCCTGATACGATAAGGCTTGATGCTACCCTCACCGCTGCTCTGCAGGGTTACGCGACAGAGCGTGAGACAGGCGCAAAGGGTTGTCGTTGAGCGATGAGAATTTTTTGCCTCCGCATCCACGCCACCGGATGCAGTGATCCCACACATCAGGAATTTTTTTCAATCACCCACGCATATGACGACGACTGAGGATACACACCCCCTGGTCAGCATGCTGACACCGAGTCCAGAGGCGAGGACGAACTCTTTTTCTCCTCCGTAGACGAACACAGGGCAAGCGTCGCAAGAGAACCCTACGCCTCAACCGATGAACGAGTAGATACAAGAAGTGAACCATACGCATCATCTGATGCTCGAGCAGCCACAAGGGATGAATACCATGGAGTCGCCCCTCCAATAAGATACGACGGCCCTCCATGGGATACCTCAGCAGTCCCCTACGATGAATGCAACTGAAGAAACAATTATAGCCAACCAGAGAACAACTCAGCGACCAAGATCAACGATGCAGTCTGGTTATACGCTGTCTCTGGAGGCACAATACAATGGGTCAGCTTCCAAAACGCACAGACATCCATCGACGAAGAAACCGCTGTATTACATACCTCATGACGCCTGTTTCCGGTGTCTTGGCAGAGGACATTGGCAATCACAATGCAGGAGGAACAAGGTGTGCTACAAATGTCGTAGGCCTGAACACCTTGCAGCGAGATGCAATCAGATGGTTTCTCAAGCAAGGGTACCGAATATACAGTCAAGAACGGTGTTCCCTCCACTGCCGTCAGGAAGACCAGCTAGGGGTACACCACATCACATCCCAAAAAGGATTTCGGTGGATATAGGCCCAGATGATGATATGAGAAGAAGCAAGAACACTGCTCTTGAGAGGGCGGTAGAGATTTCTTGGCCCAATGAAATATCATGGACGGCTCTCTACCCATTCTTAAGGCAATGCTGGCCATGTGCGGCAGACTTATATCGTTTTGCAGATAGAAAAGTGATTGCCTTTTTCTCTTGCCCCAACGAAGCAAAGGAAACTACAACAAAAGGGGTACCTACCTTTAGAGGTTCCAGGATTGACATGAGGCACATGATTGGAGGGGAGCGACATTGCTGCAAAGAAAGCTTTTGGTTTTGGGTGGCAGACCTTCCCATGGTGTGTCGGGATGATGAATCTGTTGCAGCCATTGTCAAACCGTTTGGTAAACTAATACATATATCAGACTGGAAGAAGGGAGAAGATGATCTATCAGGTATACTCATGCTCGTGGAGGCCTTTAGTGAAGATGTACTGCAATTCATATCCCTTACATACGGATCGAGGAGGACCTCAATTCATCTTATCATGGTAGCTAGAGGAAAAATGGGTGCAAAAGACTATATCCTTACTGAAGCTGGCAGTGAATATGGAATACCAAGAGAAGCTCTCATTGTGAAAAAGAATAGGGAAGGACCTGTTTCTGAGGTTACGGTGAATTCTAGACCGCCGTCTCCGGTGGAGAGACCTAGATCACGGGGACCATCTCCGGACAGACAACGTCAAAGATAGGATAGATCTCTGAGTAGAGTTATAGTTGATCGAGAAGGCAACAGACAATTCCTTTCGAATAGAAGGTTGGAGGACTTTATACACTTTGAGGATGCTCGTGACAGAGAACGTAGAAGAACAGATAGAAGAAGATACAGATCCATCTCGAGGAGAGTTGAGTTTACTGATTGGGGACGCAACACTATCCAAGAACGTGCTTATAATAGGAGTGATCGCTCTAGGAGGAGACACTCAGAGGATGAGAGACATGCTGCCTACGTTGATTTTAGTGATGAGGATGAATGGAGGTTTAGTCACTGACTTGATAGTGACTGAGATGAGAAGAGTAGTTTCATTTTCTTATGGATAGTAAGTCAATATTCTGGAATATTAGAGGGGCTGCTAACAACCCAACTAGAAGGGTGCTGAGGAGACTTTGTAGTAAGTTCAAACCGGGCATTATTTGCCTCTTTGAACCTTTCTTACATGCTGAACATGCTGCTGAGCTGTTAGATGTGGTACGCCTAGATTGGGTGGTTGACAACCATATAGAGGAAGGAAAGATATGGTTATATGCGGACCTGAACCTAAAGCCAGTGATTTTTAGAAGACATAGACAACACATTACTGTTAGATGTGAGGCCTCAGATGGTTCATCCTTCTTTGTTGCGGCTGTGTATGCAAGTTGTGATTGTGCCCACAGGAGAGATTTATGGGAAGAAATTATCATCATGTCTGCTGAAATAGGTGACATGAAATGGATCATAGCAGGTGATTTTAATGTTGTGCGAGAGGCCCAGGAGAAATGTGGGGGAAATGCTCCAACTTATCAAGAAATGTTTGATTTCAATGCTCTTATTGCTGATGCTCTCTTGAAGGAGGTGCCTTTTGAAGGAAACTGGTTTATTGGGTTAACAAACAAATACTCACGCCTACTATTTGGGAGAGGTTAGATAGGGTTCTTACGAATGGAGCATGGTTTGTGGAGAAACCCACGACTCGGTCTATACACCTTACCAGATCTCGGGTGTCAAATCACTGCCCTATTATAACTATCTCGGGTGCACAGGCTTTTACTGATAGGAAAGCTCACTTCTCATTCATGTCGACATGGATAAGGGAGGCTGAATGTTTGAAGATTGTTGAGCAGATCTGGGAAGAGAGAGTCGTTGGACATTCATCATTCATTTTCTATCATAAATTGAAGCAAGTAAGAGGTGCTCTCAGGGCCTGGAGTAAGACAAAGTTTAGAGACAATAATCAACGTATCAAAGATTTAGAGGATGTGGTGCTCACTACACAGGCTACGTTTGATGAAAATCCCACTCCACTCAATGAGTCAAACTTAAAGACTGCAGAGAATGAGTTTGAGCAGCTTCTAGATGTCGAAGAGGCTATTTGGAGGGAGAAGGCCAGAATTAGTTGGCTACAAGATGGTGAGCGCAACACTCAGTTTTATCATTCGGTAGTCAAAGCTAGGTGAAGACATGGAAGGCTAAATGCATTGACACTGCCTGATGGTACTGTGATAACGAACTCTGCTGAGATGGCTCAGATGGCGGTGACACATTACCAACAATAATACAATGAGGAAGTTGAGATAGATAGCATCGCCTTAGAGAAGTTTCTACAGGACATCCCAGAGACTATCTCGACAGATGATAGCTGCTCACTGACGGCCACCCCTCATGAGGATGAGATTATGAAGACATTAAAGGAAATGGACCCAAATACAGCCCCTGGGCCAGATGGTTTTACCCTACCTTTCTTTTCAGCTGTGTGGCATATTATTAGGGACGATTTCCTCACCCTGGAAGATGGTTTCTTTAGAGGATAGATGTGTCATAGAGGTTTGTTCTACTATATAATCCTCCTTATTCCGAAGATTGACTCTCCCAAGAAGTTATCTGCTGATTTCCGACCTATCTCGATTGAGAATCTGACCCTAAGAATCCTTGCTAGAATCCTTAGTAACAGGTTGGCTCCATTGATGACCCAGATGATATCCCATCCATAGGGAGCTTTCTTGAAGGGAAATGACATTACTCATCATGTCAGGCTGGCTAGAGAGTTGATGCATGATATCAATCAAGGTCGGGAATTTCCTAATATTGTGGTTAAGTTTGATATGTCAAGAGCATATGACAGAGTGGATTGGCAGGTGATGTGTAAATGTCTTGCTACTTTTGGGTTTCTACCCGAGGTGATCGATCTATGTATGAGTTTCTTTAAACACACCTGGGCTACGATTACTATTGGTGGGACTACAGCTGGCTTTTTTCAGTTTGGAAAAGGCTTAAAGCAAGGTAATGCTATATCACCATTCATGTTCATTATCTTTGAGGAACTTCTTTGCAGAAGGATTAGTAGATTGGCGAGTGATCGGTCCATTGCCAATTTCTGTATAAGAGGATATGGGGTGGCACCTCCAATGCTTCTCTATGCTGATGATCTTGTGATGTTCTTCAATGTGGACCAGCGGACAATCAATACAGTTAGAAGCGCATTTGATTTATATGAAAAGGCAACTGGTCAGAGAATCAATAGACAAAAATCTGTTTGTGTGATTGGGGGGTATGATCAAGCAAAGGTAGATGACATAGCAAAGGACTTTGGAGTAGAGAAGGTGACTCAATCTTTTACTTACCTGGGCATACCGATTTCTAAAGGAAGGACAAAATTAATTGACTACGAGTTTCTTGTTAGAAAAGTGAACACTAAAGTGGCTGCATGGAAATCTAGATTGCTATCTTTTGCAGGACGAAGGTTACTGGTTGCTCATGTGTTGTCGTCCATTACTGTCTACATGGCAGTGGTGGTGGGAATTCCAACAGGTATCATCCAACGTATAGAGAGCAAATTTTTGAGCTTTCTATGGGCGGACAGGGAGAATCACTAGAGAAAAGCATGGGTCGGATGGGAAAGAGTTGCTACACCGATGATAGATGGGGGTCTTGGTCTCACTTCCTTGAAGATGATCAATGATGCCTTTGTTGCTAAGGCATGTTGGGAAGTTCTCAATACTGAGACTTTGTGGACATCTTTTTGCAGAGATAAGTATGCTAACCATGAAACAGGTAGATCCGGAAACTATACTAATCACTTAAAGATTAGTAGCTGTCCATCCCCTTTCTGGAAGAAGATATGGGACATGTTCCCTAGAATGTTTCCTTTTTGTAGATGGTCGATTGGGAGAGGTAATATCCCTTTCTGGGACTCATGGTAGTGTGATGAGAGACTCATTAACCATTCCATCTTTGCTAGTGATAGAAGGCAGACGTTCTTGGTTAGAGATTTCTGGAATGAATAAGATGGATGGGATTGGGAGATGATCCAACATGTGGTTGATTACCAGGGTGTAGAGCTGATAAAAAAAGCAGCTGCTTGGATAACGAACGTAGATGATGAATTGGTGTGGGGTGTTGACCAAAAGGGTCACTTCACTATGAAATCAGTAAAGAAGATTCTGATGCAACCAAGAGCGGGAGGACTGGATGCTCTAGGGAAAATATGGGGTCTGGACGCCCCTAAGGCGAGTGCTATCATATGGAAGATGACTAAAAAAGCTATTCCTACAGATGATAATGTTCAATATAGATGTTGCATCCCCCTTGTATCAAGGTGTAACTGTTGTGATGATCTGAGAGTAGAAGATGTTGATCACCTTTTCTTCCATGGACAGGTTGCCAGGTTCTTCTGGAACAGATTTTCCCTTTTGACACAGATGCAGGCACCTCATGATATACAAACACTTCTTGATACTTGTGAGAAAGGCTACTCCAGGAGGATCTCAGACTGGATTGCAGGAAGTCTAGCTGTTAACATACCCCACAACATTTGGAGGATACATTGTGCATCTAGGTTTGGGGACAAACTACGAGGATGGGAGTTTGAATGAACCTAATCATCTCTTCTGTGAACAACATGATTCAACATAGATCCTTCTCCATTGAACATGGATCGAGCATTTACAATAGGATGAGAGATGGCAGGATTACTGAGCCTAAGACGAAAATGAGAAAAATTCAACTGATAAGGTGGATGAAGCCTGACTTGCATAACTTGAAAATGAACTTGACTATAGGAAGAAATAAGGGAGAAGATGGGGTATGTAGGAGGTGGGCGGCAGGCCTGATTCGAAATCAAAATGCAGATATTTGCATGGTGTTCCATGCCTGGCTCAAGGCACCAGACTTCGTCCTGGCATATGTACATGCAGGCATTGTTGGGTTGAAACTGGCAGATGTTCACATGCTACGATTGTCATGTATTGAGATTGATGACCAGGAAGTCTACGATATTCTGTGGAAGGATGCTATCGAACCATGGAGGACCAATCCATTTGTTAGAGAGCTGAGGTCCGAGTTGGTTAGATCTAGTATTACAGGTTCAATGGTTCACAAAGTTGCTAACTCTATACCCAGAGAGATTGGGAGATGGGGGAAAAGATTTTCAGAGATGATAGTTATTACAGATAGAAGGATGATACCGAATAGAATTCGAGGCATGGCAGCTTTGGAGAAAAGGGGCATTCCCTACGTGCACCTGAAGAGGATCGACGCTTGAGGAATCATGGATGTTTTTTAGCGGTTTCTTTGTCTGGGTGTGATGACTTAGTTTTTTATTTTATCTGGTCTTCTGAGGGAACAAACCTGCAAACATATAAGCAGGAGTTGTACTCTGTTGATGTTTTCACTCACATGAGAGGGGTGGGATGAATAAAGAACCCTCTGGCTTAACTAAAAAAAAAGAGCCATTTGTGTGCTCTTCTACCCCCTTTCCTTTTTGATAATGTCAAAAGGGGGAGAGAAGTTTAATGTTTTGAAGCTCAACCATAATGCTTTTATGGCCTATGTGATCCTTTTCTTGTTCATTATATGCTTTATCATGTGACTTGCTAAAGGAACATATAGTATATATGTCATGTTGCTTTGTGTAGATAGACTGACTATGCAGGTAAGAGTAAGCATAGATTGAGGGGGAGCAATTCACATTGTTCAAATCATGAACCCCCCAAAAATTCACAAGGCAAAGGTACAACTTTACATATCCTTTTCAATATGATTGAGGAATGGTTTGTCATTGTCAAAAAAGGGGAGAATGTTGACTTGAGAGTTCTACATTGTCCATATTTTGATAATGACTTAACCATTCCATTCCTATGTATCTAATATGTTTGTTCAAGATTGATTTTAGGCTTTAGGTACATGAAAAATGATCAAATTACACAAGCCCTAGCTTGTTCAAGTTTAAGTTAAAAAGTAATGCAAGTGCACATTTTGGGAAATCACTCCAAATGACCTTAGATGATTTTGTAAGCACTTGTATTGATGATATGACTTGTAACTGAGATGAGAAAAAAATCAGGGACACTTAATTCCAATGTTTGGTCACTCAAATGTCAATTTAGAAAATTTATCAGAGGTTGTTTATCGTTCGAGTTGGAAACTCGACCGATCCAGTGATGGATTTTCTAAAGAGACTAATCGGTTGAGTTGCACACTCACAATACTCGACCGACCGACTCATTGAGCAAAATTGATTTTAGCTCATCGGTCGAGTTTCCCATAACAAACTCTACCGATAGTTTGAAAAGTTGCCTTGTCTCTTAGTGGATCGGTCGAGTTATCTTTATTGAAACTCAATCAAGTGTATTGTATAGAAAATGCAGAAAAAGTGATTATAACTATTGGTGAGTTGTTTTGAGCAAGAATAGATTCATTGCAACTTGGAAAATGACTATATTTTGCCTTTAAGTGATCCCACACTTAAGAGAACACCCTCAGCTATAAACATGACCCCTTGGAGTCCATTCCAAGTTTGCTCATTCATGATATTCTAAGTCCTTGCTAGAGTTGAGTGTGTTTCAACTCCTTGAGCCCCTTTCTCTCTCTCATTTACATAGCATTTCATGATTATGAGTGAGTTAGGCTAGTTGTAAGAGAGATACTTCCTTGTGCTTGCGAAGCTCTCATTCCATTCCATATTCCCTACCCCTTTTCTCAAAGAAGCAAAGGTGAAGCAAGCTACTCCGAGTGAAGGTGAAGTTGTTGTTGTTCTTCTTCTAGGTTGAAGAAGAGGTGAAGATCTTCTTCAGGTGAAGGAGAAGGCAAAGACTAAAGATCCAAGAAGAGTTGGTAATTCCTTGAAGGCTGAATACTTGTGCAAGAGTAGGTAAGTCTTGGAAGAAGGCGTAAGACTCTTTGTAAAGTGGGTAAGTCCTTGGTAAGGTTGAAGACTCTTTGTAATGGATATGTAAGTCCTTTGGTGGGTCTTGTGTTGTAACTCTTATAGGTGAATATATAGAGGAAAAATCTTGCAAAGTCCTAGAGGTTGACCTCTCTAGGTAGTGGATTGACTCTCTCCTAGTTTGGAGAGTTAAATGACCTTGTCCAAGTGGTTGTTTCATTTTCTCTCATCCTTGCTATACTTGTTAGTTAGGAATTCAAATTGCACTTAAGCTATTGGTTTTGATTGATATAATTTGAAGGTCTAACTTATCTTGTGAGAATTTTTGAAGCTCTATTCACCACCCCTTTAGAGCCCTAGATCCAAAAAAATCTTCCTTATCTTTATCACTCAAATTTATTTTCTCTTATTTGACATGTATGTTAGGTTACTTTCTTTATTTACCCTGTTATAGTTGCATCGTCACATTATGGGTCATTAGTACATTCAGTATATGTGTCTATCATGGTGGTTATGTATCATCAACAATTGATTTTCTTGTCATTTCATCCCCACGTTACTCTCATTAAATAAGATTAAAAAGAAAAGATGATTTTAAGATTTAAAACTCCATTTTTTTAACTATTTGCTTAACACATTTTTCACATCTAGGCTTGATTAGTTATCACCAAAGAGACTTGATTAATAAGCAATTTCTTACATCTCATATTTCTTTCTCCCCCTTATTTTTCATCTATACTACTTCTTGAGGTTTCAAATAATTTCTTTAATTTCCATCATTCTCCCCCCGTATGATACTCTTCCATCTATCATCATTAATCTTTACTTATCTCTTATGAACATGTTTCTCATTAATGTGTGTGATTATGTATTTCATGCCATATACACTTCTTATTATCTTTTTTACTATCATGAAAGTGAAATTCTAAATAAGCATTTTGCCTACTAGTTTTAGCTTGTGCTTAATACATTACATGTCCTTTGTTTCAAATCAAACGGCTCGTGCAGGGTTCCAACATAGTTTCTATTTTAATCAAAATTTTCCATTCAGAATATAATTTACCTTTATGTGACATGTTCACTTGTTTATTTGTGCCTTTATTATTCTTTTGAAAACTAGTTTCATTTCATTATAAAGAACTTATTGAGTATATTTGATAGAAACTAGGTTGTTACTCTACCGAGACTTCAAATCAAAAGGTAATAAGGATGAATGCATTAGAGTTTATAATATAATTACACATTCCATGCTCTCCTATATATCATGTAACCCTATTTCCTTATCAAACTCATCATTTTCAACATTTCTCTTTGTTTCATATGAATTTCTTATACTAATCTTATAATTTCATGTTCATCTAGTTCTCTGTACTTTCATTCTTCTAAAATTTCTCCACTGCTATGTAGTTGTCGTATACTTAACTATTTTCTCATATTTCCCCTTTTTTGAGTACATAAATGCATTTTACTTGATTATATGATACATTTCTTGTAACATACCAAAACATAGGTTAAGAGGTTAGAAACCTTAGTGTTTGAGGTTTAGCCAAATAAGGATCAATGTATGCTCTTTAGTGACCTTAAATATATTAATGCATGAATAAATCACATTAAAATGTAGAATATAAATTAATATTACCCAATACCTTCAAATTAACCATAAAATCAATAACAGGTACATAAGATATGTGCATAAAAGACAAGGTGTCCATAATTGAGAATAATGAGTTATAATTCCACAAAATACAAAATAAATAAACTTATGTGGGATAATGATGGTGTAGATTCATTCTTGATCCTTCCTTTGCCTTATGGTGCAAGGAAGAGAAAAAGGGAATCAAAGATAATGCTCAAAACATGATTAATGAGATATTGGATTATTGATGAGAGAAATAATAGAAATAATGGATAATGTGTTAAAAGGAAAACATATTGGAGAAGAATAACCTCATATTCATTTTCTTGGGATATACCTTGGCTTGGAGGCCAAATTTCACCAATTTAGAATAATAATAACCATATCTATTTTATTTAGAAAAGAAAAGGATGTTTTTTCCTTAAAAATATTAAATAAAAAAATTCAATGACTCCAAATGAGGCAAATGATCTTAGATTCATAATCTACATAATAAAATATGCCTTTGGGTGAATTTTCACTCAATTTGGTGAAAGTTTGATTAAAAGATTAATTTAGGAGAGAGAAAGTGTGTAGAACCTTCAAAATATTAAATTAATATACAAACTCCAACATGTAAATTTAATGGCAAATTCGTATCCAACACATTAAATATGACTTGTGTGTGAAGTTTCATAAAATTTGGGCAATCTTATCACCAATAATGAAGGAGGAAAGAAAAATGAGTTTTGAATTATCTAACCTGTTGAAAGTTCTCAAAAGGCAAAACTAATTCCATATTCAGATGCTACACGTCAAAATCAGTCAGGGTGTCAATTTTCATTAGATTTGGAAACCGTTTGAGCCCTCAAAAGAAGAGAGTGGAAAATCATTAAATAATACATATGTCACTTTAGTCAAAATCAGATTTGGAT
This sequence comes from Alisma plantago-aquatica, assembly GCA_963693085.1. Taxonomy (NCBI): domain Eukaryota; kingdom Viridiplantae; phylum Streptophyta; class Magnoliopsida; order Alismatales; family Alismataceae; genus Alisma; species Alisma plantago-aquatica. Next base: position 381,337,439 of record OY856414.1, read on the forward strand.
AATGATTTAAATGTTGCCCATTTTGTCTTTATCCGCATCGTGCGACAACCATAGATCTTGAATCGAACGACCACAAAGTTGTCTTCTACCTTGGTTCGGACAAGGAAATAGAAAATGGATTTTGTGAATTTCGATTGGCATTATCTCATTCGTTACTCGACCAAATCATGAGTTCTTAGGCTCGTTGGATTCCTTACGAATATCTGCACCCCTTTATCCCAAGTTTTTCACATTTTCATTGATTATCCAAAGTTTTCCTAAAGTTCTCAAAACCTCCCTCTCACCTCACCTATGCGTACCCTAAACCACACCTCCTCACCTATATATACCCCTACCCCGAGCATCAACATCACCCTTACAACTCAATGCATACTTTGATTTCAAGTTTCGTCGTCATTTGACCCCCCAAAGAGTGACCAAAGGAGAAGGGCTTGCAGCGAGTTCCTCTCCCTCTTCACTTCGTCTCCGAGCAAATTAAAAGCACCATCAGGTTCGAATTCTTCTCTTCTTTCTTTTGCATGCTTAAGCATCGAGTTTCATTATGTGTGCTAGATTCGCCCAAAATCATAAGCAAGCAAGTTGCTACTTGCTCGCCGCCATGCTGTGGGTGAGGGAGGAAGACACGTCCTTGTGCTTTTACCAGTTTGCCCCTGATCACTTTCTTCTTCTCTTTGTTTTCACGCTAAGGGGTATAATGGTATTTTAGCCATGTTTCTCTTTGAGTTTAGCGGGGTCAACTGAACCTTGACTAAGAAACTCAGCTGCATCCCATTGGGCCATGTCAGCCGAGCCCACTCTCTCTCTCTCTCTCTCTCTCTCGGATTATTTATTTGGCTTTTTGGTGATTTTTTATTGGCCGATTTTATAAAATTCATATCTTTTGTTGTGGTTGTTCATAAATTTCAAATAGATACTCATTGGATTCAGAAAAATGCAAGCTTTCTAATAGTATTTGTTTTGTCACATGAATTTCATGTTTTAAAGAGTTGATTTTAATTGATCTAATTAATAAGTTAATAACTTGTATAAGTCATAACTAAATATTTATAAGTTAGAAAAATATAATAAAATATGTTTTGGACTCATAAAAATATAACCTAAAATATGACGTAGTTTTGGTAACCTAATTCACATATAATAAAAAGGCAATTTTAGGGTTTTGAATAATCAATGTGGTTCTAACCCTAGTTTCACATATATGATATTAGGTGCTTTGGAAACCTAGATTTGGATCTAGAAGTAATCTTGTTTTGATTGAGACTCTATAAGAGGTATGTTAACATCTCCTATTCTTCTTTATTGAGTAATAACCTATATTGTTTTTCTCTTGGTCCTATGGACAATAGCCTAAAAACCATATCTTTTTCTTTTGAAATTATGCTTCATGTGAAGTACCCTACTCGTTACTGATCTTGTGATCATAATATCTTCTTGACTTTCTTTTGGAATCTTTTCTATGCCTTGTTCATTATGGAACTCAATTTGATGTTATATGCCCATTTGAGGTGGATGATAATGTTGATCACTTATGCGGTGATTATTTGGTAAAATCTGACTACAACTTTTTACTTTCCTCCCTTTTGAGCATGTTGTGTGACTCAGTAGCCCCAGAGTAATATAATTTGCATTGGTTTTGGGTTATGTGCCCTTATTGTTTATTTTGAGATGGTGGTTATGTGCCCCATATTCGGGTTTCAAATTTATGAGGTTTGGCCTGACTTTTTATAAATTGGGAGTTTGGTTATGTGCCAATCTCTATCAGGTTTCAAGTTTATGAGGCTTGTCTGGCTTTGTTACTTATGTTGTTCTAGTGCTATATTTATCTCACCCACATGCAGGTTGTAATGGGCTTTGTGCCCCAAAAACTTTATGAGTGCTTTTGTGGCACCGCTTTTATTATTGTTTTAATGGAAATTATTCATTTTACCATATGTTTGTGATTCTTTCCTTTTATGCCCACTTGGGTAGTTCTTACCTCTTTGCATGGGAAGCCTTCTATACTTGATGTACCTTTTTCCTAATAATGCTCAACTCCTTTTTAGCATGCTCATACCAGCTTTTTGTTGATATCCTCTTTTCTTTTCCTTTTGTGGGGTATGCTTCCAACCCCAGGAGTTGGATAAGGAGAAGGAAATCTAGGAGGACTTGGACCACAACAAGTGTAGCTAACTTCGTGGGAGACTTTGCTTGAAGTTGTTAGGTGATCCTTAGCTAGTCCTATATATGTAGTTAGTTTTCCTTTATGTCACCTTATGTGGTGAAAGTTTAGTATGATAAGAAGCTTTGTTGCCTCTTTATTTTTAGTAGGGAGTGGATCCCTATGGGATCCCACTCCTTACATTCCTCATAGTAGTGGATCCAAAAAAATTGTATTAGGGGGGGCTGAGTCACACTAAGGGGGTCTGATTTTGTCTTGAAAAAATGTTATAGCTGGGATTGGAACCCTGGTCGCTAGGAACAAACTAAGAAATACAAACCAGTCTAGCTACAGACTTTGTTTGTTCATATTTAGTACATAAATGTATATATCACATGTTACGTTTTCCATAAGCTTATAATTAAATTTGTGTTTTTGGATTTTGGATGGGGGGCTAGATCACCCTAGATTTGCCTAGATTCCTCATAATTGATTCTTTATGTATTATACTTTTACATATTTTCTTTTTGTCTTTCCCTTATTTCATATTTAAACACTTCACGTAGTACTGAATATTAAACTTAATCCCAACCTTATATCATTTCCTTTTTATTTCTTTCTATTTTGTCTCTTTATTTGACATACTTTACTTTCATGAATCTCTTCACACTTGATCCATCTCTTGGGTGTATTTCATTATTCCTAGATCATTTCTTCTTTACTTTTATTTGTTTCACATTGAATAAAATTCCTCAATTAGTTATATTATTCAGTTCTCTATATATATTCTTTCTTCTTCATTTCTTGTACTACAAACTAATATGTGTATTGAATTTGTATTCTACTTCCTTTACTCTCAAATTAGGGTTTTCTTGTCTAAGGCCCCAAACCTAGATCATAGATATCAGTTCCAACCGATTCTTATTTATTCCAATATTTTCCTTATATTTCAATATCTTAGTGTATGTACATTCTTATTTCAATCTGGGTTTAATTTATCTAGATTCTACTCTTATTACATTGTTAATAGGAGTCATTAGATACTAGTAACGCATCATGCCAACCAGACCAAGCTAAGCATGCATTCTTGAAGCCAAGAGATGCCCAAGATTAATGGACTCCTAAATATCTCAAACATTTGAAAAGAACATCCACTTAGGGAAAACTCATTTAAAGATAATTTTGACTCTACTTGATACAAAGATTGTAGACAATAATTGAAGTAACTTCATAGTTTGCAACAATTTTAAAGAATCATAAAATTATTTATAAAAATTGAATATCTAAATTTAAATTATATAAGAGCACTTGTATTGGTATCCAATCAAAACAATAATACAAAATAAAAGTTGTATCACATTATATCATTATGCTCTTATTCCTTCATTACTTTCTAGTATTCTAACCGTAATACTTCTAGGGTTTCTCTATACAATCCTCCCTCTACATACCTGACTAGGGCATCCAAAGAAGAATAGACAGAGTAGCTTGATATTGGTCAACCTATGTATTCATATATCGAGCCATGGTATCCAAATACTCAAACTTACCAGAGCTATTGACACATTACCTCCTAAATACTGCACTTATGACTCTAACTTTCTATCCTAATGGTCACTGATGACTCAGCCTAAGCTTTGATACCAAGTTGTTACATCGACATCCCGTGATGACCACTAATCATGATATTAGGGTATAAGTTTAGGATTCATGAGATTAGGGTATAAGTTGAGGATTAAACATAATCCAAAGATCACCCGTAACTCTTTTTTTTTATTTCAACCTCTTTGTTTTTCTCACATTCAATCACATAAACTAACTTTATAAGAGAAATTTAAATGTGATTACTCTAATGTGATTTCAACAATAAAGAAACATATCTAAACGTTCATTTTATTTCTCACACTTCCATTACAATTTGATAATTGAATACATTCTCTATTGTTAAGGAAACAAAGTTATGCATCATCATTTATAACTCTCTCAGATCTATACAACGACCTAGAGTGATAGGGACTGACTGTGCTTAATTAATATGATACTTAGCTCTTGTGGTAGATCTTCTCTAGCATTTACATTCTTCAAATCCACATGGTTTTCTTAAAAATTGTGAATGGAGGCCTGAGCCTACTCACTTAGTGAATGAGTACTTAATATAAACAATTCAAACCACTCAGATAATCAAAGATATGTTATTGAGCAATTGAATGTAAAGTAGAATAATAGTGATCTACAAATGAACTAGTCATTTATAAACATATGTATGACATGTTACTCTAGATGACTACAAAGAGTAAATAAATCATTGAATTACATAGAAAACTATTAATTATGAAACATACAAATAGTAAGTTACTCCAGAAAAGTCCAAGGAATAAATCAATAACTGCACACACTTGATCAATCTCTCATTCATCATATCATGCCTCGAACCCATGACATGTGAAAGCACCGTAGCAAGCTACGATCTCACTGTACAAGACTTAGAAGCATGTCTAGGTTCCTAAGTGTGTAATTTTGAGTAAGACCCTATTTGTAGCATGCCTCCACACATCTAGCTCTCAGAGGCTAATGGAAGCAATCAAATATCTGGACTCCTCCTCTAAACTTGGGTACTCAGGTGGAGAGTCAAAGCACCCTATTTGTTGTGCATCAATAGACCTACCAAAGATGTCCACTGATCAACACAACTCTACATCAGTGGTTCCGTAAGGGCCAACCAACTGACCAAAAACACTAGTACCACTGGAATCCCTGGTTGATGTTGGATACCTCAAAATATTAAGGAGTCTACCATCACTAGCCTAGACCCCCACACCCAACCGGTACACTCCATTTTACCTCGATCGGGATAAAATACCTCCAGTCCAGAAGCACACTTTCTCCCCACAACGTAGGCCTATTATGAAGGATTATAAGTATTTAAGGAATCTGAAAGTCTAATTCACTCTTTGAATTCATAGTTCGATCATAAAATCCTTATTTCTTTGTATAACCTTGGAAACAATTCTTTTCATAAATGATCAACAGTTTGTACTTAAAACTGAGCAACTAAACAACATCACTTATCATATTGAAGAACACTAAAATGAAAATACTTGATTTACTAAACATCCTATCCTCAAGGTTTTATTTACCTCATTCACATATCACATGACTCAAAGGATTTGGCGCATAAAAATTTCACCGATAAAAGATTGCTTTCAACAACTTACATACAACCAAACATATATATGAAACCCTCATATGAATTGAACTAGGGATTGCACGCCATTCACTAAAATATCATACGTCAATAATAACCTTGAATAAATAAAGATATAACATTAAAAAAACCACTTGTGCTGGATTTCATGATGTCTATTTGCAAACATCCAACTTTCCACTCATATAGGGTTTCACCCTCTTTACTGATATATCAAGCAAACACTAATAATATCAAATGAATTCCAAGATAATATCTGAAATATCTATACTAAATATTGATGTAAAATAATCATTAATGAATAATAAGATTTAGATAGGAAAAGTTCTTCATTCAGATATACAACAATTTCAGACATAACCAAAAACCATATATTTTGGTATATTCTTATAATTTCTGCAATAGCTTTAAGAATTCTATTATTGATGATTTGTATCCATTTCGAATAGTATTTTATCATATGAACATCATTGCATCAAAAAAATAATCCATTTCTATATCATCTCACAAAAGCTAGAACTAAAGGCAGATTTAGGTTTTATTGTCTCATATAGGAAAAATTGAAGATTATAGTGGATTTCACCCAATTTTGTGCAAACTACTATTTAAAGGAATTAACCACTCACCTAAGATGTCAAATACCTTAAATTTCATATCCTCACATCTAAAATTCTTGAATCCATATCAAAGTCCTAGAAATCCATCACTTTCTTCTTCCTTCCACACGGAAACCCTAGGAATGAAGAATTATAGAGGAAGTGTGATAAAAGAGGGAGATTTGATATCATTTTTAATAAAATTAGAGTAGGCACAAAATCTTGACATGTGAGATAAGAATAAATAATAAAAGCTATCTAGAGATGACAAACTTACTCGATTTCATCAACTTTAGGAAGAGCTCCATCCAAACCCTAACTCTTCCTCTCTCTCTAGGATTTCATTTCTCTAGAATGAATCACAAAACATGGGAGCTCCAAGTGTGTTAGGTTAATCATATAGATCAATTAAGGTGCTTGGGTCAATTGCAAATTGGCTCGACTTGTACTTCCTTTTATTCATTAGAGTTTTTCTGTCATAAAAATTATTATTCAAAATCATTTACTGAATATATCAAAGCTCCTCCAAAAATTATGAAAAATGCAATATTGTCTAAAACACAGTTTCTGAACTCTAGTAAAGATTTTAGATCATTTTGAGTTACCAATAAATAATTAAAAATCAAACACTACACTACCAAATAGTAGTCTGCAACATGGTCGGTCGAATTACAAATTCGATCGACAAACATGCTCTAAGAACATTCAAATATTCTGAAGCTTTACACTATCACACCTAATTGAGTTATCCAAATAATATCCAAATTTCAAGTAATTTCAAGTTATATAGATTAATATAAAAAAATCAGTTATTACACTGCTATATTGATCAAATTCCACATTCATATACTATTAAAACCCTAATTTTTATCGACTAGGTTTTGCACTTCTCAAACCCTAATTATTCAAATTCGAAGCATGAGTAGAGTTTCTTATTATGTTTACAACATCATAAATGATAAATCATCATTAATTAGATTAAAGTGGTGATCAATCTAATTAAGCATGTAATCATCTAGGTAAACCCTAATTTATCAATTAAGCTTTGGCGCACTCATAACACTTGTGAGGCCTAAACTAACAAAGACCCAACTCAAATCCAACCACTCACTTGCTTAACAGGTCTAGCATCTCTATATGCATTATAGTATGACCAGTTGTTGTAGTACAAAAAAGAAAATATCATGTGTGAATGCCTTTTCAATTCCCAAGTAGGAATAATCCATGTGTTACATTGGCTTCAATAGATGTGATATCAGTGCATTATATATCATATGAGTTTGAGAAATAAGATTATCTCACAGAATGTAAATGTGACGTGCATTGATTTGTTAAAATGTTGAGGTTCCTCACTTGGATAAACAACTGGATCTTTTCTTGTCTAGAAGAAGCGCCTTATTACTTGATGGTGATGAAAAAGTTGAGTGATAGTGAATCAGACAACACATTAATTAAGATGAAGAAGACATTTACTAAAAAGGAAGAAAGAGATAGGAAATAGGTAATTCTACTCTCAAACATCCAAGATAATAATTGTTACTTTTTGGTGTCGACAACATCACTATATGAATATCTCCATTTGAGTTGGAGATACTACATCCCGTGCATCCTCTGAACTTGGTCTCCCTAAACTATTTACCTTGGCAGCTGAGAAAAATATATTGGGATATAATGCAAAGAGAGATAAGTTTTATCTCGCAACCTTATTAGAATTCACAATACCAAATTGTATTTTGAAATGATAAATGCAACAATTGCATCCACCCATCCCGTAATTAGAGACATGTTTGATATACAATTGCCTTATTGGAATATAATGACTATTTTGTAATTCAGAATCATAAATATGAATTTCATAAAACCCCTCTTATGCCATTTCATTTATATAAATGGTATATGCATCTACATCACACAAGTCATTGTTAGTATAATAAAATGAATCTATAATTTGGAAGAAGAAAATCTTGAATCAAAAGGGGTCTAGAGGGTGGTGAATAGAGCTAAAAAGCACTTAAACAAAATTCATTAGACCTTCAAATTACTTCAAGAGTACACTTGTATACTTGCCTTGGTTGATGAAATTTCCTTCCTTTGTTTGCTTGATTTGGAATCCAAGGAAGAAAGTAAGCTCCCCCATCATACTCATCTCGAACTCACTCTGCATAAGAGAACTAAACTCCTTGCAAAGATCAAGATCAGCTCCAGAAAATATGATATCATAAACATATATGTGGATGATAAAAAAAGTGGATACAAGTGTGTTTAAGAATGATGGTAGAATCAAATTTTCCCATGATATAGCCATTGTCTAGCAAAAAGTTCTTTAATTTCTCATACCAAGCTCTAGGGGCTTGTTTGAGTCCATAGAGAGCTTTTTGTAACAAGTAAACATTGTTAGGTAGCTTATCATGTTCAAAGTCTGGAGGTTGATCCACATAGACTTCCTCCTATATTATATCATTTAGAAACACACTTTTAACATCCATTTGGTAAATCAACAAATTCTTATAGCTAGCAAAGGCAAGTAACATTCTAATAAATTCTAGTTTAGCAACATGTGCATAAGTTTCATCAAAATCAATACCTTCATGTTGACTGTAGTCTTGAGCAACTAACCTTGCTTTGTTCCTTACTACTTGTCCGCTTTCGTCTAGCTTGTTGCGGTAGACCCACTTGGTTCCAATGATCTTTCTATCATTTGGTTTTGGCACTAAGGTCCACACTTTGTTCTTGTTGAACTGCTCTAGATCCTCTTGCATAACTAGGATCTATTCATCATCCTTGAGAGCTTCTTTGACATTCTTTGGCTCAAGTAGAGAGATTAAGGCGTTGTCAGTTTGTTCTTTGTTGAATGTAGCCCACATCTTCACCCTTTCAAAAGGATTTCCTATGATGAGCTCTTTAGGATGATCTTTTGTGAAGCGGAGAGTTGGATCCTTCTTTTGTTTGTCTTTCTCTTCTTCATCTACTACCACATCTTTTCCTTTGTCAACAATGTTGACCTCTTTTAATCTAGGATTCACATCATTAAAAACATCATCATTTACAATATTCTTGGAAATAGAGGGGTTAGTTTAAAAAATTTAGCATTGAATAAACTCATCTACTTTAGACAATTAAATGTTAAACACTCTATAAGCTTTACTAGTAGTGTTATAGCCAAAAAAGAAAGCCTTGTAATATTTTGCATCAAACTTGTTGAGAGAATCCTTGGTGTTTAAAACATAAGAAGGACAACCAAAAATATGAAACAAAGCAATGATACCATTCCATAACACATAGGGGCTTTCTTTAAATACGGGTGAGTAAAACCCAATTTTGCACAAAACATGAGGTGCTAACGACTTCTGCCCAAAACTTCATGGGAGTATCATACTCTAGAAGCATGGTCTTAGCCATTTCCTATAGAAACCTATTCTTTCTCTCTACAACCCCATTTTTTTAGGTGTACTAGGGGAAGAAAAGTTGTGCGAGTAACCAAATTCCTCACAAAAAACTTTCAAACATGTCTTTTTCAAATTCTCCCCATAGTCACTATGGATAGAGATGATTTGACAAGAAGATTTGTTTTCAACACATTTACAAAAGGTTGAGAAAACATCAAGAGTATCACTTTTTGAAACTAAGAAGAAGGTCCAAGTATAGTAAGAAAAATCATCGACAATCATAAGGCAATACCTTGTACCATGAAGCTATTGAGTTCTCATAGGTCCAAAAAGATCAATATGAAGAAGTTCAAGAGCCCTCTTGGTACTAAGGACTCCTTTGTATTCAAATGAGGATTATTTTTGCTTTACTTGTGTTAAAGGTTGGAATTCCTCATATTTTTCAAAATATAATTTCGGAAGTCCCTTTACCAATTCCTTTTTGTTCAACTTCTTCAAATGATGCATATTTTAATGACCAAGCCTATGGTGCCACAAAGATATATCACTCTTATCAACAATAAGGGATTGACCAAGAAGGGGCTTAAGAGGATCAAGAAAAATAACATCAAGGCTTCCATTTTGAGTTCTCTTATATATAACATTGTAGGAGAGGGAATCTAGAAGGAAACATTCAAGTGAGGTAAATAAAACAAGATAACCATTATCACATAATTGGCTACCACTAATTAAATTGTGATGTAGGCCATCCACAAGAAGTACATTCTTGATACATAGTGAATCACCTACACCACCCTCACCTATTACGTTACCTTTGTTGTTATCATCCTCCTTTATTCTATGTGAAATTGTTTAAGTGGCTTATCTCACCGTTCATATTCTTGGAACAATCACTATCAACAATCCATTTTCCTTTTACCTACAAGAAAGTAAGATATCAGTGCCCAATTTAAATCTTGGGATCCAGAGTTAGCTTGGGGACCCATTTCATGTTTGGGTTGGTCCCCTTTTCCTTGTAAGGACAATAAGTAGAATAATGATCGTCACTCTTGCAATGTGCACAAACCATAGGGTTCTTAGAGCCGAATGACTCTCCATGGAAGATACAAGGTCCCTTGATCTTTTTCTTACCCTATCCCTTGCTCCTTCATATCCCAAACCACTTTTACCATTTTGTTTGGTAGAGTGATCTAGAACTTGATTTAGGGAATTTTTCCCTTTGAGTAACTTTTGCAAGGAAGATCTAAGGTTGTGATTATCATCACAAAGAGTAATGAGAGTAGAAGAAATATTAGCTAAATCATCTTGAGCATGAAGCAAGTCAACCTCTAAACAGAGGGCTTTAGTATGATCAAAATTTCTCTCATCGGTTTGTTAGCTACGTTAGTACTATGCACTAAAGGTCTAGAATAAAGATCATTGATTTTAGCAAGCAATCTATCATTTTAAATTCTAAGAAAAGTAAGCTCATCAAGATAGATCCTATTTTCATCTTTAATAGCATCACAAGCATGTCTAAGATCATGAAACTTGGTAACAAGTCTATCATTTTTAGTTCTAATTAAGACAAGCTCATCAAGGTGGGTTTGGTTTTCATCTTTAAGACTATTGATGTTCTTAAGATAAATACCATTTTCTGCCACAACTCCATTATATTGGAGCTTAAGATCAAGAAATTGGCCTTGAAAAGAATCAACACTATCAAAATGAACCTTTTTATTTTGGTCAAGAAAATCAATCTTAGCATACAAGTCATCAATAATTTTCCCTAACCTCTTCTTCTTGGGTTTGAATTTAGAGTAAGAAGAGTAGGAAGCATTAAGCATATCAATGTTGTCTTCTTTAGATAGTTCATTCAAACTTAGATTACTTACCTCACTTGCCTCACATATGTCATCACTAGTTGAGGCCATGAGAGTAAGGTGGCATTCTCCCTCATTGGATTTGAAATCACTAGAAGAAGACTCCTCCCATGTAGCATGGGATACATATTTGCTTCTTCTTTTCTTCTTGTCCTTCCTCTTGTACTTGCCATCCTTCTTGTAATCCTCCTTCTTCTTGGAGCTGCTTTTGTGGTAGGACTTCTTTGCCTTGGGGCAATCATCTTTGTAGTGCCCTATTTGGCCATATTCATAGCACCTTAGAGTAGAGGAGGAGGGCTTTCCCTTGAAGTGCTTCCCCTTAGAGTAGTTAGCTTCATGATCACTAGAGGTTTCATCTTCACTTGAGGAAGGAGGGTAGATCGGCAAGAAAGTTGTTGTTGGAGAACAATGGCCTCCAGTTGAGATTTAAATGCATTGTCCTTGATCTTATTTGACTCTTTCTCTTCTTGCTTCTCATCTTCCTCTTTCTCGTCAAGTCTAGGCTCATAGGCTTGAAGATTTCCAGTAATCTCTTCAGTGGCAATGTCATCAAGGCTTCATATTTCTTCAATAAAAGTCACATTGGAGTCCCACCTTTGGGGAAAATATCTAAGGATCTTGGAGTTTATGGTGCCTTGATCCACATGATGGCAAAAAGAAGGAAGTCCAATGATGATGGTGTTGAGTCTTGAGTACATCTCAGCCACTCTGTCCTTCTTGCCTATCTTGAAGTTCTCGAGGAGACTTTTGAACATGTAGATTTTAAACTCCTTGACTTATTTGGTCCCTTCACAAGTGATGCAAAGTTTGTTCCATATCTCATGGGATGTATCCTAAGAAGAGATTAGATTGAACTCAGAAGGAGTGAGGGATTCATAAATGATTCTTATGGCCTTTGCATTCAGTTGTACCTTCTTCAATGAGGTTGCATCCCAAGTAGCAACATATCCGGTCATCTCCTTGTAGGGAAGGATGACCACTTTCCACATGTCATAGCTCATCCCTTGCAAGTAGAACCACATCCTCCTCTTATAATAGAGGAAGTTTGTGCCATTGAAGATTAGAGGTCTCACGGAGAATTCACCCTCCAAGTTGAGAGAACCTAGAAGGTTGTCGCCCATCTTCTTGTCTCGTGTGAGATCTTATCAGAGAAGACAATGGCTCTGATACCCCTTGTTGGATCAAAAGGGCTCTAGAGGGTGGGGGGGAATAGAGGTAAAAATCACTTTAAAAAAATTCATTACACCTTCAAGTTACTTCAAGAGATATACTTGCAAATATGGAATTTGATGTGCAACTAAGCATACATAGCAAGGATGAGAGAGTTCAATGAGATCAAGAACAAGCTATGTAGAGTGGTTCTAATATCCAAACTAGAAGAAAGTCAATCCACTACCTAGAGAGGTCAAGCCCTGGGATTTTTCAACCATTGCATACTTATATTCCATTATAAGACATATAATAAAACCTTCTTTTTACAAGGCAAGGATACATAGCCTTCCTTTTTAATGACTAGAAGGAACGAATAAACCTTACAAGGTATTACCTATCCTTCGAGCAAGAGTTTTCAACCTCTACAAGGGCTTACCCAATTTTGCAAGGATTTGGACACCTTCACAAAGGAGCTCCCCTTCTTGCAACAAGTATTTTTCCTTGAAGGAATCACCCACTCTTCTTAAGGATCTTTAACCTTCACCTTCTCCTTCAACTCAGAGAAGCTTTCACCAACTTTGCTTGAAGAAAGGGATTGGGGAAAGAGAAGATTGAGAGATTCACAAAGATTACAATGAACTAGCTCTCTCATAATAACCTATCTCAATCATATGCCATTTTGATTAGTAAGCAAGGGTGGGAAGAGGCGCTATGTGGACAAAGACACTCAACTATAGCTAGGAGCATGAGAGGCAAACTTGGGCTGAACCCTATGGGTCCATATTTATAGTTGGGGATGTCCACATGCCACTAGAGGCGTTTGTGAATGAATTCTAGTTCATTTGGGGTGTTGCAACATATATATTTTTGATCTTTATCATACTCCAATGGCTAAAAACACCTTTTCAGCATATTCTATACATTGCAGTCGGCTGAGTTTTCATAAAGGTAACTCGACCAATTGCACTATGTGACAAGCTAATTTTGAATTGTTGGTCGAAACTATCCTAGATGAAACTCGACTGATGGCTTAAAATTAGTTTTCCTGTGTAAGGTGTCGGTCAAGTTTATCTTGAGATAAACTCAGTCAAACTTGGACGTTTGCCAAAACCCATCCTAGGCATCAATTGAGCTTCAGAGAGGGAAACTTGACCAATCAAATAGCCTATGATGCATTTTGCAAAATGTCATTAAAGTACTTAAACGTTCAAATTAAGGGCTCATGATTTTTATCGTCTTAATTACAAGTATAACATAAATACAAACAATTACAAAAATTGTCCTAAGTCATTTAGGACTATTTCCACAAAAGTACATTTGCATTGACTTTGGCTTGTATTAGATCAAGCCTGGGCTTGATCTTATTAATACTTTCATCGCTACAAAAAAAAGATGATTCAACTACATTTATTCTAACTACATATATTATGTTTGTAGTTAAAATTATATTCCGTTACAAAATTACAAAATGTAAATGAAACACATGTAGTTAAATGTAAAAGCTACACATTTAGCTACATATTTAGTTGACTACAATATCATAATCTTTTCAACTCCTCTCCTCTCCCACCATTTAACTCCCAAAATAAAGGAAACACTCAAATTTTCAATTTTTTGCGCGCTACTCCCCCCCCCTTTCTGGCGCGATTTCACACACGTTTCCCCATTGCACCTCTCCCCCTTTCGCTGGAACAATGATTTTTCCGTCCAATCTTTCCGTCCGACACCAACACGACCCCCTCTTCCTTCCCAAATCACCCAAGTCATTCTGAAAATTGGACCTGTACTCCTCTCCTACCAATTGTGTGGTCTCTATCCATCCCCTCCAGTGTGCTTTCTTCTCCTCTCAACTCCCCCAATGTGGCATTTTCTCCTTCCCCCACCCATAATCATGTTACTTGGCTTTGAAGATGCTCCTTGCCACCCCCGATCGTGTGCGGCACTATCTCCACTACAGGAGCTTGTCTCCATAGTAGCAGATCATCTCGTTGTAGTACATAGGTAAGAGAATGAGAAATAGCAGCGTCGGAAACTACATGGTGGACTTTGTAAGAGCAAAAAAAAATCTGTCTTGGTCCACACCAGTTCTATCACATAGATGATGAAATATGTATTATGATCAATTTTAACTTTTTTATCAATGAAGCTATTGAATATCTCTTAGGCATATTTGTCCTTGATGTAGGAAGTTAGGGGTGTCTCTATAGTTTGATTCCTTTGTCAACTCTTATCAATGCAAGGTGAAGCTTTTCTACTGTATGCTAGATCGAGACTGCTTTGGCAAACTAAAAATGTATGAATTTAGAAGGTTTTTGTTCATCCATGAGGTTGTTCTGGGGGATGGATGTAATATACTCATTAGAGATAAATCATTTGATGCCTTGGAAGAAATAAGTGGCATCACAATGTAATCTTGGAATATCCCCTTATCCTGGGTCCTTTCCTGTTTTGTACAACCATCTTTCTCCTTTTTGAGGGTACCAACCGTGTATGCCTTTTAAGTATTTATTTTGGCACTTTTCTGATATACCCATATGTCTCTTTGGGTCCCCAGTTGGGGACTCCAGTAAAGTGCTTTAGAAATTTTAATTCCGATTGACCTGGTTGTATATTGTTTCATAATATGGCACAAAAACCATCTGTCATTGCTTAATTCCATATTGTTCCAGTTAGTTAACTCACATAATGGAGCCACACATGCTCCTTGTTTCATTTCCTCACAAAATCCGATTTTGGAGCTTCAGAATCTAGGAAATTTATAACATTGTTCATGGGGATTTTGCGTAGGAATCAATTCCAAGATGGGATTTGACTTTTTACTTTCTAAGATCCAATTATTCTTCCTTCTTTAATCAAAGTATTCTTTTAGAGTGGGTTATGAAGATAGTCCTTTGTGAAATGTTTGGGACTTTTCCCTTTTTATCTCATTGGAAACATGTATAATAGGCCTAGAATTTTAAATATTTGTACCAATACAACATAATTATTGATCTTGGACCAACTGAGAAACTTATATTTCAGGAACATATGGATATTAATAAACGAAACACAAAAACACCCAAATGCAACTCACAAGAGTCAATCTTTGCATAATTCAAACAAAACTTAAAATGAGCTAAGAGTTCCAGGGAAAAACTCCTACAGGTCTAGTGACCATAAGCATATTTGCTAATTCACTCACATCCTCTTCCAGTTCAGCATTTGAGTCACTTATATCAAATTTGTCTTCGTATTGTTACTTTCAGTAGCAATGTGTCTACCTTGCCAAGACTATAGCCATTTAATAAGGAATTTTATAGCTGCAGCATTATCACACACATGCATAAACACATAAGATCGGAAGCTAAGAAAAATGATAACCAAGAAAATGAACATGTCATCAATGGTAAAGGATGGGGGCATATTAGAACCTCCAATCCTTTTTCAGGTCTATAATTATTGGTCCATAATTTAGGGTCAAAAAGTGAACTATGTTGTGACCTATGAAATAGCAACATGAACCACCATGCACACTTCAAGAATAGAAATTATCACCCAACATATGTTTGTTCAATTAACAACACTATGTTCCCCACCAAGAGGTAAAGAATTGTTCATCAAGATTCTTTTTATTAACTTCTTTGCTCTCAACTAGTTCTGAAAATTCATTTCCAATCAACGACTGCTTAGATGTTGCATCATTCATTTTTCTGTATGTATAATCATATTGCATTATGCAGTGATGAAAATGTATGGTTTCAAGAGAGAAGAAAGTGAAGAATGCATAGAAAGAGAGATGTCTGCTAGGGCTGCGCCGGAGGCGGCGGCTGGCGACCCAACCCCGGCCATGGGGGATTGGGCGGATCCTAGAATTGATGTCACTCAAGGCAGAGCGTGGGTTGCTATGGTGGAGAAGCCCATGGAGGTTCATCGGATTTTCAAACTGGTGATTGTCAAAGGTGACCATTTGAGCCCTAATTTCCACGCCAATGATAACATGCCTTGGATGAAGGTCCCGACTCCTATGGTGGAGGCCATGGATGCCTTTACAAGAACTCAGTCATAGTTCAAGTGATGGGCAACAATGTGGCAATCCAGCACCTCCACGGCTGGATGATTTAGAGCTGGCGGCTGAAAGGAGAGATGCAATGTTCCCCCTTGGTCGAGGGCCTTTTCCTGGTGAGATTTTCCAATGAAGAGGACATGAGCGTTGCGGTTGACAAAGGGCCTTGGTTCTTCGACAGGCGACTGGTCCTTACCAGGCACTGGTCACCGGAAGCAGATCTGAGAAGGGCTTCTCTCACGACGGCCCCGATCTGGGTCACTCTTCCAGAAGTCATTCTGCATTGGACCCAGAAAGCCATCACTATCATCGCCCATGGCATTGGAACCCCTCGGATCATCGACTTCCTCACTACTGGCATGTACACTGATGCTGCCCATGTTTGTGTGGATGTCAAAGCTGATAAGAAGCCCCCTGACTCAGTGATGCTGGAGATGTCAGACAGGAAAGAGTTGGAGGTGAAAGTCCTCTATGACGCCCTTCCGGACCAATGCCACACCTGCAAGGTGTTCAAGCATAGGTCTGGACCCTACCTTGGGGAAAGACGCCTGTTTCTTGAGCCTCCTATAGTTAGAGGCAGAGATCCAAGTAGGCGGCCGCCCGCCTGCAGAAGGGGTAACTCGTCCAGACACCCCTCTAATGGTGACCGAATCCAGAGTTCTAGGCCTATCCCAAACCCGCCCAGGGTCCCTGTGGTGACACTGACTCCTACAGTCCCTGCTACGACCCCCTCCGCCACTCAGAGTGGGTCTACGGAGGTGCCTTCTTCTGGTGTTGTGGTTACTGGAGCGGTGATTAATGCTACTGCCAATGTGGGTACAAAGGTAGCTACTACATCGATTGCTACGGCCAGGGTAGTTGGAACCAACTTCAATGCTGACACTGACGTGAGGCAGATTCATAGCCCGCAACGGGTGGGCAACTAGTTCTCCATCTTGGAGAACCTGGACCCCGACAAATTGCTAGAGGAACTCACTGGAACCAGTAGGAGTAATGCTCAAGCTAGTGCGAGTCAGAATGCATGAGGTGGTAGAAGGACCTCCCCGAGGATCAGCACCCCTGGAGGGGGGGGGGCAAAACAAAGACCAGATGACCATCCTCACATGGAATGTAAGGGGGGCCTCCAGGCCTGACAGGTAGAGGAGGTTGAGAGGCATAATTCACAAGAACCAGGCTTTTAGTCATTATCCTGGAGATGATAATTAAGAGAGGGTTTGAGAGTAAGATTTTTAGTCTCTTTCCTAGAGATTGGGGGTCTGAATCTAACCTTACTCAAGTTGATGGTGGAAGGATTGCTTTTGATTGGAACAAAGAGATCTGGGATGTGCATATCATCCATGCTACTGACCAGATCATGGTCGCTAGCTGCATCAATAACGATGGGTTTCACTATGTGATCACGGGGGTCTATGGTCACTCTTATGAAGGTGTGAGACACTCTGTGTGGGATGATATCAAGATCTCCACCTAACAGGAGTTACCTCATCTTGTATTGGGAGATTTCAATCATGTACGCAGATCATCGGAGAAGATTGGGGGTAATACTATATCGGATTCCATCCTCGCTCGCTTCAATGAGACGATTGATGCTTCTGGCCTAGTGGACCTAAACATGGTTGGTGGGATTACGACTTAGCACAATAGAAGGAATCCCAACAAACGCATCTCCAACAACCTGGATAGGGCTCTTGTCAACAATGCTTGGATTGACTGCTTCCCGAAAGAGAAAGTGGAATGGGGGGGGGCATCCCAATAGCGACCATGCTTGGTTGCTTGTCCCGCTCACCAATGCTCCTCCTCCTAACAGACTGTTCCACTTTCTGAATTTCTGGGTTGATCAAGCTGGGTTCTTTGATGTGGTGAGCAAAGCGTGGGATGTGCAGGTGGATGG
Organism: Alisma plantago-aquatica; assembly: GCA_963693085.1. Taxonomy (NCBI): domain Eukaryota; kingdom Viridiplantae; phylum Streptophyta; class Magnoliopsida; order Alismatales; family Alismataceae; genus Alisma; species Alisma plantago-aquatica. Next base: position 381,355,710 of record OY856414.1, read on the forward strand.
TAACCCCATCTTTGTCGTCTTAGAGAAACTTAAGCACATGAAGGTGGAACTGAATAAGTGGTCATGGTAGTACATCAACCTTCCTTCCCTGGTTAAGACGGCTACTGATGATTTTCAAGAAGCTTCCTGTCAGTTGCGTTGTAACCCAACTGACAGTAACCTAATGATAGTTGAAGAAGAGAAAGCGGCCAGGCTCTCACGTCTTAAGAAGGTCGAGGAGCTCTACCACTGGCAGAGGAGCATAATGGAGTGGGTTAGAGATGGAGACTGCAACACTAAAATCTACCACAATGCCTCCAAGAAGAATCATATGAGGGACTGTATCCATACTTTCCTCAAAGCTGACAGGTCTTCTGTGGGGGACCTGAGGAAGTCGCTGGCGAGGCCATAACTATTTTAAGAATCTTTACAATCAGGGTTCCACTTTCACTCCCACGACCCTTCCTACTTCCAGGGTCACGGATGCTACGAACAGGGCCTTGTGCGGTCCTATCTCTGACGAGGATATTAAGAGGGCGACCTTCTCCATTGGAGCCTCCAAAGCCCTAGGGCCCGACAGTTTTAATGGGAGGTTCTTCCAGGACTGCTGGGATATTATTAAAGATGACATTGTGTGTGTTGTTTGTTGGTTTATGGTTGGAGGACGAATGGTCAAGCAAGCTAACAACTCATTCATCAAGCTCATTCCAAAGAAGCTTCTGCCCGTTTCCTTGGCTGATTATAGGTCGATCGCATGCTTACTGCTTATACTAAGAATAATGGGCGTCTTGGTCATATATTGTTTACTGCTTCGTTCTGAATTCAATAAAAAACTACTTTGAATACAACATGGACTCTGTTTTGACGCTTATTTATTACTATAAAAATGTTTTCATGTAAATCATTTATCATCCTATGTCTTGGGATCAACCAGGTAGAAGTTAGACGATGCTTAGTTTTTAATGTGCTAGGCAATGGATTTGTTTTATAGTGGAAACATGTGTTGAACTTTTTAAATTCTTTTTGGTAACTCTTGGTTAATTTAAACCAATAATATGTTGGTTTAGTTATTACTTTATACTAATAGTAGGCCAGAACCAATGTATGCCTAGCTAGTAGTCATGAATGGTTACTAAATCCCAGTTTGAACCAACAACGTCCTAGTTAGTTTCTTCTTCTTATTCTTCTTCTTCTTCTTCTTCTTCTTCTTCTTTTAGTTATATTCAAACAAAAAGCAAGATATGTTGAACTAGTATCTATTAGTGTCTTCTAATTGTCATTTTATCCTGAGCTAGATTAGAAATTGATTTTTCAAAAGCACATATTTGAACCAACAATGAATTTTGAATAACTTGTGAGATTCATTATTTGCTTGTATTCCATGCTTAGATATCTGACATCTAAATGTTGAAATGACATAACGTTCTGATTTAGGATAGTAGAGATCCTCCTTCACTGCTTGTGGAAGATGTGACAACATTAGAGGTATGCCCTATGATAGGAAGCATTGGCAACATTGGACAAAGTCCTCCAGCCAAAAATACAGGAGATCCTTGCATGTGAGAAGCCAAATTTGTGACTAATGTCATTATTTTTTTATTGTGCTAATTATTGTTCTTCAATATGATTATAATTTATACACATCACTACAAATTTTGTCCTCCATCTGTATAACAACAATTAGAAAACTTCTATCTCTTTCAATTTTAGATAAGCTGCAAGATGAGCCTCCAATTGTTGTTCATTCCCTCTTCATATCATTCCTCTAACATTTTATGTACTGTTGTTCAGTATGAACAGAAGGACTTGAAGAATCATTACTTTATTTAGGATTCCCTGAAAATCAACATATGATGCCCATTACTTTCAACATGACAGAACGATAGTGACATATGGACTTATTAGAATTTGAGATAAATGTTAGTATCAAGAGTATATCTACAAAGAAGGATATTACACTTGGGGTTGAAGTCTCCTGGTTTTGTGAAATTGATCCAAAGGTAAATAAAACAAGTAAGATTGTTTCTTTGTGGTTAATTTGAGCTGGTTTTATGACATCTCAACCATTTCAAGGTGTATATTTATTTCTATCCTTATGTTATATGGATTCCAGGCATTGTGACTCTGTTATACTATATAGATCACTCTTAATGCTAGTGACATAAGTTAATTTGATCTCTTACCTCAATACAATACATACAAGCTAAGGAAAAGATAGAAAAAAACACCTAGCTACATCAATGGAGTTAGTGGACTACAATAAAAAAATCAGCAGAACAGAGGTTAAAAAATTCCTTAACAGAGTAAGACTGTAGATCCTCTAAAGGTAGAACACAACAAAAAGCATATATGACACTCATTTTTTCATCATCTAGTAAGTTTGAAGTTACTTGAGGCGGGATTAAAACATGGTTAAAGAAAGCTTCGTCAACTCTACAAAGATAAGTACTCATGTTCATGCCTTTCCTACTGTGTTGGAAGGCATGGGTATACCCCTACTCATAGTTCCATGACTTATTGGTTCTATATGTTGCATGCAGTGCCAAGTCTAGTTCATTGTCCGTAAAAGTTAAGTGATATAAGTGTCATTGTAGTTGAGTGTTTAAGTCAAATATCATGATTTTAAATGTTCTATTCTGAACTGAACCATAATTTTATGATTTTAGCTTGATTCTAAGAGTCTAATTGAAGAACTGTCAAAGACCTTCTCCCCCGATGATGGACTTTAGTTGGATTCATATAATGTTCTTGATTGGGTTTATAGCCCGGATGTGGAACATTATGACAAATCATTCTTTTTTATATGAGGTACATTCTCTTCCATGTGATTGTTCCTATATTTGTTTCATTTTCATGAATAAATGCTGCTAGAAAATATTGAGCACACTCCACCACTCTTCTTCCTTACATTATAGCTGCACCTACCACTTATATTCTCCATCTTCCCCATTTGTCTCCACTGACTTGTTGTAGCCCTCTCCCCCCTAGCGGGCTCATACTCTCCATCACTTCTTTTCCAGATATTCCCTTGCCTCCCCTACCACCTCCTCTTCTCATTCTTTTACCAACCCACCACCCTCCTCTTCCTCCGTTCTTTTCCCCTAATTACAAATATTGTCCTGATATTTCCTCCTACTCCCTTATTCCACCAGTTCCTCACCCAATCTCTCTTCTCTCAGGTCACATCCCCATAATCCCCTCTCCCCACCCCCTCTTTTCCTTCTTGCTTATGGATTCAGTAGACAAACCCACCCATTTTCCCCTATCCAGTCACTATTGTCCTCCATAACCTTTTCCCCCTCTTATCCTCTACCTCCCATACTTTTTGTCATATAATGTTAGACATTTTTACATAGTATTGGTCAATTAGCTGATGTTGTGTGGTTTGTCTATTAGAATAGGAAATGCCATCTGATGGTCCTCTTAACTAGCTCATATTCATAGCAAGTGAAATAAATATCTTTGAACAATATTCTTCTGGGCTCTGGACTTGATAGATGTTGGGGTAAACCGTTCTCTTCTTAGTTTGTATTCCTTCTGCTAACTAGGTGGATATGATTGGTATGATATGCTCCAAGACCTCACCTTTGATATACCTTTGTGACATCATGTCCAACACCTTCCGTTGATGTAATCTAGGTTGATCACATGATATCTATTTTTCTAATTGCATAACATTGATCAAATTCATAAAGTATGATTTATGCATATATGGACATTTGTTTTCCATATTCTTATTTGCGACTTTAATCTGTTGGAAACCTCCCTTAACCAACTACTAAATGTAGTTAAAGAAATGAAATTTAGATCAACCAATTCCTTTCTTCCTCCCTCCCTTATTGTGTAGACCCTTATTTTCTACTTGAATCTTCTGGAAACCTTGTTTATAGTCATCATATACTTTGTCCTCCTTTATAGTCATGTAATACTTTATTCTTTCTGAATCTACTAGAAACCCCAACCTCTACCCTAGTGACATGGTAGGGGGTGGGGAATTCACAATCATTTCAAGGGTGTAGAAAGAGGGGGGGGGTCTAGGAGTTGGCTGCTTAAGAAATTTCATAGTGTTGGTGTTGGGATAAAAGTAGCATTTGGCTTATTGTTCTCCCAAATTAAAAAGCTCCATTACATGGAATGATATAGTCCATATAGAACATGTATCTCCTCCCAAACCAAAACTCACAAGTTTGTGAGTCCACCACTTATTCTCGTTATGTGTGTAAGAATCTAGCCTCTTCAAACTTCATCTTAGCTTGTCAATGTCACTGAAGATCTGCATGAGTGAACCACCCTCATGTTCAAAATTCTAAAATCTCTTAATCACATTTTGTGCATCAGATTCCACTTAAATCTTAGAATACCTTAGGGAGGTAGGCGATCCAAAATAGAACATGATGTCATAGCTCTCAGCCACAAAAGCCAACCAACTAGCTTCCCAAAAAAGACTTTGCAGCCATGCTAACATCATTTCTTTCATATCTCTAAAAACCACCCCGCACTCACTCGTGTGCTAAATAGGTTTGTTACATTGGTATTTTTATTTATGAACCTAGCCATTGCAGCATGGCATATTTTTTAGGTTTCTACCTTAGGGACCAACAACAACTACCTCATTATTTTTTCCATAGCTGAAGCTACAATAACCTCCTTATAAATTTGTGCCCACCACTGCAAACAAGCAAACATAGTAGCTGAGTTAGGACTCTGCTCAGCAAAAATAACATCTTTCCAATAAATCTCAATAGATATTGAATTCATTTTAATAGCCCTCTCTTCCCTTAAAGTAACCACCATATCAGTCATTGTGGTTGTTTCACATGAAATCTAGTTGGAGGCCCAATTTCTAGGAGTACTTGGGGTAGAGATAAATAGCTTCACAAGAAAAAGTAAAATGTATTAGAATTGCATATTTGTAACTGAATTCCATTTGTAATACGAGCTTTGATATAAGAACCATTGAAAATATTCACCTACTTTCTCTAACGGATCAAAAGAGCATATTCTCTCGACACTTCTTGATGGTGGTCATGTTTCATGTATTGGTCATTTGATATAGAAATAATCGCTTGTCTCCATCTTTTACATTGCTTTGTGTAACCAAGGTATGGTTAGGATCTTATCCCTATCTATGTTTGTCTTGTCCCTTTAGGCTCTATTATTATTTTAATATGTTTGTCTTGTCCCAAAATTCGTTGTTATTTATAAGTTTTTCTATCTTATTCTATTACTTTGGTAATATCCTTTCGTTGAGGTTGAGTCGGACCACAAGTATCATTTTTATTCCTCTTGGATTCCCAGAATTGAGCCCTATGTTTGGTTTGCTTAAATCCTGCAAGTTGTAATGTTGGCTGTTAGCATGTGGTCACACATTGTGATACAATGTCTTTAGGTGTTCAAGGATTCCATTATCGCATGATGTGATGTCACACAGTTTCACTTTTAGAGGTGGTAAGAGACATGTGATACAAAGCTTTTACTAGTGTTCACAAGATGGGCATATTATATTGTGATATTTAAACTCATATTCATTTTCATTAAGTAGATGTTTGTGTTCATTCATAACTGATGGTTACTTCATTATAATTAAAAAGTCACATTTCATGAGATATTTATAATTTGCCTCTCGAGGCATCTATTTGCTTGGGTAATTTTCGAGGCTATATTATGGTAATACAGACACGTTGAAGCTAAAGACTATACTACAAGAACATTCATTGGGCATCACCAATATTTGCTTCAGCCCAAGCACGTGGCTACCTTTTAGTTTGACTAAACAATTTGGGATTAGTTTTGTAGCTTGTGTGAAGCTCTATCATTTTTTCCATTCATGCATACAACAATTACACCAAAATCCTAACTGTATTTTTCTGTATGCTCATGTGCAACATCGATATTTGCTTAGGACATTTACAGGGCAGTTTGCTTCTGTCATGTCAGTAGATTTTCACCCGTATAAGAAGGATCTTATATGTTCATGTGATGGGGTTGGCGAAATTTGATTTTAGAGCATTAAAATGGTATTGTGCTGGGCTGATCAAGGTAAACCAAGTTGCAAACACTAATTTCATTTACCTGCCTAGACGTGCTTCCATCTACTATTTTGGTTTCTGTTGAGCTGCATCACAAAATATGCATCTGGTGCGTTCACTTATTTTACATATTTCGTGCATAGTTAGGGGAATTGAGCCAATAGCTTGAGAATCTCTGTTTTGTCAATGCTCTTGCCCTGATTGTCATGGACTGGTTTTTGATATGTCAAAGAGGTTTGTGCTTTGTCCTTGAGGTTTTACTCAAGGTTCTTGTAGTTGTGTATTCTTATGAAGTATGATTTTCCCTCAGTTCTTACTTGGGAGTTGTTGCTATGATTTCCTTTTGTTTTGATGTCACTATGCTTCTTTGAGGTCTTCTGTTGATAGTGATTTGTTTCAAGGTGGTCCTTGTATGCTTCTTTCCTTGCTCAATATGGGAGAATTGTTGTCCCTTGGTCCACTTGTATTTTGGATATGATTGTTCTTACACTAATCAATCTCTTATGACTGAGTGCAGAAGATACTTGCTTTTCTTCTGAGAAAAATGGGCTCTGACTCGTGCATAGCTATATTCTAGCTATATTATGCAAGCAAAGGTATCATTTGTTGCAGCTTTCCAAACAAGACTTCCTCGCTCTATTCCATAGTGGTTGAAACTATGGGCACATTCTTTTTAAGTGTCTGTTGGTTCCATCATTTCTATTACCACAAGGGGCATCTTGAGGTCAAAGCATGTTGAACTAACTTTTTCTGAATCTGGAGAGACAAAGCAATGTTGTAGGAGTGTTATGCTACAAGTTACAATTTTTGGAATGAGTCCGAACTACCAACCATTAGATGATTTAGTTAATTGAGTAGTTAGATACAGATTGAGTTTGAACATGTCTGTCCATTAACATCACATAGTTATATGTTTTTTTTTCACGCCTATACATGCTCTTGTGGTTCTACGAGGCATGTTGATACAATTTAGAAGCATTACAAGGGCATAGATAATTAAGTAGTTGATAAATATCACGTTGTCGACTGCTCCTAATTTAATGTTGCCAAATTCAATTAATAGTTTTTTCACACAGTTAACAATCATTGTTCTCGTGTAGGTCTATCAGTTACCATCACACTCATACCCGTTCGACAAAAGATAAAAAAGAAACTATACCTTTCAAGGAATCTACAAAGGAAATAAAGATGGTAAAACTATGAAGACACACACCTCCATATACAGGCTGCATAAGGTTCATATCTTAAAGATCAAAATATAGTTAGTTGAGGTCGTGTATACCATTAGTATGGTGAAATGTATGAAATATATGATTTTGTTAGAAGCATGAGGGAATGCAACATGATGTTCATATGCCTTCGAAGCGATCCAAGTTTGGTGCTTATGTGATTCTTTCTTTGAAGCCAATGAGAAATGTAGTTTTTCTATTCTTCTTTTTACTGTGTTCCAGTCATTTTTGAAGAGTTTCCGTTTAAGCTTTGAGATAGTGTTGTACGATCTGCTGGTGGTCAAATTTCTACTCAGTTGGAATTTACTTTCAGGTTCCTCTTTGAGATCTTTTAGTTGTTTTGTATAATTTTTTCCATGTAGCCATGTTGAAGTTATGACCATATTCACATATTTTAGATATTGTTCAATGCGCAGGAGGCCAGAGTAGATTATTCCTCTGTTGAGTTTGAAGATTGCTCTAGGTTCATAATTCTTATTTGAATAAATTTCCAAAATGGATGTATTGAGTTCGATCTAGGAGTTTCTTGTGTAGAATAATATGTTATGAAGATGATTTTCTTCATTCGATTTTCTTGAGGATGCTCATAACAAGGCTTAGACCACACACTGTTGAAGATAGCCAATTGGGTTTCTCATGCTTGTCTTTATTTTTGTTATGATCCAACAATAGTCAACCAGAGCTTAATTGAATTTTTCCTTTCAATCTACAGGGTGCAACCATTCAAATTTATTGTAGGAAAATCAAGACAACCATTAATATCGATTTGTCATTTATATTCTTCTACTGCTTGTGGTGTATTCCCAGTTGTATTGGCGGATTCCTCTCCATCCAACCATAAGTGAGCAAGCAACTCTTGGGGTTCTTGTCTTTTTATCAATTATTTTCTTTCTTCCTCACTTTCGAATGCTTTCAATGCATCAGACCTGATGGAAGAACATGACATCACATTTAGCCTTGGCGTTTGCAAGAAGATTGAACCTATGTGAACTTGGGATGATAGCTTTATTTCTCCTTCTTTGCATCTAAACTTGGTTAGTAATGCAAGCTCGTGCCTGTTCTTTATATTTTCTTTACTTTCCTACCACTATGTTTGTTTAAAGTGATCATACCAAACAAATGTGGCTTGAATGGAGGAAAGAGTTCAGTGCTCAGACCATTTTAGAGGTATAAATGAATATCATGATTAACTTGTTCAATTGTTTTACTATAGGTTAAGTTATAGCTGGCTGCCATATCTCTTGTACAGGGACAACTGCCACAACAAAAGGAAGAGAGGACAAAGGAATTATCCAATATATAGTCTCAAATTCGCAAAATATGTGCTGAGATATATGGAAAACTCAAACTTGGGGACCGGGTGGAACTACCAATTTTTAATGAGAATGATTTGTCTTTCAAGAATCTCCATAAATATCAATATCAACTACATGAGCTTCCTATGGCCAATCAGAAGCAAAGCACGGAGAAATTCTCTATTTTCAATCAAGAAGAGCAATACCTTAGAAGTCTTTCTCTTCTTATGAGTTTATCAATGTTATCATATTTGTTGACGATACAAGTGGAAGAATTAGTACAAAAGAAAAATCAAGATAGAAGAAGATGCACATGATCATGTGGCATATAGAGTATGCATTGGATAGATGTAGTCAGAAGAAGATATTGTATACATGTGTCTTTTTTCCATGCATATTGTAAAATAGGGGCCAGGTTAATGTCCTCCCCATGTGTACTCATTGTTCAAATATAAATAAAAGTATCATTGTTGACATTGTAAGCACAACTCGATCTTGCTTAACATTCATCTTTTTTCTTTTTGAAAACCCTTCTATACTGGCAAGCAAATGAATGGATACATAATGTCTCTCACTACATATGTATGTGTAGTACATGGTGTATTTCACTATACATTAGCTATAATTACATGTGTAGCAAGTGCTAATTTTTTCTATACACGAACTACATATACAAATTGTAACCAATGCCATCTCTCCCTACATATCATAGATACAAATTGAATTGTAGTCATATATTTAGCTACAATGGAAACTACATGTTTATTTGTAAGGACATTTTTACCTACAATTAGGGTTACATATGAATTTGTAGCTAGAGGAATAACTAACTACAACTTTGAAAAATGTAGCCTAAACAATTAGCTACACGGGTATTAGCTATATATTATAAATGTAAGGATAAATGTAGCCAAAGCTTTTAGCTACAAATTTTGGGGTTTTCGCTACAATTTTTTTTTTGTAGTTAAAGACCATATTTTTCGTAGTGCATGTACCTAATACTTAAAATCAATCTCAAATAGACATATTAGATACATATGAATGGAATGGTTAAATCATTATCAATATATGTACAATGTATGACTGTTAGGCCAACTAGAAAAAATACACTCAACTCCTCTCACACCCTTTTGTATATAGAATAAACATGTTTTAAATGTGTTATACTTACATACACCTACGGATCATTCACGCCCCATAATATGGCATTTATATAGGCTTCCATTATTATTTACAAATTATATTTCACATCCACAATGGTCCTTTCCATTTTTCTGACATTATGATCTAACACTTTATTGTTTACTAACCTAATATTCACTATCCTTTAAGTCTAAGTGTACTTTGATGATATAATTAAATTTTGATCATAATTCTTCATGTTGTTAATTCAACTAAGATGGTTGTGCATGTACATCACTCCAAATCCAAACTTAGACAAACCTTATAAGACCTGGCCGAAACTCAAATAGAGAAAAGTATTGGACTAGATAATAAAAAAATATGAACCAGATCGAAGTCAATGCAACTTACTAAGATTAAATAATGAAAAGTTATTGGATTGTTAACTAAAAACATGAATCAAACCATAATCAGTGCAACTTACTAATATTCTTGATAATTAGAAAATAACCATGTGTTAATTTCATTAGTCATTTGATTTTTCTGTAATATTATAATGGGATCGAAAAAAATATAACTAAGATAATCTATTTGGAGATCTAAAGCCATATCCTATTATAGATAGCCTCCTTGTGTTATTTTAATGAATTTTTATTTATGAGCATGTGATCATAGTTAATAATATATGTTTTTTCTAAAATTAATGTTGAGATAATATTTCATACGACATAGTGAATACAAATTTAGCCTTCAATATATATATATATATATATATATATATATATATTATTTGAGTTCATGTCATAGATCAACATATGTTTACTACTAAGCCTTGGGTAATAGAATTTTAAAAAGTGGGATATAAATTGTAGTTTTTGCAATTGATCATCGGGTTGTCCACTCCTAGTGGCCCTTCATAAATAGGTCACTCAACTCATATATGCAGAAGTATTCTAGTTAGGAACTCATCATCAAGTATTTCATCATTCATATTTTTCAACATTTCAAATATTTTGGAGTTTAGGTACTCGAACCTTCTCCCGAGGTGGGTCGAATCATATCAAAAGGTCACCCTATTCATATGTCTCATGCTAGATTCCTCCTTTGTAAAGAGATTGAGGTCCATGCTAGTCTCAAAATATGTCACATATCATATCTCAACATACACAAGACTAGGAACAAGCAAGCATGCTAACCCCACTAGCTATGTTTAGCACATCAACCAAGTCATATGTATCATACAAGGTGGTAGGTTTAGCTAGCATTGTATGGTCAAACTCATCTCATATCGTGAAACATACTTGACCTTCCTCAAACAACTTGGGTCTTATTGGCATCATCATCAATATCATAATCATCATCTTAGGTTTCTAGGTTACTCACTTCGCTAACTTATATCATGGCTCTAGACAACTTTAGATACTATCACTATTATCTAAAATCTCTCATCTAGACTTGATGTTACATCTCTTTCTCCTAGGTTGCATGGAAACTCACTGCCTTTCTACGTGTGGTAACAATTTTCATATGTACATATAATAATACTTGAAATATGTTTTCTCCAATGTTTAAACAGATGCTGAAAACCACCATACTCCATTCGAATAAAACCAAAATCAAAATGAGTTACCATAATCATGAGGAAGTTAACTAGCAAGAATATGGTGCACACTTGTGTAGACATCCTAAGCACATGTCACGAATCATGTCAAGGGAGGTTTAAGGCATTTACATGCATTCTAGGGTCAAAAGACTCACAATAGAGCACCCTACATCATGATTCATCAAGTCAAGAGGTCCAGACCTAAAGATGATTTAGATCAGCAACATTAATTCATCAAAGACACAAAATGAGATCAGGTGGTTGTCCATTTGTAGTAAGATTGGCAATCTAGGACAAAGTTCATCATTAACGTCCAAACTAGGCACATATGTACAAAAAGGAGTCATTTATGAGCAATAGGGATAGTAGGACCTTCATTAGGGATATAAATACATTATTGTTACTTATTTAAGGATCATGGATAGATTGAGTAGCCAAGATGCAAGTTTTGCATCATGATCATACATCAACTATATTCCAAGTGATTAACATATGCATCTTTTGGGGGAAAATAGGGAACAAATGATAGAATTAGGCCCTGAAACCTAGTCCATATTGTAGATCTCGTTCTTATGCTCAAAACAGACTATAGATTCGCCTATTTTCGGTATCGGATGTAGAAGATATGAACATAATACGATTGTAGAGAGAAAAAGTGAGGGAATACAAATATGAGGAGAGAGAAGGTCATGAAAATGGAGCTTCTACAGTGATTTCCGTGGCTGCACACCTTTGGCTAAGATGGGGAACAAGCTATAGTGCACGAAAGCAAAATTTGAAGGTATGGATATATTCGTGGGGAAGAATGGGAGCCAAAGGGGGTATTATATAGGTGTGAGGGTCTAGGATTAGGGTGTATTCCACCCACTTTCGGCCATGGCGGTGACTGCCCCAAAGGGGTTAGAAAGAGGCTCGAAACTTTGTAAAACGGGGCTGGTTTGGAGGAAAAAACATATGAAATAGGAGTGGAAATCGAAGACGAAGCAAATGAGACTAATTTCGTGCAAAATGGGCAAGAAATGAGGGAGATCCGGAGCGGGGAAGCAGGCGGAAACCATAGCCGCTGAGGTAGGGGAAGACCTCATGGTTGGGCCGGCCCAAAAAGACTGAAAAAGGGATATTTTAAGGCTAGAACAAGGGTATATCTTAGAAAATTCATATAAAATCGTTGGAATGTCCAAATGATCTCAAATTTGGACCATAACTTCATAATAGGGTATAGATCAATTTTGCAAAATAAAAAATCAAAATGAGCATATATGCTCAAGTCTTTAATTAAAGGGTTCAAAGGTTTAACAATAACAATATTTCATGCATATATATGTATCACTCAAAATGTGGAATTTTTGACTTTGGTGGATATTTATAGAGTTATGAAGTCATAGGAGACATAAAGAGTGAGGACCTTAAATAACAAGAGTAATTATCCACAAATAGGATAAAATCCACTTTGTCACGGCTTAATCCTGCCCTATGCATGCAACACATACATTTGGAAGAATCGGAAAGACCTCTGGTTCAACCCCAGAGGAAGCTAAATCAAATGTTAAAAGAGGTTGTGAAGAAGGAAGTCATTAAGCTAATAGTTGCAAGTATTATTTACCCAATTAGCGACAGCAATTGGGTAAGCCCTATTCATGTTGTGTCGAAGAAAGGGGGATGATTATTGTGAACGGAGACAAAGGAGATGAAGTAGCCACCTGGACTGTCACCGGGTGGAGAATGTGCATAGACTATCGAAAGCTAAACCAGGTGACGAAGAAAGATCACTACCCGCTACCCTTTATCGATCACGTTCTAGAAAGACCGGCGCATCCCGAATATTTCTACTTTTTAGATGGTTATTCCAGGTTTTACAAAGTTCCTATCTTACCCGATGACCAGGAGAAAACTACCTTCACTTGTCTGTATGGTACCTATGCTTTCTGAAGAATGCCATTTGGATTGTGCAATGCTCCTGCGACATTCCAATGTTGCATGATTTCGATGTTTTCAGATTTTCTGGAAGATATTGTGGAGGTTTTTATGGATGATTTTTCTGTCTATAGAAAAGATTTTGATGGTTTTCTGAAGAACCTATCATTGGTCTCGCAGCACTGTGAGGAGAAGAACTTAGTTCTCAACTGGGAGAAATTCCATTTCATGGTACAAGAAGGCATAGTCCTGGGCTACAAGGTTTCAAAAAGAGGAATTGAAGTGGATATCAACAAGGTCAAGACTATCTCTAAACTGCCTCCACCTAAGTCTGTGACTCGAGTACAAAGTTTTCTTGGTCACGCTGGATATTATCGAAGATTTATAAAGGATTTTTCTAAGATTTCCTAGCCCTTGTCGAATTTGCTTATCAAGGATGCCGAATTTGATTTTACAAATGATTGTTTGAAGGCTTTTCAGACATTGAAGGAAGCACTTGTAACCCCACCTATTCTTCAAGCTCCAAATTGGGAGCTACCCTTCAAGTTGATGTGCGACGCTAGCAACTACGCCATAGGAGCAGTCTTGGGATAGAAGAAAGATAAGAAACACCATGTCATCTACTATGCTAGCCGCACTCTTGACGAAGCATAGATAAATTACACAACCACAGAGAAAGAAATGCTCACTATCATCTTTGCCTTCTATAAGTTCAGGTCTTATCTGATAGGGGTAAAAGTAAAGGTCTACACTGACCACAGAGAAATAAGATACCTAATGCAGAAAAAGGATACTAAGCCTAGGTTGCTAAGGTGGGCTTTATTACTCTAGGAGTTTGATCACGGGATCTTTGATAATAAAGGGGCAGAAAGTGTAGTTGCCGACCACTTGTCAAGGATTGTCGTAGAAGATAAGAATGAGCCACCCGTCAATGATAACTATGCAGATGGGGCTTTGCTCATGATAGAAGTCAAAGAACAAAAATTGCCATGGTTTGCAGATATTTGCAATTATCTTGCTTGTGGGGAGTTACCCCCAGAGATAACTTACCATTAGAAAAAGAAACTCTTTTCAGATATAAAGAATTACTACTGGGATGATCCTATGCTCTTTAAGAGATGCTCAGATAATTTGTACAGAAGATGTATTCCTGAGGAAGAGATGCCTGACATTCTGAGGAAATGCCATTCCTCACCCTATGGAGGACATTTGGGAAGTGAAAAGACCACTTCTAAAGTCCTACAATCATGCTTCTACTGGCCTTCACTGTTCAAGGATGTTGATGCTTATGTCAAATCTTGCAAGGAATGTCAGATGATGGGGAATATTGGGAAGAGAAATGAAATGCCTATGGCAGAATGGGTTGAAGTAGAAGTTTTTGACGTATGGGGAGTTGACTACATGGGCCCATTCCCACCATCCCAAGGGTATAAATACATCCTCATTGCTATCGACTATGTTTCAAAATGGGTGGAAGTTGTTGCCACCCAAACATGTGACTCCAAGGCTGTTATAAGGTTGTTTGAGAAAACAATTTTCCCAAGATTTGGTGTACCATGAACTATTATTAGTGATGGAGGATCCCACTTTAGAGAAAAGAAGTTTAAAAAGTTGCTGAAAAAGTACAGAGTCAGACATAAAGTTGCTACACCCTACCACCCACAGACTTCAGGGCAGGTGGAAGTGTCAAACAGACAACTGAAACAAATTCTTGAAAAGACTGTTAGCAGAACAAGAAAGGATTGGGTGATGAAGCTGGATGATGCCCTTTGGGCGTATAGAACCGCCTATAAAACCCCATTGGAACTACACCCTATCGACTCTTATATGGGAAATCATGCCATCTACCTTTGGAACTCGAGCACAAAGCCCTCTGGGCAATAAAATTTCTGAATATGGATATGGAAAAGGTTGGACAAGGACGCTACTTACAACTGTAAGAATTAGAAGAATTAAGACTGCATGCCTATGAGAACGCAAGAATCTACAAACAGAGGACCAAGGTGTAGCACGTCACCCACCTGAAAAATAAGGATATCCATGAAGGAGACAAGGTACTCCTTTTCAACTCCAGCATTCATCTTTTCCCTGGAAAGCTGAGAACCAGGTGGTCAGGTCCCTTCACTGTGGTAAAAATCTACCCATCCAGAGTAATGGAGATCTAGGGAGAGAAAACTAGAATCTTCAAGGTTAATGGACACAGGGTAAAAAGGTTTTATGAAGATCAAGCATTTGTGAGAAGATCTGAGATTGGTTTGGAGGAACCAAGCCAGCCAGAGGAGAGAAGAATTGAAGAGTTGCCATACCCTGCTACGGTGCCCAAGGAATGAAGTTTTATAAAGTCTAGCTAAGAGACTTTAAAGCAAGCGCTTCTTGGGAGGCAACCCAAGTTTTCACCTCTTTCTTTCTTCTCTTAATCTTTGTTTTCTCTTGCTTTCTCTTATTAGTTTAAGTTTTTCTTCCTTTTTATGAACATATTCATTTTCATTTTGAATTTTATTAGTTTAAGTTTGGGAGGCAACTGAATCCTATTTGATATGGTCGCAGTTATAACCACGACTGTGGTCTTCCATGTCAATCTGAAGAATCGTGACCGCGATCATTCTCTTACAACCAAAAACTGTGACCACGGATCGCGATCATAACTGCAATCACGATCATAATCGCGACCACGGTCTTTTCCCTCAGTTAGTCTGGTCACGGTCTTGATGCCTATAAATATCTTTAAAACTCAAATGTTCAATTCTTTACGCTCTCGTCACTATCATCTTAAACCCTAGACCTCCGCGTCGAATAGAGACTAACCAAGGGTAAAAAGGTTTTATGAAGATCAAGCGTTTGTGAGAAGATCTGAGATTGGTTTGGAGGAACCAAGCCAGCCAGAGGAGAGAAGAATTGAAGAGTTGCCATACCCTGCTACGGTGCCCAAGGAATGAAGTTTTCTAAAGTCTAGCTAAGAGACTTTAAAGCAAGCGCTTCTTGGGAGGCAACCCAAGTTTTCACCTCTTTCTTTCTTCTCTTAATCTTTGTTTTCTCTTGCTTTCTCTTATTAGTTTAAGTTTTTCTTCCTTTTTATGAACATATTCATTTTCATTTTGAATTTTATTAGTTTAAGTTTGGGAGGCAACCGACTCTTATTTGATATGGTCGCGGTTATAACCACGACTGCAGTCTTCCATGTCAATCTGAAGAATCGTGACCGCGATCATTCTCTTACAACCAAAAACTGTGACCACGGATCGCGATCATAACTGCAATCACGATCATAATCGCGACCACGGTCTTTTCCCTCGGTTAGTCTGGTCGCGGTCTTGATGCCTATAAATATCTTTAAAACTCAAATGTTCAATTCTTTACGCTCTCGTCACTATCACCTTAAACCCTAGACCTCCGCGTCGAATCGAGACCCACAACCTGCCGCCGTGAGTCTGCCGTTTGCCACCCGCGATCATTGCCACCGTTGCAACTGCACCCGTCGATAAGGTAATTCCTCATTTTCTTTGCGCTTCTCGTCATCGGGCTATCTTTTATCTCAAAAACCCTAGTTTATCATCGCCTAGTTTATGCTCCTATCATTGACCGGCGACCTGCTCTCACAGAGTGGTCGGTGATCACCCTTCCACTGCTTCGTTTCCGCCATCATAGCCGCAATCACATTGTCGAGGTAAACTTTCTCTTTCTCTTAGAAAGCCCTTCCGCACTGATTCTCGGCGGTCGATGATCTTATAATGTTGTTCCCGCTTTTCCGACCACATGACTTGTTTGTTTATTTCCCCTAAAGAGAAAAAACCATAAAAAAACCTAAAAGTGGAATAATGGATGTCGGTATGAACGAAGAACGAACGTTCCGCATGAGAAGCTGAAGGGTCAGAGGAAGACAAACCACAATCGCGGTTAGGAAGCTTAGCCTTGCCTGAAGAAAAACTACACTCACGATTATAATTACGGTCGCGATAATAATCATGACTGTAGTAATAACCACGACCGCTGTCTTTCTTCAGGAAACCGCGACCGTGGTAACGTAAGGTTCTCCAAAAGAATTGTGACTGTGGTTGTTCTATGCCAAGATAACCACGACCGTGATTCTCCCTTAGGACCCACGACTGTGATCTCTTTAAAAGACCATGATCACGGTAATGCTCTGAAGCAACAATAACCACGACCGCGATTAAAACCGCGACTGCAATTCCTATTGTCTACTTTATAAAAAAATTGAAACCTAACTATCCTGTTAATGAAGATAACCTATCAATTGATGCTATTTGTGCCCAGAACAATGAAGATAATCTTCAATATACCTTATCAGGACCTAATCTCCTTTAATGTTTTAAATTTGTAGAATGTCTTCTCCTACCACAAGTGACCCAATATATGAGAGAGCCACATCCTTGAAGGAAGTGGAGAAGATCGTCAAGAGCTTGTCAGAAGCTCTGAAAGGGAACACCACTCTGCAAGTGCCAAAAAGAGTGGAGATGCAGCTAAGGCTAGAGTAGTATCGAAGGATACTGGGGGAGCTACCGTAAGAGGAGTCCCCAGAAGAAACAGAACAAACGGAGGAGACAGAGACCTATGAATACTGACCAGACGAGTCAGGGAGTCCAGTGCATGGGAAGAAGAAAAAGGCTGCACTGAAGGAACCCAAGCCCAGCAAGAAAGCAAGGAAAGAAAAGGGAGTGGGAGAAACCTCTGCGCAGAAAAGGGATCCACCATTCGTGCCATGGGACCTAGTACACCAGTCTGCCGATGACTGGATATCCCTAAACAAAGAATGCATCCCGACACATTACTTCAACATGGAGGACTTCAAGAAGATGGGGATCTACGACAGGACAGTGAAGTTCCTGGAGGGCGCAAATCTCCGTACTATCTGCACACCCAAAGAAAAGTCCTACAGGAGGCTGACTCTGGAATTCTTGTCTTCACTGACGAAGGTCGCCTCCAGTAGAGAGACATGAGCAGCATGAGGTGGAGACTACATGCTCTAAGTACAATTAGGGGGCGAAGCCTACATGGTGACGGACGCAGACCTGAATAGGATATTCACAGCAACAGAAGAAGAAGCCAAAGCCTGTCCAACAACTTCGGGAAAAAGAGAAGTTGTTGTATACGACAGCAACACCATGTGGAATGAGTTAACTGGGGAGGAGAACCACAATGCTAAGAACTACAAAAGCCTCCCAAATCACCTCCTGTTTCATTAGAATAATGTAGAAGATCACCGCCTTTACAATAGATGCCAAAGCGGAGACCGGGACAGTCAGCAAGGGGGACCTTTTCCTCATATGGTCCATGATCAACAAATGACCGGTGAATATCAGTAGAATTTTGATCAAAAGACTGTCAGTGGTAGTAGGCGGTGACGTGAAAAGAAATTATTCTTTCTGTATGGGCGGTCATATTACAATGATCGCCAATTACCTGCTGAAAGAAGAAGAAATTCAAAAATATGAATAAATGGAGGGGCAACAAAGCATCAACATCAAGTCCCTCGTCTGCTTGGGAATCCTGGATCTAAAGGGGGAGAAGGAATATTTCAAGCACAGAGAATCAAAGAAACCACTCCCCCTCCCTGAGATGGCGTTCTACGACGCCCATAAGCTTTGGCCAACTCTCGACGACATTGAGAAGATGAGCTATGGGGCACTACACGCCAGGACACCGACAGATCTAGCACCCACAATAGGGGAGAGCAGTACCCCAACCCTAAAAATAAAGAAGAAGAACTAGGAGCCAAGAAAGAAACCAGCGGTGGAGAAAAAGAAGACTGAAGCCACCATCAAGCCAACTAAAAAAGAGATGGCCGCAGAATAGCCTCTAGGTGAAAAAGTTGTAGACCCCGCCTCTGCCAAGCCATAATAGGAAACTACAACTATGGAGGAAGAGGCAGGGAAGGGCAAGGCTACAGAAGAATCCCCACAACCCACCGACATGCCGGAGTCGGATCCAGAAGGACAAGGCTCTCAGGTCGTACTGGAGGCAGATGCAGAGAAGGGACAATCTGGAGAGATTCCCCCAGTGCTGCCACCTAAGAAACCTACCGTGTCGAGCTCGTCGACAGCACGCATGGAGCAGCAGCTACACCAGCAACAACGACAAGCACCCTCTTTCAGGGGTGCCATGGGTACAAGGTTTGATGAAATATGGGAACACATGCATCAAATCAATACTATAAATGAAAAAAATTCTACATCTTTGTCATCCCTAACAACGCAGATACAAGTGTTGGATGACAAGACGATAGTATTCCCAGACTTTATCCAAGAAGTTTTAAGCAATCAGTGGAGGATGATGGGGATGCTGAAAAAGATGTAGGAGGAGATGACAATCCTGTGGAAGGAGGGGCAGGCCATCCGCACCGACAACGAAGAAATGTGCTGGGATTACGAAGCGGCGATGGATGCCCTCGACGAAGAGCACCATGGCATACAAGAAGACCGCTGAAAGTTCGACCAGGAGCATGAATAACTCGAAGCCATGTGGGAGAAAAAGAGAACGAAGCGCCCAGCCAGCCCTGCATGATCTTTAGCCAGCCCCTCTAGCCACAATGACAACGTGGAGGGGACGGGCATGGGAGCCGACACAACAAGAGTCGGCACAATAAAAGTCAGGAGCACAAGCAGGAAGGCATCTCCCGCTGCTGATCCAAAAGGGACCCAACCAACGGAGAGGTTGAGCCCCCAGAATGAGAAGCACACATCACAATCAAAGGGGTTTGACCTCAAATGCGACCTAGAGGAAGTAATGTATGAATCCTCCAATGAAGATAAACATTAGGAGGAACATCACATCTCCCCTCCAGCACACTCTCCAACTCTAAGAGAGCAGATTGTAGCTAATCATCAGGAGGAAGTGGTCATAGAGCTCAGCTCAGCTCAGCTGGAGCAGAAGAGCCACTACTACAGAACAGGCCTTTAGCGTCGGTTAATTAAGGGATTTAGTATCGGTTTCCAAGTGACACCCAAGTGGGAGCCGCTAAAGGTGGACCCCTTCGGCGTTGGTTCCCAACCGACGCCAAAACACTTCACCCCACCGAAAACGTGCCAGCAAAGGGACTATATGCATCGATTTTTTGAGAAAATGGACATTATAGAATGGTTACAGATGTCGGTTATTAAAAGAACCAACATCAAAACGCTTACCGCCACAGAAAATGCGCCAGCAAAGGGCCTATAGGCGTCGGTTTTAAAAGATAACCGACGCCATATCAGCTGAACCGACGTCGGTTTTGTGCCAATAATCGACGCCATATCTCCTGCCACCACGACCGTGGTTCCTGGCCACATAGACGTCGGTTTTTTTTCAAAAACCGCCGACGTATGTTTTTGGTGTCGGTTTTGTTCAAATAACCAATTCCTATGTTATGATTTTTTTTCTTATCAGTTTGCAGGCCTGCTGTATGGCTGATCAGCAGGATGAGAACCTACAGTTTAATTCTGAACTGTAGGTTTACAACATCCATTGATATCATCCAACAACAGGCCACAAACCTACAAAATTAACAAGATGGATAATATTATATATATATGATTCACACACATGTATAAGCACATTTCATTCATATTATTTTTTCATCACACACATGTAGAAACTAGTAGCAACCTGCAGTTCCATTCATTTCATCTCTTTTCACATTTAGATACATGTAGAAACATTTATGTATTGATCATCTTCACACACATGACAATTCATAAAAATTCATTCACATTCACACAAAAATAATTATGAGAACAAAGTTATTCTTTATTCATCATTTTCATCATTATCAATAAAATTATATTTAAAAATTCCCACTCTTTGTAGGACTTTTGCCCATTCTTCTCTTACATCATCTAATTCATCTCTTGTATAGGGAGCATGTACATCGAAACACTTTCCACCTGTGCTGAAGTCAACAATTTTAAAGACCTGCAAAGAGAATGGCGTATATATAATTAATAATATATAATAAGATTGATATATTTCATATTATCTAATGAGACTATGTATAATACATGTTTTATCGTATTGATTTCCATTATGGCATGTTTGATGATTAGGTCTATAAATCGCATCACATAGTAGGCACATGCCCAACCGTTGTCTTGTGTAGCACACTATAAATTAAAACATACAAAATATTCAAAAATATAAATAAGCACAGTTCACATAAATAATATATACATTGGAGTCAGGAATTTACTTTCACATTCTCCCAAATTAGTGACAGATCCTTTTTCCTGGGGACCTTTCCTCCAGCTTTTTTGTACTCTTCTAAAGCCCTACATATGTTAATGTAACCCATTAAATTGCATAATTAAATAGTAATGTAGTAACAGATGCTAACAGATATAAAACATGAAATATTTCTCATGAGAATAATGGCATTTTAATTGCATGTCCATATAATGTATCCAACGCATTCCCCACAGGATCTAGATAATAGACAGTGAACGTCTTGGGGACAATAACTAGTAACTCCCAATGCTTACCACTACAGGTAAGAAAGTAGAAAATTAATAACTCGAAATCCACAATAAAAATGTAATTTGCTTAAGTCCAAATTATAAGAAAAGTAAACTTACTCGACATTGAATGGAGATATTATCACCATCTTATTATTTTTACCAAAATATTGAAAATCATCACAGCAGTATAAAGTAACTGAATATGGGTCTACATCTACAAGACTAATCAAATATGGAACAAAAAAATCCCACATGGGAAAACCCAAAATCTGTACATATCTTGTGTAAGTGGTTGCAAAACATGTATTATGTATGCATTAATATATAAGAAACCAGATCACCGTATATAAAACAAGGTATATGGATGTATAAACAAGATCTCACCATATCCACAACTCTATCATAGATGTGTTCATCCATTCATAACTAAACAACTCCAAAATATCTTGTATAAATATCTTGTTTTCATATGATTGACCTGCATTAATACCTATGCATTAATACGTACATATGCAGAACTTGTATTGTGTATGCATTAATATGTATGCTAAACTTGTATAAATAGATTGTTATCGTATGATTTACCTGCAGCATCCTCTGGAATAGTAACAATTATAGGGAAATTTGGATCATGTTCGCCGATCCATACTGCCACACCCCTACAATTAGGACCTATCAAGGCATGTAGGTCCCTTGGAAGCCAACTTGGTAGTCGAGGAGGTGGAGGTCGAGATGTAGCAGGTCTTGTCTTTTTGACATGTATATATAATTTTAGATCAATTGACTCATATATACACACTAACAAATTAAAGTAATGGAAATTTATCATACAATATCAGTATAGAGGACATCTGCTTCGGGCCACAGTATCACTCCGCCTATTGCCTTACCAAATGTTTCAGCATCTGGGTGTGCCTGAGGCAGTGCAAGATCTGTCCAGTCAGGGAGTACATGTATTGGACTCACACGTACCACACCATCTGGTACTGGATACCCATGAAACATGCACCCTTTAAGGGGTGGGTAAGTGGACGCATCTGCAACGATATATTTTTGACTTTTTAGTCGGCATGGCTTCAACCCCTACAAATTTACGTAAAGAATGTTATATGTATATATACACAAACATATCATCTTGAACAGACTAGCTATTATGTCATAAAAATACTTACAGAGGATGTGCTAGGTGGTGGGTTTATAGGATTACTCCCAACCTCTGCAGTACGAGCAGTAGGAGAAGAGCGGCCCTCCACAGGTACTGTATAAGTGGCAGTCTGAGACGTCTGCCACTTGCTAATTGCTTCATGGAGTCTCTTATCAAGTACTTCCTCGACTCTCCTATCAATTAACAAATCTACCTATACATGGATAAAAGAAACACTAGCTTCTGATTATTGAATTCCCTTTCGCAATAGCATTCTAAAATAAGAATAGGTTACCTTAGCTTGTGAAAGTCCCGCTTTTGGGATAGGTTTGCGCTGGGATGGCCCAAAGAACGCTTTGATGCCCACACCAGCGCCTACACCCCTAACACGTCCAGGATGCTCTGGGTTACCCAGATCAACTGTTAGTTCATCCCTTGTGCCCTGAGGGATGAACTTGCCTTCCTTCCTCTGCTCGTGCAGCTCCTGCTAATCACCATCAACAAAAATTAGTAAGTAAACATAATAATAATAAATATCGATCGATTGCTCTAAGAGTTGATTTTTACCATTTTTGCAGTCGCCTCAGTAGTTGAGCGCTTCGGTATGTCTCCCTTCTTATTTTACCTCCCATCTATCCACATAGCATGGCGAGGTAGAGGTGCGGGAGAAATAGTAGAGGACTCTGCAGTCTCCTGAGTAGCAGTAGGCTGAGCAGACTCAGTCTGTAATCTTTGGCGAACGCCTGCATATCCTCTTGGACCCATTGTGTGGTCATGCACATTCAGTGCATGCCTTGCTCATTGATCATCGCTGATAGCCTAGTTAGTTAGCACATTGATTTGGTTAGTAACACTAAAGGTTAATCTTGAATAGGTGAATACATAAAAATGTATATTAATTAAATTGGGAGTGGCGCTTAATACCTTGAATTCGTCTATTTTTCTTTGGGTAACAAACGCCTCACAGTCTTTGGGGTCCAGGTAATTCCATTTCTGTGTGGCTTCCTTCTGCCTAAATTTATTTTTTAAAGAGAATACAAAAAAAAATTATTAGTGTAAAGTTAGTGAAATAGTGATCAATGTCTAGAATTTGAAATCAATCAGAACCTCTTCTCAGCAGCACATATGTACTCTCGGGTGAGATTGGTCCTATAGGTCCTTAGGACCCTCCCACAGCGTTGCATCACACATTTATGATGCAACTTTTCATCCAGATCAAATATGCTCTACAAATTAAATAGAATTGCTATTAACTAGTATCTTAAAAATTAGTAATCTACACAAATAGAATTACAAATAATAATAACTCACACATATTTCCTTCCATATGTGGTCTTTCTTCCCCTTAGGAACTTTATGCCAGGATTCTAGGTTAGGACTGCAATGGCTGCGAGTAAGAACCCCAAGATATGAAACAAATAAGTTGTGGTTCACTCCATATGGATTTCCTGCATGATCAAAATCCACAACCAATTTGGGTCCATTGCCCCTTTGTTGTATTAACTTTTTCATCATTGTGATGCCCCTCACTTTCTCAATTTTCTTTTGCTGCTCATCAAGTGCTGTAATTTCTTCAGGGGGTACATCACCAACCTAAAATTTGATAAAAAACACACTTACATGATATAATTATAAATGAACATATAGATAGAAACCTCAGGGATATATTCTTAAAACTTACATTGTCAGACGGTGCAAGCACGTCCTCACCCTCACGGTGATCATCAACACGGTCATCGTGGGATGCTCAGCCATCTGAAAGTTCACATTCAAATTATAAATTTCACATTGTAAAGTAACACTAATTGTAAAGTTCACATTGTAAAGTACACATTCACATTGTAAAGTAATTCACATTGTAAAGTTCACATTCACAATGTAAAGTAATTCACATTAAAAAGTTCACATTCACATTGTAAAGTAATTCACATTGTAAAGTCCACATTCACATTGTAAAGTTCACATTCAGAAAAATAAAACATATAAAAAATATAAACATTCATGCCTCTAATATTGTGATCTTTTATCAATTAACAATCCTTCATTGTGATCCCCGCAAACATGCAACTCATTGTGATCCCTAGCTTCAATGTTTGGTGGTGTTGGCAACCCAACTGAGAATAGACTGGAGTCATCATACTTATCATAGTACTCTTCTTCATCTATAGGATCTTCAATGAACTGCCTTTTACCATGAAGAACAATCGACCATTTATCATTTGTAGGATCATCGATATAAAATACATGTTTCGCCTGTGATGCCAATATGAATGGTTCACCCTTCTCGCCAATCTTTTCAAAGTTCACTAATGTGAAATCCAATTCATCCACTATAAATCCTTTGTTGTTGTCAACCCAATTACATTTAAAGAGCGGAATTCTAAAATCTACATAGTCAAACTCCCATATGTCTTCAATGACACCGTAATATGACATTTTAGCGTCACGTGGACTCTTATCCTTTCACTTGCAAAAAATAATGAAGACGGTTGAAGGGTGACCCCACTATTTTGGACGACACTCTTACCATCTTGATGCTTTGTGTAATACGAGAATCCATTTATGTCAAACCCTTCATAAGACATAACATTCAATTTTGGTTTAAAGGTGAGGCATTTGATGGTTTCAGTAAGATTATCTGGTGTTTGAGATAGCTGATGTAAGACTTTATCTTCAAACCACTTAATAAATGTATTGTTATGCTCTCTAGCAAGTCACATTGAATTGGATTGAGGATATTATCTCTTGATGAAATTGGTATGTTCCTCGATATAAACACTCACTTCATCGATGTTGTGTAAAATATACAAGTGACCTTGCTCCAACTTCTCACGGTTGATTACTTTCACCCGTGATCCCAAAATTCCTTTACCAAAATGCTCCTCAATATTCTTGTCATTCACAAGAGCGTCATTACCACTCAGAAAGTCATTGCAAAAATCCATAACCTCTCTCGCCACATAACCCTCAATAATACTCCCTTCAGGCCGATAACAGTTTCGAACATCACCTTTAAAAATGCTCATGTATCGTTTAAAGGGATACATCCAATGCAAGAAAATGGGTCCCAACATTTTCACTTCCCTAGTCAAGTGGACAACAAGATGTACCATGATATCAAAGAATGAAGGAGGAAAATACATCTCAAGCTGACATAGGGTAACAACCACTTCTCTTTGCAATTTATCGAGAGTATCATGGTCAATAACTTTACTGCACATACTGTTGAAAAAGAAATAAAGTCTGGTGATTCCAAACCGTACATGCTTCGACAATATAGATCGAATTGCCACGCCCAATATTTGTTGCATTAGAGTGTGACAATCATGAGAATTAAGACCTATCAACTTCAGATCTTTCATTGATACCAATGTACGAATGTTGGATGAGTAACCATGTGGCACCTTAACATTTACCAAGCATTCACAAAAAGCTTTCTTCTCCTTTCTAGACAACGTGTAACAAGCGGGAGGTAAGTATGTTCTCTGATCGCTACTAACTACTTCTATTAATTTTGTCCTTATTCCCATTTCATGTAGGTCCATTCTGGATTTTATCTCATCTTTAGTCTTACCTGGTATATTCAACAAAGTACTGATGACGCTATCACATACATTTTTCTCAATGTGCATGACATCGATACAATGCCTGACTGTCAAAGAACTCCAATAAGGAAGTTCCCAAAATATTGACTTCTTTTTGAATAAAGACTTATCACTCTGTGTGGCCATCGTACATTGTGATCTCTTACCAAATTCATTGGCAATGTCTTTTACTCTTTCATAAACATCCTCCCCTGATATAGGTTTAGGTGCACTCTGTTCCTCATTTCGTCCATTGAATGCTTTGCGCAACCTACGATAGGGATGAAATTTTGGAAGAAACCTTCGATGACCAAGATATACAGTCTTGCCACCGTGTTTTAGTCATATTGAATTAGTGTTCTCTTCACATATAGGACACGCTTTAGATCCTTTGACACTATATCCAGACAAATTCCCATACGCTGGAAAGTCATTCACAGTTCAAAACAACATAGTGTGCAAACGAAATGTCTCTCTTCGTGAAGCATCATAGGTCATCACACCTTCACCCCAGAGCCTCTTCAAGTCATCAATCATAGGTTCAAGATAAATGTCGATATCATTTCCAGGTTGTTTACGGCCCGATATCAAAGATGACAGGATAATGTACTTATTTTTCAAACACAACCAGGGAGGAAGATTGTATATAACAAGCATAACTAGCCAAGTGCTATGTTGGCTGCTCAATGTCCTGTACAAATTCATCCCATCTGTACAAAGCCCAAGTCTTAGATTCCTGTCTTCTTCATCGAATTCAGGGTACAATAAATCAATCTTCTTCCACTGTGGGGAATCAGACGCATGTCGTAGGATCCCATCATTATTTTTCTTAACATCTGCATGCCACCTCAAATTCTTCGCATCTATAGGATTGGCAAACAAGCGTTGAAACTGTGGTATTATAGGTAGATACCACATCACCTTGGAAGGAGAACCAATTTTGGACTCCCTTGAACTCATCAATTTATACTTTGACGCACCACATTTCAGACAATCTTTCAAATCCACATAGTCCTTTTGAAATAATACACAATCATTCTGGCATGTGTGTATCTTCTTGGCCTCCATTCCCATTGGGCACAATAATTTCTTTAACTGGTATGTTGAGATCGACAACTCGTTTCCTTTAGGAAGAATTTCTTTCAACAAAGACAACAATGACGTGAAGCTTTTGTCGCTCCATCGATTGTTAGCTTTCAGTTTATACAATCTCAACACAGCGCTAAGCTTTGTAAACTTACAACTTGTGTATAACGGTATCTCAACATCATGCACAATGTTTCTAAACATGGGAGGTGGATCAGTGTGCTCTACCCCACAACTATCCAACATCGCATCAATGATGTCTACTGGAACTGGTTCGTTCACATCTACATCATCAAAGGCAATTTCTTCTTCCACACAAGCACTGCTATCGACATCCACTGATTTTAGGTTTGAAGTCTCTCCATGCCAGTGCCATTCTATATAGCTTTGTACAATCCTGTTGCACATGACATGACTTTTGATTTCGTCACCAGTGCTAACTTTCAAGTTGTTACCGCAATGCCTACATGGACAGTTAAACCTATCTCCAGGTTGTTTCCTATGTTCCTCGGCAAATATAATAAATTGGTCAAGACCAGAAATAAACTCGGGGGTGCAACAATTTGGAATGGACATCCATGATCAATCCATTCTATGATCAAAGAGAAAACAAGTATATATTAGAACAAGATTAGGGTCTAGGGTTAAAAGATTAGGGTTTATGGTTAAAACTTTAGGGTTCAAGGTCTTATATATAATTAATGGTTAAAACATCCTAAGTGAGATTAAGTGTTCAAGAATAGTCCCAAACTGGGGACTATCCAAGATTTACTCCTAATGAGTAAATCTTGGACGGGTTTCTAGGCCAACAAATACATGTGCTGTCATTCTTATATATAATAAATGTGTACCACCTATCCCATTCTTGAACACTTAATCTCACTAGTAAGTGTATAATGTGTATTCGGTTTTCAAGAGAATTTCGACAACATTTCCCCGTTGTTCTCCAAGTACATATGTACTTAGAGAACAAATGGGGAAATGCTGTCGAAATTTTCTTGAAAACCTTATACACATTATACACTTACATCCTAAGTAAGATTAGGTGTTCAAAAATAGTCCCAAACCGGGGACTGTCCAAGATTTACTCCTAATGAGTAAATCTTGGACGAGTTTCTAGGCCAACAAATAAATGTGTTGTCATTCATATATATAATAAATGTGTACCACCTATCCCATTCTTGAATACTTAATCTCACTAGTAAGTGTATAATGTGTATTGGGTTTTCAAGAGAATTTCGGCAGCATTTTCCCGTTGTTCTCCAAGTACATATGTACTTAAAGAACAAATGGGGAAATGCTGCCGAAATTCTCTTGAAAACACAATACACATTATACACTTACATCCTAAGTGAGATTAGGTGTTCAAGAACAGTCCCAAACTGGGGACTATCCAAGATTTACTCATAATGAGTAAATCTTGGATGGGTTTCTAGGCCAAAAAATACATGTGTTGTCATTCTTATATATAATAAATGTGTACCACCTATCCCATTCTTGAACACCTAATCTCACTAGTAAGTGTATAATGTGTATTGGGTTTTCAAGAAAATTTCAGCAGCATTTCCTAGCTGTTCTCCAAGTACATATGTACTTAGAGAACAAATGGGGAATGATACCGAAATTTTCTTGAAAACCCAATACACATTATACACTTACATCCTAAGTGAGATTAGGTGTTCAAGAACAGTCCCAAACTGAGGATTATCCAAGATTTACTCCTAATGAGTAAATCTTGGACGAGTTTCTAGGCCAACAAAATATAACACCACTCATAAGTAGGTGTGTCTGATCACATTAATAATAAATAAAGAATTCAATATTTTCAAACAAGCAATAATTCACAATGCAATATTATAAACTACATGCAACATGGTTATTCCCCACACTCTAGTAGATAGTCTAACCAGTACATGATCTTTCTACCATACAGTCGTATACCATTACTATAATTATCAAATGTTAGGATTGGAAAGGTATTTGTCAATCGAGCTTGTTGCAAACCAGAAAAACTTATGATGACTGAAAACATTAAGATCAAGATGGTGGAGTTAAAAAGAAAGATTACAAACTTGCTAATAAATTTAAAAACACACACATTCAAATTAACTAAGAATGTCATGCATACCTAGCTGAGCATTCATATCATCAAAGATAAGAGGGATTGTATAAATTTATAGTGGTTTAGAGAAAATGAGTTTGAATCTTGTTAAACATACCAAGATTTCTAACCAGGACACAAATTGCCTTTAACATTTTACAAATATATGCAAGCACAATATTTGTTCATATCCTAGGTTGATTTACAATAGAAACATCTAAATAATTAAACTCAAAGCATTAGATAAATAAATATAATTAGTAGATAAACAAATACAAAGCAATAGATAAAAAAGTACAACTCAGTTGATAAACAAATATAAATAAGTAGATGATTAAATAATTTTAAAAAGTAGATGAATAAATACAAAGCCCTAAATTTAAATAATGTGATGAATACAAAATCATTAGATGAACGAATGAGTAGATAAGTAAATACAAATTAGTAGATAAGTAAATACAAATCAGTAGATAAGTAAATACAAATTAGTAGATATATAAATTCAAACCAGTAGATAAGTAAATTCAAACCAGTAGATAAGTAAATACAAATTAGTAGAATTAAATACGAAGGGTAGGGAGCAGACAGAGGGTAGGGAGTAGAGGGGGCTGAACTTGGGTGGTGGAGGGCAGGGAGCAGATGGAGGAGGATGGGTAGGGAGTAGGCAGAGGGGCGAGCAGAGAGCCGACAAGCACAAAGGGCGTCGACGAGTAGATAGCCGGCGAGCACAGAGGGGCGCCGGCGAGCAGAGAGGGCGAGTAGAGAGGGAGAGGGTGGCGGCCGGACGACGAGTAGAGAGGGTGAGCAGAGAGGGAGAGAGCGGCGGTGGCGGTGACCACAGAGCACGCAGTAGCAGGGAGCGGTGTGGTGGCGTGAGCACGGAGTAGCAGGGAGAGCAGCGGCGGGCGGCGACGCACAAAATCGATCACCAGACCTATTTTCGCGGGGATGAAATAGAGAAAGGGGAAGATTCAACTTTGCACTGGTGCTATAAAGCTAACCATCAGTGTCGGTTATTAAAAACAACTGACGCTAATAACAATAGTCGTCAATTACCATATAAAAACCGATGCCACATGGGTGTAAAAATTTTCACACGGACAGCGCGAGAACACCCATTGGTGTTGGTTATTTCAAGCCAACCGAGGATAAAAATGCGGCTAATTTGTGTCTCGTGAAAAACCTTTAGTCGTCAGTTTTTAAGTTAATAACTGACGCCGTATGTTAAATTTTGAAGGTAATATTTTTCACTAGAAAATTTGGAATTGGCGGTCGATTTTAGGCGTCCGTTGCTTATTAACGAACTGACGCTAAATTAAAAGTGATACCCGTGTTTGGGCGCTCTTCACTTATAGATGTTGGCTTTTATATTTAGCCGACACTGTACACCTTAGGCGTCGGTTTCTTGTATACAATCGACACCTATAAATGTGACGTTATAAGCCATTTCTGTAGTAGTGAGCTAGACATGATGATTGTTGAGTTGGGGGCCGGGCTCGAAGAAAGTAATGATTTCCTCCTCTTCCAACCTCTTGAAGAGTACCACGACTACATCTATGATGGGAAGATGAAGGCTACTCTGAAAATGATGGTAGAAGCCAAGTTGGGACATGCCTCTGAGGAGAGTCACATCAAGGACAATGCCGCTGCTGAAGCCTCCTCAGAGGAAACTGGACCAATAGCCACAGTACAACCTACGAATAAAGTTGTTGAACAAGTGGCAAGGGTTATGTCAACGATACAAGAAGCCTCGTTACATATGGCATAGGAGGCAACGTCTGAGGATGAGGATGGTGGGCTAGCACCCTTCTTCACAGATGAGCCCTCCAGGGAGAGACAGGCTGAAGCTAGGATAGAGTTACCTGTAGCAGATCCGCCTCTACCCTGCAAGATGAAGGACATGGACATGACTGCTGTGTCACTCATCTCCTGCAGAGATGTCCATGTCCTGGCAGATGTCCTCAATGACGATATACTTGGGTCGGACATTATGTACAACAACAAGGGTAGACGTCTGTCCAGAGACAACTTCCGGAGGGTTTTCCTGAAAAAGGTGCAAGTACACAAAAGAATGTTTAAGGTACTTTGTGCCACCCTCCTGGAAGAGTTCTTGCACCCAGACAAGTCACAGCTGGTCTTCAACATGACCACGCGTCTGGCCAGCCTTCTATATAAAGAAGAATACATGGTGGTAGAAGTGTCGGAGCTAAAAGCGATGGTCCAGAGGAAAAAGACCAGAACTGTTGTGCTACCCATCAGGAATGCAAAGCATTGGGCACTAATTGTCATCGATTTACATGAACGTAAGACGACGGTCCTCAACTACTACACAGCTAAGATGGAGAGCACTTTTCTTGTATACAAAAGGAAGGAAGCCAGGGATGTTTTGAAGATTCTGATATGCCTACAACGAGCTATCAAAGAGGCGGGCACAAAATTTCAAGGGTCCTGGAAGTTGTTCTCCATCAGCAAAAGGGTTCCCCAAGAAGAAACTGGTTTGGAGGATTGCGCCTTCATTGTTCAACATGTGATGGAAGCCATCAACAAGGGCATCCCTTGGAAGATCTAAAGGTGGACATGCTTGATTCTAAGTTTGGGGAAGTTGATAACACTCTACTTTACGTACTTTCTATATATATTTTACACCTCTTTTAGTATAACCTTCTTCAGTTTTTCACATAGTTTTTGTATCATTTTGACTAAAGCCTCACTTACATGTTTTCAAGAACATACACATCTCAGTTTGTGGTTTTAATGACCGCAACCACGGTCCACTTATCTCTCAACTGCAACCGCAATTCCAGAGTACCCCAGAGATCTCGATCATCAGGCAATAAGAGAAGACCGCAACCGTCGTTATCACCAGGCCGCGACTTCAGTAATCAGAAGACCACGACCGCGGCTATCTCAAGACCATGACCATGGTTATCTCAAGACCGCGATCACTAATGGACTCCTAAATACCGCAACCGCAGTTATCCCAACACCATGACCGCGGATACCAGAAGACCGCGACCAAGCTGGGTCGTCACAAGAGATGAATAAGGCACAGACCGCGACCATGGTCTCACCCTCACTTATCACCATACCATGACTACAGTTCTAAGTCAGTGGAGTGTGCCTATAAATAGTGCACCCATCGGTCTTGTCAAGCATCTCGAAGGGGAGAGAGATCAGATCCTGAGGTCACGAAGTGTTGTTGCGTTCCAAACTCATCTCCGACCATCCATACATCAGTCTTTGATCTCCAGGGGTAAAATCCAAGGAGAGAGAAGACGTACGCCTGCCCCTTCTTCGAGAGGAGAAGGCCATCCACACGGTAGATCTAGATCTGAAGAAGTAGTGTGTAGTGTCACATTTCTTCTCTTCTAGATCTATCGTTTCATCTTGTTGTACCCCTTTTCCCCCTTTGTGGTATCTTATGGATCTGTCTTTTTGTAACGACGTCATGTTTTCTACAAACATGAGCGGCTAAACACCTTAACTTGGGTTGGGAGTAGCCACTAAGGCTCTCCCAACATGTATATTGTCTCTTTCTTTTGAATATACATATTCTTATCAAGATTATCTCCATGCACCTATTTTAATGCTTCACTTGTATGCTTAGCTACCATCTTGTGATGTTTGATTGTTGATATCTCGAGAGAGTAATATCACTTTTATCCCGTGTCATGGAGTAGTATGAATGCACGAGAGTGTTGGAATGCTAAGGCTTTAACCATATGTTTTGCTGTGAGGTTTTTAAGGTGTCATCTTGAGAGAGAGGCTTCTTTTAGACTTAGATCTATCCTCATGTCGAGAGAGAGTGGAGTAGATGTTTGAATGGTTGCTTGTAATCTTGATATGAGTATGCAAGAGAGAGAGAGATAGTATTACAAGTTGGTGAGGTGTTTTAGTTGGTGAACCCCAACCTGGGTTTTTCCCATATACTTGTTTACAATTTTGTTTTTTTTTGCTTCTTTTTGTTTTAATGTTCTTGTTTATGTGCTACCATTCCTTAGGGAACATCTCTTTATCCCCTTTTTTTATTGGAGTATAAGAGTGTTTGATTCCACATTATCAACACGACCAACCTTGTCCATGTGTTCGACCCTGATCACTACATCAGACCCCGTTTATCGTTGCGGGGGCCTGAGAGTCGGGTTATCTCTTTAAAAGTCTGACTACTTTAATCCACTCCTTTTGGATGTGTGATTTAGTCCAGTCAGGCATGACTAGCAATATTAAACATATCTATCAGTATCATCTTAACTATCAATGTCAGTATATATGACAACATAAGCATATTTACAACATGAGCATAATTACAACATAAGCATATCTATCATCTCTTATTGTACTATACATCATCACTATGTAAGGAAAACAAATAAGGGTTATCATCAAATATGAAGTGTTGTGTATAAACCTAAACAGATACGCTACACAACTATATTACATCTTTTAGTACGCCCCGAGAGTTTGAGTCGTACCACCCAAAGTCCAACTGACTCCTGCTTGGTCA
Source organism: Alisma plantago-aquatica (assembly GCA_963693085.1). Taxonomy (NCBI): domain Eukaryota; kingdom Viridiplantae; phylum Streptophyta; class Magnoliopsida; order Alismatales; family Alismataceae; genus Alisma; species Alisma plantago-aquatica. The sequence continues at coordinate 381,389,744 of OY856414.1, forward strand.
CAATCAGTTCCATACAAGATCTAGATAGAGCCACACTCTAAGATCTTCTTCCCCTTAGTCAGTATGAGTATAAAGGAGGTGACATATTAGGTAATGTTGCCACTACAATGACATATAGTCAAGCTGCTAACACCCAGTCCACCCTTGGTACAGGTCGTGGCACTAGTCACCAGGGTATGCAAGCAAAACCCTGCCACTGAGGTACACCCGCAATTGTCCTCTAATCACATCACATATATAACAAATCCCAAGGCATGATATGAGGCTCACGCATGGCCACAATCACCCTCAACTACTTGATATTAGGGTACCAAGTTGTCCCTGTATACTCAACATGTTACGTATGTGCTATGAGTTTCCCTTAGGAAGACTCATTTTACCATCCAACAAAGTTCCTGACTTCAGAATGGATCAATGGCACATGGTACTACATGATTAAGATATCACTTGATTAGTTATGCCAATTCGGTGAATTAAGGATACATCATGCAAGTGGACATACAAACCCTAATTCATTTCTAGCAAACATTGCTATATAAAAATTTCATAAGATATAAAATGTATGAGACATAATGCTTGATCACAATTACTACATAGTACTATTCATTGGCATACATGAGTTCACACTTATCATCATCTCACCAGAGTACACAATTCCTCATCACATGTTCTAGGGTTCCAACCCTTGTCACATTATAAAGAGGATTATACCTCATTCAGGGCTAGACCATGCCAAAAGGTCATTAAGACCATCACACTATACCCTGCAAGATCATCGTTATCGTTCCATGCCTTATATCAAGGCTCAACAATGTCACTTTACATGTGATTCACAAGCTTGGCACAATATAGCATTAAAGAAGTAAGAGGTATTCATAACATAGCATTACACGGTTATTTTAGCATTAAGAGCATTTCTTTTTTACATTAACAAATAAGGAATCTAGTTATGATTAACCATCATTATACTCGTAATGCACATATTTAACATAAGAACGTATCAATCATAAGTTCATGATTATCACCTCTTAACACATTTAGGGTTATAATTACATTATGAAGATTATTCCACCAACATACCATCAATACAAGTAAGCTAAATATAAATAGCCATCTTCATCTACTTGCTTTAGAGTTAGGTTCAACAATATGAATTATATTGATATTAATAATCAACACTCATCCCCAAACCCTAACTCATGGTATCCCCATTGGATCATGAATGTATAAGGTGAAGCATCACCATCACTTTCCATACTATCCTCAAGTATGGTTCCACACATAACTTCAGGTGTAACCATCAAGTTATAGCATATTAGGGTTAGTTCAACAATAAGAGAGACACCATTGTTCTATTATTCCACTATGGAAGGCTGATCATAGTTATCCATCATTATTAAAGTTCATTAGAATTAAATATAACAAACTATATCCCATTAGGGTTACATGTCAACATGATATGGTCATTATCCTATCTATTCATACGAGGGAAAAGGTAAGACTACCTTTTTAAGGTCAAACATTCATTGTTTCCATCATCATTCAACCCATATCACCATACCACAAGATCATGTGGAACTATTGGATGTTGAAAATATAAGACCATTTATTATTTACAGAAGTAAACCCCTTAAAAAAACCATATATAAAGTCATTGAGTTGTGACCTAGAATGAGTCACCATTAAACCTCAAACATACCTTATTTAATAAAATAAAGAGGCACCATAGGTTGTGGGGTTAAAACCCATCATTGGTTGTACATTTTAAGCAAGCCATCATATCAATCATCAAGCTTCCTAAATTGATCACATGAGGAAAGCCATCAAATTCAGATTATTAGAACTCACATGTATGACTATAGGTTTCCATCCAAACCATTGGATGTTGAATCATCCAATCTCAACCATTGGATCAAGTCTATTATTGAAATTCTTTAGATGAAGAAGTGTTATATCCTAACCATTGGATCATGTTCATATGGTTTAAGGCTTAATTGATGCTAAAACTACATCCTTAACTCGCCATCGGTTGTGGGGACCTAATCCACCATCATTTGTGACCAGTAAGTCACTATTGGTTGTTAGATCAACACTATATTCATGAATCAACATTGGATATTAAGCTAATGTTACCATTGATTGATAGCATCATTAGGGTACTTAGTTGTCGATCATTAAGCTTATAATTGAGCCAAAACCTGACCTAAGGGGTGACCGTTGGTTTACACCCTTCTAGGTACATGAGCACCATGCATGGGAGCAACATCAAGGGCAAAAGTAAGAGAAGAACCTCCACAACTCATCATCTACTAAATCAGGTACACATAGATTAGGGTTTCAAATTTCTACCTAACCAAGCAAGATGTCTCTACCAAACAAACTCTAGATATTACCACTAAGTACAAGCATGATAAGGAAGAAATATAGAGAGAGAAGACAATAGCTTTCTTATATTAAAGAGTGCAATTAATAGAGAGGGCAAAGAGTTATATGACCTGCCTTAAGATGATCACCACCAAGAGCTCCAAACTCTAAGATCAAGATCTCCAAGCACACGATCCAAGGGTTGAAGAAGCTTCACCAAAAGATCCACACTCGGATACAAGAGCACCTCAAGAAGGAGAGGACACCAAGGTAAAAGCTAGCCCAAGTAAAGAAGCTCTTGGCCGAACCAAAAGAGAAAGGGAGAAAGAGAGGAGAAATCCTCTTCACACTTGGGTCTACCTTGTCAAAACATGGTTTATGACCCTTGTCATGAGGAGTTTCTCTCCCAAAACGAACACCATGGAAGAACCATGGTCTAGGGCCGAGGAAGATGGAGGTAGGAGAACAAAAGAAACATCAACTTAGAAGACAAACACTTACCAATGATGGAAGATGAGATCGGATCACCACCACCACCACATGCAAGAGGAGGTTGATCCCCCAAGCTCCAAGGACGAACCTCCTTGCTCCACCAATCTCCAAGAACAAGCAAAGAAGGGGCAAGAAGATAGGTGGCCAAAAAGGGTTGCAAGCAGGAAGATATAAGGAGTTATATAGATGGGAGATGAGAGAGAGGATAAGAGATGAGGTTTCAACATTATAAGATACCAAAGGGACACCCTTCCACTCAAAAGACCAACATTAAACCACTTAATCATGACATGAAAGACATGGTGATACACTCTAGGTAGTGTCTCGACCACCATGTCATCCCACATGGTCACGATCGCAACCCTCCTAGGGTGAACCTCCCATGGTCACGACACCACTACCTAGCATCACCTCTAGGTCGAGACAACCTAAGATAGGGCAACCGTCTTGACCCAAGACTGCCCTAGACCTCCTAGGTCGCAACTCAAACACCTGGACGAGGTTTCTTGACCGCGACACCCTCCAAAACTGTGACGTCTCCAGATTCTGCCATCTTGAGACTTAGAAGCCCCAAGAGGACAAATCTGAAAATGTTAGCAATCATATCAGAGAGCGATGCGGAAGCGAAATACACATACATGAACATTCAACCATAGGCTTACACTATAACATTTCTCAACATTCAACTTGTAATTTATTACAAATGAATTATTACAAAATGATTTACATTTGCATATTGAATGAAAATTCTATAGTCTATGAACATGTATGCTAACTAGGATCTTAGACAATAGGTAAACATGTACAACTACTCACTTCCAGTCTTTTATCCCACGCTAGCTATGAACCTAAAACATATGTGAAACAACGAATCAACACACAAGGTGTTGTGTACATGGGTAGAAAGATACATACTGATATGCTTGCATAATTGAAATAACTTGAGAAAGAAAGAGTAAAAGAAAACATTATTTAAAGCGATAATCAGGTAAATACATATTTTTGGATGTCTTTTGATGCGTTTGTACTACTAAGCAGTGTCACACTTCATTTTTCCCCGCCCCTTGGGCTATGGGGACTGAGTGCCGACCTTATATTTAGAGGAAGAGAGAGAGATGTCACACTTTATTTTTTTCCCACCCCTTGGGCTATGGGGACCAAGTTCCGACCTTATATTTAGAGGAAGAGAGAGAGGATTGAGAGAGAGAGCATATATTTACTTAGTAGCTACAAACCATCTATATTCTTTGTTGTTCTTATTGACACGGTGAAGATACTATAATCATAGTACATCCCAGCAATATTCTCAAATAAAGACAAGCAATACATCATAGCTATTGCACATAAGAAAACTAGTCATATACTTAGATAAAACCCACGTACCTGAGTTTAGAGATTTCTATTTATATTCTGGATCATCTACATCTCTGGTCATCACCTGATTAATAACAAGTAATCTTGATTAATACATGGTTCATATATTCTTGATATTTTAGGTCCAAATTAGGGCTTTGGTCAAACCTAGGTCAAACGGATTCTAGGAGGGTGTATAGTATTTTTAGTCTGATCTATGTGTCAATAAAAAGGTATGGTACAATTTTCATATTTTTCTGATAATTGGTCTATTTTCTAGAATTAAAATGAGGTTACAAACATGGAAATAGGCAATAATGAGAAAAGGTCTACAATTGCTCAATAATATTAACATCGGAGTCCCCATTTAGTTTCTAGACAATATTAGGGTGCAAACTTATTTTACTCAGATTTAATCTCAATGATTTTCTAATTATATCATTTAAATGAAGCATTCTCATCTAGATTATATATCATCAATATAAGTGTCTCAAAAGTCTGATATAGGAATTTTATAAGAAACATGTCATTTTTCTAAGTCCATGGATATTTTGGGGGGATTATTTGTCTAAGGGGGTTATTTTTAACCACATTTCTAAGATCAAGTCTATTTCTAGAAAATTGGATGAAAATTACCTCTCTCAAGTTTCTTTGGGTCATTGATCCTTCACGGGGATCTATTGGATGCCTGCCACATTGCCATTAGAGTGGGGCGTAGCTCAGCATGTTGCCCTGGTCTGGACCTGCCGGTTTTTCCTCCCTCTTTCCCCTTCTCTACTCCATCGCGCTTCGGGTTTCATCATCCTCCGGCTTTCTCTCGCCTCCACGAGAGTTCCCAGGGCCCGATGCTCGTCGCCCTCCTGGTTATAGGAGCGCCGCCATGGTCCGATGAGGATTCAAGATGATCTGGGTCATTTCTCCTCTAGCTCGCAACCCTGCGATGACACTCTGTTGCCCGTGTGCACGTCATGTCTTCCGTAGCTGAGCGTCGTAGCCCACAGCAAGCTTGATCTCTGGTGAGAAATCTTATGCTACACTGTCCTCCTCATCCTCAGTTGATGGCTCCAAAGGATAGGTGTAGGTGCACCTCGACGACCATTCACGACGCGAGAAGAAGGGTTCATGGCCAAAAGTGGAATCCCACTTGGGGATGCGGAAGGGGAGGGCAACACATATTGGGGATTCATCATCCCGGAACTTTCTCACCTGATCCATGCATCTACAAGCTTTGTAGCCTTCCATAGCCAACGATTTTGGGTTCGTGGCTATAGGGAAGACCTTAGTAAGGGCCAAGAGAACACATCGCTAGGCTTTACAATGCATGTGTGTTCTTCCCATCCATTGGGAATCAACTCTGACCGTCTCTGTTCACCGCGGTACTAGGTCAAAGTGAGGAGAGGCAACATGGATCACCACAAGTCAAAGATCTATTTGGCTTTGTCTGCTTTCCATGGCTTCAGGCTTTCATCAAGGTATGTTTAGAGAGAAATCATTGGCCCATCGCTGCTAAGAAGAAGAGGAGAAAGATGGCCTCCTGCATTCTCTGCAACAAGACAGTGCTGAGGAGGGGCTTTGGGGATCTAGAAGCTTGGATCCTCTTCATATGATCGCCATCTGGGACTCCATCTCCAAAGTGTGATGATGGAGCTAGACCTCCTTCCATTCAACTGTGCCCTCTCAGACTTTGGATAGTTGTCATCTTGGTTTGTGAAGGCGATTGAGAGGCTGGGGGTGTTAGGGCTCATTCTCCCTGGCTATCCCGGTGAAACACCTAATTCTTAGGGTCAAAGGACTGCTCCTGGCATTATGGAGATGATAATGAACTATCACATGCTCGATCATTATGAGAGTGCAACAACTATGGGGAATCTCAGTCATCCACAAGGAGTAGAGTTTGAAGGACAAAGTCAAGGCCATTTATTCTTATCTAACAGATACATGGATTCCACATATCTAGGACAAGGGTCACGCCAAATTGAAACTGTGCCCCTTTGCTATGTGGGTTGGCTGCGTGACTCCATTGAAAAGCAAACCTAGTTTTTATAAATCATTTGAAACCTTAGTCATTCAATTGGAGTCCAAACATCAATACGTCCCAAACGGCTGACCCAAAAGTAATGAAATTTTACCCATGAGTTCATCATCACATAAATCCCCATGTTACCAAGTTTGAACATAAAATTCAACATTTGGTCATATAACTAAATTCCTCAGATAACCTCATAAACAATTGTATTGACCTCAAATACAAATCAATTAACCAACTTCTCTTGATCGAAGATTCAATCCATGTTGAAATGCAATGATGCATCCCAGGGTTCCTTTTTCAACCATATGCATAAGATTCATAGTCTTCCAAATGTTATATTGGGTATCAAAAACCCTAAAATTTAGGGTCATCACAAAAACCAACCTTGGTCGTGACCCAAGGTCGAGATAACACAACCAACACACATGGTCAACGCACTCAATGCTCACATCAACCCTAATCACCACCTAGGGTGATACTCCTCAACCAAGGCTCAAACAAGGCGCCCTCCTCTTTATCTTTCCTATAGATGATGTAAAGAAAGAGAGGTAACACTCTAGATGTGGAAAATTGCAAATTAACCCCCTACATTGGGTAAATTGCAATTTGCACCATACTAGCACAGAAAGTACACCCAGTCCACCCTTGGTACAGGTCGCGACACTAGTCACCAGGGTATCCAAGCAAAACCCTACCACTGAGGTACACATGCAATTGTCCTCTAATCACATCACATATATAACAAATCCCAAGGCATGATATGAGGCTCACGCATGGCCACAATCACCCTCAACTACTTGATATTAGGGTACCAAGTTGTCCCTGCATACTCAACATGTTACATATGTGCTATGAGTTTCCCTTAGGAAGACTCATTTTACCATCCAATAAATTTCCTGACTTCGGAATGGATCAATGGCACATGCACTACATGATTAAGATTTCACTTGATTAGTTATGCCAATTCGGTGAATTAAGGCTACATCATACAAGTGGACATACAAACCCTAATTCATTTCTAGCAAACATTGCTATATAAAAATTTCATAAGATATAAAATGTATGAGACATAATGCTTGATCACAATTACTACATAGTACTATTCATTGTCATACATATAGTCAAGCTACTAGCACCCAGTCCACCCTTGGTACAGGTCACGGCACTAGTCACCAGGGTATGCAAGCAAAACCCTACCACTGAGGTACTCCCACAATTGTCCTCTAATCACATCACATATATAACAAATCCCAAGGCATGATATGAGGCTCACGCATGGCCACAATCACCCTCAACTACTTGATATTAGGGTACCAAGTTGTCCCTGCATACTCAACATGTTAGATATGTGCTATGAGTTTCCCTTAGGAAGACTCATTTTACCATCCAGCAAAGTTCCTGACTTCGGAATGGATCAATGGCACATGGAACTACATGATTAAGATTTCACTTGATTAGTTATGCCAATTCGGTGAATTAAGGCTACATCATACAAGTGGACATACAAACCCTAATTCATTTCTAGCAAACATTGCTATATAAAAATTTCATAAGATATAAAATGTATGAGACATAATGCTTGATCACAATTACTACATATTACTATTCATTGTCATACATGAGTTCACACTTGTCATCATCTCACCAGAGTACACAATTCCTCATCACGTTCCAGGGTTCCAACCCTTATCACATTATAAAGAGGATTATACCTCATTCAGGGCTTGACCATGCCCAAAGGTCATTAAGACCATCACACTATACCCTGCAAGATCATCGCTATCCTTCCATGCCTTATATCAAGGCTCAACAATGTCACTTTACATGTGATTCACAAGCTCGGCACAATATAGAATTAAAGAGGTAAGAGGTATTCATAACATAGCATTACAAGGATATTTTAGCATTAAGAGCATTTATTTATTACATAAACAAACAAGGAAGCTAGTTATGATTAACCATCATCATACTCATAATGCACATATTTAGCATAAGAACATATCAATCATATGTTCATGATTATCACCTCTTAACACATTTAGGGTTATATTTACATTATGAAGATTATTCCACCATCATACCATCAATACAAGTAAGCTAAATATTAATAGCCATCTTCATGTACCTGCTTTAGAGTTAGGTTCAACAATATGAATTATATTGATATTAATAATCAAAACTCATCCCCAAACCCTAACTCATGGTATCCCCATTGGATCATGAATGTATAAGGTGAAGCATCACCATCACTTTCCATACTATCCTCAAGTATGGTTCCACACATAACTTAAGGTGTAACCATCAAGTTATAGCATAATAGGGTTAGTTCAACAATAAGAGAGACCATTGTTCTATTATTTCACTATGGAAGGCTGATCATAGTTACCCATCATCATTAAAGTTCATTAGAATTAAATATAACAAACTATATCACATTAGGGTTACATGTCAACATGATATGGTCATTATCCTATCTATTCATACGAGGGCAAAGGTAAGACTACCTTTTTAAGGTCAAACATCCATTGTTTCCATCATCATTCAACCCATATCACCATACCACAAGATCACCTGGAACTATTGGATGTTGAAAATATAAGACCATTTATTATTTACATAAGTAAACACCTTAAACAAACCATATGTAAAGTCATTGAGTTGTGACCTAGAATGAGTCACCATTAAACCTCAAACATACCTTATTTAATAACATAAAGAGGCACCATAGGTTGTGGGGTTAAAACCCATCATTGGTTGTACATTTTAAGCAAGCCATCATATCAATCATCAAGCTTCTTAAATTGATCTCATAAGGAAAGCCATCAAATTCAGATTATTAGAACTCATATGTATGACTATAGGTTTCCATCCAAACCATTGGATGTTGAATCATCCACTCTCAACCATTGGATCAAGTCCATTATTGAAATTCATTAGTTGAAGAAGTGTTACATCCTAACCATTGGATCATGTTCATATGGTAAAACCATCACTTGGAGTACAGGTCCAACCTTTGCATCACGTGACCCGAGAAACTATGGTTTAAGGCTTAATTGCTGCTAAAACTACATCCTTAACTCACCATCAGTTGTGGGGACCTGATCCACCATCGGTTGTGACCATTAAGTCACCATTGGTTGTTAGATCAACACTATATTCATTAATCAACATTGGATATTAAGCTAATGTCACCATTGATTGATAGCATCATTAGGGTACTTAGTTGTCTATCATTAAGCTTATAATTGAGACAAAACTTGACCTAAGGGGTGATCATTGGTTTACACCCTTCTAGGTACATGAACTTCTAGGTACATGAACACCATGCATGGGAGCAACATCAAGGGCAAAAGTAAGAGAAGAACCTCCACAACTCATCATCTACTAAATCAGGTACACATAGATTAGGGTTTCAAATTTCTACCTAACTGAGCAAGATGTCTCTACCAAACAAACTCTAGATATTACCACTAAGTACAAGCATGATAAGAAAGAAATATAGAGAGAGAAGACAGTAGCTTTCTTATATTAAAGAGTGCAATTAATAGAGAGGGCAAAGAGTTATATGACCTGCCTTAAGATGATCACCACCAAGAGCTCCAAACTCCAAGATCAAGAGCTCCAAGCACACGATCCAAGGGTTGAAGAAGCTTCACCAAAAGATCTACACTCGGACATAAGAGCACCTCAAGAAGGAGAGGACACCAAGGTCAAACCTAGCCCAAGTAAAGAAGCAAAGAAACTCTTGGCCGAACCAAAAGAGAAAGGGAGAAAGAGAGGAGAAATCCTCTTCACACTTGGGTCTACCTTGTCAAAACATGGTTTATGACCCTTGTCATGAGGAGTTTCTCTCCCAAAACAAACACCGTGGAAGAACCATGGTCTAGGGCTGAGTAAGATGGAGGTAGGAGATCAAAAGAAACATCAACTTAGAAGACAAACACTTACCAATGATGGAAGATGAGCTCGGATCACCACCACCACCACATGCAAGAGGAGGTTGATCCCCCAAGATCCAAGGACGAACCTCCTTGCTCCACCAATCTCCAAGAAAAAGCAAAGAAGGAGTAAGAAGATAGGTGGCCAAAAAGGGTTGCAAGCAGGAAGAGATAAGGGGTTATATAGATGGGAGATGAGAGAGAGGATAAGAGATGAGGTGTCAACATTCTAAGATACCAAAGGGATACTTGTCCACTCAAAATACCAACATTAAACCACTTAAGCATGACATGCAAGACATGGTGATACACTCTAGGTAGTGTCTTGACCACCATGTCATCCCACATGGTCACGATCGCGACCCTCCTAGGGTGCACCTCTGATGGTTGCGACACCACTACCTAGCATCACCTCTAGGTCGAGACAACCTAAGATAGGGCAACCGTCTTGACCCAAGACCGTCCTAGACCTCCTAGGTCGCGACTCAAACACCTAGAGGAGGTTTCTTGACCATGACACCCTCCAAAACCAACCTTGGTCGTAAGCCAAGGTCGAGATAACACAATCAACACACATGGTCAACACACTCAACAATCACATCAACCCTAATCACCACTTGGGGTGATACTCCTCAACCAAGGCTCAAACAAGGTGCCCTCCTATTTATCTTTCATATAGATGATGTAAAGAAAGAGAGGTAACACTCCACAGGTGGAAAATTACACATCAACCCCCTACATTGGGTAAATTGCAATTTGCACCATACTAGCATAGAAAGTACAACCTTCATCCAAACAAGCTCAAACTTGATACTTAAGCTCTCCATAAGACCTATTCACGTCTCAAAATATTAGAGAAAGATTCTAAGCACATGATTAAGCCAAAGCAAACATGGTTACCCCAAAACTCATGCCAAGGGTCTTCCACCAACTCTTCACGTGTATAAAATTTAACTAGCCCAATTTTTTTGTCCAAACTAAATTAACATATAGTTCTTGACTTAATATTGTATGTTAAATTATTTCTATCTTGTTAGTAGTGTCAATAATAATCAAGGACTTGAAATATTCACATCCTCCCTGACTCTCCATTTTCACTATCTTTCTCTAATTTCCCCTTTTACATCCCCATTTGTAACTCCCATCAAAACTACCTTCCATATCCAACACGTTCTACCATCTCATTTGCCTTACAACCTCATGATGATGATTCCCCATGCATTCCATCTTCCTGTAAGCTAACCAATCACTCCTTTAGATTCATTGTTTCACATTTCTTATTATAACATGTAGCATTTTTTCCTCAATCTCGAACAAACGTCTACCCGACTTTAAAAAAATCCACTCCCTAAAAATACAACAACCACACCCTCCCTACTCAAAATGTGGGTGTCAAGATCCAACTATCATGACATATTAATTCTATATCCCATCTCTTCACTCTTATTACTCCACTACTCATCCCAACGCCGCAACTTCCCTCACTTCTAGACTACCAACAACCACTCTTCAATGAAAACCCTACATCTTTGGCTCCCTTACTAAAATTGTGTCCTTGATTCTCTATCTCACCGAAGTAGTACCACGATTTACTCATTAAGCCATTACTACATGTTTCATTACCAATCTTAATAAACCAAAATTTGTGAAAAAAATAGTTTTAACTGATGGGAAAGGATTCAAATGATTTATGACAAAATCTACAAACCAATTATTCATTCACACTCTCTCCTCAATGTAGATTAATACCAAACATATCTATTAATTGCTATGTTAAAACATACAAGGATACATGGTAACAAACCACAAAATATCAATTAATTATCGACCATTGCTTCTCGGAATCTCTCCACATATACATATTTATCATTAATTTCTAGTTTTCTTTTAGCAATTGGGTCCCAAGTGCCCACAACCATGGCAATTGTGTTTATCATGCCCCCCTTTCCACTCTAATCACTCCACTGCTCATTAACTCCCCAACACCCCTTTCTTCTCGACTATCAATCACTACCCAATGCCAATCCCACAACTTCCACTCTCTTACTAAGATCTCTCCGTGATTCTATCGGTAGATTGTGTTAATAACATAATATACTCATTATGACATCAGTTACATGTTTCTCGCCAGTATTGATAAATCAAATTTCATAAAACACTTTAATTGTAGTAGATGATAAAAATACAAGAACCAAATCAAATAATTTTTCACTCTATCTCCTCTCTGCAAATTGTCACATGGTTTCTGTTCTTTTGAAATTAAAGGGATGCATAGGAACTATCCACATACATTACTTACAAATCAACCATCTCTTTCTTGATTTCTCTTTATATACATATGCCATTGTCATTTTATATTTCCGTTTTGGTAGCTAGTAAAATATCATTTTACATTCTTCTTTGTACACCATAGTAATTTGGATGTAAACTTCAAATCTAAATATAGAATTAATTGCTTCCCTTTAACATGACTCGCAAAACCTCATAAATAGTGATGTCCAAAATACTTTTTAGCGACATTTTGTATTTGCCTCCACCAACGCCCACCTAGTCGAGCTGCTGGGGGAGTGGCACCTTGGCCGAGTCTCCGCTTCCCTGCGCAGCTGCCTCAAACCCTAGCTACCGTCGCCTCCTAGTCCGCCATCAGCCGGCTGTGACTATTGATTCTGTGTAGAGGTTGGCGATGAGGTGGGAGAGGGTGCAGTCGAAGGCGGTCGGTGGAGGCCCCGGAAAGCGGTGGGGGCACACCTGCAACGCCATAATGGGGGGCGGGCTTCTCTCTGTCTTCGGCGGGTACGTCGATGACGGGCGCCAGACCAAAGAAATCCACGTCTTTGACACTGGTCAGTAGCCGTCCCTTTGCATTCCCGCTCTGGGTTTTTGGTACGTCGTTGTTTGGCCTAGCCTCATAGGTCTAACCTGCGTAGCCGGGGGAGAGAGGTGGGCTGCGTCTGAATCGTAGGAATCATATGCGGCAGGAGCGGTTGATGTAATACTGTGTTATTTATTGTATTCCAGTGAGTCAGACATGGAGCACACCACAAATGAAGGGGACTTTGCCTTCTCCAAGGGACAGCCACACATGCACTGCAGTGGGCAACAATCTCTTTGTCTTTGGGGGCACAGATGGGACCAATCCCTTGAAGGACTTACACATTTTAGATACCGGTATACTTCAGCCATCCTCTAAATTTTACTGTTCAGTTGTCTCCCTTTCAAACTGGACATTGGAGTTAATTTATCTTAGTATGATCATCCAATCTCTTGTTTATGTGGTGATACAAAATAAAAATTACGCCTGCCATTTCTAAGATAAGAGTTTTCATGAAACCCCAATGGCAAATATTGATTGGTAATGGCTGGTCGTTTGAGAAACAAACACAGCTACTAAATCAAACCATCTCAAAAATTGATGCCGGGAAACCATCATAGGATTTTCTTGATGTAACCCCTGATACACCTATTGTAACTATCAATTTTCAATGTTTAGAACCATTCTTAAATTAATTCATAGACAATTCATAATCTTAAGATTAAAATCTTCCAAGGTCTTGGAAAGTGCTAAGCAAAAAGCATGAAGTGAATGGATGGCTCTGATCAACCCCTCAAGCTAGGAGGGGTGCTTAAGTGGCCACCTTTAGAATGTTCTCCCTCCCCTCCCCATCCGTACTCAATACCAAAATCTATTTATCAAATATAAATCTAAAAGTTACTAATAATTGTGCCAACAAAAGTTACAAATAGAAACAAAAATAACAATTGATGTCTGTCAGTTAGGTTAACTAGACTTATAAATAAATATCATCATCATCATCTAAGCCTCAGTCCCAACTATGTTGGGGTCAACTTTTTTTAAGGATCCATGTTATAGAAAGAGTGACAAAGTTTTTATGGCTGGTTGTCAACCTACCACCAACCCACCTCCTTTACCTGGGCTTGGGACCGGCTGCATTTGCACAAAATGTACAAAACATAGGCGGAGTTAGACTTATATATGAATATATTGATTAAAAAATGCATAAAAACCATATTAAAGGCTGCTCTCATAGACGTCAAAATACCCTGGGGGTTTGCGCCTCGACCTACACCATGACCATTTTGCCGTATAATACCATCTTATTGTCCCTAAGCCTATCAATAGACATTAGCATTTCTTGTTCAAGATCCTAACATCAAAATTAGACATCTTCTTCCATGTTATGTGAATAAATACCATTAATGTGTGAATTTTCGGTCCCGCTAATGTCCATTATGTAGTTTGCTTTAGTTTTTACCTTGAATAATGGTTTTATGCGGCCCATTTGAAATTTCTTTCCACCTTAATCCCAACACACAAATCATTGTACCTTAAGTTTATCTTACAATACATAGGAATCCCAACAACCTATATCAATCATTAGATTTATGTATATAAGCCAACCTAAATGAAAAAGAGTTCACTACCAATGACATTCGGGGTTGATGGAGCAAACAAACATCATAGCTCTAACATTCTTCAAGACCGCAAGTTTTCATTAAATGTCATTAATATTTTTTCTTTATCTCTTATATATTATATTTTTTGTGTTTTTTTGAGCTAATGCTAACTGCACACCGATTGGATTATATATTGTCTAGTTCTTTTTACGAGGTTTAATTCTTATGTTTGGGATTGACAATGAATATACATGTATATCTATGCATATAATAATGGAAAATATTCACTTAAAAAGAGGGAATAGTCAATACCATTATATAACATATGCATATAACATAGAAAATAATTTGAAACAAAAATATAAGACACCAAGGCGTCCGACCTCGGTTCCATACTGGTTTGATATTATGATAATAACACCTACATAATGCATGAGGTAGAAGAGATTTTTGAGGCGTGCTTTCATTACAATTGATGAAATCAAATTAGCTAGGTAAATTAGACACTCACAAGTTGACAAGAGGGTTCACAAGCTCTATTTGGCCTATACACAATTAGGTTGGCATCTTCTCCCTAAAATTAGGATCAGTTAAATGAGACACATCTTTGCAAATGAAAAGGAAAATATCACTCTTTTGTAATCTTGCGGGTGTTAGAATATGGATTATGCCTCCTCTTCTTGTGCTACTGACCCTCAGATGGCCTCTCTATATTCCACAATGTTTGTGGGCGCCACTCTTGATAATCAACCTAACCTTGATTATTAGAGGGGGTCCAGAAGTTGTTACAGATTTAACCTAAACCTCATCTCAAGCGAGTCAGCAAAACATGGTATAAGCTCCAGTATTTAGAAGCAATTAAAACATTATCCATTCATATTTCATATTCTGAGAGATAGATAACACATCGTCATTTACAACTTCCCATTAAAAGTATATGATGAAAATATACACATATGAACATTTAGTTAGATACCTACATATCCATTTCTTCATCAGAAACATGCCCACAATGTCCTAAACCCCTCATTGCAGGAACAACTATGCAAGAACTAGACATCTGAAGTTTGCCTAGCAGTGAAGTCATTCGATTCTACAACCAGGTTGAGGGGCGATGACTTGACTTCAGTACCTAAAAAATTGTTCATCGGTTGATTAGCCAATATCTGACAAAGACTCTAACTTATCATGTTTTAATCATTTGTAAGGTTAAAGTGTGTTTCTTATACCATTTTTCTTAAAATTACCATATGAAATCAACATACATAATCTTCATCAGTCGTACGCATAAACTCTTTCAATCAACCAACTTAGTTCATGATTATTTCATTCAAACAAATACTACATCTATCATTCATACAATAAACAAATAGGTTTGGTTAATCATAATTACTTAAAAGCAAAATTTCCAAATTAGGGTTTCTCTTTACCTAGGTGCATTCATATATGTCCCCCATTTCACAAATTAGGGTTTCAATTACTCAAATAAGGAGAAGATATAATAATTGAGGAAGTGATTCTACGGTTATGTTAAACTTGGGGTTGGGTTGTGGCTGTGTTAGTGGTTGAAGATAACATCTTCAACTATTAGATACATTTAATTAGTGCGTAAGGGACAATGAAGGCTCAAATGAGTTGTGAAGGGATGAACCTTCCAACTAGATGTTGTGTTGCTCCTTGCCAAATTGCAACTTTTTGCAGTGGGGAATGGTGTACATGTATAAATGGTTTAAATAACAACAAATTGGGTTGGGCCTAATCAGAAGCACTTTTAGAAAGTCAGATTAAGTGACATATTTTATGAAGTTTATAGGAAACCCAAAAGGTAGTCATAAAGTAAATTAAAGTATAGTTTGTTGGACAATTGTCTATAAAAGAGGCAACAAGATGACAAAGTTTGTTATATGACTCTATGGTCACTTATGCACACTGATCATTTGTCCTTTGTCGTATCACTAATTGATATATCTACGCAACATTGGAATCTTACACCCTATATTTGAAGTCAAAATACATTAAGCAAATATTTTTTTTGAAAAGGTGATCCTATTGAGAGATTCATTCACTAGCTAAAGTCAACATATATCAATGGAGAATGTCACTTCTGCTAGGGGTTTGTTTGTTGAATAGGTTGGCACTATGAGCCTCTCTACTCACTACATAGAAGTAGGTGATATTGCCTACTTGTTGTCGTCATTGCTCGTCATGTGGGTGCATTCTTGCATGGGTGGATGGGAGGCCCTAATTGCCACAAATGTCGCTTGAATAGCCTTTCTATTCAAACGAAAAATGATTGCTTACATTTTCCATTCTCATCAACGCCAACATCATTTCAACCTGATTCGTTTAACCTTTGTCATTGTGCCATGTTACATCTTTTGGCCTATATTAGATCACCTAAAAATATATTATACTCAATAATACTTGGACCATATTGTTTACTTAATGTTATAGGTGTGCAACCATTTTTAAAAAAAGGGCAAAAATGGGAAAAAGGGACTAAAAAGTGAGAAAAAGGGTAAAAACGGGCAATTAATTTTAAAATGTTTAACCAGCGATATGGGTCAATTTTAAATGGCCTGGGTGCTGGGTCGATTGATCAGGCTCTCAAATTCACTGCATTTCTACAAATTGCAATGTGCATTCTTTTTTCTTCTCTTTCTGATGTTTTAAAATATTTAGATAGATGCACTTTAACTTAATTTTTTCATTTATATAAATGGTTTGAATTTGATTATATTAGTTAACCAATTTATCCATTCAATTTCTTGTATTAAATGTTACTAACTCTAACTTTTTCCTTTGAAGCATCTAATACGTGGATTTCCCTAAAAATTAATGGCAAGGGACCAGATGCTCGAGAGGGGCACAGTGCGACCCTGATCGGAATGAAGCTTTTCATATTTGGGGGATGTGGAAAATCTCGAGATAATCCAGAAGATATATATTATAATGATCTCTATTTTCTCAATACTGGTAAGTCATTGTTGAAACCAAAGATTGAAAAGCAGTTTGCATTGCATCAACTAATTGTTTATTTTTGTCACGTGCCTTTAAACATATTTATTATTTTCATAGTTACTAAATTTATGTTGTCTTGTTATTTATAGAATATTTTTTTGGTTTGTCTCTTGCTTTGTCTAATACAAATTCTTTATTTAGATTTTATCTTGAAAAATATGGTTTATAATAGTTTTGTGAGAAGAAATGTATAAATTGGATGAATGACATGTTGGTATTGAATAAATGGAAAAAAAATAATGAGAATTCTTATTGAATGAGGTAAAGGGAATAAAGAAAACTTAATGGTTTTGTATCTTTTGCTTGTGATTTGGATTGCTTTAGGATGATATATGTCAATCTTAGATTTCATCTTCATTATTCATATGTGCTTTAAACATTAAATGTTGTATAGTTATTACTAGTGTTGGAATGATAAGCAACAATTCACTGTACTAGTTGTCTAAAAAACTTGTTGAAAATATTTTGAGGACAATTTGTTATATTACATAGGACATAGGAAAACCCCTCCTATATATAGGAGAGGGGAACACAATTACAAATGTGACCAAACTCTAGGCCGAATAAACATTACATTCACTTGCTAATAATTTATTTAACCTTTAGCACTCCCTATCAAGTTGGAGCATGGGAGAATCACAAGACTAGCTTGCATAATAAACACAAATGAGATTGGCATTAACTCCCCTTTTATATATGTGATAAAGTAAAAGAAGGTTATACCATATATTGATAAGAGGAATCCCCCTCCTTTATAGCGTACAAACTTTAGACTAAACCCTAATGGGCCAAGACACAATCGGGCCAATATACAAATAGATTCAATTAACTTAATTAACTAAATTAACTAGACTCTCTAATACTCCCCCTCAAGCTAAAGCTTGGGAGAATCCCAACTCAACTTGCAAACAGACAAACAAACTAAAGATAAAGAAGCATAATAAAAAGATAAACTAAGCCCTTACACAAATTTATCCCCCTCAAGATTACAATAAAACAATCATCCCTTAAATACTCCCCCTCAAGTAGATAATGTCAAAGCAGGTATGCAAGCAGGTCAAAATTTGAAGCATGTCACAAATTGCATGTGCAGGTCACAAACAGGTAGCAGAAGCGTCTTGATAAAAAAGGATGTAACATCTGGAGTAGTAGTAAATAATAGCAAGAAGGCGTCAGAGTCTTCATCACAGTCGCTATCATCGATGCCTAGAGAGTGCTGGTTCACAGTAGAAATTTCAAGAGAGTGCTGGTCCACAGTAGAAATTTCAAGAGTGTTGGTTCACAAAGTCCAGACAGTGTTGGTTAACAGTAGAAAAGTTCAGAGAATACTGGTTCACAGTAGAAAAGTCCAGAGAATGCTATTTCACAATAGTAGTAGTCTACATACAAAGAAAGCACAGACAAGTAAAGAGTCAACATGCACAGAGCATGGCCAATGTCAATGTACAAACAAAGCACAGACAAAAAGTAAAAAGTAGAGTTGACGTAGCCGGATAGAAGACCATCAGCTTAAACAAGAAAGCAATAGACATGAAGCTCTAGAATAGTAAGTTCTCCATAAAGCATATAATCAACAAAAGACTTTCAGATGCAAATATCAGTAGTAGAAGTCCACAAATTCTTCAAAAAGTGCATAAAGATCCACAAAAATATAGGGCAGTAGACTATAATCTTCCTCTTCTCTTCTATTTCTCCCCCTCACACCAATCATGAAAAGAACCAAAGTGGTTGGGGTGGACAATGATAAAGAAACACCCCCAAAAAGAATAATCTGTAGCACTGCCAGGGGGTTTGGGGTGTGTGCCTCCAATTAGGGGGTCTCACTGCCCCTCAGCAGACAAGAATCGAGGGGAGGCCACCCCTCATCGGGGCTCAGTGGAAGAGCCCTCGGAAAAACTTCTACAATGATTTTTGAAGAGAAAACAAGCATAAATCTTCAAAGAGATTGATATCATGACAACAAAAAGTCATCAAAATTTGCTTTACCAAATAACAAGAAATCAACCTTGCTGTCAAACAAGCTAAATTGTTGCAACGTGATGGCACATGGTGGATTCATCCAGCAATGAAAGTGCCACAATGTGTTCCAATTCCAACGCATGAAAAGAACGTT
The DNA here is from genome assembly GCA_963693085.1 of Alisma plantago-aquatica. Taxonomy (NCBI): domain Eukaryota; kingdom Viridiplantae; phylum Streptophyta; class Magnoliopsida; order Alismatales; family Alismataceae; genus Alisma; species Alisma plantago-aquatica. Next base: position 381,409,470 of record OY856414.1, read on the forward strand.
TTGGCAGGGGAAAATAGCAATAGCCAAAGAAAAGAGGTTGGCGGACAAAAAGATTGTCCGCACATTGACTCCACAGAGATCAAACAACCACGGTGTTGGGAGTTTGGCCCCATGACGGCACCCTGTACGCATTATGTTGGGTGCGTTTTCACACGCAAGATGATAAAAGAGGTTTGCAGTGGGGCGTCGTGAAGTTCACGTAGGATTATAACTGTTTGCAGTTGTATAAAAAGAACCCTCTTTTTTATTCAACTGTGTTTGAGTTGCAATATTGATATCGATCAAGAGACAATGGCGTAGCAAGGATGAAGTCACCTCTAAATCAGTCCAATGGAGTGGAAAAATTAGCCACCTTCCCTTCAGGCAATCTCAGCAAAAAAGTGTCCAACGAAGGAAAAAAATCAATTTCTAGGAGGCACAAAGCAAGTGAGTATAGCCGTCAATGTTTTACAAAAGTCGGCATTGTGTCGAGTTCATTGCATTTTGCGACGTGACTATTGAACAAGATGTGCACAACCACATTGGGATTGTGGGGTCCCTGACGACAGCGTAGGGGATTGTGGAGTTCAACATAGAAGAGTTCGATTGGATCATGTCTGTGAACCTGCGAGGAACGATTGCAGGCATCTAGTACATGACCCAGGTGATTGTGACGCTCCTAGTGGAAGGAAGTCGTGCTACCAACATCCAGAAGGATTTGAGTAGGGGTAAGAACTGGAAAAGATGGACAATGTAGATTTGGAGGGGAAAATGACATATATGTCCATGTTTCTGCCCGTACTAGCTGGAGGCTTGAAGAGAAAGAACAAAGGGAATAAGCGGGGTTGAGAGAACTGCTGGAGTGGGAATAGTGTTGCTCAGTAAGAGCAGCAACACAACAATTTCCGAATGGACTAGAAGCAGTAGACAAAGGTGGAATAAGGACTGCTGGATAGATGCCCAGTGGGTGGCCAAGCCAAGAAGGGTGGCTGTCGCCTGTAAGTGGAGGGTAATTTTTTTCTCCTCTAGGGCTAGAGTTGGATCACTGCTCTGATACCATGTGATAAAGTAAAAGAAGGCTATGCCATATATTGATAAGAGGAATCCCCCTCCTTTATATAGGAGAAGGGGAAGCGTACATACTTTAGACTAAACCCTAATGGGCCTAGACACACTTGGGCCCATATACAAATAGACTCAATTAACTTAATTAATTAAATTAACTAAATTAACTAGACTCTCTAATAATATACACTCCCTTGAATGACATTTAACGCTCCTCCTGGAATAGATAACCACTAGGCCAGTATGTGCACTCCGCATAATGTACTTGGAGCATATGAAGCAACTTATCGTCGAATATATTTGCGAAGCCATTTGAGTCACCAATCCCTTTGAACAAGGATCACCTTTGGTAAACCATGAGTTGTTGGGGCTGCATGGGAACTTGCTAGAGTTAGCCAAGATTGTTGTTGCTAATGCTAATGACAACAAGCAAAGGGACAGGCTGCGTCAATTCTTGTCGATAGTGGCTAGAGCAAGGTTGTATTGGCTAGTGGAGTTTGATTCAGTTGTAGAGCTTGGCGGTTGTGGTAAACTTTCCTGTCGGGGTTGATGATTGGGTGGAGAGGGTCGTTGTTTGTAGAGTGTGCATGCCATGATAGAGACCAACTAGCGAGGAAACCCGTAAATGACGCCCTGTGGAGAAGAAAACACATGATGTCTCGTGTAGGATGACTCTAGGGCGTTGAGATTTTGCTCATGGTCGCTGACAAGGAGGGAAATTGTCTCCCAAATAATATTTGTTTGTAGTCTTGACTCTGAAAGATTGTCTTTGAACGCAACGAGAGGAAGAGAGCAACAAACCAAATGGGAATACAATATAGGAAACCAATAAGACATAAGACACTTTGATGCTAAGATAGTGATTGACATGAAGGAGATGCCTTTTGGAGGCCTAGAGGAAGGGGCAACTGCTCTCTGGCTTAGAACTCCTCTCATATTCTTTTTTGGAGGTAGGGTGGCACGCCCTAGGGAGAAGGTAGAGAAGAAAGGTGGTGGAGGGCATGGTGGCTAACCCTAGTAGAGGAAACAAAGTCCAATCCTGCTACTTTGGTTCCAAGTAAATAATCATGAGAGGACATTTTGATATAATGCATAGGTAAACCTCTCTTATATGTTGGGAGTGGGGATACATACATGGCTAAACCCTTACAGGCCCATATAACATTCGACCCACTTACATATAAGTATCTAACCTCTAACATAACCCAATATAGATGAGGTGTTTCAAATTAACAAATAATATATTGTCTAATTTCAGTACCATAATCTATTTTTCTGTTCTTAGTAAAGATGACTGAAGACCAGATTTAAATTCTTAAAATGTTTTTTTGAAACGGAGAGCCATGTACCATAATGGTATATGCTTATTTTAATTTATACCTATTCAATTATTTTATCAATGAGTGGATTAATGACAATTGGCATATGTATAGACAATATGTAGCATGCTTTTGAAATGCATTTAGTGAGTCTTGGATGCTCTTTAAGCATTTTCTCACAAGTCACAAAATTAGATTGATTTCACAAGCCCTTTGTCTGTTGTAAAGCCATTAAAGTCTAACAGTTGGAAATCACATGTTTTTTGATGACGTGGGAACCACCCCCATGACAGGCCGCAATTAAATGAGACCCCCTGGCATTGTAAACCCCCACCCCCTAGCTACCAGCACACCAGGTGCGACATGGTAAATTCATGCAGAGGCTGGCCTGCGTGACTGGATAAATGATCGCTGGGGCAACACACAAAGATTCGAACCCGGGTCTCTACTATGGGGAGCCCTATCCTTCACCAAATGCGCCACTACCCCACCGACAAAATCACGTTTCTATCTTACTAGAATAATACTGCAATTACATCCAAGGTCTTATTTTTTCCTCTAAAGGGCCTTCAAGGCATAATTCATCAGTGAAAAGATCTAAATACACAATTTTATGGAGTACTAGGAAATCCCATTTCCAAGGAGCTAAATAGTAAATACCCTCATTATGGACATGCCATAATGTCTCTACTCGTATTCTTTGTCCAATTAAAACTTAATAGTTAAATCTTAGTGCTTATATTTACATGTTCAAGAGAGAGGCGAGTAGGTTCAATGAATATGATGCCTTGTGGCTAGAAATTCTCCTTCATACCTCTCAAAGAGCACTATGCCATGCTTTAACAAAATCTCATCTTTCTGGATAAGCGTTGCTCCCCACGAACAAAACTTATTATGCCATTAATGCAACCTCACTTCAAGAAAACATATTGAAATTCTACCCATCACTTAAAAGAACTGGTTAAAACCATCCATGAAAAAGTTAGATTGTCTACAAAAGCAAGCTATTTGTATAAGATTTTTAGGGGATGTCCAAATGGTGACATTAGAAGCCTTTCTTCCATGTTATGCTGGTGGCTCAACTTCCTCGTGTTACAGTTATTAACTTTTTTCATCACATTATTTGCAAAGTTCTCATGTTATGGTAACGATGGAAGTTAATTTCTTTTATCATATTATTTAGACTTTCTTGCTCCTTTCATCCTTATGACGGCGCCCTTATATTGTGCTAAAAAGCTAACAAATTTGGAAATGAAATTGTTATTTATAGTATTCAAAATTAAAGGAATATATACATCTTCTTTAGGTAATTGATGTTGGCTTGAGGTGCGGGGTCAAATATGAAATATAGAAAGAACATGAAAATATCGATGATTGGATTTGGTGGTATCTTGATTTTGGCTGGATTATTCCCCCCACCCAAATAACACTCCTTCAAGAGGAAGGTGACCTAGAATGTGGAAACGTACATGTGTTGTTTCCCATGCACTAGCACTTTGCAGGTGACATCCAATGAAGTTTGTGTAGGTACTTGAACGATGCATTTAGGGGTCTATAAAATTCCTTATCCCTATGAATAAAGTTAGTATTTATCACTTGAACTTTTATTTTAATGGTCTTTTCATGATTCACAACCATTTAGGAAAAACAAAAATAAGTATGGTGTAATTCAATGATTGATGAAGGGAGGGGTAGTGAGTGGATTGGAGTGAAGATAAAGATATTAAGGTTTTTATGGTTACACCTAGGTTGTCTAGGCTTCCAATCAACCACGTGTTGCCTAAGCCTAGGTGGAGGCCTAGGCATTCCTATTTGTTTTTTTTTACATATATATACATTCATATGCATACATACATATATGCATACATACATACATACATATATATGGCCGGTAAGGGAATATCCCGGTTGACGAATTCCGCTGGTCTCCAATGAAGGGACCCGAGTTTGAAACCACACGGAGAAGCATCTCTTGATTTATCACCTTCCCGGGCATCCGGCATCCGCCACGGGTTATGGGAGAGGGGGGAGAAATCTTTCGGCCTTCGCCACAGGTTATGGAAGAGGGGGGGAATCTTTCTCTCTTAATCCCATACATACATATATATGCCGACAAGAAGTGACTCAAGTGGTCAAGCATGGTGTCCCCTAACAAAGGGACCCCAATTTGAATCTCAACTGCCATCTTGGTTTACCACCCTCCCAGATGTTCGGCATCCATCACGGGCATGGGAGAGGGGGAGAGAATGACTCTCTTAATCCCATATATATATATATATATATATATATATATATAAACCTATGAGCAATGCATGAATCAATAGGAATTACTAAGAGGAGGATAGAAAAGGAAAAAAAACATTGGTCTACTTGAGGAAGAATAAAAAATTTCTAAAAGAAATCAATAAGAAGGTTGGAGAAGACAATGGAAAAGAAAGAACGAAAAAAAGAAAAAAAAAAGTAGAGCATCATGCAGCAGGAACCTTACATATGGTGAAACCATGAAGAGAGAAAAATAAAGCAGAGAAGATTGGTAGAGGAAGAAGAACAAACTAAAAAATGAAAGTAGAAAGAAGGTAAAAAGATGAGAAACAATATAGTGACCATATGTATAGATATTATAATTGAATCTAGTATTAGAATGCTAGAGTAGAAACTGTAAATGCAAGCAAGAAATTAGCATTGTACTAATGTGAGTACATTCAAACAAGAGATTTATAGACAGGTTGAAGAAATAGGAGGTTGATGCGGAAAAAAAATCATTGTGGTATATAGTAAATCAGTAAGTAGAGCAGCAGTAAATGGATAATATCATAATAGTGCAGCAGTAGTAACTCTGGAACATAGCAGCAATTTGCTGCTTGGTAATGCAAAAATAAGAAATGAAAAATAAAGAGGGAATGCAGTAACATTGCAGAAATTTTTCTACTTGATGGAGCTGTAAAGGAAAAGAAAAAATAAGAGTAAAGATTGAGGAAGAATAAATATCAAAAGAAATGGAAAAAGATAAAAAGAAAAAAAAAAGCAGCCCAGATTTTAGGCCCAGTGGGCACCTAGGCGCTCGTAAGCATTGCCTAGGAGACCACCCAGCCCATCTAACAACCTAGTTAGGCTGGGAGCCTAGGTTTTGGAGTCCAGGTGGCCTCCTAGGGCACTCCTAGGCACCGCCCAAGCAGGCGATTACCCTACAACTATGGGTTCCACTAGTACGTCCATGGTCACTAAGCATGCTATTATTGTAACTTTGTTGAAATACAAGAATTTATATCAGGTCACCTTTCCCTCTCTTATACAGTTGTGGATTCACCTCACTTGAATGTGGTGTCAATCACTTGGCCTTACCTTTTGAAGCAAGAAATAAAAGCTCATATGGGAGGAACTGAGGAAGACCAATTAGGGGGCAACTAGAAGCTCTATGTCAAGGGGGAGGCAAGGCAATGTGAGACGTAATGTGGAGCCTGCAAGATAGGGTGCATGGAGGCCAAGTGGCTACCCAAGGCACGCCTAGGCACCGCCCAAGCAGGCAATTCCTCTACAACTATGGGTTATACTAGTACGTCCATGGTCACTAAGTATGTTATTACTCTAACTTTGTTGAAATACAACAATTCAGATCAGGTCACCTTTCCCCCTCTTATACAATTGTGGATTCACCTCACCTGAATGTGGTGTCAATCACTTGGCCTTACCTTTCGAAGCAAGAAATAAAATCCCATATGGGAGGAACTGAGGAAGACCAATTAGGGGGCAACTAGAAGCTCTATGTCAAGGGGGATGCAAGGCAATGTGAGACGTAATGTGGAGCCTGTAAGATAGGGTGCATGCTGACATCATGGTCATACATGATGGCAACATAAATACATGCTCTCCCTTGATGTTTTAATGTAGTTTGCGTGCGGCCAAGATGTTGGATAGAGTATATACATGGCATTTAACAAATTAATTATATTTATATATGGGCCATAGTTTTAAAAAGTGGTATGCATTGTACATTCGGAGAGGTCACTGAATAGTGTATATGCGGTATGCGTTAGTATATGTGGTTTTAGATTTTTAATTTTTTTAATTATTATATCTATATAAATATGTAGTAATCATACACATATATATGCAATATGGGAGGGAGAGCTTATAAAGAGAGATTTTGAATCTCTACATCTCAACCAGAATATGACCCATGATAGAGCTTAATGGAAAAGAAGGATCAATGTAGCCGACCCCAACATAGTTGGGATTGAGGCTTAGTTGATGATGATGATGATGGAGTTGCAATCATGCAAATATGCAATCAAACATTACTTAAATATATACAAATATGCAATAATGAGCAAAATTTATAACAACCATAGATGAATGCAATGTAAAAAAAGAGGAAATGGAAGCAGAAGGTAGGTTGAATGTAGGTGGTGATTTTAGTTACATGTAGGTGGTTTTAGTTACATTGGTTTTGATTAATATAATTTGAAGGTCTAACTTATCTTGTGAGAATTTTGATTTTCTATTCACCCCCCTCTAGAGCTCTAGATCCTACATACCCATCATCATTAAAGTTCATTAGAATTAAATATAACAAACTATATCCCATTAGGGTTACATGTCAATATGATATGGTCATTATCCTATCTATTCATATGAGGGAAAAGGTAAGAATACCTTTTTAAGGTCAAACCTCCATTGGTTCCATCATCAGTAAACACATATATGTTGACTCAAGGTCTAAATTGACTAAACCCTTGTTTTGATGATGACTAAACCATTCCAATTAATTGTGTATAATGTCTCTACTTGAGTGATTTCAGATTATGTATAGACACACTCCAAATGCCCTAACTCGCACATCTCAACTTGGAGAAAAAGACAAGTCAAAGTCAATATAAGTGCATGTTTTTGGAATATGATGTAAATCCATTAGAATCATGTTGTAAATCACTTGTAATCATTTATTACTTGTAATTAAGCTTATAATAGATCATATATTTATGCACTCAAAAGCCATTTTCTAAAATTTACATCTGGATATTCATCGATCGAGTTGCTAACTCGACCGATCCTAATTGGAACTTGAAAATGACTTTTGATCGGTCGAGTTTTCATTTCACAGAACTCGACCGATCCCTCTACAGACCAAAACTGATTTAAGTGAATCAGTCAAGTTACCCCAGGACAAACTCGACCGATGTCCTAAATTGGTCTTGTCACTTAGTGGGATCGGTCGAGTTACCTTTATAGAAACTTAATAGATTGCACTGTATGGAAAGGTGCAAAAAAGTGTTTCTAGCCGTTGTGGAGTTACAACAATAAAAAATATATCTGTTGCAAGCCACAAAATGGCTATTTTTTGTTCTTAAGTGTTCCCAAAGGTTAAGAGGCATCCCCAACTATAAATAGGACCCCTTGGGCTTCATTCTAAGGTTGAGCATTCAATGTAAAACTCTATATGGGGTTCCTAGTCTATAGTTGAGTGTCTCCTACAGCCTCCTCTCTCTCTAAGCTTAATCACTTGCTACATTCATTAGAGTGAGTAGGAAATCTGTAAAAGAACTTGTTCCATTTGTATATCTTGTGAGGCTCTCACTTCCACCACCTCCCTTTCTCTCATTTCAACCATGAAGATGAAGGTTCTCTCTCTTGGCTAAGATAGGTGAAGAAGAACAAGGGAAGGCATCCCTTGGTGAAGATCAAGGTGGAAGACTACTTGCTCAAGTGGGTAAGTCCTTGGTGGAAGCTTCTCCGGGTGAAGGTGAAGTCAAAGGTTAAAGATCCAAGAAGAGTAGGTAATTCCTAGAAGGTTGAAGACTTGTGTAAGAGTGGGTAAGTCCTTGGAGAAGGTCGAAGACTCGTTGCAAAGTGGGTAAGTCCTTGGTAAGGTTGAATACTCTTTGTATTGGATAGGTAAGTCCTTTGGTGGGTCATGTATTGTAAGTCTTATGAATGAATATAAGAGTGCAATGGTTAAGAAATCTTAGAGGTTGACCTCTCTAGGTAGTGGATTGACATACTTCTAGTTTGAAGTGTGGAACCACTCTACATAGATTTTCACTTGGTCCTTGTTCAATCTCTCTCTCTCCCTTGCTATGTATGTTTTAGTTACAGTCAAACTAACTATTTAGCAACCTTATCTTATGATATATCTTAAAGGTCTAATGAATTTTGTTTAAGTGCACTCAGCTCTATTCACCCCCCTAGAGCATCTAATCACCCATCCTAGGATCCAACAATATCACCATACCACAACATCACCCGAAACTATTGGATGATGATAAGATAAGACCATTGGTTATTTACATATGTAAACACCTTAAACAAACCATATGTAAAGCCATTGAGTTGTGCCTAGAAAGAGTCACCATTAAACCTTAAACATCCCTTATTTAATAACATAAAGGGGCACCATAGGTTGTGGGGTTAAGACCCATCATTGGTTGTACATTTTAAGAAAGCCATCATATCTATCATCAAGCTCCTTAAATTGATCACATGAGGAAAACCATCAAATTCGGATTATTAGGACTCACATGTATCATTATAGGTTTTAATCCAAACAATTGGATGTTGAAGCATCCAATCTCAACCATTGGATCAAGTCCATTATTCAAAGCTATTAGATGAAGAAGTGTTAGATCCTCCCCATTGGATCGGGTTCATATGTTAAAACCATCACTTGAATAGGTCCAATGTTTGCATCAAGTGATCCAAGAAACCATTGGTTTAAGGCTTAATTGATGCTACAACTACATCCTTAACTCACCATCAGTTGTGGGGACCTGATCCACCATTAGTTGTGTCCATTAAGTCACAATTGGTTGTTAGATCAGCACTATATTCATTAATCACCATTGGATATTAAGCTAATTGTTGGTTGTTTACACTAACGAGTTTCAATCATTAAGAATGATCTTTTACTCAACTAGCTATATCCCGCAAGTATACGAGAGTAGTTGTAGTCGAGGTTGAACACAAGGAGCATTGGTTAGTTAGGCGCAAGAGTTATGATTTTCAATAATCTAGACCATTGTACATAAGATGATTGGATTAGAACAACTAAATTATAGATTTAAAACAAAACAGTAAATTATCACTTAAGACAGGTTAAGATTCAGATTTGGAAGGATCTTAGACTTGGGATTTCACCATCACATCATAGCTTATATTAAAATACGAATTTAAACATGTTAATTAACTTGCAAAGGAGGTTTATAGTCATCACTCACCTCTCGGTGAAGTGATGATGATTTTAACTCCATACATCACTCTCGTGTATGTATTTCATTTCAAATCACAAACCTTGCTCCTCAACATAATACCAGCCACTCTCGCGGTCAAGGACAAGTTGCCAAAAGAGTAACTCCATACTCTCAAACACATCTTCTCAGATTATGAAAGAAAGCATAAAACATGCAAGTATGATGGCCAATCACACAAACAAGCATTTCAGATCTGAAACAACTCTTGGAACATGCAAGAAACTAACATTTAGTACGAAATTCATATGTTCTTACAAGCTATGACATGGGAGTTACTCTCCCATGCCCAAGAAAAAGAGTCTACTCGTCCATAATGATGTACAGCAGAAAATGTGCAGAAATTTCGGAGTTTAGCATGGTTTAGAGAAGGAAAAGCTAAGCAATCCCAAGGTGTAACCAAAGGAAGGTAGAATTCTGACTTGAGGACGAAATCCCACTTCTACATCTGCTCCAAGCCAGACAAACTTCCCTCCCGAGAAGCTTTGTGGAGTGAAGAAGCTTTGTTGCACCTTGGAGAAGAAGAGAGGAAGAATGAGGGTTCTTTGGCAAGAAACCACCTCCTTTCCCCTCCAAATCGCCCTCCTATACTCTAAGCTTGCTCTAGGATGAGAGAACTTCCGCAAATGACCGGGCATAACTGCCCATTAAGTTTCCACTTCGTTTTAAACAAAAACTCATATTTTTCAAAATGCTGAAACTGCCAGGTGCACGGCGTGCACTTTAAAGTGCACGCCGTGCAACTTTCCAGAAACTTTCAGTTTGCTCCAGAATGCATTGTGCACGGCGTGCGCTGAAGAAATGCACACCGTGCAACTTTCCAGAAGCTTTCAGCTCCCAAGTGCACGCCGTGCAACTTTCCAGAAACTTTCATTCTGCTCGATGCTCCAGGTGCACGGCGTGCACTTTGCTGTTCTGGGCTGTTGTGTATTTTGATCATAACTTTTAGTGTGTAGGTCCGATTTACATGCCGTAAAAAGTGGTATTTGCGCAATTTCAAACCCCAAAACATGTAGATACTTGAGGAGTGATCCAATAAGAGATAATATGATATATTCTTCATAATTTCATTGCAATATGTGGTACCTACAATCCAAACCATGAGACAAGTAAGAATAGCTAAAAATATAAAATCTAGCATGAATGAGAGTGATAATTGAGTCAAAACAACATGGATATGAAACCAAACATGATCCAAAAGGTGATATGATTTTTGCACATCAAATCCCCCTAAGCTTAAACCATTGCTTGTCCTCAAGCAAAAAGAGCATAGAAACATAAATGAAGAATTGTCAAGTTCATGAATAGATCAAATGAAATGAAAGATGTGTATAAAACCAAACCAACCATGATCAACATGTTTATGCTCATAGCCATCAATTCAACTTAAACACCCAAGAAAGAGATTTTTAGTTCAGCAGGGGTGGTCACAATTAAATGAATCAATCAATTAAACAACACTAAGTAGAATTTGGATGACCAAGCCAAACAATTAGTGGATGTGCAACTCAAACTCTCAACTATTAAGGATACAAATGATGAAATCTTAGTTAAAATTGACAATTTTAGTTGTAATCTCCTTCTTTCCCAAAAATGATATGATAATGGATTATGGGTTCCGACACTCGGCTGCTAATGTAGGCTTATGCACACGTGGAATGTCGGTTGGGGTATTTTACCCTCTTTTAAGACATACCACCTAACCATCGTGGCCAGATCAGACTTACACTAGGCTAGCATGATATGTGGGTGGTTTAGCCATCTTTTATGGGGTATAAAGATGAGATAAGCCAAAAGAAATTTTAAATTTTTTTCAAAAGTTAGGAGAGTCAACTAAATTGCAACATTAGCTAGATTTCATTCATTTGTTTTGAAAATTTTTCATAGAAAGAGTGGTTGAAAATGCACTTAGAGCTTGGCAAGGGCATCTCATATTCCAAATGATGTTGTAAAGTTGATTTACTCATAAAAATTGAAACCATTACATGTTTTAAGCAATCAAGGATGTGAAAGATGAATGTTCAGGCTAGAAGCATAAACCAAAGTTAAGCACATGTTGATGGCCAAAAGGTTTCATTTGATTAATGCATGTCTTTTACAATTTCTCTAAATGATATTTCTCATCAAAAGAGGACAATCAGTTAAGCATAGGAGTTCTATCCACATATAAAAGATAAACCTCATATCATACTAGATTTGCCACCAGAAGAGAAGAATTGAAAACAAAAGACTGAAATGTGAACACAAAATAAAAGCAAATGACAAGAAGCAAATAACATGAAAGGGAAAAACTAAAAGAACTAGGTTACCCTCTGGTTGCTCCTGCCAAAAACATGTTGGTTAATTTGTTTCTCCAAGATATGTGCATGAGTGGCTATAGTCTCCACCTTAGAAGAGAGTTGGCAAATGGCACCCTTCATTGATTGGCTTTGTTGATGGAGCTCCTCATTTTGCTACATTTGAGTTGAAATAAATGTTGCAAGCATGGACTCTAATCTAGAAGTTACTTGTGGTTGTTGTGGCTGAATGAAATTCGGGTTCACATTGTTGTAGAAGTCCGGTGGAGTGTAGCCCATTGGAGAATAAATAGAAGAAGCATAACATATAGAAGATGAGTGTCCAAGCAACCCACATGCATCACAAATATTATTGGCTGTTTGAATTAGTTGTGTGCTTAGATTCTCAAACCTTTGTGACAAAGTGTCTAGCCTTGTTGCAATCAAGTCTATAGCATCAACCATGTGATCTTCCACTTGCATTTCAGAAGTAGTATGTGAAAAGGATGGGTGGTAGCTTGTAGCCGTACTCCATTGGAAGTAATTTGATGCGATATATTCAATAATAGCATAGGCTTCTCCATAAGATTTGTTCATTAGAGCTCCATTTGCAGCCGCATCAATAGACATCCTTGTATTGTAGCACAAACCATTATAGAAAGATTGCAATAGAAGCCAATTGCTTAGACCGTGATATGGACAAAGATGTTGAAGATCTTTGAACCTCTCCCATGCATCATACAAAGTCTCTCCATCCCTTTAAGAATAATTGATGAGTTGACTCCTCAATTGTGCGGTCTTGCTTGGTGGAAAATATCTTGCCAAAAAGACCTTTAGAAGCTCCTCCCAAGTGCCAATTGACTTCTTTGGTTAAGTATAGAGCCATGCATTGGCTCTATCTCTAAGAGAGAATGGAAAAAGGATTAGGCGTATCCCGTCAGCAGGAACACCATATATCTTTATAGTGCTTAGCAACTGCAGAAATTCAGTAATGTGGAGGTTTGGATCCTCCATTTGTGTCCCTCCAAATGCATTCAGCTGTAGCAATTGTATGATGGATGGGCTGATAGAAAACTCCTTTGCCTCAAATTCTGAAATATTAATAGGCCCACTCATGTGCATTGCAGCTGTACCAAAGTAGTCTTTAAGAGGAAGGTCATCCTCCTTGACTAGTTCTTCATGTGAATCTAGAGGATTAGGTAGATGTGGCGTAGATGGTGGTGGTGTATGTTGTATGGATGTTGGTGGTGTATATGAGGGTGTGGAAGAATGTGGTATGGTTGTTGGTGGTATATATGATGGTGGTGAATTAGGTGTGATTGATGGTGGTGTGGATGAAGGATGTGTGGATGAGGGTGGTGCATATGATGGTGACATGGATGATGGTTGTGTGGGTTGTGATTCTTCCATACATGTTTGGGTTTCACTCCTTCTTTCTCCATGAGGGCTGCAAATAGTGTGTTCATTTTCTAAATGTAGAGATATGCACGGTTCACGGATCTTTTTATGAACACCCCATATGCTCCTGCAAATAAATAAGGTGAGTGAGATACAAAAACAAACATGGAAGATACAACAAATTATGATGATCATGATGAATTATGATTTATGGATATGATGGTGGATATGAAGGTTGTGATCTAGTCTCATTTACTTATCATCAACTCTTACTCTAACAGGAATACCGATGCTCCCCGACAAAGGCGCCAAAAACTTGTTGGTTATTTAAACAAACGAGTTTCAATCCAAGTAATGGAAAGTTTACTCAACTTAACCAAACTCCGCAAGTATACGGAGGTAGTATAGTTAAGGTCGAACACAAGGAGCTGAGATAACTTAAATGAACGCAACAGTACTAGAGTTCAACAATCTAGACCGATTTTAAAGAGTAGAAAAGATTTGTTCTAAAAGCATAAGGATTAGGTTTTAACTACAGAAAATTCAGATTTAAGCAAACAACAAGGATTACAAGGAAAGTCTGAATTCATAAGTTTTATGAATCTTGGACATTAGGATTTCACTCATATGCCATAGCAATTAAGAGAACACAATAATTTAAACATACATAAGATCATGTTTCAAGGAAAAGTTATGTTACATTTCACCTCCCGGTGTAAATGTAACGATCATAACTCAAAACAGCACTCTCGTGCATGAATTTCATTTATGATCACAAACAGATCCTCAACTCATTCTTCTCTACTCTCGTAGAAGAAGAAGAGTTGCCAAGAAGAGCGTCTCCATACAAACCTACTTGTCTTCTCAAACTAAGCAAGAAAGCATAAATCATGCATATAAGGTGGCCAACAGTACATGCAAGGAAAAGAGTAACCGACACTCTCAAGGTAAGGAAACAAGAAGCAAATGCATTTAGTACGAAATTACTTGTTCATTACATGCTATGGCATGGGGGTTACTCTCCCATGCCCAAGAAGAAAAGATCTTCTCGTCCATAACAATGTACAGCAGAATTTCTATAGAATTCTCAATGCTAGCCATGGTTTAGAGAAGAAAAGACAAGAAGAACTGAAGATGTAACCACAAGGAGCAAGAATTCCAGCTTTAGGATAAAATTACCTTCCTTTAGCTGCTCCAAGTCAGGCCTACTCCTCTCTCAAGAAGCTGCTCGGAGTTGGGAACACTGGTTGCACCTTGAAGATGACTAAGGAGAAGTAGAGAAGAAGAAATGGTCTCTTTGTGTAAGAAACCACCTTAGTTTCCTCCCAAATCGCCCTCCTCTGCTCTCCTCTATCTTTGGGACGAGAGAAAACCTCCAAATGGCTGAACGTAACCACCCATTAAGTTCCCACTTCGTTTTAAACAAAAACTCATATTTTTCAAAATGCCGAAACTGCCAGGTGCACGCCGTGCAACTTTCCAGAAACTTTCAGTTTGCTCCAGAATGCATTGTGCACGGCGTGCGCTGAAGAAATGCACGCCGTGCAACTTTCCAGAAACTTTCAGCTCCCAGGTGCATGTCGTGCAACTTTCCAGAAACTTTCATTCTGCTCGATGCTCCAGGTGCACGGCGTGCACTTTTGGTGCACGGTCTGTTCTGGGCTGTTGTGTATTTTGATCATAACTTTCAGTGTGTAGGTCCGATTTACATGCCGTAAAAAGTGGTATTTGCACAATTTCAAACCCCAAAACATGTAGATACTTGAGGAGTGATCTAATAAGAGATAATATGATATATTCCTCATAATTTCATTGTAATATGTGGTACCTACAATCCAAACCATGAGACAAGTAAGAATAGCTAAAAATATAAAATCTAGCATGAATGAGAGTGATAATTGAGTCAAAACAATATGGATATGCAACCAAACATGATCCAAAAGGTGATATGATTTGTACACATCACTAATGTCACCATTGATTGATAGCATCATTAGGGTACTTAGTTGTTGATCATTAAGCTTGTAATTGAGCCAAAACATGACCTAAGGGGCGACCATCAGTTGTCACCAACGGTTGACACCCTTGGTTACCACCATTGGTTGTCAAGATCACAATACCATCAGTTGTCAATATTGCAACACCATTTAAACAATTATATAAGATATAATTTAAGTAAAAAACCCAAGAAGAAGCTCTAAACTCGACCAAACATCACCTTTCTCCATAAAAGGAGCAAACCCTAGATAGAAGAAGCAAGAAAGGTAGGATCTTGAGCTCTAGAGAAACTTTTACCATGGAACAATAGAGTTCTAACTTGGGGGGAGGTATGAGGAAGAAGAAGAGTAAGAAAAATGGAGAAGGGAGGAATACAACAACTTGCCTTGGTCGGAAACCCTAGGAGATGACCTTGGAAACCCTAGGTAGGGTTAGATGGAGCTCTAGGAGACCTTCTTCTCAAAAGGAGGGTCGTATATCTTGGACCACATGTTTCTATAGACAAACAAAGTAAGTTTGGTGCTCCAGGTCAGAGGAAAGATAAAGAAAGCAAAGGTTTTGTACTTGGGCAAGGAAGAGGTAGATATAGCCCACGGATAAGGACGGAAGCAAGAATGAGGTGTATAAGCATATCTCCATGTATCCATGGCTTAAAGCTTCCATGGACGAGCAAGTAGCAAGTCCACCAGCTGTTGGGGACTTCTGGGCCATAGTTTGATGGTCTCCTAACTAGACATCGCCTGTTGGTTGAAGGTACTCATTAATGGTTTAGGTCAATACGTGGTTGAACCATCTGTTGATCATGCCTATAAGTGAACCTTGGGTTCAAGTGAACTAGACAGCATGAACCATCGACATAGAGCCTCTAGAATGGCATGTGGGTGTTCCCCAATGATCCTTGTGGTTGATGGCCATTGGTTGTTGCCCGAACCGGTGGAGCCATTGTTTGTTAGCATTTGAAGGTAGCTCATCCATGGGTGGTAAAACCCTAAATCACCCTTGATTGGAATCACCACCAAACCAATGTACAATTGAGCACACCATGGCTCAACAAGATCAATAATGATAGGATAACATCTAAGGAACATTAATGATGTAAAAAAATACAAAAAAAAACTCAAATGTGTAAATTGCATAAAAGTCCAAAATGTACATAAATTGCATAACTTGCTCAAACAATGTCCAAATTGAAAACTTAAGCGTGTCTTATTATTCCAAAGCATATCAAAAGGTTATATTAGGTTTCTAAGAATTTAGTTATGCTAATTAATCTTGTTCAACACTTTAAGAAAGGTTAGGGTCTCACAACCATTAACTCCTAATAGGGAATTCATCCCCGAAATCCAAGGTAAACATAGATGGATACTCCTCATATACCTCATCCAAAAACATCCACATGGTTACTTTCATCTCATGATGATGTCACATCAGTCCCATAGAAATCATATTCTTGTCCCTCAACTCCCATATGTTTTACCTTGGTTCAGCACAGGAACTGTTGTGCCACCTATACAGGTCTGGTAGTACCTTTCAACTTGGGACTCTAACTTTAGTCCTGAACTATTCTATCTTTTTACACATCACTCATAGGCCACACTTTTTGGATATCCCAAACATGAAGCATCATGTATCTCTTATTGTATGTTACTTTACATGGTTTCATCTCTATGCTCCTTTGATGATGGTCGTAATTAGCAACTCAATCAATCATGTAGGCATCCCCTAATTGTCAAGAACTATGATGAATATGTTCTTAGAAAATTCTTCAATCATCTCAATGGTGGATTGAACATCATATGTCTAGTTGAAGAATCACACACTTGTATGCAACTGTTAACAAATATAACTTCCTAATTGACCTTATTAGGGGTCAAGCAACGACATTGTCTTTATCTTACTAGGATTCACACAACACACTTAGAAGATGTATCACAATCACAAGAGGACATTTTATCAACCCTAAACTCATTATGATCATGTAGCCTATATCGTCCAATCTAACTCTTATCCATTGATATTTTGATCTTAGGTTTATCTTAAAGGATCACGGTAACACATGTTTGCTTATCAACAAACCATCTATTCTTAATAATGGTATTGCCCAACTATCAGTATACCATACACAACATTATAGAATCACTCTTATTTTCCCAAACAACACTTGGAGAATCAACATCAATTCTCTCTCTCTAATGGAGAGAAACACTATTACACTGGACAACTCTTATAATAGGTGTATCTTTAACTCATATACAATGGGTACACTCTGGATACTAGGATTCATTACCTTGGTATCCACCACATGTGTTATAAAGAACTCATATCCTAGTTTCATCCACTTCCTCAACATCATAACTGGCTAAGAACATATAGGAGAAATCCCCTAACTCTTAGAAGGCTCAAAAAGCATGATCATTACAAAACATAAAGATTTTGGAACTATAGTCCAAGGAAACCACTCATCGTATCAAGATATCCATCCTAGGATTATAGCAAATCCACGCGTACCAAGTCCATGAGATCCACTTGAAGGATACACCTCAAAAAGAAAGAACATAAAGGGAAACACACTACCCACATCAAAGTAGCATTCTCCAGGGGTCTCTAGCAAAAAGGTAACCAATTATATTTTCCCCATAAAGGTTACATTTTCTTATGTGTCATCTTACCTTTTACATATTGGGTTCCTTGTCATTAGCATAGGAATTATTAAAATTATCATATCTCATTTCTCTTTTCTCATAACTATTCATTATTCTTGTATATGTCCTCTCATGTTACCATGTTTTTCAACCACTAATCAAGGAATAAGTCATCATATTCCATATTTTTCGTTAAACAAGGAGCTTGTCCCTTGATTTCTTTCACATACCATGCATATATTACATCAACACTTTCTTAGACACATATGTTGGTCTAATATTAACTGAGGTTCCACTTGGTTCCTCTCTCATTGTTCTCATTCATCTTCTGATATGATACTTATCACATGAGTTTTATCCATTTTATGTGGATTCCATACCTTGAATCACTTAATTAACACAGAGTTGTCTATATTTTACTTCATTGTCTTCTTGAATTACAGCTTCAAGAATTCTTCTTTAGCTTGTTTGTATTCAGATTTAGGTTCCATGGTGTTGTATCTTTATCTTGTAGTTACCAAATATTCAAGTTTTGATAGGTTGGGATGTAATTATCATCTTCTTTAGAGTAAGATTGAGATATCTACATCATGATTTATTATTCATTGGGCTCTTTCAATTGTCTCAAAATGGCTACTTGATTAGAGTAATCAGAAACAAATCAATCTATGAGTTCCATACTTCACTTTTCTTCAATATTGGAATACCAGGCCAAGGCACCCAAGTACTGATATTAGGTAGTATGCATCATATTTTCATGTCATATTCCTTATGTAGACATCATCCTAATCCTAAGTCCTAGTGTCCCTATAGACTCAACGAACCTAGAACTCTGATACCAACTTGTGAGAACCCGTTATACTAAACAAGATTACTCAAAACACAAAAGATGATTACTCATTAATTAACACAAACCCAGAAAATAGGGTAAATTAAAACTGATTTCAACATTTCCCAAATTCTCAAAAACATTTACATGAAATCCCAACACCTTGCTTTGTTTCATATAATTTCAAAATCTCTTACAATTGTTCCATGGCCTGAGCCACCACATACACATATTAAATATGAAATATTTCCACATTTATCACTTGAACAAGCATATAACATGCTACTGAAAACCTGATTCGATTGCAACATCGATTACAAACTTCCTCTCCTGGACCTAAGAGTATAGGGATGACTCTAGGACACACTAGACAACTAACAACCATCTCTAGGGTTCATCACCTCATATTCGCCTTGCTTCCATGGTCTTCTGCCACTACTACTTATCACCTAAAAAGATGTGGTGACCCACGAGGTGAGACCCAGTCCCAGCAGGAGATATAACTCTCTCCAACATATATTTATTACATCAGATTACACAGTAAATTACTGAGCAGTTGGACTATTTGATAGTCAACTGAGCAGATTGAACAGTTCAAGCATGCTAAAAAGATTAAATAAATAATCTTAACAACAAGTATGATTATCAATGTATATACATGCAACAGATAAATTTAAATCTTCTATCAAATATCTACTCAGGTTTCATAAGATTGCATCAAATAATAATCATCATCACTAGTCTAACTATCATCATATGCCCTACTAACAACATAAGCAATCCAGTAGCACAATATGGTTTTCAATACTGGCATGTTTACTAAAATGAACAAGGCTACATCATGAGTAGAGCTAACATCATAAGCACAACTAAATGCATACACGTGATTAGTATTTTAAAATTTTCTATTTACATAGACATGGCTAGCAATATTAAACATAGCTAGCAACATCATCTTAACTATCAGTCTCAATATATATGACAACATAAGCATATTTACAACATGAGCATAACTACAACATAAGCATATCTATCATCTCTTATTGTACTATGCATCATCTCTATGTAAGGAAAGCAAACAAGGATTATCATCTAATATGAAACGTTGTGTATCACCCTTGACAGAAATGCTACATGGGTGTATTATATCTTTTATTACGCCCTGGGGAGTTTGAGTCGTGCCACCTAAAGACTTGACCACTGCTTGGTCGCAACCAGTTCTATTCAAGATCTAGGAAGAGCCGAACTCCAAGATCTTCTTCTCCTCGGTCAGTATGAGTACAAAGGCAATGGCATATCAGTCAATGCTACCACTATAACAACATATAGTCAAGTTGCTAACACCTAGTCTTCCCTTGGTACAGGTCCCAACACTAGTCACCAGGGTATGCAACCAAAACCCTACCACTGAGGTACAATTGCAGTTGTCCTAATCACATCACATATATAACAAATCCCAAGGCATGGTTTGAGGCTCACACATGTCCACAGTCACCCTCAATTGCTTGATATTAGGGTACCAAGTTGTCCTCGCATACTCAACATGTTATGTATGCACTCTAAGTTTCCCTTAGGAAGACTTATTTCACCATCCAACAAAGTTCCTACTCTGGAATGGATTTATGGCACAGGGCACTACATGATTAAGATTTCACTTGATTAGTTATGCCAATTCGGTGAATTAAGGCTACATAAAAAAAGTGGGCATATAAAACCTAATCCATTTCTATCAAACATTGCCATATAAAAATTTCAGAAGATATAAAATGTATGAGACATAATGCTTGATCACAATTACTACATAGTACTATGCATTGTCATACATGAGTTAACACTTGTCATCATCTCACCACAGTACACAATTCCTCATCACATGTTCCAGGGTTCCAACCCTTATCATGTTATAAATAGGATTATACCTCATTCAGGGCTCAAACATGCCCAAAGGTCATTAAGACCATCACACTATACCCAGAAGATCATCATTATCCTTCCATACCTCATATCAAGGTTCAACAATGTCACTTTACATGTGATTCACAAGCTCAACACAATATAGCATTTAAGTGCCGAGAGGTATTCATAACATAACATTACAAGATTATTTTAGCATTAAGAGCATTTCTTTCTTACATCAACAAACAAGGAAGCTAGGTATGATTAACCATCATCATACTTATAATGCACATATTTAACTTAAGAATGTATCAATCAAAAGTTCGTGATTAGATAGGTTTGATTAACCATCATCATACTCATAATGCATGTATTTAGCATAAGAATGTATCAATCATAAATCCATGATAATCACCTCTTAACACATTTAGGCTTATAATTACATTATGAAGATTGTTCCACCATCATACCACCAATACAAGTAAGTTAAATATAAATAGCCATCTTCATCTACTTGCATTAGAGTTAGGTTCAACAAGATGAATTATATTGATATTACTAATCAGCACTCATCCCAAAACCCTAACTCATGGTATCCCCATTGTATCATGAATGTATAAGGTGAAGCATCACCATCACATTCCAAACGATCCTCAAGTATGGATCCACATATAACTCAAGGTGTAACCATCAAGTTATATCATACTAGGGTTAGTTCAACAATAAGAGAGACTCCATTGTTCTATTATTCCACTAAGGAAGGTTGATCATAGTTACCCAGCATCATTAAAGTTCATTAGTATTAAATATAACAAACTATATCCCATTAGGGTTACATGTAAAAATGATATGGTCATTATCCTATCTATTCATATGAGGGCAAAGGTAAGAATACCTTGTTAAGGTCAAACCTCCATTGGTTCCATCGTCATTCAACCCATATCACCATACCACAACATCACCCAAAACCATTGGATGTTGAAAAGATAAGTCCATTGGTTATTTACATAAGTAAACACCTTAAGCAAACCATATGTAAATCCATTGAGTTGTGACGTAGAAAGAATCACCATTAAAGCTAAAACATCCCTTATTTAATAACAAAAAGGGGCACCATAGGTTTTAGGGTTAAAACCCATCATTGGTGATACATTTTAAGCAAGCCATCATATCAATCATCAAGCTCCTTAATTTGATCACATGAGGAAATACATCAAATTCATATTATTAGAACTCACACACATTACTATTGGTTTCAATACAAACCATTGGATGTTGAAGCATCCAATCTCAACCATTGGATCAAGTCCATTATTCAAAGCTATTAGATGAAGAAGTGTTAGATTCTAACCATTAGATCAGGTTCATATATTAAAACCATCACTTGGAGTATAGGTCCAACCTTTTCATCAAGTGACCCAAGAAACCATTGGTTTAAGGCTTAATTGATGCTACAACTACATCCTTTGGTTGTTAGATCAGCACTATATTCATTAATCATAATTGGATATTAAGCTAATGTCACCATTAATTGATAGCATCATTAGGGTACTTAGTTGTTGATCATTAAGCTCCAAATTGAGCCAAAACCTGACATAAGGGGTGACATTGGTTGACACCCTTGGTCATAACTATTAGTTGTCAAGATTGCAATACCTTCAGTTGTTGCAAGGGTACTACCATTGGGTGATGTATAAAATAAAAATCAGTCTTAAAACCTAAGTATAAGCCATATGTTGTTAAATGCTTAGCACCATCAGTTTTCAAGACAATCTGATCCAAGTCATCTTATTCCTTAATCAGGTCGTTTACAGAGTTTTAGATCCATCTAAATCTGGAAACTAAGCCAAAAACACCATAAAATTGAAACCCTAGGCAAGGTTATCTTTTACAAGCATAGATCTTCATTTTTTGAGCAAGAACTTATGCAAGCAAGCTTGTAGTAAGAAATAAAAGTGAAGACTGAAGAGGGTTATAAAACTCACCTCTACAGACAAGAACAAACTTCTTAGAAGCAAGAAAACTCAAGAAAGAAGGTAGCAAATCCAAGAAGAAGCTTTGAACTCGGCCAAGCATCACCTTTCTCCATAAAAGGAGCGAACCCTAGATAGAAGAAGCAAGAAAGGTAGGATCTTGAGCTCTTAGAGAAACTTTAACCATGGAATAGTAGAGTTATGATGTGGAGGAAGTTTTGAGGAAGAAGAAGAGCCATAAAAATGGAGAAGGAAGGAATAAAACAACTTGCCTTGGTCAGAAACCCTAGGAGATGACCTTGGAAACCCTTAGGATGGGCTAGATGGAGCTCTAGGAGACCTTCTTCTCAAAAGGAGGCTCTTCTTCTACCTTGGACCACCTATTTCAATATAAAAATAGAGCAAGGTTGGTGCTCTAGGTTAGAGGAAAGAGAAATCAAGAAAAGGTTTAGTACTTGGGCAAGGAAGAGGTAGATATAGACCATGGATAAGGATGGAAGCAAGCATGAGGTGTACAAGCATCTCTCCATGTGTCCATGGCTTAAAGATTACATGGACGAGAAAGCAGCAGGTCCACCAGTTGGGGATAGATGGACATTGGTTGATGGTATCCCAGGCCAGCCATTGTCTGTTTGTCGAAAGTACCCATCGTTTGTTCATGGTTTAGGTCAGTAGGTGGTTGAACCATCGGCTGATCATGTATATAAGTGAACCATGGGTTCAAGTGAACCAGACCAGCATGAACCATCAACCTAGAGCCTCTAGGATGGATTGTGGGTGTTCCCCAGTGGCCCTTGTGGTTTATGGTCATTGGTTGTTGCCCAAACCAATGGTGTAATCATTTGATAGCCTTTGAAGGTAGCTCATCCATGGGGGTAAAACCCTAAATCACCCTTGAAGCAAATTGCCCCCAAACCAAGGTACAATGGAGCCCCCACAGCTCAAAAGATCAAGAATGATGTGATAACATCTAGAAACATAAATAATGTGTCAAATTTCAAAGAAAACCCCTTCAATGGGTAAATTGTAGAAAAGTCCAAAATGTACATAAAATTGCATAACTTGCTCAAACAATGTCCAAATTGGACCAAATTTGAAAGTTAAGCTTGTATTATGATTCCAAAGTATATAACAAGGTAATATTAGGTTTATAATCATTAAATTATAATAATTAATCTTTTTCAACACTTTAAGCAAGGTTAGGGTCTCACAACCATAAACCCTAACAGGGATTTCGCCCCCAAAATCCAATGTAAACATAGATGGATGCTCCTGATATACCTCATCTTCAAACTTCCACATGGTTACTTTCATCTCATAATGATGTCACATCATTCTCACATAAGTCATCTTCTCCCTCAACTCCCGCATGTGTTGCCTTGGTTTAGCATAGGAACTGTTGTGCCTCATGTATAGGTCTAGTAGTACCTTTCAAGTTGGGACTCTAATTGTAGTCCTAAACTATTCTATCTTGTTGTATCACAAATCACTCAGAGGCCACACTTACTGGATCTCCCATACATGAAATATTATGTATATTTTATCATATGCTACTTTATATGGTTTCATCTCTATGCTCCTTTGATGATGGTTGTAATTAGCAACTCAATCAATCAGGTAGGCATCCCTTAATTGTCAAGAACTATGAGGAATATGTTCTTAGAAAATTCTTCAATCATCTCAATGGTGGATTGACAATCTGCCTAGTTGAAGAATCATATACTTGTCTGCAACCATTAACAAATATAACTTCTGGGTTTACCTTGTTAGGGGTAGAGCAATGACATTGTCTTTATCTTACATGATTCACACAACACACTTAGAAGATGTATCATAATCACAAGAAGGAATTTTAGTCAACCTGAGACTCATGATGATCATGTAACTTATATCATCCAATCTAACTCTTATCCATTTCTATTCTGATCTTAGGTTTATCTTAAAGGATCACGATAACACATGTCTGCTAATCAACAAACCATCTATTCTTAAAAATGGCCTTTCCCAACTATCAGCATACCATACACAACACTATAGAATCACTCTTCTTTTCCCAAACAACACTTGGAAGATCAACATAAACTCTCTCTCTCTCTAATGGAGAGAAACACTAGAGAACTCATCTAATACGTATCTTTAACTCATATACAACTAGTACACTCTGGATACTAGGATTCATTACCTTGGTATCCACCACATGTGTTATAAAGAACTCATATCCTTATTTCATCCACTTCCTCAACATCATAACTGGCTAAGAACATATAGGAGGAATCCTATAACTCTTGGAAGGCTCAAAAAGCATGCTCATTATAAAACATAAAGATTTGGTAACTATAGTCCAAGGCAACCACTCATCATATCAAGATATCCATCCCAGGATTATAGTAAATCCATGTGTACCAAGTGGAATGAGGTCCACTTGAAGGCTATGCCTCAAAAAGAAAAAACATAAAGGGAAACACACTTCCCACATCAAAGAAGAATTGTCTAGGGGTCTCTAGAAAAAAGGTAACCAATTCTACTTTCCCCATGAAGGTTACATTTTTATGTGTCATCTTGCCTTTTACAACTTGGGTTCCTTGCCATTAGCATAGGAATTATTAAAATTATCATATCTCATTGCTCTTTTCTCATTAACCATTCATCATTATTGTATATGTCCTATCATGTTACCATGCTTTTCAACCACTGATAAACGAATAGGTCATAATATTCCATATTTTCTTTGTTAAACAAGGAGCTTCTCCCTTCATTTCTTTCACATACTATGCATATATTACATCAACACTTTCTTACACACATAGGTTGGTCTGAGATTAACTCAGGTTCCACTTGATTCCTCTATCATTATTCTCATTCATCTTCTTATATGATACTTATCACATGAGTTCTCTACATTTTATGTGGATTCCATACCTTGAATCACTTAATTAAAACAGACTTATCTAACATTTACTTCATTATCTTCTTGAATTATAGCTTCAAGAATTCCTCTTTAGCTTGTTTGTATTCAGATTTAGGTTTAATGTGTTGTATCTTTCTCTTGTAGTTACCAAATATTCAAGTTTTGATAGGTTATGATGTAATTCTCATCTTCTTTAGGGTAAGATTGAGATATCTACACCATGATTTCTTATTCATTAGGCTCTTTAGATTTTCTCAAAATGACTACTTGATCAGAGTAATCAGAAAGAACTCAATCTAAGAATTCCATACTTACCTTTTCTTCAATATTGGAATACCTGGCCAGGGCACCCAAGTATTGAGATTAGATAGTATGCATCATGTTTTCATGTCATATTCCTCACTTAGACATCATCCTAGTCCTAAGTCCTAGTGTCCCTATAGACTCAACAGACCTAGAGCTCTTATACCAACTTGTGAGAACCTATTACACAAAACAAGATTACTCAAAACACAAAACACGGTTACTCATTAATTAACAAAAACCCAGAAAATAAGGTAAATTAAAACCGATTTCAACATTTCCCAAATTCTCAAAAACATTTACATGAAAGCCCAGCAACTTTCTTTGTTTCATATAATTATCAAAATCTCTTACAATTGTTCCATGACCTCAGCCACCACATATACATATTACATAGGAAACATTTCCACTTTATTACTTGAACAAGCATATAACATGCTACCAAAAACCTAATTCGATTGAAACACCGGTTACAAACTTTCTCTCCTGGACCTGTGAGTACAGGGATGACTCTAGGACACACTAGACAACTAACAACCATCTCTAGGGTTCATCACCTCAAATTCTCCTTGCTTCCACAGTATGTTTCCACTGCTAATGATCACCTAAAAAGATTTGGTGATCCATGAGGTGATACCCATTCCCACTGAGATATATAACTCTCTCCAACATATATTGATTACATTAGATTACATAGTAAATTACTGAGAAATTGGAGTGTTTGATAGTCAACTGAGCAGATTGAATAGTTCAAGCATGCTAAACAGATTAAGCAAATAAGCTTAACAACAAGTATGATTATTAATGTATATAAATGCAACATATAAATTTATTTCTTCTATCAAATATCTACTCGGGTTTCATAAGATTGCATCTAATAAAAATCGCCATCATTAGTCTAACTATCATAATATGCATTGCTAACAACATAAGCAATCCAATATCATAACAAGGTTGTCAATACTAGCATGTTTAATAAAATGAACAAGTCTACATTATGAGTAGATCTAACATCATAAGCACAACTAACTGCATACACATGATTAGTAGTTTAAGAATTTCTAATTACATAGGAATAGCTAGTAAAACTAAACATGGCTAGAAACATCGTCTTAACTATCAGTGTCAGTATATATGACAACATAAGCATATTTACAACATGAGCATAACTACAATATAAGCATATCTATCATCTCTTATTGTACTATACATCATCTCTATATAAGGAAAACAAACATGGGTTATTATCCAATATGAAGCGTTGTGTATAACCCTAAAGAGATATGCTACACGGCTATATTACATTTTTTATTATGCCCTGGGGAGTTTGAGTCGTACCACCTTAAGTTCAACTCATCACCGCTTGGTCGCAATCAATTCCATATAAGATCTAGGAAGAGTCGAACTCCAAGATATTCTTCCCCTCTATCAGTACGAGTAAAAAGGCAGTGACATATCAGTCAATGCTACCACTATAGTGACATATAGTCAAGCTGCTAACACCTAGTCTACCCTTGGTACAGGTCACGACACTAATCACCAGGGTATGCAAGCAAAACCCTACCACTAAGGTACAACTGTAGTTGTCCTCTAATCACATCACATATATAACAAATCTCAAGGCATGATCTGAGGTACATGCATGGCCACAGTCACACTCATTTACTTAACATTAGGGTACCTAGTTGTCCCCACATCTCAACAAGCTATGTATGCGCTCTGAGATTCCCTTAGGAAGACTCGTCTCACCATCCAACAAAGTTCTTGACTCTAGAATGGATCTATAGCACATGGCACTACATGATTAAGACTTCACTTGATTATTTATGCCAATTGGGTGAATTAAGGTTACATCATATATGTGGACATACAAACCCTAATTCATTAATAGAAAACATTATTGTATAACAATTTCAGAAGATATAAGATGTATGAGACATAATGCTTGATCACAATTACTACATAGTACTATTCATTGTCATACATGAATTCACACTTGCCATCATCTAACCACATTACACAATTCCTCATCACATGTTCCAGGGTTCCAACCCTTATCACATTATAAAGAGGATTATACCTCATTCAGGGCCCCACCATCTCCAAAGGTCATTAAGACCATCACACTATACCCTACAAGATCATTGTTATCCTTCCATTCCTTATATCAAGGTTCAACAATGTCACTTTACATGTGATTCACAAGCTCAACACAATATAGCATTAAAGAGCCAAGAGGCATTCATAACATAACACTACAAGGGTATATTAGCATTAAGAGAATTTCTTTATTACATCAACAAACAATGAAGCTAGGTATGATTAACCATCACCATACTCATAATGCACACGTTTAACATAAGAACGTATCAATCACAAGTCCATTATAATAACCTCTTAGCACATTTAGGGTTATAATTACATTATGAAGATTATTCCACCATCATAACATCAATACAAGTAAGTCAAATATAAACAACCATCTTCATATACTTGCATTAGAGTTAGGTTCAACAAGATAAATTATATTGATATTACTAATCAGCACTCATCCCCAAACCCTAACTCATGGTATCCCCATTGGATCATGAATGTATAAGGTGAAGCATAACCATCCCATTCCATACTATCCTCATGTATGGATCCACGTATAACTCAAGGTGTAACCATCAAGTTATAACATACTAGGTTTTTTTTTTGGGTGAGCCTAGCTCATCGTATTACTATTTTTGGTATTTTGAGAAAGTACAAGAAGTAAGACACTCAAAAGGAACATCCTCCAACTGAGTGTTGCCCAAAAAGAAGAAAATTGTACATGCAGCCACAGGCCTCACTATCAAAAGAAAAACTATAAAGAAAGAAAGGCTTTGACATCACAAATAATACAAAGCCAAAGCTTATGCTCATCTCTTTCAGAATTTCTATGCACTCTATCATTTCTCTCCCTCCATAACCAGTATAAAACAGCAATACTAGCCAATCTACATTCCTTGTCAGTGATAGCACAAAAATCTTCAGTAGATGAATGAGTAGGAATCCTGAAATAAGAACTGAAGCGCTTCCAAACCAAAATTGAGAATGAGCATCTAAACAGAGTATGCGCCAACTCTTCTTCTTCACATCTGCAAAGAGGACATCTTGAGGCAAGGCTGATACCTAAACGCTTAATATAGCAAGAAGTCAGCAGCCTGCCATGCCCAATCTTCCAGGCAGTAAGAAGGAATCTCCTTGGTCCCTTAGATTTCCAAAGCCAATGAAAGAAATGCTTGGTCTCTGATTTAACTCTAGTGATGTCCAGAAAATCTTTGAAATGTGCATTAGGAAAACCGCCAAAAAGAAACTCATCCACACCTCCAGTAGGAGCTGGAAGATTCTCAAGAACCACATTCATATTAGAATGCAATCTCGACTTTTCAAAGAACCAATCTCGATCCCTTATGAACATACTATCCTTTGCATCAATATCAACACCAAGATGAATAAAACATTGGGGACCAAGGATTTCAGCAAGGAACCTAGACCCAGGAAGCCATGGATCATTCCAAACAGAAAGAGAGGAACCATCACTAATGACAATCCTTAGATGAGCTTTCATATCGTCTCTTGAGAGCAAAAACTTCTTAAGAAGCCAAGAGAATGATTCACTAATATGAACAGACCAAAAAGAATTCTTCATTAAATATTTTTCATGGATCCATTTGATCCAAATACTATCTTTCTTAAGAGCCAGATTCCAGCTATTGAGCATCACTGAAGCCTTAATAATTTCCCTAATATTATTAAGACCCAGGCCTCCTTCCTTTTTCTGTTTTGTAATATTACACCATTTAACCAAGTGGACAGATCTTTTAATTTCATAATTGCCCCAAATGAAATCTCTACAAAGCTTGTCGATCTCCTCACACACAACAGCAGGGAGAGGTAGAGTAGACGTCCAGAAAAGATAGATAGAAGAGAGTGTAGATTGAACAAGCTCAACTCTACCCGCCATAGACAACTAGCTTGCTTTCCAACCCTCCAGTCTTCTTTTAATCTTATCTAAGAGAGGAGAACAGTGAGCTTTAGATAACTTACCAATGAAAAGAGGAAGCCCAAGGTATCTCATCAGCAAGCTACTATCAGGAATGCCAAGAATGTTACTAATCAACTCTTTATCAGCACCAACGCTGAAAATAACAGCACTCTTTTCAACATTAATCTTCAGCCCAGTGGAGGAGTAAAGCAACTCCATAACCCTCTTAATAGCTTGAGCACTTTGTTCATTGGCTTCTGAAAAGACAAGAAAATCATCTGCGAAAATAATATGGGACACAGAGCAAGAAGCAGATGCTTTAAGAGGATTGAGATTGCCTTCAACCACTTCATTGTCAAGAAGGACAGAAACCACCTGCATGACAAGCACAAAGATATAGGGAGCCAAGGGATCGCCCTGTCGAATGCCATTACTAGGCTTAAAGGATTCACTGGCCTCACCATTGATCAGAATTTCATAGGAAATCGTATCAAAAATCTCTTTAATTCAAATAATCTAACATTGTGGAAACTGCATAACCTTCAGAATATGAAAAATGGACTCCCAAGCGACCGAGTCATAGGCTTTAGAAATATCAAACTTTAAACACATTTTCAGAACTCCTCCTTTCCTATTAAAATCGTGGATTAACTCATTAGAGAGAAGAACATCATCCCTAATGCTTCTGCCAGGAACAAAGGCACACTGATTCTTGTTGATGATCGAAGGAAGAATAAGACAAAGTCTATTAACAAGAAGTTTGGAGATAACTTTGGCAAAAACATTACAGAGAGTGATAGGCCTTAGATTCTTGAGATCAGACAAATCTTTAACCTTAGGAATGAGAGTAATAAAGGTTCTGTTTGCCTCTCTGAGAAAACGACCATAACTGAAAAAACTTAGCACAACTTCCATCACATCCTTGCAAATAATACTCCAGGAAGTTTTGAAAAACTTACCATTCAGCCCATCCGGCCCTGGACACTTATCTGAATTCAAGTTAGAAATAACATCAATAATCTCCTTGGGAGAACAAATCTGTCTAAGCTCATCCTATCAACATCCGTGAGCTTGGGAAAGGTATAGTTATGCAAAATACTCAGATCAGCAGTGAAGCCATTATTAAAGAGATCATGATAATAATTCAGAATATGGTTTTTAATACCACTAGCATCAATAGATAAAACACCATCAATAGATAAAGCCTTAATATGATTGAAATTTCTTCTGACTTTAACAGTGGAATAGAAGAACTTGGAATTAGTATCGCCTTCTTTGAGCCAAGTAATTCTTGACTTTTGTCTGAAAAGAGATTCCTCGTGCATCCTAGCAACAGTCACTTCCTTCCTTCTCTCAATAGCTTTAGACTAATACAAAATATTAGTGGGATCGTTATCAAGTCTTACTTGAGCTTCAACTACCAAGCCCTCAAGTCTTTTCACCTTTTCGGAGAAATTGCCAACCAAATCTCTATTCCAAATAGAGAGGGAATGACAAAGGTTTCTGAATTTTGAATACAATCTATATATAGGAAACCCTGACGTTTCAGTGCCCCATCTTCTCCTTACAATATCAAGGAAATCAGACCTGTCAGCCCATGCATTAATAAATCCGAAAGGGGTAATCACCTTGACTCTTTCACCAATATCCAGAGTGAGTATTTTATTATCACTAATCACATTCAAATGGAGAATACCTTTGAACTCATTGAATTCAGACATAAAAATAGCATTATAAAGAATTTTTTCAATATAAGAGGTGACAAAACCATCACCACTTTGATGGTTGTCCCAAGAAAACAAAGGTCCGTTAAGGCGAAGCTCAAACATACTAGAGGATAACATACAATTATTGAAGTCCTCCATAGATTTACTAGTCGGTAGATCCTTTCCAATCTTTTCATCAGTCTTCCTCACAGAATTGAAATCACCAAGAATCACCCATGGACCAGCCAAGGAAGAATTAATATCAGCAATCTCATCCCAAAGACAAACCCTTTCAATATCAGGGTTATGCCCATAAACTGCAGTAACAAAAAGACTTCTATTATATAAAAAAAACCTCCAAATGCACAGATTGATCAGTCTCCCTAATCTTCCTAACAAGGCATTCAATATCCCTCCAAAGAACCAAGACTCTGCCTAGAACATGCGAGTCATGGTTAGAACACCAACTGTAACCGGGAAAGAACTTTTTAATGAGTCTATCGACCTTTCTACTTCTAACCTTTGTCTCATTCAGCAGAATCAAATGAGGTTTGAGATCTCTTATTTTATTGTGGACTGTAGAGGCCTTGAGGTTAAGCCCTCTAACATTCCACGAAAGCAAACTGAAAGAGTTATCCATTAAAACTGCTTGAAACCAGTACTTCACTGGTGTGAGACATCACCCTCTCTTCCCCACTACTGGCCAGATTGTCAAACTTGTTCGACAACGAAGTTTGAGCAACCTGTCTGGAATATTTTATGCTAGTTGGGCCTTTTCTTCCTTTCGCTTTACCTTTCCTTTTCTTATTTCCCTTTTGAGGCTCAAAACCATCCTCTTCAGTAGTGATCCCTTCTAAAAGTGGAGGAGTCAGTAAGTCGACAACAACTTCCTGACCAAAACCATCTGCCTCTAAAGTATCGGAATTGGAAGCCACATTCTCTTTAAAAGAATCAACCGGCATATGAAATTCATCTTCATCTTCAGATGAGTCCAGTTCCGATGACACAACAGGCCTGGATTGCCCTGCTTCCTCAACAGAATCTTTCGCCGATAGCTTATCTGAAACTTCACTAACAGCAGTCGAATTATTGCTGTCAACTCGACCATCTATTGGAATGTTAAATGGTATAGGTCTCTCAATGTTAGTCTGCAAAAAGGGAGGAACACTTTCCTTATCAGACCTTTCAACAATCACCTCAACAACATTGCTCAGGATTGCTTTCTGTACCCAGACTTTCTTCAGAACTGGGGGCCTCACTTCACAATCACTATGACCATAGAGCTTGCAAACTTGACAGACTCTAGGTTTCCATTCATACTCAAAGGAAATGGTGTGGGTGACACCCCTGTCACTTTCCACTTCAAGCTCTGATGGGAAAGCAGAGTTAGCCGGAATTAGAACTTGAAGTCTCACAAACTCAAGGTTCCTTAGCTCAAAAGTAGCCTTGTCCACTCGCAGAGGGGTGCCGAGGTAGGAACCAATTCTAGAAAACATTTTCATGTCCCACAGCTTGAGAAGAAGATCATGAATATGAACCCAAACTGGCATATCCGACATACGGAACCTCTTCAGCACCACTTCGAGCTTCCACTTCAGTAAAACCAGAGGTTTACCCCTCACGAAGTAAAGACCTCCATCAAGCACATTCTCAAGATCGATTTCATCAGTGAATTTAATTAATAAGAAACCCTGGCCATGATTCATGACTTCTATGTTCCCCTTCAATATCCAGATCTACGAGAGGTACCTCTCCAAAATCGCCAACTGCGGTTTAAATCCAACAATGTAGCCAGCAAGACAATTTTTCCATCTGGTAGCGTTCCTATCTGCCTCCTCTCCCGGGTAAATGAGCTTCTGGCTACGAACCTCAATGTCCATCTTCTCCAGAGAAGTGTCATAAACTCTTGGTTTAATCAATTCCGCCCAAGACTTCACACCATTAGATGTTTGAGCTTTGTCATTATCAGAACTGTATACAGACTCAGCAACGGGAATCAGATCCAAAGAGGCAGCATCAGCAGCTCTCGTCTCACCAGATCTAGAATCGCGCCGCCGGGCATCGTCACTGTCGGGAGGCACTACCATCGTCGCTCTATAGCATACTAGGGTTAGTTCAACGACAAGAGAGACACCATTGTTCTATTATTCCACTAAGGAAGGTCGATCATAGTTACCCATCATCATTAAAGTTCATTAGAAATAAATATAACAAACTATATACCATTAGGGTTACATGTCAATATGATATGGTCATTATCCTATATATTCTTATGAGGGAAAAGGTAAGAATACCTTTTTAAGGTCAAACCTCCATTGGTTCCATCATCATTCAACCCATATCACCATACCACAACA
This sequence comes from Alisma plantago-aquatica, assembly GCA_963693085.1. Lineage (NCBI taxonomy): Eukaryota > Viridiplantae > Streptophyta > Magnoliopsida > Alismatales > Alismataceae > Alisma > Alisma plantago-aquatica. The sequence continues at coordinate 381,443,372 of OY856414.1, forward strand.
TCAACCAGAACTATTGGATGTTGAAAAGATAAGAACATTTGTTATATACATAAGTAAACACCTTAAACAAACCATATGTAAAGCCATTGAGTTGTGGCCTAGAAAGAGACACCATTAAATCTTAAACATCCCTTATTTAATAACATAAATGGGAACCATAGGTTGTGGGGTTAAAACCCATCATTGGTTGTACATTTTAAGCAAGACATCATATCAATCATCAAGCTCCTTAAATTGATCACATGAGGAAAGTCCTCAAATTCAGATTATTAGAACTCACATGTATTACTATAGGTTTCAATCCAAACCATTGGATGTTGAAGCAACCAATCTCAACCACTGGATAAAGTCCATTATTCAAAGCTATTAGATGAAGAAGTGTTAGATACTAACCATTGGATCAGATTCATATGTTAAAACCATAACTTGGAGTATAGGTCCAACGTTTGCATCAAGTAACCCAAGAAACCATTGATTTAAGGCTTAATTGATTCTACAACTACATCCTTAACTCATTATCGGTTGTGGGGACCTGATACACAATCAGTTGTGACCATTTAAGTCACCAGTGGTTGTTAGATCAGCACAATATTCATTGATAACCGTTGGAAATTAAGCTAATGTCACCATTGATTGATAGCATCATTAGGGTACTTAGTTGTTGATCATTAAGCTTCTAGTTGAGCCAAAACTTGACCTAAGGGGTGACCATCATTTGTCACCATCGGTTGACACCCTTGGTCACCACCATCGATTGTCAAGATTGCAACATCGTCGGTTGTTGCAAGGGCACTACCATCGGTTGATGTATAAAATGAATATCAGCATTAAAACCTAGGTATAAGACATCGGTTTTTAGGTGCTTAGCACCATCGGTTGTCAAGAAAACCTGATACAAGTCATCTTATTCCTTAAACAGGTTGTTTATAGAGTTCAGATCCATCTAAATCTAGAAACTAAGCAAGAAACACCATAAAAACTGAAACCCTAGGCAAGGTTATCTTTTACAAGCATAGATCTTCATTTTTAGAGCAAGAACTTATGCAAGCAAGCTTGTAGTAAGAAATAACAGTGAAGAGGGTTATAAAACTCGCCTCTAAATAGAATAATGGACTTCTTAGCAGCAAAATATCGAGCAATAAGGTAGAAAACCCAAGAATCAGCTCTGAACTCGGCCAAGCATCACCTTTCTCCATAAAAGGAGCAAACCCTTGATAGAAGAAGCAAGAAAGGTAGGATGTTGAGCTCTAGAGAAACTTTTACCATGGAACAGTAGATTTCTAACCTGGAGGAAGGTATGAGGAAGTAGAAGAGCAAGAAAAATGGAGAAGGAAGGAATAAAACAACTTGCCTTGGTCGGAAACCCTAGGAGATGACCTTGGAAACCCTAGGTAGGGCTAGATGGATCTCTAGGACACCTTCTTATCAAAAGGAGGGTTGTCTTCTACCTTGTACCACATGTTCCACATCCAAACAGAGAAAGGTCGGTGCTCTAGGTTAGAGGTAGATATAGCCCATGGATAAGGATGGAAGCAAGCATGAGGTGTACAAGCATCTCTACAAGTGTCCATGCCTTAAAGCTTCCATGAGCAAGAAGTAGGTACACTAGATTTTGGGGACTTTTGGGCCATAGGTTGATGTCTCCTAGTCCATCCATCACATGTTGGTTGAAGGTACCCATCATTTGTTCATGGTTTAGGTCAATAGGTGGTTGAACCATCAGTTGATCATGTCTGTAAGTGAACCAAACCAGCATGAACCATCGACCTAGAGCCTCTAGGATGGACTGTGGGTGTTCCCCAATGGTCCCTGAGGTTGATGGACATCAGTTGTTGCCCAAACCAGTGGAGCCATTATTTGTTAGCCTTTGAATGTACACTACAAAAAAATGGTCTTTAACTACAAAAAAAAAATTGTAGCGAAAACCCCATATTTTGTAGCTAAAGTCTTTAACTACATATTTCTTTACACATACAAATTGTAGTATATGCTCGTATAGCTAAAGCCTTTAACTATATTTTTCAAATATGTAATTAGATAATCCATTCACTACAAATTCATATGTATCTGAAAGCATAGCTAGATATTGTCCTTACATATTTAAATATAAGTATAATTATAGCTAAATGTATGACTACAATTGCATATATAGTTAGTATGTAGCAAAAACATGAAGTTAATACATTTTATATGTATTTAATGTGTAGGGAAAGGGAGCAGTTACTATATACATATATATGTAGTTGATTATGCATCTATCTACATATGTGGTGCCATTTAGTACACATACATATATGCTTAGCTCGACTATATATATATATATATATATATATATATATATATATATATATATATATATATATATAGTGTAATTTGTTAGTACACAAGCTATTTTAGTAACAAAATTGTAGTATTTAGAGCAAGTTATGCTCATTATGCCAACAATCTTACTTTCATTTATAATGAAGCGTCGAATGTACATGGGGAGGACGTATACCTTGCCCCTATTACACAATGTGTGCAAAAAAAAGTATATACATATATCAATGATTCAGTGGTCTACTAACATCTTTGTGAAAGAGTTCTGTCTTTCTCGGCCAGTTTTAACATCCTTATTGTCTTCTTCTTTTGTTCAAGCTCTTGTTGTTCGGCCAGCATCGTCAAAAAGCACCCGAGATAAGAATTTGAAAGAAACCCTTGAAGCAGAGATAGAAGGAATATCGTCCCTATGAAGTTGGTCACTATGTTTGTAGTTGCTGACAATGGTTGTTCATATATATACATAGGTCTATGAAATGCAGCCTTCTCATAGTAGCAAAGAGCCATATCAAATTGCAACATATCATGATACATTGTTGCTCCTGTGGTTGTTGTTGCAACTGTGACTGGGCGGGCATGGGCTTCAAATGGAGCTGCATCATCATGCTTCACAGGAGAGCACCTGTTGTGCCTGGGCTGTCTTAGATACTTCTTATACTCTATATTTGAATTCTTGATGTTGTTAAGCTCAATCACTAATTCAGATAATGGAAGTTTCTATGATAGCTAAGCTTGTACTTCTCTTCATCCTGAAAAAAAGGTTTTACAAATAGGGAGGCATTAAAAAAATTATCAACTATATATTTCCAATCCAATTTCATGCTAATATTCCAGTATTAAATCTGCAATAGCCTATTGTCATGATTCATATATTTGCAAAAGGTGATACAAAAGACTAATGGATGCTTAGATATTATATGTATTCCAACAACATTGTTATATCTTCAGTGAAGCTAATTACAAAAATTGCTTTCCTAAAAACTAAACAACAAAGGAAGGAATTGAAATCGATTGAACACTTACAGAAGCTTTTGCATAGATGATTTGGGGTTTTAGATCACTGAGGACACTGTCATACTTTTCAAGGTGGCTCCTTGGCATACATCGGGCATCACATAAACCACAACAAGGATCTAGAGGAAAAAATAAACTCAATGCAGTGGAGCAAATGAAACTCCATTATCAATTATCCAGTAAAACTAGGGAACATAATAATTAAAGGAAACAACTTACCTCTGTGAAAAAAACAAATGCCTCAAGATGAACTAAGTTGTTAGTGGGACAACCTAGTGATTGTATTACATATCCCTAACAGTCTGTTCAAAAGCTTACTTTCCTGACTCTACTTCCAAATAAAGAAGTCAGTCAAAGTCACTCTTTCTTTTCCATTGAGATCATTCTTGACAAGAAAGATGAAATCCTAAACTGTTAAAAGTGTAGAAACACTCCCTCCATCTCTAGTTGTAGCCAACCTTACATAGAATAACCAGATTAGCCTCCAAGATCACAATTGCTAGACAAACAAAAAAGAGTTGGATTCAAACACATGCTTAATAAACAACTAGCATGCAACAGATGAGTAAGAAATCAGCCTCAATCTGTAATAAGCACATAGAAGGAATACAACCCTAGAATCATAGATCAAACTCCATTGATTTTCATATATCATAGATCAGGACCGAGTTATAACTTCAGATATACAACTTTAATACAGAGCACAAAAATAAAGTGAGCCTAATTACAACCAGGCTAATTGCAAAAGACAGAGCGCAGCTTGTCAACATGCAGGAAGCAGACTCCGAAACCCAAAAAAAGACTAGCAAAAAGTCAGCTTGATCTTTATCCAACCAATAGGGAAGCAAAAGGAAGGCATAGCCACAATATCAAACGAGATATCCTTGTAAACATTAGTAGAAAATGATGTGGAATTGTTAGTCTGGATGAAGATGATGGCAACCATGTCACCTAAAGTTGGTAATTGATCTTAAGGAACATAAGGTGGAAAGTCTGATCAACCAAAATAAAGTACATGGGAACTTTTACATAAGTGAACAGGGTTTTTGGTTTTATAACTACTGGTATATCATCAATAGAGTCCATGATTTATTGGAAAATAATGCTTGAATGTGAATACGACTTGCTTCTAGGAATGTTGCATATATTACACAGTACTTGCTAAAGCTTTATCAAAATGTCCTAGTATCATGATAAACCTTCTCTAATTCTTTTATATCAATATATGGTGTTCCAGATCTGCAAGAGAAACTCTTGGAGGTTTATTAGAAAAGCTATTGTCCTCTAGTTTCTCAAGGTTAGACATGTGAACTTTCTCTTTAAGCTTTTGGAACAAGAAATATAAAACATATGAACCCTACATGTTAAAGATCAAAATATTGTGTTACTACTTGAAATAGATCAATAACAAGTAACAACATAGGAGGAATAGAAGTATATTAGCATTCACCAACTTCATAACAAGATATAAGTTTTTGTACCTTGGGTGTAAGACCAATTTTCAAAGCGGTCACCCATTAACATAGAAACTATATTAGTTTTTCTCATGCCATGAGTAAACTTGTTATATATTTCAATATATACATATATAGAAAGACATTTTGGGAATAATAAGATGTGAATAATATAATAGTCACTTGAGTATATGCTTGAGCGATCACTCTAGAACACTAAAATACTTAAATCACCCCACTTCCAAACTTGTTCTTTTAGCCTATTCCAAATGTGTTCAGATGTGATTTATGTCACTTTAGAACACAACATTTTCTTACCAACAACATATATAATCCCAATATCATCATAAAAGTCTTGACCTCTTTCACTAATTATAAGGGTTCCATCGTCTGTGGCCCTCTTTTCATTAACATGTTTTTCGAGCCTGAAAATTCCAACAAAATTATGTGATGTTTCCATTGTTTGCAACTTTATCATTTCATTATTATACTACACATCTTCCTTTTTGCTAGTTACTGCACCATGTTTCTATTTATTTTCATGGGTTGGAGCATGTCTGAGTTATATACATGCATCAATGTATATATATCACTGCTCAAATTCTGGGTTACACAAAAATGGATTGCTCTAAGAACTACTATTTTATTGTTGGATCATACATGCGGATAGCAGTATGCTGTAAAAATATCAATGACTGTTGGAGTTTTCTTTTAGAGTGGCTACATGTACTGATTATATGATTCTGTCCAGGTGCTAACTAAGTTGTCTTTGTCTGATGTAAGTCTTTGCTTTAGGTATGCCTTTTGTGGATAGTGATGGCCAGCCATTTGGGTTTCTCTAGGAAATCTATGTGGATTTATTGCATTCGGATATGCAGATTCAGCTATTCATGTTTGTACTTTGCAAACAACCATGCTATATTACATGTAATAGGTGTGTCTGTATTTGGCACACTATGGGTGCCAAAAAAAATTGTCATTGTATTATTTAGTTAAGAGTTCATCTTTTTATAATTTGTAAGTTAAGGGGCAAAGGTTTATATCCATGAATAAAGATACAACAATTTGGGTTGTTCGTGGATTCATATTTGAATTTTTATGGCTATGTATCAAGACATTACGGTTTGAATCAGTAATACGGATACTCACATTGATTGATGATATTGGCCAACACTCCTTCCATTGTACTAAAAGGTATAACCCTCACAAATAGTGTGATGATTTTATATTTTATTTATATGCTACTTACGTGTTAGGGGGGTATGACCCTTCCACTTTTTTTTAAATTAAACCTGGAGGAGAATTTGTATTCACCTTGGATCCCGTCCAGGCACTCTCTAAAAAAGACCCAAAGGTCGTTACAACAGATCCTATGCACTATGTCAGCTTTACACATTTAGTATGTGGAACCCCTAGCATATCTCTGTGGTGTAATTCTCTAACTACCGGCATGATTAGTTGTAAAGACCCAAAAACAAAGCTATCCAAAATATTACCCCCGTATTCTGCTAGGGCTCTTGTTGTGTGATTACCTTCCTTATCCACCTTGGAAATGTTAACTTTATCTCTATGTAACTCCACTTTGATTTCTTCAACCACCTGCTTTATCTTCCATGGAATATTGGAAGCACCATTGATCAAATTGATGACTCTATCAAGGTCTGGCTCAATCCTATTGACAATAGCGCCATGTGAGTGCCCGAGGTTAATAGCATAGTAACAGGCCTCTAGTAAGCCTCCGTCTTCCCAGTGATGATGCTTGGCGAGGAGAAACCCCAAAGGACTTCCCCTTCAGAAATTTTAGCTATACCTCCCACTGCTAAGAGGCATGTTCCATCTCCTCTGACTTTCCATATCTTGACTGCCACATTCACTTTAATTTCCCGGCTCAATCCTATTGATGATAGTGCCATGTCAGTGACTGAGGTTAATAGCATAGTAACAGGCCTCCAGTAAGCCTATGTCTTCTCACTGATGATGCTTGGGCGAGGAGAGACCCCAAAGGACCTCCCCTTCAGAATTTTTAGCTATACCTCCCACTGCTAAGAGGCATGTTCTATCTCCTCTGACTTTCCATCTCTTATCTACCACATTCACTTTAATTTCTCCCCTCTCCGGTTTATCCCATCTCACCATTGTGTAGGCCCAAGAATGGATGTTAGGCAAAGGTATTTTCTCCCTGTACCAGATAGACATGGTGTCCTGGTGTGCCCTTAGCTTGTCGTAGCTGGAACCGTAAGTCATGGTGTTGAAGAGATGGATGGTTTCCTGCCATACCTTGTTTGGGTTCATCTAGCGACCTTCGAACTTTGAAGTGACACTGGCATCTGGCTTTCCAGAGCGTCCAGATGATCACTTGGGCTAATAGGCCCTGAAGTGTCCCTTATACTACTTTGGGCGACCCCCTTTTGGATAAGACCCTTTGTGTAAGGGTTCAGTATTGTGCTAGGCTTCTCACCCTAACACACCACGTTCTAGGAAGGGTTAAAATACTAACAAATTGAATGTTCTATTGTAGTGATGGTTCAATGAGGACACAGTTCGTGAGATCTGCAAGATGCCAACTCCACATGTTTTAAATGGATAAGATGATTGGGTATGGAATCCAGGGGAGCACGGGAAGTTTAACACATCTAGCGTATACCAAATGCTTGTCAAAACCAAAACGGTCTGCATAGAGGGTTGCTAGAATCATAAATGGGAGTGTCTTTTTCTCTCATAGAATACGGAAATTTGCATGGATTATGGCTCGTAATTGAATACTAACCAGTGGTTTAAGGAGGGCAAGACATATGACCACAGATGGGAGCTGCAGTAGGTGCGGATAGAAAGAGGAAAGTGTATTGCACGTGCTAAGGGATTGTCCAATCAATCAAGAAGTGTGGTGGAGAATTTTACTGCAGCCAATGCCTGAATTTTTTCAGGATGGCCACTGTAAGGGAGTGGATGGAATTGGTGATGGGGAAGAAATAAGGAAGGAAGGGGCACAGTCGAGTTCTTTATTAGTTGTTGGGTTCAATGGAAAGCAAGGAACGAACACATCTTCATAGCTAGAAGACGAAGCGTCAATGAGTTAATTATAAAGATGGAGCAGTAGTGAAGAATAAGGAGGTAATGTTGATTCACACAGGAGGTCAATCAAACCTTGAGAGGAGGGTGAAGAAGCAATGGGAATGACCAGAGGAAGGGTACCACTCGATTAACATAGACGTTGCGGTGAACCATGTCATGAAGAAGATGTGCATAAGTTGGGTGGTAAGGAATGACAGAGGCAGGTAGATTCATGGAGGTGCAAAATGTTGCAGAGATGACCCTACTGAGGGTGAGCACCTAGCTATAAATAATGGCATCACCCAGGCTAAGACGTTGGAAATCGATAAGTACATTACATATGCATATTCTCAGGTTGACACTCAGATTATTGAGGGACTCAAGCCACTCCTGCCATGGTTCAAGCCTACAGTGGGGAACATCTTAAGGAGGAAGGGGAGGAACTAGGTGGTCCTTAGACCCCTAGTGAGGTGGTAGCCTTACCAGACAGCATGAAACTACTAATAGTAACATCATCGTATGCTTAGATGGTATTATGCAGTTTGTACCTTTATGTAAGTGATATTCTCCTCAATATTTTGAACAGCTAGCTAGCAAGTCTAATTGCACACAGTTGCTATCCTGAATTAAATAAACAACTAGTAACAAGTGAATCACAATGGCTGCATTTCTAATTTTCACATGGAAATTGAATTTGAAAATGCCACTGTCTCTGTACTCGGAATCACAAATGTCATGATTTAAGCTCTGCAATCATGCCCCAATAACACACATTCACTAATTATGGTCGTTTCTTCTAGATAGAAAGGGAATAGACGGAAAAGAAGGGGCACTGAGCAAGCGGAAAGAATGATATATGAATAAATAATTAGTTACCACTTACTAGTTCGTTGGTTGCATTTACCAAATTGCAATGTGAAATATTGCTTATAGTTGAACAGCTTGATCGCAGTCACAAAGAAAAGCCACTACCTTTCTTTACTTGTCGTTGAGTATATATCTCTCTTATTCCAGCATGATCTTTAGTGCATCTTGACCTGGTTTTGTTGACTTTGGTTAGTCCTTTTGTTCATCACTGAATCTCCACTGATTTTGAAGTTTGATCACATATCTATCCGTCCTGGAATGTGTATATTTAGCTACAAAGTAAGACAAGAGTTAGTGTGCATCATACTTGTTGAATCAAGTGTGTCAGCTGGAAGTGGGAAAGTACCTTTGTGGTATTCAAGCAATCATTTATCTCTTCATTTATATGATCTAATTCCAGAAATCTAACTCTTGTATAAAGTGCAGTTATGAAACAAGATTTGCATGGGATCTAAATTCTAGATTCTAATATTGTATAGCTATATAAGATCTTCTTTGACAAACGGTTCAACACTTTTGGCAGCTAGAGAAATCTAAAAGACCAGATGCCCTTCGAACATGTCCTATGTCATGTATTGAAGTTTTGCCTACAACAAAAGCATTCAAATCCATCTGATGTGTAGCCTTTAAATTATAGTAAACAATGAAATGTCAGCAAGAAGTTGCAAGAACCTTAAGAAGAGATCAACAACAAGGAATGGCCATAAGTAAAGTTTAGATTATAGTAAATCATTACCTGTTAGAAAGAAGGGGAAAAATGATGATATCAATTCAGTACTAGTGATGCTTAGCAATTCAGTCCTAGTCTTCATTTCTCACATGGTACAAGTGCAGAAGATCCAACAGTAGCCCAGAACAAGTGAATTCTACCTGTATTAACCATATGAGAGAAGCACCAGATATCCTTTGATTGAACAGATTTCGTCCTCTGCCCACTCATAACAACTTGCTCAAACATTAAAAGGGTCTAGTCCTTGCCCTCATCCTTTTCCACAGGACCATTCCAACTTGATTATAATGCCTCCTGGGATCTTTTTTCATGACCAGTAGCAGTCACCAACCAGAAGGCAGAAAATTATTGCCACTATTGCTGATTTGTCCCTCCAGTAAGATTCTTTCTAGTAGAATGCAACCTATCCTTCCTTCTCGAATCAGTGCAAAACAGTCTGCCTTTGTCAAGGAATATATATTAGTGATGTCATACTCCTTGCAAATGACATTCTTAGTTCTTTCTCCAACTCTAAAGGAGGTCCTAAAATGTGCCTCAAAGCTTACCTCACTAAGGCTTATGATATAATAAGCTGGGACTGTGTGGTTTTCATTATGAGAAAGATGGGTTTTCATTAGTGTTGCATTTCCCGGATTGATGAATGCATGAAGTCTGCTCTAATCAAGTTTTGATTAATGGAGAAGTTTCTATTCATTTTAATGTCATAAGCGGCATTAGGCAAGCGGATCCTATAGCCCCATATTTGTTTATTATTGCTATGTAGGGATTATCATATATGTTTGATGCAGCTGAATGCGATAAATCTACTGAGGCCATTAAAGATTCTAAGTCTTTTGGTATTATTCATATATAGTTTGCTGACGACCTGTTGGTCTTTGCTAAAGGTGATGAGAAGAATGCATGAGCTATTAATAAAGTTCTTAATGACTTTGGGAATATCTCTGGTCCTCATCTCAACCCTAACAAGGTCAGATTTTTTAAACAAGACAACCATGATATTGATATATCAACTATTCTGGGTTAAAAACAATAAAATTGTCAGTAAAGTATCTTGGTGTTCCCCTGTTTCTAGGAGACTCGCCAAAGATATGTTCAATCATATTATTGATAGGATTGAAGGACGGCTAGAATCATGGGAAATCAAATTTTTTCCTATTGTTGGCAGATTGAAGCTTGTGATATCTACTCTCTCATCTTATCATCTATGTTGGTCTTCAGTGTTTTCATTCCCTAAATCGACATCTTAGGTCCACATTGTACAGATGGAATAGCTTGTAACCTTTTGCAAAGAGAAATAAAGTGAGAGCCCCATGCTTGGTTTAGCAACAAAAAAAATACAACAATTAGGATGGAGAGTTTTAATATGATTGATCACACTATAGAACCATCTCAAAAAGTCAAAGTTAAAATATCAGTTATTTTTATACAATTTTTTGAGACACATTATTTCTTACATCATGGCATCTGAAGATCCATGTTCACAGTGCTTGCATTATTGCTTTAGTAATAAAATAAACCCACATGTTGTTTATATGCAAGTAGATTAAAAGCTTAAAAGATCAACACTCTGTTTTCCACGATAACAAGTATATTAAGAAGAAAAGCCCTAAGACCTTCTCAATACAGGGGCAGATGCAAAAAAGATTTTTTTTTCAAACCAAATGACATCGTTAAGAAAGCAAGATCACCTTGCCAAGTTGGGTTAAACCATCTCTATGTTTTGGAATGACTAGAACATGAACAGGAGCCTGAGGGTTAACGTCTCAAAATGCTAGAACTCTATCATCTTCATACACAATGGTTGAAGGAATTTCCTTGGAAATTGTTTTATCAAATCTGAAAGAAGGATGCATTACATCTTAATGCCAACAATCACAATACACTATGGAGAAAGAGCAGAAAAATAGTACATGGTTGGTCCTTCATTTTCATCATTAACTGTAGCTGCTTTTACGACTGCCTCTTCATTTATTGAGTAAGTGATGTGCCGAAGAAATCTGTGACATGCAAATATGAAGCACATTAAAGAATGTGTGATTTTGTTTATCATTGTCGTGAATATAAAATGACTGGAGACACTAGAATTTGGTTCCATACAACCAATTACAAACTACAATTGATAACAATCATTACACTGGTGGAACTAGGAGCTAAAAGCAGTGGACCGACCAACCAGGTATCCCAGGAGCCCCTGCACTCTATTGAATTTGACCCTCAGCCTAAAGTTGATTATTACTTCCAGGCATATGCAACAAAAATGTATATCTTTCATTTTCCAGATATTAGTACATGTGCTTTATGCTGTATGTTTTATTGTGTGCTTTAGACTTGTCTTGTCTTTAGCTTTTTGTTTATCCCATAGTGCCTAATTATATTTCTGAGTTACTCTCTTATCCTATAAAAGAGAGTGCATTGTATTTATTTTTCATATATCAAACAAAGGTTTTCTTATTCTATATGGTATCAGACAAGTTTGATCCCCCTTAACCCTGATGTTTCCCAAATTTCCCCTCTAAGCCGCTGTCCCCCACCCCCCTCCACGTCACCACTCCTCTTCTCCCTACCTCCGCCCACCGCCAGCTGGCCTGCCCCTCCTCTCTTCTTCCTGCCTCCACAACCCCTCCTCCAGTCTGCCGTACCTACCCCTCCTCTCCTCTTCCCCACCTCATCCCCCCACCCACCCTGGTCGCCGCTCCTGTCCCCCCCCCTCTTTCACCTATCGTTCCCCCCACCCCAGTTGTTGTTGCCCCCCCATCTCCCCAGTCGCCTCCACAGACCCTCCCCCCTCACGTCAGCCATCACCGCTACCATCTCTCACCCTTTCCCCCCTTTTTTCCACCAACCGGCCTCCCTCACCTCTAGCACCTAGACTCCCTACCGTCCCTCTCCTCCACCAATCAGCAATCCTACCTTCCGTCTTCCTCCCTCTTCATCTTCATGCACATTCTAAAATAGCACGTTGATCGAAAAAGGACCATCTTTGTCGCATGCCTATGCTACATGGTGGAGTAACTCTCTCCCCGTGGTGGCGTAGGTCCTTTTGCTCTCCATTACCCTTATGCGTTTCTCATATTTGCTGATCCAGAATCTGTTGCTACTTCCTACTGCCCCCTATGTGTGTTTCTCGGATCAGTTGATCCAGATCTACTACTGCGGTCTACTGACCCTATGTGGGTTTCTCAGATCTACTAATCCAGATCAGCTACTTCTATTGCTGTTACTTTGTCTCTATGTGCACAATCATTGCGGCTTCTACGGCAACCATAGATTCTCCTTAGTCTTTGTGTGTTACGCTTGTAAAACTTGACGTATCGAACATCATCTTTGGTCGGTGTCTTTTAAACTATATGTTAAAGCCCAAGGGTGCTATTCTCATATTATGTTGACGCTAAAATCCCTCATGATGTTACGACTGATGAAATAGTCAAGTAAGCCTACGTTCCGTGGTCCAAAGATAATTTTGGAGTTATGGCATAGATGGTAAATAGTATCAAACTGAAGATCAATTAGTCTCTCCTTCGCCTTCAAAATGCAAAAGCTATATGGGATCAACTATCCCCTGTGTACTGTCACCAACAGAATTCGAAGAAGGTCTTCGAGACCTTCAAGAATCTAGTGGAAAAGGAGTATTCAACTGATGGATCTGTCGAAGACTACTAGAACCAATGTTCGACACTCTGGGATGAATTCGAAGTATATCACCCTCTCTCTTCCGACATCAAAGAAGTCCAGCGACAATGCAACAAACTTCAGTTAGTTCAGTTCCTAGTTGGATTCCATCATTCTTTCTCTGGTGTTGTTGACCAAATTTTATCCAATGATCCCTTACCCACATTGAGGGATGTTCTCAACGCGTTCAACGCCTATGTTCCATGTCTTCCCTACTTGCTACCTTCTAATCACTCAATCCATGTGGTCCGCTCCCATGACTCTGGTCAAGGACATGGCCGCGGTCACAGGGGCCATGCTTCTTGTACTCCTGGAAGTGGTCCTCCTCCTGGCCCTAGAAGAGGCCAACCTCAACCCCCTACTGCTAATCGATTCTACAACTTTTATGGGCACACAAAGCACAATAAGAATCGTTGTTGAGAAAAACATGGTAAACCTGCATGGGCAAACCAGGTTTGCTTTGATACCTCTGAAGATTTGATTGTAGTTGCCTCTAGTTCAACTCAAACCACAGTTAAGTGGATTCACTCGAAGTTGAATAACTCCTACGGGCTCATCTATCCCCATAAATACCAGCTCCAGACGGAAGTTCTTCTGCTTTACTTGTTTCTCCTGCTACTTATGGTAAAAATAAAAGGGTCATCAACTCAGGGACATTAACTCATATCTCTGGATGTTCAACACTTTTTATTGCCTTATCTAGAATGACTAGGGTCCCTCCTATGACCATAGTGGATGGGATACAGTCTGCAGTTCATGGAATTGGAAATATATATCTATCTAAAAGACTGCCATTAAAATATATCCTATATGTTCAAAGATTTCCTCTTAATATGTTATCTATGAGTAGAACTGTTAAGAGCCTTCAGTATTCAATCACTTTTGATCCCCAGGGTTGTGTGTTTCAAGATCTCTGCACGAAGACGAGGATTGGTTCCGGCTATGAGGGACCTGACGGACTGTACTACCTGATGTGTTGCAATCCGCTATTGTTCTGCTATTAGCTTCTATGAGTGGTTTACAATGGCACTACCGTCTAGGATACCCTTCTGCTACTAAATTGAGATCTCTTTTCCCTGAAATTTTTAATAAATGGTTTTTGAGTGAATCTTGCCGATTTAGCAAACATAATTGGGTTGTATTTCATAAGAAGAAGAAAATAGTTCTAAAAATTTGACTATCATTGTTCATGCTGATATCAGGGAACCTTGTTCTGTTACTAGCTTGTCTGGATTCAACTACTTTATGACTATTATTGACGACTATTGTAGGGTAACTTGGTTGTTTCTCTTAAAGGATTGCAGTAATATTTTGCACACTATCACCACTTTTTCATTGAGATCCAAACTCAATTCAATTCAACTGTAGAACTAAAAGTGCCCTAGAATTCATGCAAAATTTTGTGGATCAGTTTTGTGTTGCTCGGGGTACCAATCATCAGACTTCCTACTCATACACACCACAACAAAATATTGTAGCAGAGAGGAAGAATCGTCATCTTCTTTGTTAGAGAGTTCATTTATCTATTATGTTAAGTGTTTTATATTATGGGCCCAAGTACGTCTTGGCCCATTAGGGTTGTCTTATGTCCTGTACGCTTCCCTGTTCTCCTATTTATAGGAGTAGGGTTTCTCTTATCTAATACAACGTTTAGCCATCTTTTCTTATTTGGCATGGTATCAGAGCATCCGTCCTAGGGACCAAAACCCTACGTGAGAGAGAGCAAGAATGCTACCCGCAGGGCTGTTCCATGTCCGTAGCTCTTCTTTCTCCAATCTTCTGTTTCTACTACTACTATCTATTCCTACTCTACATTGCGCCACTATGACGTGCGCCCTGCGCCCAACCTGCATCCGTCGTACTGTTCAAGGCCCGCCGGCCCGCCGTTGTTGCTTGTGCACCGCTGGCTTCTTAAAGCATAGTCGCTGGCATTCCTTCCCAGTTCTATGTGTCGCCACTATTGCTGCACTCGTGCGCCTCGTGCCTCGCCATTGTGTCACTGCCGCTCTATGCTACCCTGTCGGACGCCCTGCCAGCGATCCTCCGCAATAGCTGTCGTCGTGACTGCCCCTCTATGACATGTTGTTACTACCCGCCTGCTTCACCCCTTGCGCCAGGCACCGCCACCCCATGTTGTTGCTGCATGATAGCCCCTTGTCGGCGCCAAGCAGCCTTGTTGTCGTTGTACCACCAACACTGTTGGTTCCATCCTCATGTTGTCGTTGCCCGTGCATTGTGCCACTCTCTGAGTCTGTTGCTGCCTGCTGCCGCCCTACTTGATGCTATCCTTGCGCCGCCGCCTCCCCTCCGCCGCTCCTACTCCATACGCCCCTACCACTACTTCCCGCTGCAAATTTCTTGGACTGGCTAGAGCAAATTTGGATGGATTTTATCCGTCATATCATTAATCTTTATGAATATTTGTGCTTGATTTCTCTTTGAAAATCTTTGTAAACCTTTTTTTTAAGGGGCGTTGCCCCCGATCCCCCGCGAGGGGCGGCCTCCCCTCGACCCCCACCCGCTGAGGGGTAGTGGGACCCCCTAATTGGGGGGTCGCGCCCCCCAAACACCCCAGTAGTTCTGTGACTTATTTTTCTGGAGAGTTTCTTTACCATTGTCCACCTCAACCACTCTTGTTTCCTTACGTGGTTGGTGTGAGGGGGAGAAATAGAAGAAGAGATGAGATGGAGGAGTGATAAAGAAAGAGAAGAAGATATATATATATGTTGTTATCTATATGGATTTTCATGATGCTGTTGTGTGGTGCTTTCTGTTGCTATCTATATGGATACTCATGCCATTTCTATTGTTTTTTATGGATCTTCTTACTGTTGCTATTTGGTGCTTTTGCTGTTATTATTGCTTATTCATCTTCTACCTCGACTGCTGCTATGAAGTTACATATTCAGACATCTTTCTTACTACTTGTGCTATGATTAGCACATTTTTTTTGCTGCTTTGTGCTTTTGCACTTTCTGCTGTCCGTGCTTTATTTGCACGTTGACTTTCTACTGTGGACCAACACTCTTTGGACCTTGACGTCTGTTATCTTGATGGATATTGTGTAAAGAGGTAAGATGATGCAGACATTTGTTGCTGACTTTACATGGAGCTTCGTCTACTGGAGTTATTTATTTGCTTGCTACTCTGCTTACCGATCTTCTATCTGCCTACGTCGTCGACTCTCTACTACTGTGCGCCAGTAGACCTTGGTGCCTATTAGTTATTCCATCTTTTACTCCAGATGATTGTGATGCCGCTTATTTCTACTCCACATGATCGAGAAGCTTCTGCGACCTACCTGCTTACTTGGAGCATCTACTTGAGGGGGAGTGTGTGAGTGTTTGAGTGTTTTAATGTAATATTGCGGGGGAGAAAAATTTTGTATGGGCTTGGTTTATCTTTTTTTGTTTTGTTTCTGTGTTTGACTCTCTATTTGCAAGCCAATTTGGGATTCTCCTAACTTTAGCTTGAGGGGGAGTGTTAGAGACACCGTTTATTTATGTTGTTAAGTGTTTTGTATTATGGGCCCAAGTACATCTTGGCCCATTAGGGTTGTCTTATGTCCTGTACGCTTCCCTGTTCTCCTATTTATAGGAGCAGGGTTTCTCTTATCGAATACAACGATTAGCCGTCTTTTCTTATTTGACATGTAAGCTGAAAAGAAATATTTAAATGGGATGCTAACCTGATCTTCATCAACTATAATTGTCAAGCAAAGATGAGAAGAAAGTGTTGGCAATAGTATATATTGCATTCAACTTGTATCCTGGAACTCATCCACGTAAATTGCTTACTAGCAGCCCAACATCCTTATGAAACTAAATAAGCATAGAGGTATATCTCATCAAGTTAAGCTCATATTCCTCATGTGCTACAGAACAAGGCAAATCTCATTCTAACAATTGCCTTTTATACTAGATAACCATAAAATGGCTAATGAAATGATCTCCATATACAAGGAACAAAATTAGAGAAATGTTTTGGCTGAAAATATCATGATAGGAACTATATTAGAAATATAAAGCTCATAAATTTTAAGCAACAACCAAAAATCTCACCTGAAGTGGTAGTGGTTGCTTAGCATAATAAGAAACAAGAAGTAAATATTCCCATTTCTCCCTTAACAGGCTCATCGGGTCATGGCATGTGAAAAGTATTAATAAAGTATATTGGGTGTTTAGCTTCAAGCTCAATATGGTCAAGTCAATCCCCAGTGTAAGAAAGGCCAGATCAGAGTCACCACTTCTGATAATATATTATATACCCAAAACGTCCTATCCGTCAGAAACAAATATGTTTCCATATAGATATTTCAAGCTCTAATCCATATATATATGACCAATAGATGATAAATGTTGCAATCTAAATTGATCTCAATTTAAAAGGCTTTTATATTACTAAACATGCTGATTGTATATAGACCAGTAGATAATAGTTGTTGCTATATAAATTGAACTAGATACATTAATGATAAAGGGCTACTCATGTTCATTAGAAAATACATGTTCATCTACGACTAACAACATGCTCAAAAGTATAGCAAGCCTAGCTAAGATGGAAAATCAAGTACACTAGTAGTTGTTCATGGGTATGTATTCTTCTTTTTATGAAAGCCACTATAAAAGGAATCAGAATGTAAAAGAGATTAGATCAATGCACAAATCCCACAACAATCAGTATATTGATAACGATATCAGTCTTCTCACTAGATCATAGGCTTTACCTATAATGCTTCTCCAGCTCTCACAAAAAGGGGATGACAGTCGCTTGAGGATGGACTTCCTGAATGACTGCATGTAGGAAAGGAAAAATATCAAAGCTCACACACTAGTATCAAAGTGTATGGTAGCAAAATTATACTAAAATCGGAAGAAAAAAAAACAATATAGCTCCAAGAACAATAATAAAATTTTATCATATACTAGAGATCTTGACAAGGATACTAGTCAAAATGGGTGGCATGTTTGAATCAGTTACGTGTTGCAGACAAGGGTGATCATGTAGCCCCTCTTGAAAATAATATAACATAGATTCATCATTACTAGAACGTGCAAAATAAAATTGAATTACCCAAATATGATGAGAGATGGAATGAAAAGAAAAACTAATTGTTGCAAAACATGAAGTGGACACTTGGTCTAATGAAGCTATAGGTCTAGATGCTAAGAAACTTGAGCCTCCTCCAAGGGTGGCTGAAAAAGATAACTCCTGGTGGATGCAATGAAGCAACATAATGGGAGACGATCTTGAAGATGATTGAATACAAATATATCAAACAATACAACAGATGGTGTAAATGATTGGCATAAATTAACTATTACCACCCTTGCCAAAGCCAAACTTTCATTATGCTACCGACTTATCCTGATGTATGAGTGAAAAGAACTAGAATGGATTCCCTATAGACCCTACGTAGATATCATTCAAGTGGACCATATAAGATGTAGATATGGGTAGATTAAGAATTTTACATTTCAATTGATATGCTTAGTAAAAGATACGTATTACTAGGTTGCCACCACGTGTAAGTTGATAAACGTGTTAAATATGTTACTGCATATGTTCCTTCTGCATTTTCTTCTACCATTTTCTGGATTTCGACTTCATTTGCAGGTAATATAATACTTACTATCCTTTTCATTCCTTATATTTCCCTCCATGGGTCTCCCTATTTTTTCATTCATCGCCTTTCCATATCTACTGCTATCTATACCAAGATGATTCCTCCAAGGCTCATTTAGTTAGTTCTTTATTTTTCTACTAAGCTCAACCTATAAGTTTATTCCTTCTTCCTTATTGTTTCTAATTCTCCTAGACAATGGCTCAATGTTTTGTTTTCTCAACAAAAGTCAGAACTGTAGAAAATGCTTTGATATAATTAACTTATAACAATTGCAGATTTAGCAGGAAAGAAATAAATTTTGAACTCACCATGTGAGGCTATTGTTGCTTATGTATTCATGCATTATTGTGTTCACATGCGAGAACTTGCATGCAATAAATTGATCCACGTTATTGTAGATATGTGTATCAAGAGCACTGAAGTAAGGCTTTGAGTATGAACTGTGCATCAGATTATACATGAAGGATATATGTCTGGGTAGTTTCAACCCAGGCACTCCTACTTTTAGTCCTTTGGAAGGCAAAAATTGT
Source organism: Alisma plantago-aquatica (assembly GCA_963693085.1). Taxonomy (NCBI): domain Eukaryota; kingdom Viridiplantae; phylum Streptophyta; class Magnoliopsida; order Alismatales; family Alismataceae; genus Alisma; species Alisma plantago-aquatica. The sequence continues at coordinate 381,462,632 of OY856414.1, forward strand.
CAGTCCAGTTGTGGAGAACTGTAAGGTTGCTCTGGAGCATCCATAATGCCTCTGCGATCAATGATAAGAAAAGAGATCTAAAAGAATATGCACTTTTTTATGCAAGTCATATACTTCGATCAAGTTAAGAAATTGCATACCATGATTGATGTATGTATTGATATCTATATCATTGATCATGAATACTCCATCCCTCTCATAACCAATGGCAATCTGGATCCTTCAGTCTGCACCTGATCAAACATGGTGGTCTCTGTCACAGTCTACTGGTGAAGTCGCTGTTGGGGTGGATAACTCCTAGGGAAGACGAACCAGATCAACACAACCATACCAACCAAGACAGTGATGTCGGCGTGGGTCACAGCCACCAGATTATTATGTGATTGTCCTATACCCAATGACAGAGGGTAGCACTTCAGAATCAACCATCCAAATGAAGAACTACTGGAAGACGTATTACTGAAATGGGAAATCGAACAGGAAGTGACAATGTCATCAGGGGTTCTATGCACTAAATATGTATACCAGCTTGGTTGCACGTTAAATCAGTTGTGTAGTAGAGTGCAAGAGGTGGGTAGGTACAGGTGTCGATTGAATCACCGAAACAAATGGTTTTGCTGAAAATTGGGGATGCATGATATTTTTTAAAGATGAAGGATGTGTGGGTTCGAAGAAACATGCACATACCTCTCATCAGTGTTCATGGAAAATCTGTAGACGACCGACTGCGGTAGATGATGTTGAATGTAGGGAGGGAACATCTTTTGTTGCGGCGTGGGGTGGATCCGGTTATCGCTTGGGAGAGATCGCACATAGAGATATGGAGGAGATCACCTCATGTCTTTATGGTCATCCAGTCAGGGAGAAGCCCCTTGATGACAGCATGGATGGATTGCGGTTATCGCAGTGCGGATTCCTAGTCGGAGAAGAGAAATAGTGCAGGAGAGTCAATCTGGCAAGTTTGGGGATAGAGGGAGAATCGTGTGTTAGTTGGAGAGAGGGGAAGTACAGTGCGGGAGGGGAAAATATTAGTGGTCAAATTAAGTTTAGGCGCAGGAGATGGATTTTTTTTAGAGCAGATCAAGCTTTTATTTGATTACTCTAATATTTACATCTAAGTGGCTACAATCATTTGCTTATATTTAAAGTAAAGAAGGTGATATGTAGTTAATTATAATCTTATAAGTTGGTTACATTTTTTGTTTATATATTTATTTTTTGTAATCACAGATAGTTTTAACTACATATAAATTATATGTAATTAGAATAATTGTAGTTAAATCATCTTTTTTTTGTAGTGGTAGCTCATCCATGGGGGGTAAAACCCTAAATCACCCTAGAAGAAAATCACCACCAAACCAAGATACAATTGAGCACCCCATGACTAAAAAAAGCTCAAGAATGATAGAATAATATCTAAGGAACATATATGATGTGACAAATTGCAAAGAAAACCCCTCAAGTGGGTAAATTGTAGAAAAGTCCAAAATGTACATAAAATTGCATAACTTGCTCAAACGGCGTCCAAATTGGACCAAAATTGAAAATTAAGTGTGTATTATGATTCCAAAGCATATCACAAGGTTATATTCGTTTTATAAGCATTAAATAATGGTAATTAAGCTTTTTAAAAACTTTAAGCAAAGTTAGGGTTTCACAACCATAAACTCTTGACAGTGATTTCGCCCCTGAAACCCAAGGTAAACATAGATGGATACTCCTCATATACCTCATCCTCAAACTTCCATATGGTTACTTTCATCTCATGATGGTTTCATATCATTCTAATAAAGGTCCTATTCTTCTCCCTCAGAAAGAAAGAACATAAAGGAAACATACTTCCCACATCAAAGCAACATTGTCCAGGGATCTCTAGCAAAAAGGTAACCAATTCTATTTTCCCCCTGAAGGTTACATTTTTTATGTGTGATCTTACCTTTTACAGCTTGGGTTCGTTGCCATTAGCATAGGAATTATTAAAATTATCACATCTCATTGCTCTTTTCTCATTAACTATTCATCATTCTTGTCTATGTCCTCTCATGTTACCATATTTTTCAACCACTGATCAAGGAATAGGTCATCCTATTCCATATTTTCTTCATTAAACAAGGAGATTCTCCCTTCATTTTTTTCACATACCATGCATATATTACATCAACACTTTCTTACATACATAGGTTGGTCTGAGATTAACTTAGTTTCCACTCAATTCTTATGTCATTGTTATGATTCATCTTCTCATATGATACTTATCACAGGAGTTCTCTCCATTTTATGTGGATTCCATACCTTGAATCACTCAATTAACACAAACTTAACTATCTTTTACTTCATTATCTTCTTGAATTATGACTTCAAGAATTCCTCTTTAGCTTGTTTGTATTCAGATGTAGGTTTCATGGTGTTGTATCTTTCTCTTGTAGTTAGCAAATATTCAAGTTTTGATAGGTTATGATGTAATTCTCATCTTCTTTAGGGTAAGATTGAGATATCTGCACCATGATTTCTTATTCATTAGGTTCTTTAGATTTCTCAAAATGACTACTTGATCAGAGTAAACAGAAAAAAAGAAATCTAAGAGTTCCATACTTACCTTTTTCTTCAATATTGGAATACCTGGCCAAGGCACCCAAGTACTGAGATTAGGTAGTATGCATCATGTTTTCATGTCATATTCCTTACTTAGACATTATCCTAGTCATAAATCCTAGTGTCCATGTAGACTCAGTGGACCTAGAGCTCTGATACCAACTTGTGAGAACCCGTTACACTAAACGGATTACTCGAAACACAAAACATGATTACTCATTAATTAACACAAGCCCAGAAAATAGGGTAAATTAAAACCGATTTCAAAATTTCCCAAATGCTCAAAAACATTTACATGAAAGCTCAGCAACTTGCTTTGTTTCATATAATGATCAAAATCTCTTACAATTGCTCCATGGCCTCAGCCACCACATATACATATTACACGTGAAACATTTTCACATTTATCACTTGAACAAGCATATAACATGCTACCAAAAACCTGATTCGATTGAAACACTGATTACAAACTTTCTCTCCTAGACATGAGAGTACAAGGATGACTCTAGGACACACTAGACAACTAACAACCATCTCTAGTATTCATCACCTCAGATTTGCCTTGCTTCCATGGTCTTCTGTCACTGCTGCTCATCACCTAAAAAGATGTGGTGACCCATGAGGTGAGACCCAGTCCCAGCAAGAGATATAACTCTCTCCAACAGATATTGATTACATCAGATTACATAGTAAATTATGGAGCAGTTGGACTATTTAATAGTCAACTGAGCAGATTGAACAGTTCAAGCATGCTAAACAGATTCAGCAAATAAGCTTAACAACAAGTATGATTATCAATGTATATACATGCAACAGATAAATTTATTTCTCCTATCAAATATCTACTCAAGTTTCATAAGATTGCATCTATTAATAATCATCATCATTAGTCTAACTATCATCATATGCCTTGTTAATAGCATAAGCAATCCAGTAGCATAACATGGTTGTCAATACTGGCATGTTAATTAAAACATGAGTAGAGCTAACATCATAAGCACAACTAACTGCATACACATGATTAGTAGTTTAAGCATTTCTAATTACATAGGCATTGATAACACTCTACTTTACGTACTTTCTTTATATATTTTACACCACTTTTAGTATAAGTTTCGTCAGTTTTTCACATAGTTTTTCTATCTTTTTGACTAAAGCCTCACTTACATGTTTTCAGGAACATACACGGCTCAAGTCACGGTTTTGATGACCGCGATCGCGGTCCCGAGTACCCCAGAGATCTCGATCATCAGGTAATAAGAGAAGACCGTGACCGTGGTTATCACCAGGTCATGACCATGGTAATCAGAAGACCACGACTGCGGCTATCTCAAGACCACAACCGCGATCACTGATGGACTCCTGAAGACTGCGACCGCGGTTATCCCAACATTGTGACCGTGGATACCAGAAGACCGCGACCAAGTTGGGCCGTGGCAAGAGATGAATAAGGCACAGACCGTGACCGCGGTCTCACCCTCACTTATCACCAGACTGTGATCGCGGTTCTAAGTCGATGGAGTGTGCCTATAAATAGTGCCCCCATCGGTCTTGTTAAGCATCTCAGAGGGGAGAGAGATCAGATCCTGAGGCCACGAAGTGCTGTTGTGTTCCAGACTCATCCCCGACCATCCATACATCAGTCTTCGGTCTCCAGGGGTGAAAGCCGAGAGGAGAAGGCCATCCATGTGGTAGATCCAGATATGAAGAAGTAGTGTGTAGTATCACGTTTCTTCTCTTCCAGATCTATCGTTTCATCCTACTGTACCCCTTTTCCCCCTTCGTGGTATCTTATGGATCTATATTTTTGTAATGTCGTCATGTTGTCCACAAACATGAGTGGCTAAACACCTTAACTTGGGTTGGGAGTAGCTATTAAGGCTCTCCCAACATGTATATTGTCTCTTTCTTTTGAATATACATATTCTTATCAAGATTATCTCCATGCACCTATTTTAATGCATCACTTGTATGCTTAGCTACCATCTTGTGATGTTTCATTATTGATATCTCGAGAGAGCAATATCACTTTGATCCCATGACATGGAGTGGTATGAATGCACGAGAGTGTTGGAATGCTAAGGCTTTAACCATATGTTTTGTTGTGAGGTTTTTAAGGTGTCATCTCGAGAGAGAGGCTTCTTTTATACTTAGATCTATCCTCATATCGAGAGAGAGTGGAGTAGATGTTTGAATGGTTGCTTGTAATCTTTATATGAGTATGTAAGAGAGAGAGATAGTATTACATGTTGGTGAGGTGCTTTAGTTGGTGAACCCCAACCCGGGTTTTCCCCATATACTTATTTACAGTTTGTTTCTTTTGCTTCTTTTTGTTTTACTGTTCTTGTTTATGTGCTACCATTCCTTAGGGAACATCTCTTTATCCCTTTTTCGACTGGAGTATAAGAGTGTTTGATTCCACGTTCTTAACATGACCAACCTTGTCCCTGTGTTTGACCCTGATCGCTACATTGGACCCCGTTTATCGTTGTGGGGGCCTGATAGTTGGGTTATCTCCTTAAAAGTCCTACTACTTTAATCCACTCCTTTTGGACGTGCGATTTAGGCCAGTCGACTTTTTGGCGCCATTGCCGGGGACGAGGCAAAATGGCACTGTTAAGAACCCAAGTCCACTTACTATACTCTCATGCCTCAAGCTTAGTAATAAGCTTGACAACACAATTACTTTAAGTTTGCTAACCTGGGATTGTGCAGAGTAGTTCGTTTGGACCAGTTTAGTTTTCTAACTTGATTGTATGATCTATTCAGGTACCCAAGAAGAAGCAACTTGTTCGACTTTACTCCTTTTCACCATGCCGCCTCACGTGGACATCACCCTTTCAGGCGACGAGCGGAATGTGAGGAATGAACAAAACCCACCTCCACTAGCAACGGATGAAGATAGAGGTGCCTGTTACAATGACGACCATCAGTATCAAGAGTAAGAAGAGCAACATGAAGATGACAATCGTCACTATAAGGAGCGTCGCCATCATCGTAGGCACAGAAGAAACCATAACAATCACGAGCGCAATCACAGGAATAGTGATAGTGAAGATGATGAGGAGGAGGAGGAGAAGACTCTTCGAGAATTGGCTGCTACAAAAGCCAACAACTCAAGATGTCATGTGATCATCCCAAGGTTCGATGCAGCAAACTTCGAACTAAAGCCAACTATAATCTCTATGATCCAAAACAAAAGCTTTCGAGGGAGTTCAAGGAACGATAACCCTTATCATCACCTCGATGCTTTTAAGAATATCTGTGACACCATTGAGATGTGGGGAGTTCCGTAAGAAGTCATTTATTGCAAAGGTTTCATTTTCTCCTTAGAGGACAAGACACTATCATGGTACCTTGGATTACCGCATCAAGCTTTGAATGGATGGAACGCATTGGATGATGCTTTTGTGAACAAGTTCTACCCCATAGAGAAGACTGTTCATAACAGGCAGAAGATCACGTCTTTCATGCAGAGACCAGGTGAGAATCTACATGAATCCTGGGAAAGGTACCAGGAGTATCAGAGAGATTGCCCTCACCATAATTATAAGAAGAGTTTCCTAATAATGACGTTCTATAATGGTTTAACACCAGACGAGAGGGTCTCGCTAAATGCAGCAGCAGGAAGCGACTTCCTTGGTAAAAAGCCCAATAGATCAAAGATAATCATCGAAAACATGGTTGAGTTACAATCTGGGACTGATTATGATAGGACCGATAGAGGGTGTGCCAAAATGGCCACCAATGAAGGGTCGTCAATTGAATCAAAGGCTCTCGAGGCAATCACATCTCAGATACAAAAGATAGCCATTGATGTTCGAAAGCTAAAGGAATCTAGAGGAAAGTGGAAGAAGCACGTTGAAAAAGTGATGAAATGCATCACTTGCGACGAAGGTGGGCACGGAATAGATAACTGCATATACACCTGACCCAAAGAATTAAGTGAAAGCGAGTATGAGGAGGAGGAAGCTAAAAATGTCTCTTATGCTAACTTTCAGAGATCAGATCACCCAGGTTTCAGTTATGGCAACAAGGACACTGCAGAGGATTTGCATCAACTGAATAATCCACCCAAGCAACCACCAGGTTTCAAGAAGAGAGGCGGACAAGGTCAGTACACCAAAACAAGTACTTTCTAGACAAACAAAACCAACTATCAAGGTCAAGGGAAGTATCAAAACCGCCAAGCTGCAAGCACAAGTCAAGGACAAGGACAAGCTTAAGGACTGAGTCAGGCAAGGAACAATAGTCAACCTAACTTAGTGGGTCAACTATTTGATTTCGTCAAGAGACAGGACACGATAAATAATCAACTAGCATAAAGTGCACTTTCCAACTCTAGCGTCATGAATACGATGCAGGTCCAAATGGTGGATATGCAAACACATCAACGCCAGATAGGCCAACAACTCACTCAGTTAGCCGAGCTGGTGAAGAACCCTTCAGGGAAGATACCATCTAACATCGAGTCTGCCAAGATGGCAGTCCTTAGATTGGGAAGGATGGTAGAGCACCTTAAGGCGACAAGACTTGAAGAACCAGAGCCAGAGATTATTACAGAGAAATCAGCTGAAGGAGAAAACCAACAAGCTCAAGTTAGAGAACCAGAACCTGTGGAGGACATATTAGCCAAAAGGAGTCAATACTTTCCAATATTGCCATTTCCGTACAAACTCATAAAGGCACATCTCAAAAAGAGGTATGAAAAATTTATGGAGTCGGTGAAAAAGCTTTATCTCGATGTGCCATTTCTGGATGCTTTAGAAGAAATGCCAACATATGCCAAGTTTTTCAAGGATCTAATCACAAAGAAAAGAAGAGGAGGAAGGATTGAAACAGTGCACCTTGCCAGTATGTCAACTACTTTTGTAAAGGTGGAATTACCTACCAATAAGAAGGACCCTGGAGCCTTTACTATACCTTTTGTTGTAGGGGATAACATCGAAAGGAAAGGTCTCGCTGACTTGGGGGCTAGCATTAGTCTTATGCCTTTAAGCCTCGCACATCAATTGGGACTGACTGATATGGTCAGGACCAATATGAGAATCGAGTTGGCGGACCATACCTTCAAAAGGCTTGTGGGAGTAGTTGGAGATGATCCAATTCGCGTGGGAAGATTCTTCATCCCGTGTGATATTGTTGTCATTGACATTATTGAAGACCCTAAATGCCCTATCATCTTCGGACGTCCTTTCTTGGCAACCAGTAGGGTGCTGATTGATGTCGCTGAAGGCATCATAACTCTGAGGGTCGGAAATGACCACATTGATTTCAAGGTAAAAGATGCCATGAAGGGACCATCCCTGCTCGAATCTGCTTACTTCATGGATTGCTACAACCAATATTGTGAAGAAGTAGAAGAAGATGCAACAGTAATAGACCCTCTTATGAGGGTGTTGAACAATCATGATTCAGAAATCGAAGACCCTGAGGTTGCTGAGATCCTCGACTACCTAAATCAAGACAAAGAAGGTATGAGCATGGAAGAAGAAGTAATCGAGACGGTTAAGTATGCCTCTCTAGAACAGGCACCGGAGGAAGAGAAGGCACCTAAACCCAAACCAGAACTGAAACATTTGCCAGAAGGTTTGAAGTAAAAATTTCTAGATCACAAAAAGAGAAACCATGTTATAGTCAATGCTAATCTAACCAAAGAGCAATTGGAAAGACTTCTTAGGGAATTAAAATTGCATAGGCAAGCTATTAGCTATTCCGTGGATGATATCAAGGGGCTTATGTCATGGAACCGGAATCCCAGTCCCATGAACCAAACAGATATCAAAGGCAACATGTGGAATCATAAAGCTTAGCACACATGAACAAATAACAAGATAAAGGCACCTACATAATCTCAACAATCAACAAGATATATTAAGCAACATTATTATATTACACAATTTGAATTACATGTTCAAGAGTCACTTTGTACAAGTCTGCTCATGTATACTATATCTGTATCTAACAATAAGTACACCTAACATAGCTCACCAAGCCCATCATCTTTCTAGCCATCTCTGAACCTAAAAACAACATATGAGAAAAGGGTCAACACACGAGGTGCTGAGTACGGGGTAGAAAGATACATACATGTATAAGCTTTGCATAATTTGAAAAGATTTCAAGATGAAACGAACAATAATAAACATGTTAACTATTTAACAAAATGCAAAACCATGTTTTATGTCATTTCACTCCATTATATCAACAATATCAAGCATGTTTAAGGCCTTTGACCATCTTCCCATCGGAAGGGTCCGTAAGGGTTACAAAATTAGCTAACCCTTTTATACAAGAGGGACCTCAAGGCCATAGGCAAGATCTAACCCTTTATCAACAATATTACAAAGGAGTTTTGTATATATATATGTTCAAGTTATAAAACCAACAAGGCAAACATCGAGTAAGACATAGAAATACTACATGGCAATATTGGGCAAGTAAACAAACAAGCATACAATACATATCATTTCAAACAAGAAAGCTAGTCATATAACTAGATAAGGCCCATACCTGATTTAGAGATTTCATAACCTAACATATCCTTCACCATCTAGCTACATGTCAAACCTGATTAACAACAAGATTACATATATGCATTAGATTCTCATCATTAACCCTAATTAGATGCATTTTAGGGTTTTGGCCAAGGTGGGTTCCAAGTTGCTTATTGGTTCATTATATGATATTGTAATGGTCTAGAGGTCATCATGATGGTGTGGTTCAAGTTTCATGCCATTATGACATTCCATGCTCTTTCTATAATCATAACAAGGTTTAAGGCATTTACATGCATTCTAGGGTCACAAGACTCACAATAGAGCACCCTACATCATGATTCCTCAAGTCAAGAGGTCCAGACCTAAAGATGATTTAGATTAGCAACATTAATTCATAAGAGACACAAAATGAGATTAGGTGGTTGTCCATTTGCAGTAAGATTAGCAATCTAGGACAAAGTTCATCATTAACGTCCAAACTAGGCACATATGTACAAAAATGAGTCATTTATGAGCAATAGGGGTAGTAGGACCTTCATTAGGGATACAAAGACATTATTATTACTTATTTAAGGATCAGGGATAGATTGAGTAGCCAAGATGCAAGTTTTGCATCATGATCATACATCGACTATATTCCAAGTGATTAACATATGCATCTTTTGGGGAAAATAGGGAACAAATGATAGAATTAGGCCCTAAAACCCAGTCCATATTGTAGATCTCGTTCTTACGCTCAAAACAGACTATAGATTCGCCTATTTTCAGTATCAGATGTAGAAGATATGAACATAATACGATTGTAGAGAGAGAAAGTGAGGGAATACCAATCTGAGGAGAGAGAAGGTCACGAAAATGGAGCTGCTATAGTGATTTCCGTGGCTGCACACCTTTGGCCAAGATGGGGAACAAGCCATAGTTCACGAAAGCAAAATCTGAAGTTATGGATATATTCATGGGGAAGAATGGGAGCCAAAGGGGGTCTTATATAGGTGTGAGGGTATAGGGTTAGGGTGTATTCCATCCACTTTCGGCCATGGCGGTCGCCGCCCCAAAGGGGTTAGAAAGAGGCTCGAAGCTTCACGAAAAGGGGCTAGTTTGGAGGGAAAAACATATGAACTAGGAGCGAAAATCAAAGACGAAGTGAATGAGACCAATTTCATGCAAAATGGGCAAGAAATAAGGGAGATCCAGACTCGGGAAGCGAGCGGAAACCCTAGCCACCGAGGTAGGGGAATGCCTCACGGGTGGGCTGGCCCAAAAAGGCTGAAAAAGGGATATTTTAAGGATAGAACAAGGGTATATCTTAGAAAATTCATATAAAATCGTTGGAATGTCCAAATGATCTCAAAATTGGACCATAGCTTCATAATAGGGTATAGAACAATTTTGAAAAATTACAAATCAAAATGAGTATATATGATCAAGTCTTTAATCAAAGGATTCAAGGGTTTAACAATACCAAGATTTCATGCATATATATGTATCATATTGACTCAAAATGTGGAATTTTTGACTTTGGTGGATATTTATAGAGTTATGAAGTCATATGAGACATAAAGAGTGAGGACCTTTAGTAACAAGAGTAATTATGCACAAATAGGATAAAATCCACTTTGGCACATCCTTCCCTCCTTAAAAGAAATTTCGTCCTCAAAATTTATCCAAGATTATAGGATTCAAAGTCAAAAAATTTCATATGCCATTAACCATCCCATGGTTTCAACTCATTCCTTATTTTGGGGTGCACATAAGGATTATAAAAAGTGTACTCATCTCGATTATTTACATATTACTTAGTGTTCCCTCATAATTTGGAATCCTCATGGCATTAGGGTTTACCCATCCCATAGTATCCCTACATTAGGGTTCATGTTCATATATTCATACAAGACGAAGGTGTATTATCTAAATCTAAATTATCGATTCTCAAACGAACATATTCATGGTCATGAATTTCAAATAAGACTATCATTGAGTGTGTATCTCATCTTTACTTTGGATTTTTACCAAATCTAATCAATTATGTTGATCATTTCTTATTATTTTTTCATCTAAAACTAAGCAATTTATTCATCTTGTTGATTCAACTTATTACCCCAATAGCATCATCATATCGAGTTGATATATTTTCATTTGGGTATGAGATTAGGCATGTTACCCCTGATTATTTGAGCTAAGTTATCATGACATCAACATATTAATTTCATGATTTCAAGGCTACATCTTTTATGTATAGTATGATATCATATTAGGTCTAGCTTATGAAAGGGGCTTATCATGCATATTCAAGTTTTTAAACATAAGTGAGATATTTCATGTACAAGCATCATTCTAGGAACAACATTACCATCAACGTCAAGGTTTTCGAATTCTCTCACTTATATCTAGAAAGAGCTCCACAAAATCAAGCCACTCAAGCTAAGTCATATGTGTCCAACAAGACATGTTAACCATAATCTTCTAACTGTAACAAAATTTCTACCCATCTTTTGAGAAATAAGGATAACCGCTAGATTCCTTTATATACTGCTACTAACCTGAGTGTGAGGCTCGTCATGGATATCACACATCGTATACATCATCTTAGGGTCTTGGGACATCTCCCTCACCTATATAGCAAGCATCAAATTTTCAATTGCCTCTTTCTCTAGGGTTAGATATTTTCATAGGACATCTAGGGTTCAACATTTTCAAGGAAACTGCACACTAGGTCACTCAACTCATATACGTAGAGTATTCTAGTTAGGGACTTGTCATCAATTATTTCATCATTCATATTTTTCAACATCTCAAATATTTTGGAGTTTAGGTACTCAAACCTTCTCCCGAGGCAGGTCGACTCATATCAAAAGGTCACCCTATTCATATGTCCCGTGCTAGATTCCTCCTTTGTAAAGAGATTGAGGTCCATGTTAGTCTCAAAATATGTCACATATCATATCTCAACATACACAAGACTAGGCACAAGCAAGCATGCTAACCCCACTAGCTATGTTTAGCACATCAACCAAGTCATATGTATCATACAAGGTGGTAGGTTTAGCTAGTGTTGTATGGTCAAACTCATCTCATATTGTTAAACATACTTGACCTTCCTCAAACAACTTGGGTCTTATCGACATCATCATCAATATCATAATCATCATCTTAGGTTTCTAGGTTACTCACTTGCCTAACCTATATCATGGCTCTAGACAACTCTAGATACCATCACTATTATCTAAACTCTCTCATCTAGACTTGATGTTACATCTCTTTCTCCTAGGTTGCATGGAAACTCACTGCCTTTCTGCGAGTGGTAACATTTTTCATATGTACATATAATAATACTTGAAATATGTTTTCTCCAATGTTTAAACAGACGATGAAAACCACCATACTCCATTCGAATAAAACAAAAATCAAAATGAGTTACCACACTCATGAGGCAGTCTAGTATAATGACACCTAGAGAACTAGTAAGAACATGGTGCACACTTGTGTAGACATCCTAAACACATGCCGTGAATCATGTTTAGGGAGGTAATTTACACAAGTCTACACCTAGTTCTAGAACATCTAGGTTCTAACCTAGAGACTAAGTCTACCTAATCCATAAAGGACATCTTATTAAGTTTCTAGGGTTGAGATGTAAAGTGAGTTTAGTTCGTGTTTCATGTGAGTAATGCTTGGTGTAGTTATTGTTCATGCTCTGATACCATATGTCACGGAACCAGAATCTCAGTCCCATGAACCAAACGGATATCAAAGGCGACATGCGGAAGCGTAAAGCTTAGCACACATGAATAGATAACAAGATAAAGGCACCAACATAATCTAAACAATCAACAAGATATATTAAGCAACATTATTATATTACACAATTTGAATTACATGTTCAAGAGTCACTTTGTACAAGTCTTCTCATGTATACTATATCTGGATCTTACAATAAGTACACCTAACATAGCTCACCAAGCCCATCATCTTTCTAGCCATCTCTGAACCTAAAAATAACATACGAGAAAAGGGTCACCACACGAGGTGTTGAGTACAGGGCAGAAAGATACATATATGTATAAGATTTGCATAATTTGAAAAGATTTCAAGATGAAACGAACAATAATAAACATGTTAACTGTTTAAAAAAATGCAAAACCATGTTTTATGTCATTTCACTCCATTATATCAACAATATCAAGCATGTTTAAGGCCTTTGACCATCTTCCCGTCAGAAGGGTCTGTAAGGGTTACAAAATTAGCTAACCCTTTTATACAAGAGGAACCTCAAGGCCATAGCCAAGAGCTAACCCTTTACTAATAATATTATAATGGAGTTTTGTATATATATGTGTTCAAGTTATAAAACCGACGAGGCAAACATTGAGTAAGACATAGAAATACTACATGGCAATATTGGGCAAGTAAACAAACAAGCATATAATACATATCATTTCAAACAAGAAAGCTAGTCATATAACTAGATAAGGCCCGTACCTGATTCATAGATTTCATAACCTAACATATCTTTCACCATCTAGCCACATGCCAAACCTGATTAACAACAAGATTACATATATGCATTAGATTCTCATCATTAACCCTAATTAGATGCATTTTAGGGTTTTGGCCAAGGTGGGTTCTAAGTTTCTTATTGGTTCATTATATGATATTGTACTGATCTAGAGGTCATCATGATGGTGTGGTTCAAGTTTCATGCCATTATGTCGTTCCATGCTCTTTCTATAATCATAACAAGGTTTATGGCATTTACATGCATTCTAGGGTAAAAAGACTCACAATAGAGCACCCTACATCATGATTCATCAAGTCAAGAGGTCCAGACCTAATGATGATTTAGATCAACAACATTAATTCATTAGAGACACAAAATGAGATTAGGTGTTGTCCATTTGCAGTAAGATTAGCAATCTAGGACAAAGTTCATCATTAACGTCCAAACTAGGCACATATGTACAAAAAGGAGTCATTTATGAGCAATAGGGATAGTAGGACCTTCATTAGGGATACAAAGACATTATTGTTACTTATTTAGGATCAGGGATAGATTGAGTAGCCAAGATGCAAGTTTTGCATCATGATCATACATCAACTATATTCCAAGTGATTAACATATGCATCTGTTGGGAAAAAAATAGGGAACAAATGATAGAAGTAGGCCCTGAAACCTAATCCATATTGTAGATCTCGTTCTTACGCTCGAAACGGACTATAGATTCGCCTATTTTCAATATTGGATGTAGAAGATATGAACATAATACGATTGTAGAGAGAGAAAGTGAGGGAATACCAATCCGAGGAGAGAGAAAGTCATGAAAATGGAGTTGCTACACTGATTTCTATGGTTGCACACCTTCGGCCAAGATGGGGAACAAGCTATAGTGCACAAAAGCAAAATCCGAAGGTATGGATATATTCGTGGGGAAGAATGGGAGCCAAAGGGGGTCTTATATAGGTGTGAGGGTATAGGGTTATGGTGTATTCCACCCACTTTCGGCCATGGCGGCAGCTGCCCCAAAGGGGTTAGAAAGAGGCTCAAAGCTTTGTGAAATAGGGCTGGTTTGGAGGGAAAAACATATGAACTAGGAGCAGAAATCGAAGACGAAGCGAATGAGACCAATTTCATGCAAAATGGGCAAGAAATGAGGGAGATATGGACCCGAGAAGTGAGCGGAAACCCTAGCTACCGAGGTAGGGGAAGACCTCACGGGTGGGCCAGCCCAAAAAGGCTGAAAAAAGGATATTTTAAGGCTAGAACAAGGGTATATCTTAGAAAAAGCATATAAAATTGTTGGAATGTCCAAATGATCTCAAATTTTGACCATAGCTTCATAATAGGGTATAGAACAATTTTGTAAAATTACAAATCAAAATGAGCATATATGATCAAGTCTTTAATCAAAGGATTCAAGGGTTTAACAATACCAAGATTTCATGCATATATATGTATCATATTGACTCAAAATGTGGAATTTTTGACTTTGGTGGATATTTATAGAGTTATGAAGTCATAGGAGACATAAAGTGTGAGGACCTTCATTAAGAAGAGTAATTATGTACAAATAGGATAAAATCCACTTTGTCACATCCTTCCCTCCTTAAAAGAAATTCCATCCTCGAAATTTATCTAAGATTATAGTTAAGATTCAAAGTCAAAATTTGTCATATGCCATTAACCATCCCATGGTCTCAACTCATTCCTTATTGTGGGGTGCACATAAGGATTATCAAAAGTGTACTCATCTCAATTATTTACATATTACTTAGTGTTCCTTCATAATGTGGAATCCTCATGGCATTAGTGTTTACCCATCCCTTAGTATCCCTACATTAGGGTTCATGTTCATATATTCATACGAGACGAAGGTGTATTATCTAAATCTATGTTATCGATTCTCAAACAAACATATTTATGGTCATGAATTTCAAACAAGTCTATCATCGAGTGTGTATCTCATCATTACTTTGGATTTTTACCAAATCTAATCAATTATGTTGATCATTTCTTCTTATTATTTTTTTATCTAAAACTAAGCAATTTATTCATCTTGTTGATTCAAGTTATTACCCTAAGAGCATCATCATATTGAGTTGATATATTTTCATTTGGGTATGAGATTAGGCATGTTACCCCTGATTATTTAAGCTAAGTTTTCATGACATCATCATATTAATTTCATGATTTCAAGGCTACATCTTGTATGTATAGTATGATATCATATTAGGTCTAGCTTATGAGAGGGGCTTATCATGCATATTCAAGTTTTTAAACATAAGTGATATATTTCACGTACAAGCATCATTCTAGGAACAACATTACCATCAAAGTAAAGGTTTTCAAATTCTCTCACTTATATCTAGAAAGAGCTCCACAAGCTCAAGACACTCAAGCTAAGACATATGTCTCCAACAAGACATGTTAACCACAACCTTCTACATGTAACAAAATTTCTACCCATCTTTTGAGAAACAAGGATAACCACTAGATTCCTTTATATACTGCTACTAACTTGAGTGTGAGGCTCGTAATGGATGTCACACATCGTATACATCATCTTAGGGTCTTGGGACATCTCCCTCACCTATATATCAAGCATCAAATTTTCAATTTCCTCTTTCTCTAGGGTTAGATATTTTCATAGGACATCTAGGGTTCAACATTTTCAAGGAAACTGCACACTAGGTCACTCAACTCATATACATAGAAGTATTCTAGTTAGGGACTCGTCATTAAGTATTTCATCATTCATATTTTTCAACATTTCAAATATTTTGGAGTTTAGGTACTCAAACCTTCTCCCGAGGTGGGTCGACTCATATCAAAAGGTCACCCTATTCATATGTCCCATGCTAGAGTCCTCCTTTTTAAAGAGATTGAGGTCCATGTTAGTCTCAAAATATTTTATATATCATATCTCAACATACAGAAGACTAGGTACAAGCAAGCATGCTAACCCCACTAGCTATGTTTAGCACATCAACCAAGTCATATGTATCATACAAGGTGGTAGGTTTAGCTAGCATTGTATGGTCAAACTCATCTCATATCGTTAAACATACTTGATCTTCCTCAAACAACTTGGGTCTTGTCGACATCATCATCAATATCATAATCATAATCTTAGGTTTCTAGGTTACTCACTTGCCTAACCTATATCATGGATCTAGACAACTCTAGATACTATCACTATTATATAAACTCTCTCATATAAATTTGATGTTACATCTCTTTCTCCTAGGTTGCATGGAAACTCACTACCTTTCTGCGTGTGGTAACATTTTTCATATGTACATATAATAATACTTGAAACATGTTTTCTCCAACATTTAAATAGACGATGAAAGCCACCATACTCCATTCGAGTAAAACCAAAATCAAAATGAGTTACCACACTCATGAGGCACTCTAGTATCATGACACCTAGAGAACTAGCAAGAACATGGTACACACTTGTGTAGACATCCTAAGAACATGTCGCGAAACATGTCAAGGGAGGTAATTTACACAAGTCTACACCTAGTTCTAGAACATCTAGGTTCTAACCTATAGACTAAGTCTACCTAATCCACAAAGGACATCTTATTAAGTTTCTAGGGTTGAGATGTAAAGTGAGTTTAGTTCGTGTTTCATGTGAGTAATTCTTGGTGTAGTTATTGTTCATGCTCTGATACCATTTGTCACGGAACTGGAATCCCAGTCCCATGAACCAAATGGATATCAAAGGCAACATGCGGAAGCATAAAGCTTGGCACACCTGAACAGATAACAAGATAAAGGCACCAACATAATCTTAACAATCAACAAGATATATTAAGAAACATTACTATATTACATGATTTGGATTACATTTTCAAGAGTCACTTTGTACAAGTCTGCTCATGTATACTATATATGGATCTTACAATAAGTACACCTAACATAGCTCACCAAGCCCATCATCTTTCTAGCCATCTCGGAACCTAAAAACAACATACGAGAAAAGGGTCAACACACGAGGTGCTGAGTATGGGGCAGAAAGATACATATAGGTATAAGCTTTGCATAATTTGAAAAGATTTCAAGATGAAACGAATAATAATAAACATGTTAATTGTTTAACAAAATGTGCACTACTACAGAAACGGCCTTTGGCGTCGGTCGTTTAACCCCATTTGGCGTCGGTTTCCAACCGACGCCTATGTGGGCGCCGCTAAAGGTCGAACACTTCGGCGTCGGTTTTTTAACCGACGCCTATTTAGCCTATAGGCGTCGGTCGTTTAGTAGATATCCGACGCCAAACAGGGTCCGCGCCACAGAAAATGGCGTCAGCTAGGGCACTTTCTGCGTCGGTTATTCATGTCAAAACCGACGCAGAAAGTGCCCTAGCTGACGCCATTTTCTGTGGCGCGGACCCTGTTTGGCGTCGGATATCTACTAAACGACCGACGCCTACAGTTTAAATAGGCGTCGGTTTGATATGAATATCCGACGCCAATTCCAGGACTGCTTTGGCCACATAAGGCGTCGGTTTATATTAAAAAACCGACGCTGTAGGTCTTTCCTGACGGTTTTCGTAAATAACCGACGCCTATTTATATTTTTTTTTTTTTCATATCAGTTTGCAGGCCTGCTGTGGCTGGTCAGCAGGATGAGAACCTGCAGTTCAGTTTTCTGAACTGCAGGTTTACGACATCCATTGATATCAGCCTACAAACAGGCCGCAAACCTGCAAAAGTCACAAGCAAAATTCTACACAAGTACATTCATTCAGACATCAATTCAATTCTCACATTCACACATATAGAAACATTCAAATACATGCATTAACATTCACAAACATTCATTTACAAACATTCATTTACAAAGTATCATTCATTATCACTATCAGCATCCCAATTATATCTTACAGTTGCCACTGTTTGTACAGCTATTGCCCATTCTTCTCTTACTTCATTTAATGCTTCCATCGTATATGGAGCATTTATTTTTTTTAAACGTTTACCTGTAGTGTGGTCAGTTTTAAACACCTGCAAAGAGAATGATGTATATATATAAGTAATAATATAAAAATAATATAAGATTGATATATTGCATACTAACTAATGAGACTATATATAATACCTCATGTATGGTATCGATGTCCAATGCGGCATATTTGATAATCATATGCATAAATCGCATCACATAGTATGCGCATGCCCAGCCATTGTCTTGTGTAGCACACTATAAATTGAAACATACAAAATAATACAACTAAGCACAATTCACATCAATAATATATATATTCGAGTCGGGAACTTACTTTTACGTTCTGCCAATTTATTGGCTGGTTCTTTTTCGTTGGGACCGTTCCTCCAGCCTTTTTGAATGCATCTAAACCCCTACATGATAATATAACACAATAAATTGCATAAGTAAATAGTAATGTAATAAAAGATGTTAACGGATATAAAAATGAAATATTTCTCACCAGAATATTGGCATTCTCATTACGTGTCCAATTTTAGTGTTCAATGTACTCCCCGCAGGATCTAGATAATAAACAGTGAATGTCTCGGGGGCAATAACTAGTAACTCCCAATGTCTACCGCTACAAGTAGAAGTTAACAATTAATAACTCAAAATGCAAAATAAAAATGGAATTTTCTTAAGTCCAAATTATAAATAAAGTAAACATACTTGACATTGAATGGAGCTATTATTATCTTCTTCTTTTGCTGACCAAAAATTGTAAAAGCATCTATACAGTATTGTTGAACATTATCAGGGTCTTTAGCTACCAAACTAATCAATGATGGAATCAAAAATCCCACATGATCAAATGCAAATTGTTTGCAATGATCTTCGACTAGGTAGCTGCAAAACATATAGGCGTATGCATTAATATATAAGAAACCAGATCACCGGAGCTTACACAAGGTATATGGATGTATAAACAAGATCTCACCTTATCCATGTCTCTATCATTGATGTATTCAGCCAATCATACTTAAACAGCTCAATAATATCTTCTATCAATAAAGAGCTATCGTATGATTGACCTGCATAATCTGCATCTAAAGAAATAATTATAGGGCAATGTACATTATGTGCCCGTAGCCAACATGCCATTCCCCTACAAGCAGGACCTAACGGGTATGTTAGGTCAGTTGGAACCCAATCGGGTAATGTGGGAACTGGAAGTGGAGGCCTAGGTGCTCCTGGTGTCTTCTTTTTAACCTGTACATATAATTTCAGATCAGTTGACATCATATATACACATTAACAGTCTAAATCAATGTAAATTTATCTTACAATTTCAGTCGTGTAGATGACATCTGCTTTGGGCCACAATATGACCCCGCCTTCTGCCTCACCAAGTGTATCAATATCCGGGTGGGCATATGGCAATGTAGCTTCTCTCCAATCGGGTAACACACGTATCGGGCTCACACGAACGTAGCCCTGTGGCATTGGAGTCCCGTGAAACATTGCCCCAGGAAGGGACGGGTAAGCCTGCGCCTCTGCGACAACGTAGTTTTGCATTCTTAAGCGGCATGGCTTCAATGCCTACAAATTTACGTAAAGAATATTATACATATATACATATCATCTTGAAAACATAACAACTTGAAAAGACTAACTACAATGTCATAAACAATACTTACAGCAGACGTGCTAGGCGATGGGTCTCCAGGATTACTCGCAGTGTGTGCATCAGGAGAAGAGTGGGTCGCCATAGGCGTATTGGAAGCCTGAGATGCCTGCCACCGCATCAATTCTTCCTTGACCTTCTCAGCAACTACATCGTTGACCTTCTTAGCAACTAAATCCTCAACTCTCTTATTCTCCTATACATGGATAAAAGAAACATTAGATTCTTATTAATGAATTTCCTTTTGCAGTAACATTCTAAAAAAAGAATAGGTTACCTCTTCTTGAGAAAGTCCCGCTCTGGGTTTGCGCTGGGATGGCCCAAAGAATGCTTTGATGCCAACACCAGCGCCGGCACCTCTAACACGTCCAGGATGCTCTGGGTTACCCAGAGCAACTGTCAATTCATCCCTTGTGCCCTGAGGGATGAACGTGCCTTGTTTCCTCTGCTCGTGCAGCTCCCGCTAATCACCATAAACAGAAATTGGTAAGTTAACACCACAAATAATCAATATTCAAACGATTTCTGTAAGAGTTGTATTTTACCATTTTTTCAGCCGCCTCAGCAGTTACAGGCTTCTTTATTTCACCCTTCTTGTTTTGCCTGCCAGCTATCCAGATATCATGGCGAGGAATGGGTGTGGTAGACTCCTGAGTAGGAGCAGACTCCTGAGTAGCCGCAGACTCCGCCTGTAGTCTTTGGCGAACGCTTGCATAGCCTTTTGGACCCATAGTGTGGTCATGCACATTCAGTGCACGCCTTGCTTTTTGTGCGTCACTGAGGGCCTAGTTAGTATGCACATTAATGATTTGGTTAGTAGCACTAAATGCTAATCTTGAATAGGTGAATACAATGTATATTAATTAAATTAGGAGTGACGCCTAATACCTTGAATTCTTCAGATTTTCTTGAAGCAACAAAATTGTCCCAATCTTCTTTGTCCAAGAAGTTCCATTGTTCAAGGGCTGACTTCTTCTTCTTATCACCCTCTTTTATGTATTCTCTATTCAGATTTGTCCTATAATTCCTAAGCATCTTTCCAGCGCGTTGCATCACATTTTTACGATGCAACTTCTCATCCAATGCAAACAGATTCTGTAAAATAGAAATGTTATTAACTAGTATCCAAAATAGAATTGCAAATAATAGAATTTGTAATCTACAAAATAGAATTGCAAATAATAATAACTCACGCATAAATCCTTCCATATCGAGTCTTTTTTCGCTTGAGGAACTTTATGCCAATTGTCATACTTAACACCACAATGGCTCCGAGTGGTACAC
The DNA here is from genome assembly GCA_963693085.1 of Alisma plantago-aquatica. Lineage (NCBI taxonomy): Eukaryota > Viridiplantae > Streptophyta > Magnoliopsida > Alismatales > Alismataceae > Alisma > Alisma plantago-aquatica. The sequence continues at coordinate 381,484,125 of OY856414.1, forward strand.
CCAAGATAGTTCACAAAATTATTGCGGTTCACTCCAATTGGATTTCCTCCATTATCAAACTCCACCGCCAATTTAGATCCACTACCACTTAGCGCTAATAACTTCTTCAACAGAGTGATGCCCCTTTTCTTGTTAAGTGTCTGGTGTTGCGCATCAAGTTGCTCCAGTGCTTCAGTGGGTACAGGTGCATCAACCTAAAATTTGACAAAAATAAAACACACTAATTTAGCCCAATATAGAAATATAGGATATATGACATAACTAGAAGATAATGAATTTTATAGAAATACAGGATATGTTTTTAGAACTTACATTAGTATCCTCGCCATGCTCATCATGGACTTCATGCTCATCATGGACATCATGCTCATCATGGTCAGCCATCTGAAAATGTCATTAAAAAGGCAAACATTTAGCATTTGTATTAACTAGAAAAAGGCAAACATTTAGCATTTGTATAAACATACATGTCTCTAAAATTGTGATCTTTTATCAATTAACAATCCTTCATTGTGATCTCCGCGCACATATAAGTCATCATTAGCTTCAATATTTTGTGAAGTTGGCAACCCAACTGAGAATGGACTGGAGTCATCATACTTATCATAGTACTCTTCTTCATCTATAGGATCTTCAATGAACTGTCTTTTACCATGAAGAACAACCGACCATTTATCATTTGCAGGATCATCGATATAGAATATTTGTTTCGCCTGTGATGCCAATATGAATGGTTCACCCTTCTCGCCGATCTTTTCAAAGTTCACCAAAGTGAAACCCAATTCATCCACTATAACTCCTTTGGTGTTATCAACCCAATTACATTTAAATAGCGGAATTTTGAAATCTATGTAGTCAAACTCCCAAATGTCCTCAATGACACCGTAATATGACATTTTAGCTTCACGTGGACTGTTATCCTTTGCACTTGCAAAGTACATAGTCGACGCTTGAAGAGTGACCCCACTATTTTGGACGACACTCTTATCATCTTGGCGCTTTGTGTAATATGTGAATCCATTAATGTCAAACCCTTCATAAGACATAACATTCGGTTTTGGTTTAAAGGCGAGGCATTTGATAGTTTCTGTAATATCATTTGGTGTTTGAGATAGTTGATGTAAGACTTTATCTTCAAACCACTTAGTAAAAGTCTTATTATGCTCTCTAGCAAGCCACATTGAACTTGCTCGAGGATGTTGTCTCTTTATGAAATTGGTATGTTCCTCGATATAAACACTCACTTCTTCCATATTGTGTAAAATATACAAGTGAGCTTGTTCCAACTGCTCACGGCTGATTACTTTCACCCGTGATCCCAAAATTCCTTTGCCCTCGTCAATATTCTTGTCATTATTAGGAGTGTCATTACCACTGAGAAAGTCATTGCAAAAATCCATAACTTTGCTCACGGCTGACATAGGGTAACAACCACTTCTCTTTGCAAATTATCGAGAGTATCAGGGTCAATAACTTTGCTGCATAGACTGTTGAAAAAGAAACAAAGTCTGGTAATCGCAAACCTTACATGCTTCGGCAATATAGATCGAATTGCCACAGGCAATATTTGTTGCATTAGAGTGTGACAATCATGAGATTTAAGACCTATCAACTTCAGATCTTTCATTGATACCAATCTACGGATGTTGGATGAGTAACCATGTGGCACCTTAACATTTACCAAGCATTCACAAAAAGTTTTCTTCTCCTTTCTAGACAACGTGTAACAAGCGGGAGGTAAGTATGTTCTTTTATTACCCATTTCACGTAATTCTGTTAATTCTGACCTTATTCCCATTTCACGTAGGTCCAGTCTGGATTTTATCCCATCTTTAGTCTTACCTGGTATATTTAATAGAGTACCAATGATGCTATCACAGACATTTTTCTCAACGTGCATTACATCGATACAATGCCTGACTGTCAAAGAACTCCAATAAGGAAGATCCCAAAATATTGACTTCTTCTTGAATAAAGAATTGTCACTCCGTGTGGCCATACTACATTGTGATTTCTTACCAAATTCATTGACAATGTCTTTTACTCTTTCATAAACAACATCCCCTGGTATAGGTTTAGGTGCACTTCGTTCATCATTCCATCCATTGAATGCTTTGCGCTTCCTACGATACGGATGGAATTTTGAAAGAAACCTTCGATGACCAAGATATACAGTCTTGCCGCCATGTTTTAGTCTTATTGAATCAGTGTTTTCTTCACATATAGGACACGCTTTAGCTCCTTTGACACTATATCCAGACAAATTCCCATATGCTGGAAAGTCATTAATAGTGCAAAACAACATAGCGTGCAAACGAAATGTCTCTTTTGCTGAAGCATCATAGGTCATCACACCTTCAGCCCAAAGTTTCTTTAAGTCATCAATCAAAGGTTCAAGATAAACATCGATATCATTTCAGGGTTGTTTAGGGCCCGATATCAACAATGACAACATAACATACTTATTTTTCATACACATCCAGGGAGGAAGATTGTATATAACAAGCATGACTGGCCAAGTGCTATGTTGGCTGCTCAATGTCCCGTACGGATTCATCCCATCTGTACAAAGCCCAAGTCTTAGATTCCTATCTTCTTCACCAAATTTAGGGTACAATAGATCAATCTTCTTCCACTGTGGGGAATCAGACGCATGTCGTAGGATCCCATCATTATTTTTCTTAACATCTGCATGCCACCTCAGATTCTTCGCATCTTTCGGATTTGCAAACAAGCGTTGAAACCGTGATATTATAGGTAGATACCACAACACCTTGGCAGGAGAACCAGTTTTGAACTCCCCCGAAGTCGTCAATTTATACCGTGACGCACCACATTTTGGACAATCTTTCAAATCTACATAGTCCTTTTGAAATAATACACAATCATTCGGGCATGCGTGTATCTTCTTGGCCTCCATTCCCATTGGGCACAACATTTTCTTTACCTGGTATGTTGAGATTGGAAGCTCGTTTCCTTCAGGAAGCATTTCTTTCAACAAAGTCAACAATGAAGTGAAGCTTTTGTCGCTCCATCTATTGTTAGCTTTCAACTTATACAATCTCAAGACAGCGCTAAGCTTCGTAAACTTAGCACAACCTGTGTATAACGGTATCTCAGCATCATGCACAATGTTTGTAAAGATAGGTGGTGGATCGGTGTGCTCTACCCTACAACTATCCAGCATCGCATCAACGATGTCTGCTGGAACTGGTTCGTTCACATTTACGTCATCGCTATCGACATCTACTGGTTTCGATTTTGAAATTTCTCCATGCCAGTGCCATTCTGTATAGCCTTGTACAATCCCGTTGCACATGACATGACTTTTGATTTCCTCACCAGTGTTGACTTTCAAGTTGTTACCGCAATGCCTACATGGACAGTAGAACCTATCTGTAGGTTTTTTCCTATGTTCCTCGGCAAATCTAATAAACTGATCAAGACCAGATATAAACTCTGGGGTACAACGATTACGAATCGACATCCATGATCTATCCATTCTATGATCAGAGAAAACAAGTATATATTAGGAAACAAGTATATATTAGGAAAAGATTAGGCAACATTTCCCCGCTGTTCTCTAAGTACATATATACTTAGAGAAGAAACGGGGAAATGCCAACAAACACATGTGATGTCATTCTTATATATAATAAATGTGTACCACCTATCCCATCCTTGAACACCTAATCTCACTAGTAAGTGTATAATGTGTATTGGGTTTTCAAGAAAATTTCGGCAGCATTTCCCCGCTGTTCTCTAAGTACATATGTACTTAGAGAACAAACGGGGAAATGCTACCAAAATTTTCTTGAAAACTCAATACACATTATACACTTACATCCTAAGTGAGATTAGGTGTTCAAGAACAGTCCCAAACCGGGGACTATCCAAGATTTACTCCTAATGAGTCAATCTTGGACGGGTTTCTAGGCCAACAAACACAATAATAGACATCTACAATGAAGCCGGACTCCATACAAACAGTATATAATTTAGTGATTGTTCATTCTAATTTATACCAATGTACAAGTAATATAAAGAACAATGATTGTTGACTTTCTAGGCCAACAAACACATGTGATGTCATTCTTATATATAATAAATGTGTACCACCTATCCCATCCTTGAACACCTAATCTCACTAGTAAGTGTATAATGTGTATTGGGTTTTCAAGAAAATTTCGGCAGCATTTCCCCGTTGTTCTCTAAGTACATATGTACTTAGAGAACAAACGGGGAAATGCTACCAAAATTTTCTTGAAAACTCAATACACATTATACACTTACATCCTAAGTGAGATTAGGTGTTCAAGAACAGTCCCAAACCGGGGACTATCCAAGATTTACTCCTAATGAGTCAATCTTGGACGGGTTTCTAGGCCAACAAACACAATAATAGACATCTACAATGAAGCCGGACTCCATACAAACAGTATATAATTTAGTGATTGTTCATTCTAATTTATACCAATGTACAAGTAATATAAAGAACAATGATTGTTGACTTTCTAGGCCAACAAACACATGTGATGTCATTCTTATATATAATAAATGTGTACCACCTATCCCATCCTTGAACACCTAATCTCACTAGTAAGTGTATAATGTGTATTGGGTTTTCAAGAAAATTTCGGCAGCATTTCCCCGTTGTTCTCTAAGTACATATGTACTTAGAGAACAAACGGGGAAATGCTACCAAAATTTTCTTGAAAACTCAATACACATTATACACTTACATCCTAAGTGAGATTAGGTGTTCAAGAACAGTCCCAAACCGGGGACTATCCAAGATTTACTCCTAATGAGTCAATCTTGGACGGGTTTCTAGGCCAACAAACACAATAATAGACATCTACAATGAAGCCGGACTCCATACAAACAGTATATAATTTGGTGATTGTTCATTCTAATTTATACCAATGTACAAGTAATATAAAAAACAATGATTGTTCACATTCTAGGCCAACAAACACATGTGATGTCATTCTTATATATAATAAATGTGTACCACCTATCCCATCCTTGAACACCTAATCTCACTAGTAAGTGTATAATGTGTATTGGGTTTTCAAGAAAATTTCGGCAGCATTTCCCCGCTGTTCTCTAAGTACATATGTACTTAGAGAACAAACGGGGAAATGCTACCAAAATTTTCTTGAAAACTCAATACACATTATACACTTACATCCTAAGTGAGATTAGGTGTTCAAGAACAGTCCCAAACCGGGGACTATCCAAGATTTACTCCTAATGAGTCAATCTTGGACGGGTTTCTAGGCCAACAAACACAATAATAGACATCTACAATGAAGCCGGACTCCATACAAATAGTATATAATTTAGTGATTGTTCATTCTAATTTATACCAATGTACAAGTAATATAAAGAACAATGATTGTTGACTTTCTAGGCCAACAAACACATGTGATGTCATTCTTATATAATAAATGTAAACCACCTATAACAAACACATTGTCCAACATTAGGTTCAACACTTGAAACATAGATTCGTTTTCTTATATAATAAATGTAAACCACCTATAACAAACACATTGTCCAACATTAGGAGATGCCTGACTGGGGGGTTGGGGGGTTGGTGGGGTCCACTTTTGACTCGCTCCCAGGTACGAGCAGGGGGCTGCACTCGGTTGTGTACTGGCAAAAAGAAAGATGAGTGGGGTAGCTGGTTTCACAGATCAGTTTTTGACTCACTCAAACATGGATATATATTAAGTGATTATTAGCTTTGCGAGCCACTATAGAGATTGTATGATAGTTTAGTTCCCAATTGGTCTATGTTAAAATAATCTTAAGAATCTCCTATTGGTGCCACAAAAATAAATTGGACGGATCCATCCGAGGTTTGACGTATGTAAATCTAATCTGTTCTACCGACAAGGTGAAAATAAAGAAACTTGCCCTAAACGTTTGTGATATTGCTATTAGGAAATCGTTTTCGAATTCAAGTGCAATAATGTTTTAGCTCCTTTATTTAGATAGTTTGTGATCATTGACAGATACTGTTCAAAAATACATATTGGAAGTCATAGTGCTCAAATGGATTAAGCAATCTGCATTCATTGTACGCAAGGTCCAAAAACTTGAATATTATGTAGTAGTCTGAGAGGGTCCGAAAACGTGGAATTCATCTGGACCTATTCTCTAAGACTTGAATTGCAGAGCAATGCACTTCATATCAAACAAGGCCTTTAGTGTATATCCAGAAAACCAGTTGGCGCATACCTGTTGGCGCGGGAGGCAGCGGGAGTCAGGTGGAAGCTGATGGCGTCAGGCAGGCTGAGGCGGCGAGCTCCAGGCTCGTCAGGCGTCGGCGGCGAGCTCCAGCAGCAGTGGCGGCGAGCTCCAGCAGCAGTGGCGGCGGGGCGGCGGAGAAGGGAGCTCCAGCAGCACGGAGAAGGCGGCGGCGGGGCGCGGAGAAGGGGGCGCGGAGAAGGCGGCACGACGGCGCTGTCGTGGAGAACAAGGAGAAGAAAATCGCCGGCGACAGGGTGGGGAATCGACGGAGAAACAGAAAGGGCTCGCAATGAAACAGGAGGAAGGGGAAGAGTCGGGCACCGCGGGTTATTAAGTCCCAAATAGCGTCGGTTTTTTACAACAACCGACGCCTAAATGTCTTTAGCGTCGGTTGTCCGAGAAAACCGACGTCCAACTGGGCGATAATTTCATGAAATTGTTTGGCGGGAACCACCTTCAGCGTCGGTTATCCTTTAATCACCGACGCTGAAGGTGACACTTTTCGCGCAAATTTTCATCACACATAGGCGTCGGTTTCCACCTAAATAACCGACGCTGAAAAGGACACTATTTTTCGCGGGCGACTTTAAGCGTCGGATTGTTATAAACAACCGACGCTGAAGACAAAGCGGTACCCGTGTCTGGCTGGTCTTCGAATATAGACGTCGGTTGTCGTAAACAACCGACGCCTAACATAGAAGGCGTCAGTTTTTCCTAATAACCGACGCCCAGAAAAGTGTCACTGAATGCTATTTCTGTAGTAGTGGTGAAACCATGTTTTATGTCATTTCACTCCATTATATCAACAATATCAAGCATGTTTAAGGCCTTTGACCATCTTCCCATCGGAAGGGTCTGTAAGGGTTACAAAATTAGCTAACCCTTTTATACAATAGGGACCTCAAGGCCATAGCCAAGAGCTAACCCTTTATCAACAATATTATAATGGAGTTTTGTCTATATATGTGTTCAAGTTATAAAACTGATGAGGAAAACATCGAGTAAGACATAGAAATACTACATGGCAATATTGGGCAAGTAAACAAACAAGCATACAATACATATCATTTCAAATAATAAAGCTAGTCATATAACTAGATAAGGCACGTACTTGATTCAGAGATTTCATAACCTAACATATCCTTCACCATCTAGCCACATGCCAAACCTGATTAACAACAAGATTACATATATGCATTAGATTCTCATCATTAACCCTAATTAGATGCATTTTAGTGTTTTGGCCAAGGTGGGTTCTAAGTTGCTTATTGGTTCATTATATGATATTGTACTGATCTAGAGATCATCATTATGGTGTAGTTCAAGTTTCATGCCATGATGACGTTCCATGCTCTTTCTATAATCATAATAAGTTTAAGGCATTTACATGCATTCTAGGGTCAAAAGACTCACAATAGAGCACCCTACATCATGATTCATCAAGTCAAGAGGTCCAAACCTAAAGATGAATTAGATCAGCAACATTAATTCATCATAGACACAAAATGAGATTAGGTGGTTGTCCATTTGCACTAAGATTAGCAATCTAGGACAAAGTTCATCATTAACATCCAAACTAGGCACATATGTACAAAAAGGAGCCATTTATGAGCAATAGGGATAGTAGGACCTTCATTAGGGATACAAAGACATCATTGTTACTTATTTAAGGATCAGGGATAGATTGAGTATCCAAGATGCAAGTTTTGCATCATGATCATACATCAACTATATTCCAAGTGATTAACATATGCATCTTTTGGGGAAAAAATAGGGAACAAATGATAGAATTAGGCCCTGAAACCTAGTCCATATTGTAGATATCGTTCTTACGCTCGAAACGGACTATAGATTTGCCTATTTTCGGTATTGGATGTAGAAGATATGAACATAATACGATTGTAGAGAGAGAAAGTGAGGGAATACCAATCCGAGGAGAGAGAAGGTCGTGAAAATGGAGCTGCTACAATGATTTCCATGGATGCACATCTTCGGCCAAGATGGGGAACAAGCTATAGTGCACGAAAGCAAAATCTGAAGGTATGGATATATTCCTGGGGAAGAATGGGAGCCAAAGGGGGTCTTGTATAGGTGTGAGGGTCTAGGGTTAGGGTGTATTCCACCCACTTTCGGCCATGGCGGCGGCCGCCCCAAAGGGGTTAGAAAGCGGCTCGAAGCTTCACGAAACGGGGCTGGTTTGGAGGGAAAAACATATGAACTACGAGCAGAAATCGAAGACGAAGCGAATGAGACCACTTTCGTGTAAAACGGGAAAGAAATGAGGGAGATCTGGACCCGAGAAGCGGGCAGAAACCCTAGACGCCGAGGTAGGGGAAGACGTCGCGGGTGGGCTGGCCCAAAAATGCTGAAAAAGGGATATTTTAAGGCCAGAATAAGGGTATATCTTAGAAAATTTATATAAAATCGTTGGAATGTCCAAATGATCTCAAATTTGGACCATAGCTTCATAATAGGGTATAGAACAATTTTGAAAAATTACAAATCAAAATGAGCATATATGATCAAGTCTTTAATCAAAGGATTCAAGGGTTTAACAATACCAAGATTTCATGCATATATATGTATCATATTGACTCAAAATGTGGAATTTTTGACTTTGGTGGATATTTGTAGAGTTATGAAGGCATAGGAGACATAAAGAGTGAGGACCTTCAGTATCATCCACTTTGTCACATCCTTATTTGTAGAGTTATGAAGGCATAGGAGACATATATGTACAAATAGGATAAAATCCACTTTGTCACATCCTTCCCTCCTTAAAAGAATTTTCTTCCTCGAAATTTATCCAATATTATAGTTAAGATTCAAAGTCAAAATTTGTCATATGCCATTAACCATCCCATGGTTTCAACTCATTCCTTATTGTGGGGTGCACATAAGGATTATAAAAAGTGTACTCATCTTGATTATTTACATATTACATAGTGTTCCCTCATAATGTGGAATCCTCATGGCATTAGGGTTTACCCATCCCTTAGTATCCCTACATTAGGGTTCATGTTCACATATTCATAAGAGACGAAGGTGTATTATCTAAATCTACATTATCGATTCTCAAATGAACATATTCATGGTCATGAATTTCAAATGAGACTATCATCGAGTGTGTATCTCATCTTTACTTTGGAATTTTACCAAATCTAATCAATTATTTTGATCATTTTTTATCTAAAACTAAGCAATTTATTTATCTTGTTGATTCAAGTTATTTCCCTAAGAGCATCATCATATCGAGTTGATATATTTTCATTTGGGTATGAGATTAGTCATGTTACCTCTGATTATTTAAGCTAAGTTTTCATGACATCATCATATTAATTTCATGATTTCAAGGCTACATCTTTTATGTATAGTATGATTTCATATTAAGTCTAGCTTATGAGAGGGGCTTATCATGCATATTCAAGTTTTTAAACATAAGTGAGATATTTCATGTACAAGCATCATTCTAGGAACAACATTACCATCAATGTCAAGGTTTTCGAATTCTCTCACTTATATCTAGAAAGATCTCCACAAGCTCAAGGCACTCAAGCTAAGACATATGTGTCCAACAAGACTTGTTAACCACAACCTTCTACCTGTAACAAAATTTCTACCCATCTTTTGAGAAACAAGGATAACCACTAGATTCCTTTATATACTGCTACTAACCCGAGTGTGAGGCTCATCATGGATATCACACATCATATACATCATCTTAGGGTCTTGGGGCATCTCCCTCACCTATATAGCAAGCATCAAATATTCAATTGCCTCTTTCTCTAGGGTTAGATATTTCCATAGGACATCTGGGGTTCAACATTTTCAAGGAAACCGCACACTAGGTCACTCAACTCATATACGTAGAAGTATTCTAGTTAGGGACTCGTCATCAAGTATTTCATCATTCATATTTTTCAACATTTCAAATATGTTGGAGTTTAGGTACTCGAACCTTCTCCTGAGGCGGGTCGACTCATATCAAAAGGCCACCCTATTCATATGTCCCATGCTAGAGTCCTCCTTTGTAAAGATATTGAGGTCCATGTTAGTCTCAAAATATGTCACATATCATATCTAAACATACACAAGACTAGGCACAAGCAAGCATGCTAACCCCACTAGCTATGTTTAGCACATCAACCAAGTCATATGTATCATACAAGGTGGTAGGTTTAGCTAGCGTTGTATGGTCAAACTCATCTCATATCGTTAAACATACTTGACCTTCCTCAAACAACTTGGGTCTTATCGACATCATCATCAATATCATAATCATCATCTTAGGTTTCTAGGTTACTCACTTGCCTAACCTATATCATGGCTCTAGACAACTCTAGATACTATCACTATTATCTAAACTCTCTCATCTAGACTTGATGTTACATCTCTTTCTCCTAGGTTGCATGGAAACTCACTGCCTTTCTGCATGTGGTAACATTTTTCATATGTACATATAATAATACTTGAAACATGTTTTCTCCAATGTTTAAATAGACGATGAAAACCACCATACTCCATTCGAATAAAACCAAAATCAAAATGAGTTACCACACTCATGAGGCACTCTAGTATCATGACACCTAGATAACTAGCAAGAACATCGTGCACACTTGTGTAGACATCCTAAGGACATGTCATGAATCATGTCAAGGGAGGTAATTCATACAAGTCTACACCTAGTTCTAGAACATCTAGGTTCTAACCTAGAGACTAAGTCTACCTAATCCACAAAGGACAACTTATTAAGTTTCTAGGGTTGAGATGAAATGTAACATCCCTGACCTGGGTTATGCCTTAACTCTGGGAGTTTTTCTTAAGCAAGTTAATTCGATGCTTAACTTTATCTTGTGAAAAGTAATTAAGGCTCAATAGGAACTTATGTTTCAATTTTGGTCATGTTTGAATAATATTGAAGCAATGTTTGCTTATTTTGGACTAAAGTGCAAATTACCCAAAGTGAGGGGTTAACTTGCAAATGTTACATGACAAAATGTTCCTCATGTGTTGAAAAATCATAGGAATGATTATGATTCAGTGGTATGACTTTCACAAGCCTGAATACCAAGAAAGAGCTGATAAAGCAATGTGTGTGCATTAAAACCTAGTTTTGGTGTATTGTGCAATTTACCCAAAACCTAGGGTTCAATATGCAAATCTCCAATTCAATAAGGTCCCTTATGTATCTTGGCATCATGTAGAGCAAATAAAATTAGAGGGGTGCCTCATTTGAATTAATTTGGAGGAGAGAGAATCTTGATATTAAAATAATCAAGATTTATGCATAATTGAAACCCTAATTCAATTTAATGCAAAAAGAAATATATTAATTAAAGAACCATTCAAATAAAAGTTGAAGGATGAATTTTCAAAGAGGTTGGACGAGCTTGTGCCTTGCAAAGGCACGAAAATATCCAAAGGAAGTGGATAACTCACTCACATTATTATAAGTAAAAGAAATATCCACTCACTTATGGATATTATTATAAAATGATTTAAGGTGATTAATTTGATTTTCTTTAAATCATGGATAATTGAGAGGAATAAGAGGCAAATAGGATAGCCTCGTCCCTAAGGAAGAGAAGGGGGAAAGTGGCAAGGATAAGGTGGAGATAATTCCTACTTTCTCTCTCCTAATTGAATTTTTAATAAAAATTGCATATAAGCTCATTTATCCATAGAGTAAAGGGGGAATTTCGAATTCACTTCCACTATTTGCTTGAAAACCGACCTTGGGAGCTTGGGATCAAGAGGAGAACGATCTCCAACCAGTTGGTAAGTTTCTTGACCCTCTTTCACCTTGAATCTATGGTGGAAATCACAAATCAATGCATGATTTCTTCCTATCTCGATTCCCTCTTCAATTCTAACCATTCCTTTTCACTCAAAGCTTGAGGACGGTCCTTGGGATAGTGATAGGAGTTGGATCCACCATTGTTGACGTGAGCTTGAAGCTTTGGAGCTCAATTGGAGGCGGGTTATATAACTTGAACCCCTCTAGGTTGTTATTCAACTATTAATCTTGCAATTTCGTTGATTCATTCATCTTCTTGATTAATTGCTTGTTGAAAATGGTATTTCCATGAGATAAGATGTACTAGGAGTTTCATGAATGAGGGTAGATGATGATGACATCATCTTGGACACTTTTCCCAAAGAATTGTATCTCATTCGGTTTCAATCAAAATTGTTTGAAAGCAAACGATTTTATCAAACCGTTTGAAGTTAAACGGTTTCAAACCGTTTGGGAGAGTTGACCATGGTTGACCATTTGGGAATTCTGATGTTAATGGTGATGGTTGATGACCTATCAAATTTTATTAATGAATTCCAAAGGGGTCATCAGTTGAAGTTTAATTAATTAGTAAACCCTAATCGGGTTAAGTGCTGATTTTCAATTTGGTTAATTAGGGTTTTTGGGTTGACTTAGCCCAAACGGTCTCAAGACCGTTTGGAGGTCACCCAAAACGTCTCAAGACCGTTTGGAGGTCTAGGGTTAAGTATGGTTGAGTAATTGAAGGTGCAGATATACCAAATTGAAATGCAATTAAGTGTTGATTTGATGATCAATCCAATGATCAAAACCCTAATGGAATTTCAAAAATTTCAAGGATAAGATGGGGAAAATGGTATCAAGACCGTTTGGAGGTTATCCAAACGACCTCAAGACCGTTTGGGGTCTGGTCATATCAAAAATTTTATAATGATTCATTAGTTGCAATGGAATCAATTCCACAATGTTGATCATTGATGGCTATTCGATTCCAAGCCAAAATTGAAGGTTCCTTGAGTTGAAATCCTAGATCAATTGGGTTCAAAACCCTAATTGATGGTCTAATTGAAGGTTGATTCAATAGTTCAAGTGGTAAATAAATTAAGGACTCAAATGATAATCGGTTCATCCATTGAAATCATGAATCATGTAAGTGTTGAAAGGACTTTTTGGTCCATTCGGTTTTGAGATGGTTTGGACCAAACGGTCTAAAACCATTTGGAGACCCAAGCCCATTCGGTTTCAAAAGCAAGTTGCCCAAATGGTTTCAAACCGTTTAGAGATCAAAGGGTCAAGATTGTTTGGTAACTTAAAGTGATCAAATCAATTGATAACTTAATGTGATGAAGGACCAATTGACCCTATAATTGATTACTGATTTATCTTAAAGAAAATCACTAGGGTTGTACCTTTAGGGTACCAAATGATTGTTAATATTAGAAGAGTTAATCCTTCAAGCTTAAATAAGCAATACTATAATATACTATGTCAAATTGAATGTCCTTAATTGAAGGGTTGATTGACCCAATTTAACCAAGTTTGACATAGTTAATATCCTAGAGATGATGAGAGAGAGAGGAATCCATACATGTAGAATAATCATGTAATGGATAAGCCTCAATACCTTCAATATGAATAAACTATGAATTTTAGGGAATGATCTATAATAAAGAGATCATGAAACCCTAATCAAGAAGATTGATGAACCTTAACCCTAATTTAGGGCAATATTAGGTGTAATCCTAATCTAAGGCAAGGATGTAACCCTAAATAAGGGTGATGACATGTGAAACCCTAATTCAGGGTAATGTGATTCAAAACCCTAATTGGGATGAATAGTAAACTCTAATTGTAGGTTATTCAATGTGAAACCCTAATCTAGAGTAATGCCATGTGAAACCCTAAATTAGAATGATGTTATGTGGAACCCTGATGTAATGATGTGATGCAAGACTCAACCCCAGGGTGATGCCATGTAATGATATATGAAACCCTAATGAGGGTATAATGGCCAATACACTAAAGAAGAGTGTGGCTGACATAATCAAGTAAGATTAGAATGTTACACCATGAAGGGTGAAATTGATAAACCATTTGCATGGTAATGTTAATACTTTAATGAATAAGGATATAAGGGATAAGATGATGCCTAGATCATTATATATCTAATTCCATGCATGAGTAACAACCCTATATACCTTACAAAGATGAGAACATGAAATTCTTAGGAATGATATATGCAACACTAAATAATGATGAGGATAACATCCTAAGAGTTGAAATACATAAAGTGGTTGATAATAGTTTATTCTATATCAACAATGCTAAACCATTAAGATAAGTCCATATCATTAAAGATAGTTGGACAAATCTAATGTGTAACCTATGCACTATATGATGAAAGTGATAGGTGAATGGTTAAAAGTATTAAGAGGGAAATACCTTAATACAAGGTCAGTTGATTATCTTAAGTAAGATGGAATGAGGAGAAAAGTGATACATCAAGACATGATAGATATCACATTTAGCATTTCAGGGTTGTTATACCTATACCTTGATGCATCTCAATCCAACATACTTGGATAAGAAACACAAGAAGAGTGTGTTATGTAACTTATTACAATGAATACGTAATGAATTCAAGGCACTTTGATAAGTATTGGATAAATACTATAAGAAAGGGGTTTAGCCAAGATAATGGGTATGATATAAGCATACCATGGTAAAGTTGAGAGATAAACTCATACCTTGAATTGATATTCATAAATGATATATGATGAAAGTAATGATCATGAGTAAGTACTTATGATAGTATTGAATGCTCCTAGAGGGGTGGAGCAATATATTAGGGTTTAACTAATGATGTAAACATGAAACCCTAACTAATGAGAAATGGGAGATCCTAACCCTAAATTGGGTAATGGAATGGAAAATCCTATTTGATAGTAAACCCTAATCCTGATAAAGGAATGGTGGTGTTACTATTGTATCACATGATGTGATAAGTGACTTTCATGACTGTCATCATGTCTATTAATCATGCAGACATCATGAGATGATGATCGTAGCCAGATTTGAGCTATGACTTTTATATAACGACAATGTTGATTGCCCTTGTGTGCCTTAATGTTGTTGTTGCTTAGTAAAAGTAACAAAATGTACATGGGCTTTATGAGTCATATGAGTAAGTTGTTGCCTAGTGAAAGGTGATAAGATACTTAATGGGCCTTGTGAGCCATGTGTGACGCTTGTGTAACAAGTATCATATATACCTCAGTATGAGGACCTAGAGGTGATAGTTACCTAACAAATGGTAACAGTGATTAGTGATGAATTGAGGGTATGAATACCCAGTTTTGATAAGTAAGATAATGATGTGGCTGAGAGATGTGAACCTTCAAGTAATAAGATAAGGGACTGAGATCCCAATGCCTCATAAAGAATGAGAAGTGAATGATGCAAATAGTACATGTTTCCTTGTAGCATTTGTCTTAATAAGTTATGGTTGAGAACTTGGATGATGCTAAAAGAAAATGATAATGTACTTAATTAAGCAAGTGATATCATATCATGTAGATCCCTGACCATAGATCCATCAGTGTCAGAATTGCTAAATGGTGAAACGGGTGCTTCGCGGCAAAACCCAGAACGCATATTTTGAATATGTGGGGGTAAATGGGTGAAAATATCCTTACGTCCTGGTGAAGAGATTGATGGAAGGTAAATAGTAAACCTCTCAATCCTTCATGTGTCAGGATGGATGTATCATCAATCTCCCGATGATTGGGATAGATGTCGTACACATCTCCCAATAATATTAATGTCAGGTCGACGGAGATAAACATTAAATCTCTTGATTGCCTATGAGAGTGCAGTTGATGCTGTAACTCTATAGCGAAATTGCCAGTATACCCTGGAAAGCTATCTAGCAGAGACACAAGATGTCCTGCATGTTGTCTCGTACTCACCGAGATGAGAGAGGTCTTGGAAGCCGGCTCTTCCGTTGACCTTGTATGGTACCAATTTCGACTTCACAGTGGTCGGTTGGAGTATGAGCGGTATACCTCATCTCCTCAGGGCATAAGTGTGCCTGTAAAATGTAATCAGCTGTATAGAATGTTTGCTTAAGGATTGAATACGGAAATTCATTGGTTGGTGTTACATTTCTTTTATGCATCTCTAGTTGATAGATGTTATTCATATCTCTTTATACTCATTACAAGTAGATAGATGAATTATGATTCTATCATGGATAAATGCAATGATCTCCTTAGGAAAGGAGATTACTTTACTATGTTCATCCAATGATTAATATTGTTCTTAATATATAAGAAC
This sequence comes from Alisma plantago-aquatica, assembly GCA_963693085.1. Taxonomy (NCBI): domain Eukaryota; kingdom Viridiplantae; phylum Streptophyta; class Magnoliopsida; order Alismatales; family Alismataceae; genus Alisma; species Alisma plantago-aquatica. Next base: position 381,500,497 of record OY856414.1, read on the forward strand.
TCCTGCTCATATTTATTATAATAAACTGCTATAACAATGTTTTTGCGGAGAGTTATATCTCCCACTGGGGCAATTTACAATTGTCTCACCCCCGTGGGATCCAACTTTTTAGGTAAACACAGAAGAAGAAGCAGGAACCCTATAGCAAGGGAAAAGCAGCAACAGCAACTGGAACAGCACTGATAACTCAGGTGGAGGTACTGGCTGCCAAGTTTTGTATAGATAGTAGTCCTATGTGTCGTCTCTGTACTCTCAGGTCCTCGGAGTTTATAGTTAGTGTTTTTAATGAATCAATATGAGATTTTGGTTTGATGCCTCGAGGTTCTTATGTTGTCTGTATATAATGTTAATAAGGTAGCTGATGTTGTAATCCTCGAGAAGAGATGATACAAGTTATGTACTTATGAACCATGATGTAAATGGTATACTTTGGTTCTTTATGAAAAAGATTTCCTATGTGTGGATCTCTTTGCAAAAAGTTTTAATTTTTAGTGATTTTCAGTAATCCGCTGCAAATGATTCGCTTCCGCTTAAGTAATTCTTGTTTTGTGAGTTGGATGCCACAACGAAGTGGTATCAGAGCTCTAGGTTCGCTCAGTCTATAGAGACATAGGACTAAGGTAGTAGAGTCTGTTCTAGTGTCTTCTAGTGTATCTGATAGTGTCTTCTGCTCATATAGGAGAAGAAGAACTTGAAGATGACTAGATCACATGAAGAGTTTGCTATAGAAAGCAGCAATGTTGCACCAAGATGGGGTGCAGGGGATCAGAGCAGAAAAGAACATACACCTGCACATCCCCAGTTTTACCTAGCTATGATAGAGAGCCTAGCTCTCCTTGCTCTGCTTGAGCAATTTAGTACAACTATGATACACATAGTAGATTGTGCATTAGCAATGCAACCTAGACTACCAGCCCCCAATGATGAAATGTTGGACTCCAATAGGTTTCCTGCTCAACATCAGCCTGTTGGAGCAATAATTAATGATGAAAAGAATAGGATACAATCTGAAACCAGGATTTGCCATAGGTGTAGGAAGCCTGGACATATCAGACCTAATTGTCCAGAAAAGGAATATAAAGGAAGAATTGAGAAAAGGCCTATCTAAATCTAGGAACAGAGGCCTGGTAGTTCCAAAAAGAAGAAGTTTTTGGTACCGTCGGTACAACCAGGGCCTAGTGCACCAAGGTAATGGCCATATAGAAAGGGTAAAGAACCCTCTAGACCATATCTAGCAGCCAGAATTTGCTACCAATGTAGATAGGTAGGACATCTGGCAAGAGATTGCTCAGCCAGAAATGTTATGGTGAATCAACCTCTGAGGCGGAATTAGTCTGAGATAGTGAACCATCCACGAATCATGACAGGTTAGACAAAATAATGTCATTCTAACATGTCATTTTATGGTTTCCTGAGTTTAATTGAGAAATAAATTGATTGAGCTTTCCTTGATTAGTCCTATGAGGACTTACATTTTGCACAGTAAACATTATAAATGTTTTATATTGTTCTTATCTCTATGAAAAAGGATGAGGTATAGAAGAGATGCCTGGATAAAATTCAGGAATGTTAAATCTTATACCTGTGATAATATAAAAAGGAAGAAATATGATAGTATAAAAAGTGCATACTACTTAATATCAGTATTTATATACCCTGGACAGGTATACAACTATTGATGATAAAGTGAGTATGGAAACTCTAAGATTGTTATCATTTTGATTGCTCTGATCAAGTAGTCATTCTGAGACAATCTAATGAGTATCATGAAATTAGAAATATGGAATGGAATAAATGTGTCATATCCTAAGCACAAGAAAGAGAAATCTGAAATAATTTCAGATGAGTATGTGTGTATGAGGAATTAAAAGTATACTCCTCATAAGACAAAAATGGGAACAAGGGAAATGATTCATGTCCAATAAAATTTAATAAAGATCTTTTCCATAGTGTGGAAATGAGAAATGTGATGAGATCACAAGATACTCATGAACATGTTAGATAATAACAAAGAAAGGAATAATGTTATGTAAACATCCTCATAAATTCCTATGCTGAGGGCAAGGAACCTAGGATGAGATAAAGAGTAAATGATTCATGAATAGTTGAAAATACGTGAAATAATAAGAGGAAAATGATTCCTTGTTTTCTTTCCTTTCGAGGACATGGCAATCAAGTGGGTCTTAGGACACTTGATGTGCATAAGATAAAAATGTTCATGTGATGAATACTTAGATAAGTATCAGTTTATCTTGGACCTTGGTTCCAAGGTGAAGATATATGTAACAAGTGATGTCCCAAGCTGAAATGAAGATATATATGTGATGTGTTTTCAACACATGTGACAGATACCAAGGTAAGAGATTCTGGTATCTAAGAAATATCAAATGATTTATGTTGACTACCTGGAATGGTCAACCATGAAATCAGATTAATCATGTAAAATAGTATGAACATCACATGTTAGGGGTTTATGCTTTGCATAAACATAATAATTAAAGATACCTTTGAGATAAATTCTTAATTGATAAGTAACTTCTCCTTATGATGATAAAATTTACAACTAATGAGATAGTTAGTACAAGTAATAAGGAAAGTGTTACCTGACATAGAATCAACTCCACAATCAATAATAAAAAGGAACATGTGAGTATATGTCCCGTGTGAACTATTCCATGATAAACTTGTGTCGAATAACCTTATGTTGATTAAAGTTTTATGATGTCTCCATAACAATGAAATTTTATGTGGAGACTAGATAGTATGAAGAATGAATAATATCTATCTCCTTTTATCTGGGATTTCGGGGATGAAATCCTTGTTAGGGGTTTATAATTTGTAACATCCCTGACTTGGGTTATGCCTTAACTCTAGGAGTTTTGCTTAAGCAAGTTAATTCGATGTTTAACTTTATCTTGTGAAAAGTAATTAAGGATCAAGAGGAACTTATGTTTCAATTTTGGTCCTGTTTGAATAATATTGAAGCAATGTTTGCTTATTTTGGACTAAAGTGCAAATTACCCAAAGTGAGGGGTTAACTTGCAAATGTTACATGAAAAAATGTTCCTCATGTGTTGAAACATCATAGGAATGATTATGATGCAGTGGTATGACTTTCACAAGCCTGAATACCAAGAAAGAGCTGATAAAATAATGTTTGTGCATTAAAACCTAGTTTTGGTGTAATGTGCAATTTACCCAAAACCTAGGGTTCAATTTGCAAATCACCACTTCAATAAGGTCCCTTATGTTTCTTGTCATCATGTAGAGCAAAGAAAATGATAGGGGTGCCTCATTTGAATTAATTTGGAGGAGAGAGAATCTTGATATTAAAATAATCAAGATTTATGCATAATTGAAACCCTAATTCAATTTAATGCAAAAGAAATATATTAATTAAAGAACCCTTCAAACAAAATTTGAAGGATGAATTTGAAAAGAGGTTGGACGATCTTGTGCCTTACAAAGGCATGAAAATATCCAAAGGAAGTGGATAACTCACTCACATTATTATAAGAAAAAGAAATATCCACTCACTTATGGATATTATTATAAAATGATTTAAGGCGCTTAATTTGCTTTTCTTTAAATCATGGATAATTGAGAGGAATAAGAGGCAAAGAGGATAGCCTCGTCCCTAAGGAAGAGAAGGGGGCAAGTGGCAAGGATAAGGGGGAGATAATTCCTACTTTCTCTCTCCTAATTGAATTTTTAATAAAAATTGCATATGAGCTCATTTATCCATAGAGTAAAGGGGGGATTTCGAATTCACTTCCACCCTTTAATTGAAAAAAGACCATGGGAGCTTGGGAGCAAGTGTATAATGAGCCCCGACCTGTTGGTAAGTTTCTTGACCCTCTTTCACCTTGAATCCATGGTGGAAATCATAAATCAATGCATGATTTCTTCCTATCTTGATTCCCTCTTCAATTCTAACCATTCCTTTTCACTCAAAGCTTGAGGACGATCCTTGGGATATTGAAAGGAGTTTCATCCACCATTTTTGATGTGAGATTGAAGCTTTGGGTTATATAACTTGAACCCCTCTACATTGTTATTCAACTATTAATCTTGCAATTTCGTTGATTCCTTCATCTTCTTGATTAATTGCTTGTTGAAAATGGTATTTACATGAAATCATATGTAATAGGAGTTACACGAACGAGGGTAGATGATTATGACATCATCTTGGACACTTTTCCCAAAGCATTGTATCTCATTCGGTTTCAATCAAAATCGTTTGAAAGCAAACAGTTTTATCAAACCGTTCGAAGTTAAATGGTTTCAAACTGTTTGGGAGAGTTGAACATGGTTGACCATTTGGGAATTCTAATGTTAATGGTGATGGTTGATAACATATAAAATTTGATTAATGAATTCCAAAGGGATCATTAGTTGAAGGTTAATTAATTAGTAAACCCTAATCGGGTTAAGTGTTGATTTTCAATTTGGTTAATTGGGGTTTTTGGGTTGACTTAGCCCAAATGATCTCAAAACCGTTTGGAGGTCACCCAAATGGTCTAAAGACCGTTTGGAGGTCTAGGGTTAAGTATGGTTGAGTAATTGAAGGTCCAGAGATACCAAATTGAAATGCAATTAAGTGTTGATTTGATGATCAATCCAATGATCAAAACCCTAATGGAATTTCACAAATTTCAAGGATAAGATAGGGCAAACGGTCTCAAGACCATTTGGAGGTTATCCAAATGACCTCAAGACCGTTTGGGGTCTGGTCATATCAAAAATTTGATAATGATTCATTAGTTGCAATGGAATCAATTCCACAATGTTGATCATTGATGGCTATTCGATTCCAAGCCCTAATTGAAGGTTCCTTGAGTTGAAATCCTAGATCAATTGGGTTTAAAACCCTAATTGATGGTCTAATTGAAGGTTGATTCAATAGTTCAAGAGGTAAATAAATCAAGGACTCAAATGATAATCGGTTCATCCATTGAAATCATGAATCGTGTAAGTGTTGAAAGGACTTTTTGGTCCATTCAGTTTTGAGATGGTTTGGACCAAACGGTCTTAAGACCGTTTGAGCCCAAATGGTCTCAAGACCGTTTGGGACCAAACGGTCTCAAACCGTTTGGAGACCCAAGCCCATTTGGTTTCAAAAGCAAGTTTCCCAAACGGTTTCAAACCGTTTAGAGATCAAAGGGTCAAGATCGTTTGGTAACTTAAAGTGATCAAATCAATTGATAACTTAATGTGATGAAGGACCAATTGACCCTATAATTGATTACTGATTTATCTTAAAGAAAATCACTAGGGTTGTACCTTTAGGGTACCAAATGATTGGTAATATTAGAAGAGTTAATCCTTGAAGCTTAAATAAGCAATACTATAATATACTATGTCAAATTGAATGTGCTTAATTGAAGGGTTGATTGACCCAATTTAACCAAGTTTGACATAGTTAATATCCTAGAGAGGATGAGAGAGAGAGAGAGAGAGTAATACATACATGTAGAATAATCATGTAATGGATAAGCCTCAATGCCTTCAATATGAATAAACTATGAATTTTAGGGAATGATCTATAATAAAGAGATCATGAAACCCTAATCAAGAAGATTGATGAACCTTAACCCTAATTTATGGAAATACTAGGTGTAATTCTAATCTAAGGAAAGGATGTAACCCTAAATAAGGGTGATGACATGTGAAACCCTAATTCAGGGTAATGTGATTCAAAACCCTAATTGGGATGAATAGTAAACTCTAATTGTGGGTTATTGAATGTGAAACCCTAATCTAGAGTAATGCCATGTGAAACCCTAAATTAGAATGATGTTATGTGGAACCCTGATGTAATGATGTGATGTAAGACTCAAACCCAGGGTGATGCCATGTAATAATATATGAAACCCTAATGAGGGTATAATGGCCAATACACTAAAGAAGAGTGTGGCTGACATAATCAAGTAAGATGAGAATGTTACACCATGAAGGGTGAAATTGATAAACCATTTGCATGGTAATGTTGATACTTTAATGAATAAGGATATAAGGGACAAGATGATGCCTAGATCATTATATATCTAATTCCATGCATGAGTAACAACCCTATATACCTTACAAAGATGAGAACATGAAATTCTTAGGAATGATATATGCAACACTAAATAATGATGAGGATAACATCCTAAGAGTTGAAATACATAAAGTGGTTGATAATAGTTTATTCTATATCAAAAATGCTAAACCATTAAGATAAGTCCATATCATTAAAGATAGTTGGACAAATCTAATGTGTAACTTATGCACTATATGATGAAAGTGATAGGTGAATGGTTAACATTATTAAGAGGGAAATACCTTAATATAAGGTCAGTTGATTATCTTAAGTAAGATGGAATGAGGAGAAAAGTGATACATCAAGACATGATAGATATCACATTTAGCATTTCAGGGTTGTTATACCTATACCTTGATGCATCTCAATCCAACATACTTGGATAAGAAACACAAGAAGAGTGTGTTATGTAAATTATTTTTTTGGTCGGTCAAAAGGCGTGTTACTATAAAACCAAAACTTTGGGCACTGAGTACCCCATTACATCACAAGGAGCTAAAAAGCTCAACCAAGGATCATATACCCCACACACGGGGTATCAAACTAGATCAAAAGATAACAGTCTCTGAGAAGAAGAAAAAACTAACAAGACAACCAGGCGTTCCTACCAGGAAAATGATTAAATACAACCTACAGATACATGCAATATGCCCACCCACAAATAGTAACTACATATTACAAAAACTCATCCATCGGGTAATCCTGCCTGGAATAGCATCACGAGCTTCAGATATTCTCATATCACCAGAGCTATCACAATCAACTAACAGAGGGCCCAAGCCTAAGAGGTTAGAAACAATCCCTTCATTCTTAGCACGATACCAACTATCTAATAGCAACACCCACAATATGTGGTCCTATGCCAACAATTAGGGAATTCAACTAATCTCCGAGACCACGCAAACAAACTGTCGATGTCCTACGAATGGAACAACAACCAACTTCTTACAAAGAGGCTGCTCATCAACACCTAAGGGGTGTTCCTACACCTAGTGAAGAAAGGGGGTCAAGATGAAGGATCCGACCCCAGCAGTTCCTTGTTGTAGACTAACCCAGGAGCAAGCTCTAGAAGCATAAGGTCGAACACCTTGAGGGTGCTCTTCCTCGCAGCAACAAGTGCCAGCCAAATCAAGCTCGAAGCCCCTGTTTTCACAGGAGCATTTCGTCGAGCGATCACAAGGCGTCCAAACAACATCAACAGACAGAAGACGTTCAAGGAGCGAGTCCTGAGCGAAACTCCCCCATCTGCTCTGTCAAAGAACCCAGGGCTAGAGGCGCCACTAAGGAGGAGGAGCCACCGGCTGGACTGGGCTTAAGCTCCTCGTCCGCCCATCAACACACGACGAAAGGGGAACCCTATGTAGATCAGTGTGGCAACACATCCCACTATCACATAGACAACGAGGTGTTACGTGAAAACGTGCGGAAATCACCATAACCACGGATTTCTAAAAACACAGGTTAATTAAAACCGATTGTGGAAAGTAGCTACACTAAGAAAACTATTACATTTAGGTCCTCATCCTGCAAAGAAACAGGTTATATAAACATATACAAGATTTTGGACACGTGTCCACATCTTAGGAGATCAGCTGTCTAACTACCACATGAGTTCATCACCTTTTATTACATACATCACGGCCCACATCCGGCCAGCAGTAGGATACACAAACCACCAACAGATATACATCGTGAAACAACGTCAAAATGCTCCCAAGGACCTGAGAGTATAGGGATGACTCTAGACTCTACTACAAAACAACCAAAACAACAGCATATCCACCTCTTGCCTTCTACTGCTCGTCTTGCTGCTCGGCCGCAACTCTGCGACCACCACCACATCTAGCCCAAACACCTAAAAGGTTGTAAACCAGCGGGGTGAGACACACAGTCCTAGCGAGAAACATAACTCCCCACCGAAACTACAAAACCTCAGCAAGACTAAAGCAATAACAACAGATAACTGATAAAAGATGTAACAAGAGCAGTTTATATAACAAAGCTATTCATACCATCAAGCTTACCAGATGTACGGAAGGCATGTCACCAAATATCTCTTTTATGGAACATGATTAACAAGATAAGATGTATACGGTCTTACCACATAACATAAGGAACGTATAAGTAACTGCAAGTATAACAAGATTAACTACGCAAGCAAGGCCTCAACCAATGTTCCGTGTTTTGCCTTATGCAGTAAATACTATTCTGATGAATTACATATTATTATGCCCTGAGGAAGTGAGCTGTACCGCTCAAATCCAACCAATGGCTGCGAAACCCAGAGCCGGTGCCATACAGGGTCAATGGAAGAGCCAGACTCCACGACCTCCCACCTTGTGGTCAGTGCACGGGTACAACACAAGCAGGACTGCAGTCTCGTGCTTAAGTGGCCTCAGCCACAGGGTCAGCTCCATAGGCTACCCTTCCTCTAGCCCGCCTTGGTACAAGTCACGGTGCTAGTATATCTGAGCCACAGGCCAGTTCACCGTGCTCTGAGCCATGAACACATTCATGCTCTCATATCACATATCCTGAGCCATGGGCATGTTCACCATGCTCATACACATATCCGAGTCTGCAACCGCAGCTGCACTCTTACCTCCTCACTTTAGGCTAGGAGAAACCTCGCATAATCAACAATATGTGCTCTGGGTTAACCCACAGGAGAACCCGTTTCACCATCACCTGCTCTTGACGATGATGGATCTATGGCCAGGGCAACTACATGATATATTCCACTGTGATTAATTAGTATCTTTTATATGGATTGCAAGATTCAACCAAGTTATATAACATGCAAACTATAACAAGAATAAATAGTATGAAACTCAACATTATGATTTTATCATCCTGATCCATCACAAGGATCCAACATTACATGTTATCACTTAGCTTCTTGCCAATAATCTAGATCCATCTCAAGGATCATCACATTGCCATGGGATCTAAATCCCTCATCACATAGTGCTACTGCCTTTCAAGGCTTATATCATCATCATGGGATAACAATCCCATCACTTTAGCCAAACTCAAGTCCTCATATCAGAACACATATATCATTTCATCATCAAGAGTAACCATTAAAGCAATGTTACTCAACATATATACCTCATAGTCCTTTTCATGGCTATGCATCACCTGCATGATTAGTACAGAAAGGTCGTGTCATCAATCATAGGGCAAAATTGATGATTATATGCTTTATCATACATTTCTCAACCTGTGATCATAACACCATGCAAGGCATCTTATATACTTATCATTTACTCAACATTATATGTATCATTTCAGATAATCATAACACATGTAAAGTCATGTCAAGTTACATAGATGAGTTCTACTATAACGATTACCATCAAGCATATCAAGGGTCACCATCATAACCAATCGTGTTAACAAGAGCAACATCCAACATATTTGTTTTCCATAAGGAGCAAGACCCTCACTAAAAGTACCCTCACCAGAAGTGGTATCGGGCAGGGCACCCTCACTCATCGCCCAACACATAACCTCACAACGGACGACACCTAGGGTGTAACGTGCAACGCCATGTCATGCAATGACACGTCAGGCATATCGTGCATTCACCAGTGTCGTGCACTTCGGTATCGTGCAACGCTCCGTCAGCATCCATGTACAAAGTGTAGCTCATTCTTTGTCGTGCAACGGTGCGTTGTACATCTCTGTGTCGTGCAACGACTAGGGTTTCTAAAGGTTACTATACCAGGCATCATCACTATGTTGTAACACCCAGCACCAAGCTAGCCACATAGCTCCATATCGTCCAAGGTATGACGGCCACTAGGCTTCCACCTCAGGTCAGGTGTATCGGGCAGCAGGGACCTATCGCTTAACCATCCTACCCATGACCCATCGGCCGACACAAGGCAAGGACCTGTTGTGTGACGCCCGACACATAAAGGTCAGCAACCAGGAGCATGATGCCCGACACAACACCACCAACTAGCTAACAAGATCCACCCTTCAATGCACAACGACAACAAACCTTCACCTTTGTATCAAGCAGGTTACTTATCAAAGGGTGATGCCCGACACACACTCAAGGCAGGGACCAAGTGCAACGCCCGACACAGCCACACATGTGTCGTCCAAAGCTCAAGATCAAGAGGAATATCGGGTAGCACCTCCCCCCCCCAAGATCATAACGGTCAAGATGCAACTTCACAAGGTCGTCATCAACCTCAAGCACAAGGGCACCAAAACCCTAGTGGATTAAGAAGATGGCTCACCTCTCAACAACTAAGAGAGAGGGGTCTTACACATCTCTTATCACCAATCGGGCAACACAAGGAACAACCACAACAAGGTCCACAACCACTACAAAGCTCACCTTTCAAGTCCATGGTGAGAGGAGGGTGTTGCTCAAGCAACTAGAACACAAGCTCACCTCTCAACTTAAACGAGAGAGGGCTATTGCCCATATTACTAGCACTCAAGCTCACTCCTCTAGACCAAGGAGAGAAAGGGGTGTTGCTCACCAAGAAACCCTAGAACATAGGTTCGTCCAACAAGAAGCAACTAAGCAAGGAACTAAACTAGCAACATGCATAGCCGATATGATAATAACAACATGTAAGAACATAAAAGAAGGTAGTGTGGTTAGGGTTAGGAGTTATGTAACCCGCCTTAAGCAAGCTCCAAGCTCCAAGGAAGAAGAGCAAGGCACTCTAAGGTTCGGCCACCACTAGAGGAAGAAGGAGACTCCAAGGAAGGATCGGCCACCAAGCTTGCAAGAGAAGAGGGTGTCGTGCACCAAGGGAGAGGGAGACTAAGGAACTAAAGGGATCCTTATCAAGGGAAAGGAAATGCATATATAGAAGGGGTTGGAGGAGAAACCAAGGTAAAACAAAGCAAGGTGTCACCCACCTAGGGACACTTGTCCATGAGCAAAGCTACCACTCATAACATGCCCTAAACACATGTCCAAGGCCATTTCCACATGCAAGCATCAAGCACCAAGTGTCCACTAGTGGTGACACAAACGAGGTCAAAGAGAGTCAAAGGGGTCCATGGGCGACACACCCACACCACTGGCCGACACATACCCTGGGCGACACAGGGCACTCTTGCCCGACACAAGGTCCAAATAAGCAAGGACAAGGCACCACAAAGCCCAACAAGCTCAACCCAGCCCAAAGGGACTCTAACAATGAGCCCAACCCTTCCTCTCAACACTAGAGGAAGAAAAGAGAGGGAGGAACACAAGGTGACAAACTTGCCCACAAACCCTAGACTTGGGTTAATTGCAAGTAGCACCTCCAGCTCTCAACAAAACACCAACAAACCCTAATCACCACTAAAGGTGATTAGCAAGCAACTACGCATCAAGGTTAGGCAAAGCAAACATGATAAGCCCTAAATGGAGGTCAGGGTCCTTACAAGCTAACCCCCTATAAAAGGATTTCATCCCAGAAATTTGAAGAGAAAAGCGAGGGATACTTCCTCCTCATCTCTACCTCAAGCTCCCACGTGGCTTCCTCAATGCCACAAAGATGCCAAAGGACCTTCACAAGAACCATGTCCTTCCTCTTCAGCTTCTTAACCCTTCTGTAAAGGATCGCCACAGGACCTTCCTCGTAGGTCACATCTTCATCAAGCTCAACCTCGATCGGCTGTATCACTGTTCTCGAATCCAGATGGCTTTTCTTCAGCATACTGACATGGAACACTGGATGTAACCTATGCAACTCTGGCGGCAACTCCAACTCATAAGCTACCTTGCCAAAACGTGCTATGACCAGGTATGTCCCCATGTACCTGGGTGCTAGCTTACCCTTCCGGCCAAACCTCAGCACACCTTTCCACGACGAGACTTTAAGATACACTTTGTCTCCTACCTGGAACTCCAAAGGTCGTCGGTGATTGTCTGCGTAAGACTTCTGCCTGTCCTGTGTCGCTTTCAACTGTTGTTGTATCACTTTGATCTTTTCAGTTGTCTGCTGTACTAACTCAGGACCCAAAAGCTGATATTCACTAGACTCATACCAACACAAAGGAGATCTGCACTTCCTTCCATATAAGGCCTCATAAGGAGCCATGTCAATGCTCCGCTGATAACTATTGTTGTAAGCAAACTCTATCAAACTGAGATGTATGTCCCAACTTCCTAAGAACTGCAAAACACAAGCTCGAAGGAGATCCTCGAAAGTCTGAATAGTTCTCTCAGACTGTCCATCTGTCTACGGGTGAAAGGCGGTGTTGAACCTCAACTGTGTTCCCAACGCTTTGTGCAACTGTTCCCAGAAACGACTCGTAAACTGAGGACCTCTGTCAGAAACTATCGTCGCTGGCACACCGTGCAAACGTACTATCTCATTCACATATACTCGAGCGAGCTTCTCAGCTATATGCGTTTTCTTTATAGGTATGAAATGGGCAGACTTCGTCAATCTGTCCACTATTACCCAAATGGAATCATGATTCCTAGTTGTCCTGGGTAGACCAACTACAAAATCCATGGTTATATGATCCCATTTCCACTGCGGTATCGGCAGGGGTTGCAACATACCTATCGGCTTTTGATGCTCAGCCTTGACTTGCTGACATACCGCACATCTAGCCACAAACTCGGCTACATCTTTCTTCAAGCCGGGTCACCAATACAAGTCCTTCAGACTATGATACATCTTGGTGACTCCTGGATGCATAGCATACATTGATGTGTGTGCTTCCTCGAGCACTAACTTCCTCAGATCATCAGCATCGGGGACCACCATCCTATCATGATAGCAAACTAGTCCATCCTCGGACTCATGGAACCCATCATGCTTTTTGCTGCCAAACTCTAATTTGATCAACTGTACTGTATCATCTGTTTGTTGTGCATCTTTGATCTGTTGTCTTAGCATAGGCTTGACTTGCATCTGTGCTAAAAGTCCAGCTAATAAGGAAACTTCCATCTACACATTCATTTGTCGCAAAGAGACAAACATATCTCGTCTATGGCATACCAAGGAACTCAACTGTGCCTTCTTTGTAGAGAGAGAAGAAGACTTTCAGCTACGCACATCAACTACCACATTCGCTTTACCAGGATGGTACTCGATGGTGCAGTCGTAATCATTGATTAACTCCATCCATCGACGTTGTCGCATATTTAACTCATGTTGTGAAAAGATGTACTTTAGATTCTTATGATCCGTAAAAATCTGACACACTTCCCTGTAAAGATAGTGTCTCCAAATCTTTAACGCATGAACCACCGCTGCCAACTCCAAGTCATGAGTCGGATAGTTCTCCTCGTGTTTCTTAAGCTATCGCGAAGCAAAAGAAACCACGTGATCTTCCTACATCAGCACACAACCTAAACCTTTCTTGGAAGCATCGTAGAAAACAACATAGCCCTTTCTAGACTCTGGCAGCACTAACACTGGAGCACTAGTCAACTTCTCCTTCAAACTCTGGAAAGCTTGCTGGCAACGATCATCCCAGACAAAAGATACATCCTTTCTAGTCAACTTTGTCATCGACAATGCAATCTCACTGAAGTCCTTGATAAACCTCTGGTAGTATCCTGCCAAACCCAGGAAACTACGAACTTCTGTCGGCGTCTTCGACTATTTCCATTCTGCAATGGATTCCACCTTCTTCGGGTCCACTTTGACTCCTTCAACAGATATCACATGCCCCAAAAAGGTTACTTCTGTCAACCAGAACTCACACTTACTGAACTTGGCATATAACTGATGTTGGTGAAGAAGAGTCAATGCTAGTCGAAGATGTCGCTAATGCTCTTACTTGTCCCGACTATAGATCAAGATGTCATCTATGAAGACTACAACAAACTGATCTAGGAACGAACAGAACACTCTGTTCATCAGGTCCATGAAAGCAACAGGTGCATTGGTTAGCCCAAACAGCATAACCACAAACTCAAAGTGACCATACCTCGTCCTAAAAGCTGACTTTGGTATGTCATCCGCCTTAATCCTCAACTGATGATATCCGGACCGTAGATCGATCTTTGAAAACACAGTAGCACCACGCAACTGATCGAACAGATCATCTATCCTCGGTAACGGGTACTTGTTCTTGATCGTGACCTTGTTCAACTATCAGTAATCTATACATAACCGCATCGACCCGTCCTTCTTCTTAACGAACAACACTGGAGCACCCCAAGGCGACGTACTCGGTCGGATGAAACCTTTCTCCAACAACTCTTGTAACTGCTTCTTAAGCTCTTCCATCTCTACTAGAGCCATCCTATACGGTGTCTGTGCGACTGGTTGTGTTCCTGGAATCAGATTGATCTCGAAATCAATCTCTTGGGGTGGAGGAACACCAGGAAACTCATCAGGAAACACGTCAGCAAACTCTTGGACTACTGACACCTCTTCAAGGCTAGGACCTTTCGCCTTAGTATCCACAACGATATCCACCACGTGAGCTAAGAACGCCTCACATCCTTGTCGTAGCAACTTCTCTGCCACCATAGCTGATACCAAACATGTCGGAAGAATCTTCCTATCTCCTTGGAAGATCCACTTTGCTCCATCATCATCAAACACTGCCTGCTTGGAACCACAATCCAAAACAACCTTATACCTCTCTAAGGTATCCATCCCAAGGATAACATCAAAACCATGCATATCAAGTGGTATAAGATCCACTTGTATACCATGTCCTGAAAAAGATAAGACACAAGATGGACACTCTTCTTGAAGCATCGAGGAACCATCAAGAGGGGATTCTAACAACAAGCTATCCTTCTTACAGCTAACAGGTAAACGACAATTCTCAAGCATACTATAGGCGATAAAAGAGTGTGTAGCACCCGGGTCAACCAGAACAAATATAAAGCAAGAAGAAGACATATCATAATGAAATAACTCCATCTGACCTGCCACCACTCACGGGTTGACTATCGCCTCCGACTGACTCATAGCATAGAATCGAGTTGTTGCGTGCTGTCTACATCCTCTGCTTCCTTGAGCAGACGATCCCGCTTGTGATGCTTGACCGCGTCCTCGCCCTCTGCTACTACTGGGCTGTTGTCTATCTGATCCTTGTTGATTCTGCCTCGGTTGTTGTGTCACTTCAACATCTCTATTCGGGCAATTTGACCTGAAATGCCCGATCTGACCACAAAGATGACATGACCTATCTTCAAAATGTGACCTAGATGGCCCTGTCACTGCCACAGAAGTTGTACTATGTGCCTTTGACGGTGAAGAAACATATCCCCTTCCCTTACTCGGAGACCACTACGATGGTAAGTTGGAACCTCTCATCACGGAAGGTGCTGAAAACCTTGACTTCTTGAAGCCACCAAACCTCTGTCCCTGGAACTGAGCAGGCCTCTTTTTAGACATGGATTCTCTTTTCTCCCTAACTGACCGTTCGATCCTTTGGACAGATTCCACAAACGTAGCAAACTGCTCTCGATTCTCCAACGCAGAAGCAGGTGTTGTCAGCTCAGCACTCAGACCTTTCTCAAAGCGTCTGATCCACTCTTCATCTGTTGCTGCCATGTGAGGATAAAACCTCAACAGATCCATGAACTTGGATTCGTATTCGGTGACGTTCATCGCTCCTTGGCACTCGTATTCGGTGACGTTCATCTCTCCTTGGCACAAGCGCTCAAACTGACCGATCTTTTCATCCAGATATGTCTTCGGAAAGTATCTGCTGACAAACTCGCGCTGGAAAACCTCCCAACCGATCACCTCACCAAGTTGCTTCTCCTCCTCGATGGTCCACCAGCGACCATCACTACCCTTCAGAAGGTAGACAACGTGCTTTACTTTGTCTGCTTCGGGGATGTCGAGGATCCGGAAAGCCTTCTCAAGACTTGTCAGCCACAGATCTGCATCCGCTGGATCAGCCGTTCCAGCATAATCCGAAGCTCCGACTCGGTGAAGCCGCTCAAAGGTCTTCCCAATACCCGATGTTTCACCATGGGGAGCTTGTGCTCTTGGCGGAGGCACTGGCAGTCTTTCTACCATGAGATTCATCGTAGCCATCATCTGCCCCATAAGCTGTTGATAGGCAGGGTGTTCAAGAATGGTTGGGTCAGGTTGGGGGACCTGAAGCACCAGATCTTCATGTGCCTACCCTATATCTCCATCAACTAATGCAACATCGTTGTTCTCAGCAGCATGTTCTTCATGGTTTCCAGACATCTTGGCTTTTCTTCCGCTGAGGGCAGAAGATGATTGTAAGAAAATCTGGAAAACTCACAAGAACAGACACAACCTAGTCCTAAATCCCTGTAGACTCAGCGAACCTAGAGCTTTGATACCAAACTTGTGGCAACACATCCCACTATCACATAGACAGCGAGGTGTTACGTGAAAATGTGCGGAAATCACCATAACCACAGATTTCTAAAAATACGGGTTAATTAAAACCGATTATGGAAAGCAGCTATACTGAGAAAACTATTACATTTAGGTCCTCATCCTGCAAAGAAACATGTTATATAAACATATACAAGATTCTGGACACGTGTCCACAGCTTAGGAGATCAGCTGTCTAACTACCACATGAGTTCATCACCTTTTATTACATACATCACGGCCCACATCCGGCCAGCAGTAGGATACACAAACCACCAATAGATATACATTGTGAAACAACGTCAAAACTCTCCCAAGGACCTGAGAGTACAGGTATGACTCTAGACTCTACTACAAAACAACCAAAACAGCAGCATATCCACCTCTTGCCTTCTACTTCTCGTCTTGCTGCTCGGCCGCAACTCCGCGACCACCACCACGTCTAGCTTGAACACCTAAAAGGTTGTAAACCAGCTGGGTGAGACACACAGTTCCAGCGAGAAACATAACTACCCGCCGAAACTACAAAACCTCAGCAAGACTAAAGCAATAACAATAGATAACTGATAAAAGATGTAACAAGAGCAGCTTATATAACAAAGCTATTCATACCATCAAGCTTACCAGATGTATGGAAGGCATGTCACCAAATATCTCTTTTATGGAACATGATTAACAAGATAAGATTTATACGGTCTTACCACATAACATAAGGAACGTATAAGTAACTGCAAGTATAACAAGATTAACTACGCAAGCAAGGCCTCAACCAATTTTTCGTGTTTTGCCTTATGCAGTAAATACTATTCGGCTGAATTACATATTATTATGCCATGAGGAAGTGAGACGTACCGCTCAAATCCAACTGACGGCTGCGAAACCCGGAGTCGGTGCCATACAAGGTCAATGGAAGAGTCGGACTCCATGACCTCCCACCTTGTGGTCAGTGCACGAGTACAACACAAGTAGGACCGCAGTCTCGTGCTTAAGTGGCCTCAGCCACAGGGTCAGCTCCATAGGCTACCCTTCCTCTAGCCCGCCTTGGTACAGGTCACGGCGCTAGTATATCTGAGCCACAGGCCAGTTCACCATGCTCTGAGCCATGAACACATTCATGCTCTCATATCACATATCCTGAGCCATGGGCCTGTTCACCATGCTCATATACATATCCCGAGTCTGCAACCACAGTTGCACTCTTACCTCCTCACTTTAGGCTAGGAGAAACCTCGCATACTCAACAATATGTGCTCCAGGTTAACCCACAGGAGAACCTGTTTCACCATCACCCGCTCCTGATGATGATGGATCTATGGCCAGGAAAACTACATGATATATTCCACTGTGATTAATTAGTATCTTTTATATGGATTGCAAGATTCAACCAAGTTATATAACATGCAAACTATAACAAGAATAAACAGTATGAAACTCAACATTATTATTTTATCATCCTGATCCATCACAAGGATCCAACATTACATGTTATCACTTAGCTTCTTGCCAATAATCTAGATCCATCTCAAGGATCATCACATTGACATGGGATCTAAATCCCTCATCACATAGTGCCACTACCTTTCAAGGCTTACATCATCATCATGGGATAACAATCCTAGCACTTTAGCCAAACTCAAGTCCTCATACCAGAACACATATATCATTTCATCATCAAGAGTAACCATTAAAGCAATGTTACTCAGCATATATACCTCATAGTCCTTTTCCTGGCTATGCATCACCTGCATGGTTAGTACAGAAAGGTCGTATCATCAATCATAGGGCAATATTGATGATTATATGCTTTATCATACATTTCTCAACCTGTGATCATAACACCATGCAAGACATCTTATATACTTATCATTTACTCAACATTATACGTATCATTTCAGATAATCATAACACATGTAAAGTCATGTCAAGTTACATAGATGAGTTCTACTATAACGATTACCATCAAGCATATCAAGGGTCACCATCATAACCAATCGTGTTAACAAGAGCAACATCCAACATATCGATTTTCCATAAGGATCAAGACCCTCACTAAAAGTACCCTCACCAGAAGTGGTATCGGGCAGGGCACCCTCACTCATCGCCCAACACATAACCTCACAACGGACGGCACCTAGGGTGTAACGCGCAATGCCATGTCGTGCAACGACGCGTCAGGCATATCGTGCACTCACTAGTGTCGTGCACTTTGGTATCATGCAACGCTCTGTCGGCATCCATGTACAAAGTGCATCTCATTCTTTGTCGTGCAACGGTGCGTTGTACATCTCTGTGTCATGAAACGACTAGGGTTTCTACAGGTTACTATACCAGACATCATCACTATGTTGTAACACCCAGCACCAAGCTATCCACATAGCTCCATATCGTCCAAGGTATGATGGCCACTAGGCTTCCACCTCAGGTCTGGTGTATCGGGCAGCAGGGACCAATCGCTTAACCATCCTACCCCTGACCCATCGGACGACACAAGGCAAGGACCTATCGTGTGATGCCCGACACACAAAGGTCAGCAACCAGGAGCATGATGCCCGACACAACACCACCAACTAGCTAACAAGCTCCACCCTTCAACGCACAATGACAACAAACCATCACCTATGTATCAAGCAGGTTACTTATCAAAAGGGTGATGCGCGACACACACTCAAGGCAGGGACCAAGTGCAACGCCCGGAACAGCCACACATGTGTCATCCAAAGCTCAAGATCAAGAGGAATATCGGGTAGCACCTCCCCCCCCAAGATCATAACGGTCAAGATGCAACTTCACAAGGTCGTCATCAACCTCAAGCACAAGGGCACCAAAACCCTAGTGGATCAAGAAGATGTCTCACCTCTCAACAACTAAGATAAAGGGGTCTTGCACATCTCTTATCACCAATCGGGCAACACAAGGAACAACCACAACAAGGTCCACAACCACAAAAAATCTCACCTTTCAAGTCCATGGTGAGAGGAGGGTGTTGCTCAAGAAACTAGAACACAAGCTCACCTCTCAACTTAAACGAGAGAGGGGTATTGCCCATATTACTAGCACTCAAGCTCACTCCTCTAGACCAAGGAGAGAAAGGGTGTTGCTCACCAAGAAACCCTAGAACATAGGTTCAGCCAACAAGAAGCAACTAAGCAAGGAACTAAACTAGCAACATGCATAGTCGATATGATCATAACAACATGTAAGAACATAAAAGAAGGTAGTGTGGTTAGGGTTAGGAGTTATGTAACCCACCTTAAGCAAGCTCCAAGCTCCAAGGAAGAAGGGCAAGGCACTCTAGGGTTCGGCCACCACTAGAGGAAGAAGGAGACTCCAAGGAAGGATCGGCCACCAAGCTTGCAAGAGAAGAGGGTGTCGTGCACCAAGGGAGAGGGAGACTAAGGAACTAAAGGGATCCTTAGCAAGGGAAAGGAAACACATATATAGAAGGGGTTGGAGGAGAAACCAAGGTAAAACAAAGCAAGGTGTCGCCCACCTAGGGACACTTGTCCATGAGCAAAGCTACCACTCATAACATGCCCTAAACACATGTCCAAGGCCATTGCCACATGCAAGAATCAAGCACCAAGTGTCCACTAGTGGTGACACAAACGAGGTAAAAGAGAGTCAAAGGGGTCCATGGGTGACACACCCACACCACTGGCCGACACACCCACACCACTGGCCGACACACACCCTGGGCGGCACACCCTGGGCGACACAGGGCACTCTTTCCCGACACAAGGTCCAAAGAAGCAAGGATAAGGCACCACAAAGCCCAACAAGCTCAACCCAGCCCAAAGGGACTCTAGCAACGAGCCCATCCCTTCCTCTCAACACTAGAGGAAGCAAAGAGAGGGAGGAACACCTCACAAGGTGATAAACTTGTCCACAAACCCTAGACTTGGGTTAATTGCAAGTAGCACCTCCATCTCTCAACAAAACACCAATAAACCCTAATCACCACTAAAGGTGATTAGCAAGCAACTAAGCATCAAGGTTAGGCAAAGCAAACAGGATAAGCCCTAAACGGAGGTCAGGGTCCTTACAATCAGAGACCCCCGATCAGAAGGCGCCACCATGAAGGAGAAATTACCGCCGGACAGGGCCAGAAGCATCGGTCAGAGTCGTTGGGCCATCTTAACCTGGGTGAAGCCAGGTACCAAGGGCAGGAGCCTGAGAAGAAAACAGAAGGGCAAGTAGCCATGCTTGAAACCGGATCCAACAGGAGGAGGCTCCTCTCCATCCATCCCTATAAACGGGGTGGAGTCAACCAGAGTTGAAGCTGCCGCATGACCTGGGCTCCGGCTTCGACGCTGCACTCCGCCTCCTTCTCGCTCCAAGCCGAGAATGCCCCAGACATCGACAACCATATCAGCTCGAGGACCTACCCCGGAGAGATGCCGCTTGGACACAAAACCACACCGACCCAATGAGGAATCGAAGAGGCTACATAGAGCCAATGAAGGCTAGGGGGAGGAAGCCACCGATGAGACGCACTCCCTCCCCCCAGCGGTGGCCGCCGGGATATGCTTAGAGAGAAGCGGGAGCTAACCCTAGAGAGGGAAAGCCGACCGTGACTCGATATGAAAGTTTGTGTTATGTAAATTATTACAATGAATATGTAATGAATTCAAGGAACTTTTATAAGTATTGGCTAAATACTATAAGAAAGGGGTTTAGCCAAGATAATGGGTATGATATAAGCATACCATGGTAAAGTTGAGAGATAAACTCATACCTTGAATTGATATTCATAAATGATATATGATGAAAGTAATGATCATGAGTAAGTACTTATGATAGTATTGAATGCTCCTAGAGGGGTGGAGCAATATATTAGGGTTGAACTAATGATGTAAACATGAAACCCTAACTAATGAGAAATGGGAGATCCTAACCCTAAATTGGGTAATGGAATGGAAAATCCTATTTGATAGTAAACCCTAATCCTGATAAAGGAATGGTGGTGTTACTATTGTATCACATGATGTGATAAGTGACTTTCATGACTGTCATCATGTCTATTAATCATGCAGACATCATGAGATGATGATCGTAGCCAGATTTGAGCTATGACTTTTATATAACGACAATGTTGATTGGCCTTGTGTGCCTTAATGTTGTTGTTGCTTAGTAAAAGTAACAAAATGTACATGGGCTTTATGAGTCATATGAGTAAGTTGTTGCCTAGTGAAAGGTGATAAGATACTTAATGGGCCTTGTGATCCATGTGTGACGCTTGTGTAACAAGTATCATGTATACCTCAGTATGAGGACCTAGAGGTGATAGTTACCTAACAAATGGTAACAGTGATTAGTGATGAATTGAGGGTATGAATACCCACTTTTGATAAGTAAGTTAACGATGTGGCTGAGAGATGTGAACCTTCAAGTAATAAGATAAGGGATTGAGATCCCAATGCCTCATAAAGAATGAGAAGTTAATGATGCAAATAGTACATGTTTCCTTGTAGCATTTGTCTTAATAAGTTATGGTTGAGAACTTGGCTGATGCTAAAAGAAAATGATAATGTACTTAATTAAGCAAGTGATATGATATCATGTAGAGCCCTGACCATAGATCCATCAACATCATAATTGCTGAATGGTGAAACGGGCGCTTCACGGCAAAACCCGGAACACATATTTTGAATATGTAGGGGTAAATGGGAGAAAATATCCTTACGTCCTGGTGAAGAGATTGATGGAAGGTAAACATCAAACCTCTCAATCCTTCATGTATCGGGATGGATGTATCATCAATCTCCCGATGATTGGGATAGATGCCATACAAATCTCCCAATAATATTAATGTCGGGTTGACGGAGATAAACATTAAATCTCTCGATTGTCGATGAGAGTGCAGTTGATAATGTAACTCTATAGCGAAGTTGCCAGTATACCCTGGAAAGCTATCTAGCAGAGACACAAGATGTCGTGCATGTTGTCTCGTACTGACCGAGATGTGAGAGGTCTTGGAAGCCGACTCTTCCATTGACCTTGTATGGTACCGATTTCGACTTCGCAGTGGTCGGTTGGAGTATGAGCGGTATACCTCATCTCCTCAGGGCATAAGTGTGATTGTAAAATGTAATCATCCGTATAGCATGTTTGCTTAAGGATTGAATACGGAAATTCATTGGCTGGTGTTACATTTCTTTTATGCATCTCTAGTTGATAGATGTTATTCATATCTCTTTATACTCATTACAAGTAGATAGATGAATTATGATTCTATCATAGATAAATGCAATGCTCTCCTTAGGAAAGGAGATTACTTTACTCTATTCATCCAATGATTAATACTACTGTTAATATATAAGAACTCATGCTCAGTTTTATTATAATAAACTGCTATAACAATGTTTTGGCGGAGAGTTATATCTCCTACTGGGGCAATTTACAATTGTCTCACCCCCGTGGGATCCAACTTTTTAGGTAAACTTAGAAGAAGAAGCAGGAACCCTATAGTAAGGGAAAAGTAGCAGCAGCAATTGGAACAACAGTGATAACTCAGGTGGAGGCACTGGCTGCCAAGTTTTGTATAGATAGTAGTCCTATGTGTCGTCTCTGTACTCTCAGGTCCTCGGAGTTTATAGTTAGTGTTTTTAATGAATCGATCTGAGATTTTGGCTTGATGCCTTGAGGTTCTTATGTTGTATGTATATAATGTTAATAGGGCAGTTGATGTTGTAATCCTCGAGAAGAGATGATACAAGTTATGTACTTATGAACCATGATGTAAATGTTTTACTTTGGTTCTTGATGAAAAATATTTCCTATGTGTGGATCTCTTTGCAAAAAGTTTTAATTTTTAGTGATTTTCAGTAATCCGCTGCAAATGATTCGCTTCCGCTTAAGTAATTCTTGTTTTGTGAGTTGGATGCCACATGAAAAGTGAGTTTAGTTCATGTTTCATGTGAGTAATGCTTGGTGTAGTTATTGTTCATGCTCTGATACCATCTGTCACGGAACCGGAATCCCAGTCCCATGAACCAAACGGATATCAAAGGCGACACACGGAAGCGTAAAGCTTAGCACACATGAACATACAATAAGATAAAGGCACCAACATAATCTCAACAATTAACAAGATATATTAAGCAACATTATTATATTACATGATTTGAATTACATGTTCAAGAGTCACTTTGTACAAGTATGCTCATGTATATTATATCTAGATCTTACAATAAGTACACCTAACATAGCTCACCAAGCCCATCATCTTTCTAGCCATCTTTGAACCTAAAAACAACATACGAGAAAAGGGTCAACACACGAGGTGTTGAGTATGGGGCAGAAAGATACATATATTTATAAGCTTTGCATAATTTGAAAAGATTTCAAGATGAAAAAAACAATAATAAACATGTTAACTATTTAACAAAATGCAAAACCGTGTTTTATGTCATTTCACTCCATTATATCAACAATATCAAGCATGTTTAAGGCCTTTGACCATCTTCCCATCGGAAGGGTCCGTAAGGGTTACAAAATTAGCTAACCCTTTTATACAAGAGGTACCTCAAGGCCATAGCCAAGAGCTAATTATCAACAATATTATAATGGAGTTTTGTATATATATATGTGTTCAAGTTATAAAACCGATGAGGCAAACATCGAGTAAGACATAGAAATACTACATGGCAATATTGGGCAAGTAAACAAACAAGCATACAATACATATCATTTCAAATAAGAAAGCTAGTCATATAACTAGATAAGGCATGTACCTGATTCAGAGATTTCATAACCTAACATATCCTTCACCATCTAGCCACATGCCAAACCTGATTAACAACAAGATTACATATATGCATTAGATTCTCATGATTAACCCTAATTAGATGCATTTTAAGGTTTTGGCCAAGGTGGGTTCCAAGTTGCTTATTTGTTCATTATATGATATTATACTGATCTAGAGGTCATCATGATGGTGTGGTTCAAGTTTCATGCCATTATGACGTTCCATGCTCTTTCTATAATCATAACAAGGTTTAGGGCATTTACATGCATTCTAGGGTCAAAAGACTCACAATAGAGCACCCTACATCATGATTCATCAAGTCAAGAGGTCCAGACCTGAAGATGATTTAGATCAACAACATTAATTCATCAGAGACACAAAATGAGATTAGGTGGTTGTCCATTTGCAGTAAGATTAGCAATCTAGGACAAAGTTCATCATTAACGTCCAAACTAGACACATATGTACAAAAAGGAGTCATTTATGAGCAATAGGGATAGTAGGACCTTCATTAGGGATACAAAAACATTATTGTTACTTATTTAAGGATCAAGGATAGATTGAATAGCCAAGATGCAATTTTTGCATCATGATCATACGTCAACTATATTCCAAGTGATTAACATAGGCATCTTTTAGGAAAAAATAGGAAACAAATGATAGAATTAGGCCTTGAAACCTAGTCCATATTGTAGATCTCGTTCTTACGCCCGAAACAGACTATAGATTTTCATATTTTCAGCATCGGATGTAGAAGATATGAACATAATACAATTGTAGAGAGAGAAAGTGAGGGAATACCAATTTGAGGAGAGAGAAGGTCGCAAAAATGGAGCTGCTACAGTGATTTCTGTGGCTGCACACCTTCGGCCAAGATGGGGAACAAGCTATAGTGCATGAAAGCAAAATTCGAAGGTATGGATATATTCATGGGGAAGAATGGGAGCCAAAGGGGGTCTTATATAGGTGTGAGGGTCTAGGGTTAGGGTGTATTCCACCCACTTTCGGCCATGGCGCCGGCCGCCCCAAAGCGGTTATAAAGAGGCCCGAATCTTTGCGAAACGGGGCTGGTTTGGAGGGAAAAACATATGAACTAGCAGCGGAAATCGAAGACGAAGCGAATGAGACCAATTCCGTGCAAAACAGGCAAGAAATGAGGGAGATCCGGACCTGAGAAGCGGGCGGAAACCCTAGCCACCGAGGTAGGGGAAGACCTTGCGGGTGGGCCGGCCCAAAAAGGCTGAAAAAGGGATATTTTAAGGCTAGAACAAGGGTATATCTTAGAAAATTCATATAAAAATATTGGAATATCTAAATGATCTCAAATTTGGGCCATAGCTTCATAATAGGGTATAGAATAATTTTGCAAAATTACAAATCAAAATGAGCATATATGATCAAGTCTTTAGTCAAAGGATTCAAGGGTTTAACAATAGCAAGATTTCATGCATATATATGTATCATATTGACACAAAATGTGGAATTTTTGACTTTGGTGGATATTTATAGAGTTATGAAGTCATAGGAGACATAAAGAGTGAGGAGCTTCAGTAACAAGAGTAATTATGCACAAATAGGATAAAATCCACTTTGTCACAGCTTAATCCTGCCCTATGCATGCAACACATAAATTTGGAAGAATGACAAGACCTCTGGTTCAACCCCAGAGGAAGCTAAATCAAATGTTAAAAGAGGTTGTGAAGAAGGAAGTCATTAAGCTAAGAGATGCAGGTATTATTTACCTAATTAGCAACAGCAATTGGGTAAGCCCTATTCATGCTGTGCTGAAGAAAGGGGGATGACTGTTGTGAAAGGAGACAAAGGAGATGAAGTAGCCACCCAGACTGTCACCGGGTGGAGAATGTGCATAGACTATCGAAAGCTAAACCAGGCGACAAAGAAAGATCACTACCCACTACCCTTTATCTATCAAGTTCTAGAAAGACTGGCACATCACGAATACTTTTGATTTTTAGATGGTTATTCTGGATTTTACCAAGTTCATGTCTTACTGGATGACCAGGAGAAAACTACCTTCACTTGTCTGTATGGCACCTATGATTTCCAAAGAATGCCGTTTGGACTATGCAATGCTCTTGTGACATTCCAGGGTTGCATGATTTCGATGTGATCAGATTTTCTGGAAGATATTGTGGAGGTTTTTATGGATGATTTTTCTGTCTACAGAAAAGATTTTGATGGTTGTCTGAAGAACATATCGTTGGTCTTGCAGCACTGTGAAGAGAAGAATTTAGTTCTCAACTGGGAGAAATGCCATTTCATGGTACAAGAAGGCATAGTCCTAGGTCACAAGGTTTCAAAAAGAGGAATTGAAGTAGATATCAACAAGGTCGAGACTATCTCTAAACTGCCTCCACCTAAGTCTGTGACTCGAGTATAAAGTTTTCTTGGTCACACTGGATATTATCAAAGATTTATAAAGGATTTTTCTAAGATTTCCAAGCCCTTATCGAATTTTCTTATCAAGGATGCTGAATTTGATTTTACAAATGATTGTTTGAAGGCTTTTCAGACATTGAAGGAAGCACTTGTAACCCCACATATTCTTCAAGCTCCAAATTGGGAGATACCCTTCGACCTGATGTGTGACGCTAACGACTACGCCGTAGGAGCAGTCCTGGGGTAGAAGAAAGACAAGAAACACCATGTCATCTGCTATGCTAGCCGCACTCTTGATGAAGCACAAATAAATTACACAACCACAGAGAAAGAAATGCTCGCTATCATCTTCACCTTCGATAAGTTCAAGTCTTATCTGATAGGGGAAAAAGTAAAGGTCTACACTGACCACGGAGCAATAAGATGCCTAATGCAGAAAAAGGATACTAAGCCTAGGTCTACACTAACCACGGAGCAATAAGATGCCTAATGCAGAATGAGCCATCCGTCAATGATAACTATGCAGATGATGCTTTGCTCATGATAGAAGTCAAAGAACAAAAATTGCCATGGTTCACGGATATTTGCAATTATCTTGCTTGTAGGGAGTTACCCCCGGAGATAACTTACCATCAGAATAAGAAACTCTTTTTAGATATAAAGATATACTATTGGGATGATCCTATGCTCTTTAAGAGATGCTCTGATAATTTGTACATAAGATGTATTCCTGAGGAAGAGGTTCCTGACATTCTAAGGGAATGTCATTCCTCACCCTATGGAGGACATCTAGGAAGTGAAAAGACCGCTGCTAAAGTCCTACAATCAGGCTTCTACTGGCCTTCATTGTTCAAGGATGTTGCTGCTTATGTCAAATCTTACAAGGAATGTCAGATGACGAGGAATATTGGGAAGAGAAATGAAATGCCTATGGTGGAATGGGTTGAAGTAGAAGTTTTTGACGTATGGGGAGTTGACTACATGGGCCCATTCCCGCCATCCCAAGGGTATAAATACATCCTGGTTGTTGACAACTATGTTTCAAAATGGGTGGAAGTTGTTGCCACCCAAACATGTGACTCCAAGGTTGTAATAAGGTTGTTTGAGAAAACAATTTTCCCAAGATTTGGTGTACCACGAACTGTTATTAGTGATGGAGGATCCCACTTTGGAGAGAAGTAGTTTAAAAAGTTGCTGAAAAAGTAAAGAGTCAGACACAAAGTTGATATACCCTACCACCCGTAGACTTCAGGGCAAGTGGAAGTGTCAAACAGAAAACTGAAACAAATTCTTGAAAAGATTGTTAGCAAAACAATAAAGGATTGGGCGATGAAGCTGGATGATGCCCTTTGGGCGTATAGAGCCTCCTATAAAAACCCCATTGGAACTACACCCTATTGACTCTTATATGGGAAATCCTGCCATCTACCTTTGGAACTCGAGCACAAAGCCCTCTGGCAATAAAGTTTCTGAATATGGATATGGAAAAGGTTGGCCAGGGACACTACTTACAACTACAAGAATTAAAAGAATTAAGATCGCACGCCTATGAGAATGTAAGAATCTACAAACAGAGGACCAAGGTGTGGCACGACACCCATTTGAAAAACAAGGATATCCATGAAGGAGATAAGGTACCCCTTTTCAACTCCAACATTCGTCTTTTACCTGGAAAGCTAAGAACCAGGTGGTTAGGTCCCTTCACTATGGTAAAAATCTACCCATCTGGAGTAATGGAGATATAGGGAGAGAAAACTGGAATCTTCAAGGTTAATGGACACAAGGTAAAAAGGTTTTATGAAGATCAAACATTTGTGAGAAGATCTGAGATTGATTTGGAGGAACCAAGCCAGCCAGAGGAGAGAAGCAATGAAGAGTTGCCATACCCTACTACGGTGCCCAAGGAATGAAGTTTTATAAAGTCGAGCTAAGAGACTTTAAAGCAAGTGCTTCTTGGGAGGCAGCCCAAGTTTTCACCTCTTTCTTTCTTCTCTTAATCTTTGTTTTCTCTTGCTTTCTCTTATTAGTTTAAGTTTTTCTTCCTTTTTATGAACATATTTGTTTTCATTTTGAATTTTATTAGTTTAAGTTTGGGAGGCAACCGACTCTTATTTGATCTGGTCGCGGTTATAACTGCGACCACGGTTTTGCTTTTGCTTAAGCGAAACTGCAACCGCAGTCTTCCATGTCATCTGAAGAATTGCGACTGCGATCATTCTCTTACAACCAAATACCACGACCACGGATCGTGATCATAACCGCAATCGTGATCATAATTGTTATCGCGGTCTTTTCCCTCAGTTAGTCTGGTCATGGTCTTGATGCCTATAAATACCTTTAAAACCTGAATGTTCAATTCTTTACACTCTCGTCGCTATCATCTTAAACCCTAGACCTTCGTGCCGAATCGAGACCCGCAACTTTCCGCCACGAGTCTGCCGTTTTCCGCCTGCGATCATTTTTGCCATCACAACCGCACCCGTCGATAAGGTAACTCCTCATTTTCTTTATGCTTCTCGTCGTCGAGCTATCTTTTATCTCAAAAACCCTAGTTTATCGTCGCCTAGTTTATGCTCTTATTGTTGATCGGCGACCTGCTCTCGCAGAGTGGCCAGTGATCGCCCTACCACTGCTTCATTTTTGCCATCATAGATGCAATCACATCGTCGAGGTAAACTTTATGTTTCTCTTAGAAAGCCCTTCCGCCCTGATTCTCAGTGGCCAATGATCATATAATGTTGTTCCCACTTTTCTGACCACACGACTTGTTTGTTTATTGCCCCTAAAGAGAAAACCCCGTAAAAAACCCTAAAAGTGGAATAATGGATGTTGGTATGAACAAAGAATGAACGTTCTGCATAAGAAGATGAAGGGTCGGAGGAAGACGAACCGCGATCGCGGTTAGAAAGCTTAGCCTTGCCTAAAGAAAAACTACACCCGCAATTATAATTGCGGTCGCGATAATAATCACGACTGTGGTAATAACCGCGACCGTTGTCTTTATTCAGGAAATCGTGACTGTGGTAACGTAAGGTTCGCCAAAAGAATCGGGACCGCGGTTGTTCTACGCCAAGATAACCGTGACCATGATTCTCCCTTATGACCAGCGACTGCGATCTCTTTAAAAGACCGCGACCGCGGTAATGATCTGAAGCAACAATAATCGCGACCATGATTAAAACCACGATCGCGGTTCCTATTGTCTACTTTATAAAAAATTTGAAACCTAACTATCCTATTAATGAAGATAACCTATCAATTGATGATATTTGTGCCCAGAACAATGAAGATAATCTTCAATATACCTTATCAGGACCTAATCTCCTTTAATGTTTTAAATTTGTAGAATGTCTTCTCCTACCACAAGCGACCCGATATATGAGAGAGCCACATCCTTGAAGGAAGTGGAGAAGATCGTCAAGAGCTTGTCAAAAGATCTGAAAGGGAACACCACTCTGCCAGTACCGAAAAGAGTGGAGATTTAGCTAAGTCTAGAGCAATATCGAATGATACTGGGGGAGCTACCGTAAGAGGAGTCCCCAGAAGAAACTGAACAAACGGAGGAGACAAAGACCTCCGAATACCGACCAGAAGAGTCGGGGAGTCTGGTGCATGGGAAGAAGCGAAAGGCTACACCGAAGGAACCCAAGCCCAGCAAGAAAGCAAGGGCAGAAAAGGGAGTGGGAGAAACCTCTGCACAGAAAAGGGAGCCACCATTCGTGCAAGTGGACCTAGTACACCAGTATGCCTATGAATGGATATCCCTAAACAAAGAAGGCATCCTGACATGTTACTTCAACGTGGAGGACTTTAAGAAGATGGGGGATCTATGACAGGACGGTGAAGTTCCCGGAGGGCACAAATCTCTGCACTATCTGCATGCTCGAAGAAAATTCCTACAGAAGGCTCTGGAATTCTTATCTTCACTGACAAAGGTCGCCTTCAGTATCAAGACACGAGCAGCAGGAGGTGGAGACTACATGCTCCAAGTACGGCTAGGGGGCGAAACCCACATGCTGACAGAGGCAGACCTGAACAAGATATTCACAACAACAGAAGAAGAAGAAGCCAAAGCATGTTCAGCAACTCCGGGAGAAAGAGAAGTTGCTGCATATGACAACAACACCATGTGGAATGAGTTGACTGGGGAGGAGAAGCACAATGCTAAGAACTCCAAAGCCTCCCAAATCACCTCCTTCTTCATCAGAATAATGCAGAAGATCACCGCCTTTACCATAGACGCCAGATCAGAGACCGGGACAGTCAACAAGGGAGACCTTTTCCTCATATGGTCCATGATCAACAAACGACCAGTGAATATCGGTAGAATTTTGATCAAAAGACTATCGACGGCAGTAGGCAGTGATGTGAAAATAAATTATGCTTTCTGTATGGGCGGTCATATTATAATGATCGCCGATTACCTACTGAAAGAAGGAGAAATTAAAAAATATAAAAAAATGGAGGGACAACAAAGCATTGACATTAAGTCCCTCGCCAACATGGGAATCCTAGATCTGAAGGGGGAGAAGGCATATTTCAAGCACAGAGGATCAAAGAAACCACTCCCCCTCCCTGAGATGGCGTTCTACGACGCCCATAAGATGTGGCCAACTCTCGACGACATTGAGAAGATGAGCTCCGGGGCACTACACGCCAGCACACCGACAGATCCAGCACCCACAATAGGGGAGAGCAATGCCCCAGCCCTAAAAACAAAGAAGAAGAACCAGGAGCCAAGAAAGAAACTGGTGGTGGAGAAAAAAAATACTAAAGCCACCATCAAGCCAGCTAAAAAAGAGATGGCCGTAGAACAACCTCTAGGTGAAAAAGTTGTAGACCCCGCCTCTCCCAAGCCACAAGAGGAAACTACATATGTGGATGAAGAGGCAGGGAAGGGCAAGGCTACAGAAGAAGCCCCACAACCTACCAACATGCCGGAGTCAGAGCTAGAAGGACAAGGCTCTCAGGACGTACCGGAGGCAGACGTAGAGAAGGGCCAATATGGAGAGATGCCTCCACCGCCTCCACCTAAGCAACAAGTCGTGCCAAGCTTGTCGACAGCACGCACGGAGCAGCAGTTGCACCAACAGCAACGACAAGCACCCTCTTTCGGGGGTGCCCTGGGTACAAGGTTTGATGCAATGTAGGAACACATGCATCAAACCAATACTATAAATGAAAAAATGTCTACATCTTTGTCATCCCTAACAATGCAGGTACAAGTGTTGGATGATAGGACGACAGCATTTCCAGACTTTATCCAAGAAGTTTTAAGCAATTAGTGGAGGATGATGGAGATGTTGAAAAAGATGCAGGAGGAGATGACAATCCTGCGGAAGGAGGGGCAGGCCATCCGCGCTGACAATGAAGAAAGTCAGGATTACGAAGCGGCGATGGCTGCCCTCGATAAAGAGCACCAGGGAATACAAGAAGACCGTCGGAAGCTCGACCAGGAGCACAAAGAACTCGAAGCCCTACGGGAGAAAAAGACAACGAAGCTCCCAGCCAGCTCAGCATGCTCTTTAGCCAGCCCCTCCAACCACAACGACAACGTGGGGGGAGCCGACACAACAAAAGTCGGGAGTACAAGTAGGAAGACATCTCCCACTCCTGATCCAAAAGGGACTCATCCAACGGATAGGTCGAGCCCCCATAATGAGAAGCACACAGCATAATCAAAGGGGTTCGACCTCAACTGCGACCTAGAGGAAGTAATGGATGAAGCCGCCAATGAAGATAAACATCAGGTAGAACATCACCTCTCCCCTCCAGCACACTATCCAACTCTAAGAGAGTAGATTGCAGCTACTAATCAGGAGGAAGTGGTTGCAGAGCTCAGCTCAGCCGGAGCAGAAGAGCTAGACAGGATGATTGTTGAGTTGGGGACTGGGCTCGAAGAAAGTAATGATTTCATCCTCTTCCAACCTCTTGAAGAGCACCACGACTACATTTATGATAGGAAGATGGAGGTTACTTTGAAAATGATGGCAGAAGCCAAGTTGGGACATGCCTCTAAGGAGAGTCACATCAAGGACAATGCCGCTACTGAAGCCTCCTCAGAGGAAGTTGGACCAACAATCACAGTACAACCTACGAATAAAGTTGTTGAACAAGTGGCAAGGGTTATGCCAATGATATAAGAAGCCTCGACACCTATGGCACAGGAGGCAACGTCCGAGGACAAGGATGGTGGGCTAGTGGCCTTATTCACAGGTGAGCCCGCCAGGGAGAGACAGGCTGAAGCCAGGATAGAGTTGCCTGCAGCAGCTCCCCCTCTGCCCTGCAAGATGAAGGACATAGACATGACGGTTGTGTCATGCATCTCCTATAGAGATGTCCATGTCCTGGCAGATGTCCTCAATGGTGATCTACCTGGGTCGGACATTCTGTATAACAACAAGAGTAGACGTCTGTCTAGAGACGACTTCCGGAGGGTTTTCCTGAAGAAGGCGCAAGTACACAAAAGAATGTTTAAGGTACTTTGCGCCACCCTCCTGGAAGAGTTCTTGCACCCAGACAAGCACAACCAGTCTTCAACGGGACCACGCGTCTGGCCATCCGGCTATATAAATAAGAATACATGGTGGCAGAAGTGTTGGAGCTAAAAGCAATGGTTTGGAGGAAAGAGACTAGAATTGTTGTGCTACCCATCATGAATGCAAAGCATTGGTTACTAATTGTCATCAATTTACATGAACGTAAGACGACGGTGCTCAACTACTATGCAGTTGAGATGGACAACACTTTTCTTGTATATAAAAGGAAGGATGCCAGAGACACCTTGAAGATTCTGATGCGTCTACAACGAGCTATCAAATAGGTGGGCACAAAATTTCAAGGGTCATGGAAGCTGTTCTCCATCAGAAAAAGGGTTCCCCAGGAAGAAACTAGTTTGGGGGATTGTGCCTTCATTGTTTAGCGCATGATGGAAGCCATCAATAAGGGAATCCCCCTGGAAGATCTAAACATGGAAGACATGCATGGATTGTGGGGTGTGTACATCATGGAAGTCATCTACGATCGTCGGTTCTTCAATGATCCGGCAATGCCTGCAGATGCCATACCCTGCAGGCTTCACATGGACATTCCTCTTCCCAAAAAGGTAGCTTGGAGGAAACAACTCAAAACCATGTCAGTCGATCCGTCTGAACCAGCCAGAGCTACAGCTTGGAAGGCGGGCTGCAGTGTAGAGGCTGAAAAAGCTGCGAAGCAAACCGTCGAAGAACAAAAGCTGTCTTCAGTGCCAACAACTCCTGAAGTTCAACCTGTAGAAGAACAGCCCGCAGAAGCATAAGCTAAATAAGAAGAGCTGGGGAATGATGGACCAGATGGGCCGGCAGGAGAAATCACACATTCTTTCAAGAACTTTGACAGGTGGAGCTGCTTCAGCCTATCAATGGAAGAACATACAGTAATTATGAGTTCTCTGAAAGAAGACGACTCGTCGGGAGAGGTCATCTTTCAATGAGATGACATCTGTGTATTAAAAGACGACCTCTGCGAAACAAAATTGGAGGGTATCTTTCTGTGAACACGATGTCGGCCTACTAGACGTTATTAGGGGACTCAATGCCAAACTCACACATGGCGTATTTCCTATTGGTAGATGACATCCTAAAAGATAAGAAGACAGGAGAAATGGAATGGTTGCAACGATGACTTGAAGCGGTCATGCCAGAGCACATATTCTTGCTAATTCTTCACGACAACCACTGGACTTTGCTGCATGTCAACCTTTTGAAAAGGACTACAGTTCTGTATAACAGCTCCGACGCAACCTTTGCACTCAACAAAAAGACCAACATGACAAGAACAAAGTCTCCTACAGAAGAAAAGGCAAATACCTGCACCGAAGCAATCGTCGAGATGATAAGGCAGCACTGCAAAGGGTATGTTATGACAAAAGGCAAGGACTTCAAGAAAACTCAATACTGCCACAGAAGCCCTCAGCAGGTACCTCTATCCAATGACTGTGGGTTCTTGCCTATCGTGGATGGTAGCCATTGCCACTATCGGCTTCAAGGTGGAGAGCATGCAGTACGAGCAATATCATGCACTAAGGGGTATCTACGCAAGCCCGCTCCTCGAGTCCAAGTGGGCATTCCCCAATAAATAAGCAAATAAAGAAGGCTCGTTTATACATCTTACTCAAATTTTGACACCCCAGGACGGGGTGCAGTATAAGTTTGGGGGAGGAGTCATAAATGGGCCACAAAGGTACTTGTACCTTCCTTTTTCATTTACTTCCTTCTTCATTCACTTTCCCTTTTACTCCTTTTACACCATAAAAATTTTTGAAATTTTGAAATTTTGTTACAACTAACCTTTTAGAAGCTCGCTTTCTCTCGCTAAATTTTCTAAATGTAGTGTTCCATCCCTCTAAGAGAGAAGAATATGAGCAACATATACGAGTAAAACAACAGTCATAGCAATATTGCTATACCTCATTCTTACAATAAGACATTGTAAATGTCACAACCTTAACTCACGAAACCCTCGGAGACTAGAAAACTTCACCTAGTCATACTCCTGACCAACCACCCTCACCTGATGCTTTTGACCAGAAAATCATTATCTCTGTAGAAAGGGAAAAAGCTGCCCTCTTCAAAGAATATCTAAAAGAGGCTTGGCCACCCAGAAGACCAAGTAAAACTCCCCTAACCCAAGCCTGAAAGGAGAAGTAAAAAGCCAAAAATAAATAAAGAAAAAAATATATGAGAACTATACCCGAAAAGATGCCAAAAGTTTCCGCACGACTGATATATTGTTGCACTCATGAATGCATATATGTCGTGCCCGTATGTGGAATCTTGAAGCCAAGCTTACACACCTCCAACCCTGAATGGAATCTCACAAAGCCACCTGACTTAAAGTCAAAAGCCCAAAAAGGGCAACATTGTTCTTACGACAGTTGTGGGTGAGGAGTTCAGGAGGAAGAGGAAAACACCTAAAAGCCTTAAGCCTACCCGAACACATTAACATAGGGCTAGTTGTAAAATAAAGAATTGGTGTGAAAGCTACCCTTGAAAAAATATCTGGCAGTAGTACAGTCTTTACCTAAGGGAGGGGGTGATAAATTGAGAAGGAGAAGCCTTTTTACAATTGAAGGTTATGACAGAGAATTGAAGTTAGGCAACTCCGGTTGAAAGGGGGAGATTGAGACCTAAGGGTTTGAGTACATACCACAATAGTCTTGATGTAAGAATAAGATATATCAATCGTGCTATTATGTTGTCTTTTAAGCTTGTTCATTCTTTCTCTCTCTGATTTCTCGAACATGCACTTAGACTAAGGACATGCTTGATTCTAAGTTTGGGGGAGTTGATAACACTCTACTTTACGTACTTTCTGTATATATTTTATGCCTCTTTTAGTATAACTTTCGTCAGTTTTTCACATAGTTTTTCTATCTTTTTTACTAAAGCCTCACTTACATGTTTTCAAGAACATACACAGCTCAGGTCACAGTTTTGATGACCGCGACCATAGTCCACTTATCTCTCAACCGCGACCGTAGTTCTAGAGTACCCCAGAGATCTCGATCATCAGGAAATAAGAGAAGACCGCGACCGCGGTTATCACCAGGTCACGACCTCGGTAATCAGAAGACCGCGACCGCGGCTATCTCAAGACCACGACCGCGGTTAATACAAGACTACGATCACTGATGGACTCCTGAAGACCGCAACCGCGTTTATCCAAACACCACGAACACAGATACCAGAAGACCGCAACCAAGATGGGTCGCGGCAAGAGATGAATAAGGCACAAACTGCGACTGTAGTCTCACCATCACTTATCACCAGATTGCGACCATGGTTCTAAGTCGGTGGAGTGTGCCTATAAATAGTGCACCCATCAGTCTTGTCAAGCATCTCAAAGGGGAGAGAGATCAGATCCCGAGGCCACGAAGTGTTGTTGCGTTCCAAACTCATCTCCGACCATCCATACATCAGTCTTTGATCTCCAGGGGCGGAAGCTGAGGAGAGAGAAGATGGACACCCGCCCCTTCTTCGAGAGGAGAAGGCCATCCATGCGGTAGATCCATATCTGAAGAAGTAGTGTGTAGTATCACATTTCTTCTCTTCCAGATCTATCATTTCATCCTGATGTACCCCTTTTCCCCCTTTGTGGTATCTTATGGATCTGTCTTTTTATAACGTCGTCATGTTGTCTGCAAACATGAGCGGCTAAATACCTTAACTTGGGTTAGGAGTAGCCACTAAGGCTCTCCCAACATGTATATTGTCTCTTTATTTTGAATATACATATTCTTATCAAGATTATCTCCATGCACCTATTTTAAAGCTTCACTTGTATGCTTAGCTACCATCTTGTGATGTTTGATTGTTGATATCTCGAGAGAGTAATATCACTTTTATCCCGTGTCATGGAGTTGTATGAATGCACGAGTGTGTTGGAATGCTAAGGCTTTAACCATATGTTTTGTTGTGAGGTTTTTAAGGTGTCATCTCGAGAGAGAGGCTTCTTTTAGACTTAGATCTATCCTCATCTCGAGAGAGAGTGGAATAGACATTTGAATGGTTGCTTGTAATCTTGATATGAGTATGCAAGAGAGAGAGATAATATTACATGTTGGTGAGGTGCTTTAGTTGGTGAACCCCAACCCGGGTTTTCCCCATATACTTGTTTACAGTTTGTTTCTTTTGCTTCTTTTTGTTTTACTGTTCTTGTTTATGTGCTATCGTTCCTTAGGGAACATCTGTATATCCCCTTTTTCGACTGGAGTATAAGAGTGTTTGATTCCACATTCTTAACACGACCAACCTTGTCCCTGTGTTCGACCCTGATCGCTACATCGGACCCCATTTATCGTTGTGGGGGCCTGAGAGTCGGGTTATCTCTTTAAAAGTCTGACTACTTTAATCCACTCCTTTTGGACGTGTGATTTAGGCCGGTCAGGCATGGATAGCAATATTAAACATATCTATCAGTATCATCTTAACTATCAGTGTCAATATATATGACAACATAAGCATATTTACAACATGAGAATAACTACAACATAAGCATATCTATAATCTCTTATTGTACTATACATCATCTCTATGTAAGGAAAGAAAACAAGGGTTATCATCCATTATGAAGTGTTGTGTATAAACCTAAACAGATACACTACACAGCTATATTACATCTTTTAGTACGCCTCGAGATTTTGAGTCGTACCACCCAAAGTCCAACTGACTCCCGCTTGGTCGCAATCAGTTCCATACAAGATCTAGATAGAGCCAGACTCCAAGATCTTCTTCCCCTCAGTCAGTATGAGTAGAAAGGAGGTGACATATTAGATAATGTTACCACTACAATGACATATAGTCAAGCTGCTAACACCCAATCCACCCTTGGTACAGGTCGCGACACTAGTTGTCGAGACCCACTCTTTTGATCAGCATAAATACCAACCATTAGAGATAATCCCAAACCTAAACCCAAATTATGAAATAAGTTAATGAATTCTCGACAAAGGCGATTGGACAATATACGAAAAAGACAGGTCAATTTTTTATTTTCTTTCTTTACAAACTCATAAATCAACGTCACATCAAGGACATCACATTCAGATATCACAAATCATATTCAACTCCATTAAATCTAAAATCAAATCTTATTCTCATATGCGGTTCAGTTTACATCAGATACATGTACATTGATGAACAAACTTAATCTACAATCCATCCCGGGAAAGAGAGAGTACATGGATATTCTAATCTATCTAGATTATGCTATTTATATCTTCCTTGTTGTGACCTCTCCGCTGGATAGAATTATACCTAAAAACATTTGAAACAACCTCATGAGACTCATATAGAGCCCCAGTGAGTGGATACCTCCCACTCAAGCTAGGTACATGCATCAGCATCAGGTTAAGTATAATAAACTTAACAGAAACATGCAGATATTGAAAATTCTAGCATATAGATCTATCATAAGTCATTTCTAACTTGCAATGATAATCTAATCCAACAGATAAGGTAATCACTTAAACCAATTATAACTTTGAAACAACTTTTAAATCATGTCTATGAACAAATCAACAGATACTTCTTAGTTCAGCTTAAGAATCCTAATGCATGAGTAATAAGTCAAGTTCTAAGCATTTTGAATCAATACATAATAATAACATTAACTTTGTGACACTCCACCAGCAGGACCAGTAACACATCCTATAGTCCTGAAACTGAAGTACACATAATACATATCTACCAAACAATACTATCAAATAGCAAGCAATCCAACTCATATTCAGAATGGATATAAATCCCAACATTTATAACTTGTCAGCATGACAGATCATAATATGAAATAGAAACTGTCCATAGCAACATGATTACTTTCCACAACATGAAGCTTAATCAATAATGACAAATCATCAACTAGTAGTACAAGGAATGTAATAATCATTCAAATCATGTTCTACACGGCTTATCGTCTTTTATTCATTTGCCCTAAAACTACTTGGCTTGTACCTCACCAAGTAGAAGTCACCACACCTGATTCTCATGTCAATGACTCACCGTCACTATCTTAGGGTTTAGTCAACCACCCTAAGATATCAACAACAGACCCTGGCCACATCAGGGTTGCCTAAAGAGGCTCACGTCCTCATCTCGAGTACACGAGATAGGAACCAAAAAAATAGTATATCACATATCACAATATTTCACATATTTTTCATTTCACATTTCACATATTTCATTTCAACAGAGTCTATTCCATCTAGACATAGACTTTCACAGCAAGAATTTAGGGCCAGAGCCACTCCAGATGACACACTCCTAAATCCTAGTGGTCTAACCTTTAAGGTCTAGATCCACACTCCGAAAATCCTTCTCATAATTCATCGATTACTACAAGGAGATCCATTTTGTTTCCCCAGTGTGGTCCTTGGGGGAAACTCACGGTGTTCAGGGCACCTAACTAGATGTTCCATCACTTCACTTATTATTAATATCTTTTACTCATCTTACAAGAATTCAAAACATCATATATCGTATATGTGTGTTCTCGCATAACTACAATAACATGAAACAGATCAAGTTTATCAATAAGGACAATGATCAAAACAAAAAGCACAATAACTCGGTATATTGCAACACATATGATTATTTCTATCTTCTACTTGATCTCATAGCAATCATCAACAGTGGGCCTTCAGCCCGAGACATAATCTTATTGTCCATCATTTACCCCATCGGGGTTTTATCATCATCAGTGGGCTTTTAGCCCTAGACATAATCTCATTATGCAACATTTACCTTTATCAGGGTTTCTCAATGTAAGGAGTGCACATTAAATTCAATTTCAACATAAATCTTATCAGTTCATTGTATATCATAGTTTTGAACAAATATTAGCAGAGGCATTAGAACTAGCAACAGTAAAAGCATATAGATATCATGCATCATTCCTCATACTTAGAATAGATTTATCATATGACATATGCTTGTTCGATCCAATCTGAATAGATGCCAATAAATTTCATGCATATACATGCATAACAGACTTAGTTCTCTTCTTTTATTTCACATTCATCATATGGGGTTACTAATCAACACATGTTGATTATCATTTGAATTCCCTCAAAACAGTTCATTCCCATAGTACACATATTCTATCAAACAATCACAATACAAGAACACATTCTTGTAAATCAATTCAAATACTTGAGTTTCATCTTTTAGTTGAATTCAACTACGGTTATGTACATCTCTTAATCCCCCATTTGAGATTGTCATTCATTAGCATAATCAAACTCATCTTTTTAGGGTAAGAGTTACATTCTTAGAATCATCTACTAATTCTTATCTTTTTCCATCATTTTATACTCAGTAGTCTCAACTTCTTTCATTTCATGTTCATTACATTATCTGGACCAATCTTTTTTGATTCACTTTACATACAATGCTTCTCCTCTACATACCATTTATCAAAGTACAATTCTTAGTATATTTCATTTAATTTGGGTTAATCCACATGTAATTAAAATAAGAGATAAAAATACTTCAGCATACTATCTTCATTAGTTTCATCTTTGTCTTACAATCACCATTAAGTACATCATGTTCATATTGTCTCTTATATTCAAATAAGTGTACCTTGTCATTGACTACTAATGTCATTCCCATAATCAACAATGATCATTCTTTATTATACTAAAACAAATACATTGGACTTAGGTGATATTAGTAAGACTCATCATATTCAATTAAAGTATTAATACTTTCAACTTTAACATTTGATCACATTTACAACATCATATACAAGTTCTAGCTTTATCACTCATAATATTCTTAATAATAAACTTTTAGGGTTTTCAAGAAGTCATTCCTTAGTTCAACATATCATAAGAATCATATCATTCAGTAATCCAATCATGACTCAAGGGTTAATTAGGGTTATTCACAAACATGGAAACCCTAGTTTCCATTTTCACACATTTCATTCATCAATCATAAGTATACATTGATCAATTGACTCGTTTGATTCAATTCCTCAAAACAAATCCTAACTAGGATATGTGGTCATTCAAATCCATTAACATTCAACAATACACTTGTATAATATGATCTAACACAATTCAAATATGAATCTATCCATGTTAATTCAATTCCAAGCATATCGGCCATTAGGCTGACATTTAGGCAAAATTCACATGAAATAGAATTTTCATATATCCGTAGGATTCTACATGGATCCTCAATCAATATATCAGGAAATAATCAAGTTTTAATTAATGAGAAATAATCAAAATCAGTAGAATTTGATCCCCTAATATCTTTCCCAAATCAAATCCAGTCACATACATATACAAGCAAGGATTCTGATTGTTTTAGCCAGATAGAATTAGGCTTTCAACATGAATACAAATCTTAGGAGGGAGAAACACACTCATCTCAGGTTCCAAGCACCTTAAAAATGGAGGTCAACCTCTGAATTTTTGGAAACCCAATCAAACTCTCGCAGAAGAATTCAATTCTTTCTCCTCTCAACTCGAAAACCCTAGAAATGGGGATTATAAGAGAAAGAGTGAGAAAAGGGGGAGATTTGATGTGATTTTGAATCAAATTAGGAGAGGGACAAAATATTTACATGTGAGAGAATATTCACCATGAAATGCTATGCCAAGAAGCTAAACTTACTTGATTTCATCAAATCTTAGATAGAGAAACCCTAGGTCAACATCTCCACCACTTTCTCTTCTCAAAACCCTAGCTCCCCTCTCTCTCAAGAATTTCATTTCTTTGACAGGAAGGATGAGTTATGAGATCTCCTTGTGTGTTAGGTTAGTGATATAGATGAATTGAGGTGCTTAGAACATTTGCAAACAAGACCCTCAATGCATTTTTATTTTGCTCAGACTGGTTGGTCGGCTGAGTTATAAACTCGACTGAAACCACACGTTTAAGAACTCAAAACTCATCAAAAAATTATGAAACTTTAACCTAATGTCTGAAATTGAGATTTATAAGATACAATAAAAATTTTAGATCATTTGGAGTTACCAATAAATAATTAAAAATCAAATACTATATTGCAGTCCGCAGCATGGTCGGTCGAGTTTGTCCTTCACAGAACTCGATCGACACCCTCTCTGTAGAGATAAAAAGTCATCCAAAAACTACGCCAATTTAACATGGTGTCTATAATTGAGTTTCTAAAGTGCAGTTAAAATTTGAGATCAATGGGATATACTAATAAAAAGATAAAATTCATTTACCACACTGCTATATCAATCTGAAAATATGATCGGTCGAGTTTGAAACTTGACCAATAAACAGGTCATAACATTCTTCAAAAATTCTGATATTTTTCAAGAGTGTTCACATTTTATATATATAAATCATATACGAATTTGAATCAAATAAGAGTTACATATAAAATACTAAAAATCATTTAGTGAGACACTATATTTATCAAATTATGTATTCATATGTGATAAAAACCCTAATTTGGGCCGATTAGGGTTTCCAAAATTTTAACCCTAATTATGTGGATTAAGGCATGATTAAACCTTCTCATTATATTTAACACATCAAAACTTAAATACCATCATTAATCAAGCTTTAAACCATGATGAACTTAGTTAAGCATACCATCATCCAAGTAAACCCTAATTATGATGACTAATTTGAAAATGGGGCATTACACTAGTCACCAGGGTATGCAAGCAAAACCCTACCACAGAGGTACACCCACAATTGTCCTCTAATCACATCACATATATAACACATCCCAAGGCATGATATGAGGCTCACGCATGGCTACAATCACCCTCAACTACTTGATATTAGGGTACCAAGTTGTCCCTGCATACTCAACCTGTTACATATGTGCTATGAGTTTCCCTTAGGAAGACACATTTTACCATCCGACAAAGTTCCTGACTTCGGAATGGATCAATAGCACATGGCACTACATGATTAAGATTTCACTTGATTAGTTATGCCAATTCGGTGAATTAAGGCTACATCATACAAGTGGACATACAAACCCTAATTCATTTCTATCAAACATTGCTATATAAAATTTTCAGAAGATATAAAATGTATGAGACATAATGCTTGATCACAATTACTACATAGTACTATTCATTGTCATACATGAGTTCACACTTGTCATCATTTCACCAGAGTACACAATTCCTCATCACATGTTCCAGGGTTCCAACCCTTATCACATTATAAAGAGGATTATACCTCATTCAGGGCTTGACCATGCCCAAAGGTCATTAAGACCATCACACTATACCCTGCAAGATCATCGTTATCCCTCCATGCCTTATATCAAGGCTCAACAATGTCACTTTACATGTGATTCACAAGCTCGGCACAATATAGCATTAAAGAGGTCAGAGGTATTCATAGGGTTATTTTAGCATTAAGAGCATTTCTTTATTACATTAACAAACAAGGAAGCTAGTTATGATTAACCATCATCATACTCATAATGCACATATTTAACATAAGAACGTATCAATCATATGTTCATGATTATCACCTCTTAACACATTTAGGGTTATAATTACATTATGAAGATTATTCCACCATCATACCATCAATACAAGTATGCTAAATATAAATAGCCATCTTCATGTACTTGCTTTAGAGTTAGGTTCAACAATATGAATTATATTGATATTAATAATCAACACTCATGACCTCTCTCTAGAACCCCTGGCGGCTACCGCTGGGGGGAGGGAGCGCTGCTTCAGCACTTTCCTCCCCCTGGCGCTCATCGTCACAAGGGTTCTCGTCTGTAGGCTTCTGTGGATCATAGAGAAGGGGAGCGTCACTGAGTGCCCGTCCGAGGCTGATCATGGCTTGGTAGTGAGAAGGATGCGATGAGCAGCTCGATGCTTGGATCTGGATTCTTGTGGCAGCGTCGACCTAGTCGACTCTGGTCCATTAACAGGGACGGACAGAGAGGAGCCGCTTATCTGGATCTGGCTCGACCGATCGTCGACGCAGGCGGAGCAAGGGTGTCCCCCGATCTCCTCCTCCATCATATTCCTTCTCCTCAAGCTGAGAGTCGGCCTCGCCCATTGCAACGGCGGCAATGCGTGATCTACGGTTCTGCTTCGCCAAGCTCTGCCAGTGGGCCTCCCCTGGCATCTTCGGTTCTGGGTTTCCTGATCCAGTGGAGGGAGCTCTCAATCGCATCTGGGTGTCTCCTGTCGTGGCCTTTGGCCAATTGAAGTTCGTGTGGGCTCCTCGACGGGCTTCTGGACTGGACTTGCTCTGG
The DNA here is from genome assembly GCA_963693085.1 of Alisma plantago-aquatica. NCBI lineage: Eukaryota > Viridiplantae > Streptophyta > Magnoliopsida > Alismatales > Alismataceae > Alisma > Alisma plantago-aquatica. Next base: position 381,544,796 of record OY856414.1, read on the forward strand.
CGTCGTCTTGTCGTGCCACTTCATCGACCTAGATGCGATCTCTGGTCAGGTCGTGTCCCCTGATCTGGGGCTCCGTCCCCAACGGTTGGCGGGGTTCCTCGCTTCGACGACGCCTTCCTTCTGATCCTGCTACTGGTTCGGGTGGCGGTGCCTCCCAGGTTCGGTTTCTTCCCCGTCAAGGCAGCGGTTCTCTTCCTGTCAGCAGTGCGGGCCCATCCAAGGGGTCTGTCCTTGGAGGCTACGATAGAGGGTGGATCTAGGCTTGCTGCTTGTCAGCGCTTCCTAGAGCTATTGCTCTGGCATCATCTCATCTTGGGTTCTTCGGCCCTGGATCTGAGATTCGATAGTTGGCCTCCTTGTTGGGTCAGTAGCGGTGCTTTCCTTTCTGCTGGTGTGCTGCTCTGTCCGAGCTAGCTGCTACAGGGTGGTGGTTTGCGGCTGGACGTGGTGATCTTCTCCTGCTTCTCTGTAGGCGGATGTGTCACCCTCATAGGCTGCGCCATCCTCAAGGATACGCCAAGGTGTCGTCTGCAAGTAGAAAGGCACTTGTTAGCTGATGTTGTTCTCTGGGTGACTCCTTGGTGTTCGATGCTATGTCTCAGTGCAGATAGGGGCTTCGTGCCCTTGTGTATTTTTGCATGTCGAAGTCAAAGGTGAAGAAGTCTAAGGCAAGGGAGGTGGGGTGGGAGCTTCCTCCTAGCGGGATGGCTGTGGTAGAGCTATCCCATAGCTGCTTGCTTGGCCTTTCTTGCAGGAGGAGTTAGGGAAGCTGTTGAAGAAGGGAGCTTGTGTCCCTCCCATATTTGTGGGTGTTGTTATTGCAGTGGAGTTGACCGGTTCCTTTTTCAATTCCTTTCTTGGCCGATCAGAGGCAAGTTGGGTCATCTTGGTCTGCGTAGGCTTCTCTAGTCAACTTTAGCCGGACGTGGCATCTGGTTTTGGTCCATCTTCTTGGGTGCTTTACTGAGAAAGATGATCTCTACTCCTCTCCTGCTTACAGATACAAGCTGATGGGGTGTGGCCCTTATATTTTTGGGTGTTCGTAATGTCTTAGGGCTAGACTTCTTGATCTCTTGTGTATGTTTGTAAGGGCTGATTGGATGTTTATTTTTCTTGTTTTGCCCTGAGTGATGGTCTAAGTACCTTGATAATCAACTGTTTGGTGTATCAGGGATTAGACACTTTTAGGGGCACTTATGTACCTCAAGTTTTTGGTTATCAGTAACACGCTTTTTAGACCGACCAAAAAAAATAATCAACACTCATCTCCAAACCCTAACTCATGGTATCCCCATTGGATCATGAATGTATAAGGTGAAGCATCACCATCACTTTCCATACTATCCTCAAGTATGGTTCCACACATAACTTAAGGTGTAACCATCAAGTTATAGCATAATAGGGTTAGTTCAACAATAAGAGAGACACCATTGTTCTATTATTCCACTAGGGAAGGCTGATCATAGTTACCCATCATCATTAAAGTTCATTAGAATTAAATATAACAAACTATATCCCATTAGGGATACATGTCAACATGATATGGTCATTATCCTATCTATTCATATGAGGGCAAAGGTAAGACTACCTTGTCAAGGTCAAACATCCATTGTTTCCATCATTATTCAACCCATATCACCATACCACAAGATCACCTGGAACTATTGGATGTTGAAAATATAAGACCATTTATTATTTACATAAGTAAACACCTTAAATAAACCATATGTAAAGTCATTGAGTTGTGACCTAGAATGAGTCACCATTAAACCTCAAACATACCTTATTTAATAACATAAAGAGGCACCATAGGTTGTGGGGTTAAAACCCATCATTGGTTGTACATTTTAAGCAAGCCATCATATCAATCATCAAGCTTCTTAACTTGATCACATGAGGAAAGCCATCAAATTCAGAGTATTAGAACTCACATGTATGACTATAGGTTTCCATCCAAACCATTGGATGTTGAATCATCCAATCTCAACCATTGGATCAAGTCCATTATTGAAATTCATTAGATGAAGAAGTGTTAGATCCTAACCATTGGATCATGTTCATATGTTAAAACCATCACTTGGAGTACAGGTCCAACCTTTACATCACGTGACCTGAGAAACAATGGTTTAAGGCTTAATTGCTGCTAAAACTACATCCTTAACTCACCATCAATTGTGGGGACCTGATCCACCATCAGTTGTGACCATTAAGTCACCATTGGTTGTTAGATCAACACTATATTCATTAATCAACATTGGATATTAAGCTAATGTCACCATTGATTGATAACATCATTAGGGTACTTAGTTGGCGATCATTAAGCTTATAATTGAGCCAAAACCTGACCTAAGGGGTGATCATTGGTTTATACTCGTCTAGGTACATGAACTTCTAGGTACATGAACACCATGCATGGGAGAAAGATCAAGGGCAAAAGTAAGAGAAGAACCTCCACAACTCATCATCTACTAAATCAGGTACACATAGATTAGGGTTTCAAATTTCTACCTAACCGAGCAAGATGTATCTACCAAACAAACTTTAGATATTACCACTAAGTACAAGCATGATAAGGAAGCAATATATAGAGAGAAGACAATAGCTTTCTTATATTAAAGAGTGCAATTAATAGAGAGGGCAAAGAGTTATATGACCCACCTTACGACGATCACCACCAATAGCTCCAAACTCCAAGATCAAGAGCTCCAAGCACATGATCCAAGGGTTGAAGAAGCTTCACTAAAAGATCCACACTCAGACACAAGAGCACCTCAAGAAGAAGAGGACACCAAGGTCAAAGCTAGCCCAAGTAAAGAAGCTCTTGGCTGAACCAAAAGAGAAAGGGAGAAAGAGAGGAGAAATCCTCTTCACACTTGGGTCTACCTTGTCAAAACATGGTTTATGACCCTTGTCATGAGGAGTTTCTCTCCCAAAATGAACACCATAGAAGAACCATGGTCTAGGTCCAAGAAAGATGGAGGTAGGAGATCAAAAGAAATATCAACTTAGAAGACAAACACTTACCAATGATGGAAAATGAGCTCGGATCACCACCACCACCACATGCAAGAGGAGGTTGATCCCCCAAGCTCCAAGGACGAACCTCCTTGCTCCACCAATCTCCAAGAAAAAGCAAAGAAGGAGTAAGAAGATAGGTGTCCAAAAAGGGTTGCAAACAGGAAGAGATAAGGGGTTATATAGATGGGAGATGAGAGAGAGGATACGATATGAGGTGTCAACATTCTAAGATACCAAAGGGACACTTGTCCACTCAAAAGACCAACATTAAACCACTTAAGCATGACATGAAAGACATGGTGATACACTCTAGGTAGTGTCTCGACCACCATGTCATCCCACATGGTCACGATCGTGACCCTCCTAGGGTGCACCTCCCATGGCCGTGACACCACTACCTAGCATCACCTCTAGGTCGAGACAACCTAAGATAGGGCAACCGTCTTGACCCAAAACCGCCCTAGACCTCCTAGGTCGTGACTCAAACACATGGAGGAGGTTTCTTGACCGCGACACCCTCCAAAACCAACCTTGGTCGTGACCCAAGGTTGGTTTTGTAGGGTTTCGCGGTCAAGAAACCTCCTCCAGGTGTTTGAGTCGCGAACAAGGTCGAGATAACACAACCAACACACATGGTCAACACACTCAACACTCACATCAATCCTAATCACCACTTGGGGTGATACTCCTCAACCAAGGCTCAAACAAGGCGCCCTCCTCTTTATCTTTCCTATAGATGATGTAAAGAAAGAGAGGTAACACTCTAGAGGTGGAAAATTGCACATCAACCCCCTACATTAGGTAAATTGCAATTTGCACCAAACTAGCACAGAAAGCACAACCTTCATCCAAACAAGCTCAAACTCAAAACTTAAGCTCTTCATAAGACCTATTCACATCTCAAAATATTAGATAAATATTCTAAGCACATGATTAAGCCAAGGCAAACATGGTTACCCCAAAACTCAGGCCAAGGGTCTTCCACCAACTCTTCACATGTACAAAATTTAACTAGCCCATTTTTTTTGTCCAAACTAAATTAACATATAGTTCTTGACTTAATATTGTATGTTAATTTATTTCTATCTTGTTAGTAGTAACAATAATAACCAAGGACTTGAAATATTCACATCCTCCCTAACTCCCCATTTTCACTATCTTTCTCTAATTTCCCCTTTTACATCCCCATTTGTCACTCCCATCAAAACTACCTTCCATATCCAACACGTTCTTCCATTTCATTTGGCTTACAACCTCATGATGACGATTCCCCATATATTCTATCTTCCTGTAAGCTAACCAATCACTCCTTTAGATTCATCGTTTCACATTTCTTATTATAACCTATAGCATTTTTTCCTCAATCTCGAACAAACGTCTACCCGACTTTAAAAATTTCCACTCCCTAAAAATACAACAACCACACCCTCCCTACTCAAAATGTGGGTGTCAAGTTCCAACTATCATGACATATTAATTCTATATCCATCTCTTCACTCTTATTACTCCACTACTCATCCCAACGCCGCAACTTCCCTCACTACTAGACTACCAACAACCACTCTTCAATGAAAACCCTACATCTTTGACTCCCTTACTAAAATTGTGTCCTTGATTCTCTATCTCACCGAAGTAGTACCACGATTTACTCATTAAGCCATTACTACATGTTTCATTACCAATCTTAATAAACCAAAATTTGTGAAAAAATTAGTTTTAACTGATGGGAAAGGATTCAAATGATTTATGACAAAATCTACAAACCAATTATTCATTCACACTCTCTCCTCAATGTAGATTAATACCAAACATATCTATTAATTGCTATGTTAAAACAAACAAGGATACATGGTAACAAACCACAAAATATAAATGAATTATCGACCATTGCTTCTCGGAATCTCTCCACATATACATATTTATCATTAATTTCTAGTTTTCTTTTAGCAATTGGGTCCCAAGTGCCCACAACCATGGCAATTGTGTTTATCCTGCCCCCCTTTCCACTCTAATTACTCCACTGCTCATTAACTCCCCAACACCCCTTTCTTCTCGACTATCAATCACTACCCAATGCCAATCCCACAACTTCCACTCTCTTACTAAGATCTCTCCGTGATTCTATCGGTAGATTGTGCTAATAACATAATATACTCATTATGACATCAGTTACATGTTTCTCGCCAGTCATGATAAATCAAATTTCATAAAACACTTTAATTGTAGTAGATGACAAAAAAATAAGAACCAAATCAAATATTTTTTCACTCTATCTCCTCTCTGCAAATTGTCACATGGTTTCTATTCTTTTGAAATTAAAGGGATGCATAGGAACTAACCATACATTACTTACGAATCAACCATCTCTTTCTTGATTTCTCTTTATATACATATGCCATTGTCATTTTATATTTCCGTTTTGGTAGCTAGTAAAATATCATTTTACATTCTTCTTTGTACACCATATTAATTTGGATGTAAACTTCAAATCTAAATATAGAATTAATTGCTTCCCTTTAACATGATTCGCAAAACCTCATAAATAGTGATGTCCAAAATACTTTTTAGCGACATTTTGTATTTGCTACAATTTTGTTTCAACTTGAGAAATATCAATATTCAAATAGACATAAAAACCATCTATCTTTATTTTTATTTGATGGATGCTTTTCTTCTTTTAACTATCTAGTTTAAATATATCAAATCTAGTGTGACGATTTATATATGTACGCGTGTATTCGCTCATAGATTCGAAAGTTGATTTATCTGTCTGGGTTGTTAAGTTTTCAGATGAATAAATGTGATTTGATTAAAAGATTTAAGTTGAGTTTGGATGCCTCCAGTTCGCGACCCGTTAAACCCAGCAACCAGCGAAAGCCGATTTCGAACGCGTAACCGCAACGGCGTTGAATTGGCCATTTCGTCGCGGTGTGACTGTGGAGTCCGTTTCAGCGTTTCGGCCGTGGAAACCGACGCCCACCTAGTCGAGCTGCTGGGGGAGTGGCACCTTGGCCGAGTCTCCGCTTCTAGCAGTGGCTCCACTCCGCTTCCCTGCGCAGCTGCCTCAAACCCTAGCTACCGTCGCCTCCTAGTCCGCCATCAGCCGGCTGTGACTATTGATTCTGTGTAGAGGTTGGCGATGAGGTGGGAGAGGGTGCAGTCGAAGGCGGTCGGTGGAGGCCCCGGAAAGCGGTGGGGACACACCTGCAACGCGATAATGGGGGGCAGGCTTCTCTATGTCTTCGGCGGGTACGTCGATGACGGACGCCAGACCAACGAAATCCACGTCTTTGACACTGGTCAGTAGCCGTCCCTTTGCATTCCCGCTCTGGGTTTTTGGTACGTCGTTGTTTGGCCTAGCCTCATAGGTCTAACCTGCGTAGCCGGGGGAGAGAGGTGGGCTGCGTCTTAATCGTAGGAATCATATGCGGCAGGAGCGGTTGATGTAATACTGTGTTATTTATTGTATTCCAGTGAGTCAGACATGGAGCACACCACAAATGAAGGGGACTTTGCCTTCTCCAAGGGACAGCCACACATGCACTGCAGTGGGCAACAATCTCTTTGTCTTTGGGGGCACAGATGGGACCAATCCCTTGAAGGACTTATACATTTTAGATACCGGTATACTTCAGCCATCCTCTAAATTTTACTTTTCAGTTGTCTCCCTTTCAAACTGGACATTGGAGTTAATTTATCTTAGTATGATCAATTAATCTCTTGTTTATGTGGTGATACAAAATAAAAATTACGCCTGCCATTTCTAAGATAAGAGTTTTCATGAAACCCCAATGGCAAATATTGATTGGTAATGGCTGGTCGTTTGAGAAATCACAGCTACTAAATCAAACCATCTCAAAAATTGATGCCTGGAAACCATCATAGGATTTTCTTGATGTAACCCCTGATACACCTATTGTAACTATCAATTTTCAATGTTTAGAACCATTCTTAAATTAATTCATAGACAATTCATAATCTTAAGATTAAAATCTTCCAAGGTCTTGGAAAGTGCTAAGCAGAAAGCATGAAGTGAATGGATGGCTCTGATCAACCCCTCAAGCTAAGAGGGGTGCTTAAGTGGCCACCTTTATAATGTTCTCCCTCCCCTCCCCATCCGTACTCAATACCAAAATCTATTTATCAAATATAAATCTAAAAGTTACTAATAATTGTGCCAACAAAAGTTACAAATAGAAACAAAAATAACAATTGATGTCTGTCAGTTAGGTTAACTAGACTTATAAATAAATATCATCATCATCATCTAAGCCTCAGTCCCAACTATGTTGGGGTCAACTTTTTTTAAGGATCCATGTTATAGAAAGAGTGACAGTTTTTATGGCTGGCTGTCAACCTACCATCAACCCACCTCCTTTACCTGGGCTTGGGACCGGCTGCATTTGCACAAAATGTACAAAGCATAGGCGGAGTTAGACTTATATATGAATATATTGATAAAAAATGCATAAAAACCATATTAAAGGCTGCTCTCATAGACGTCAAAATACCCTGGGGGTTTGCGCCTCGACCTACACCATGACCATTTTGCCGTATAATACCATCTTATTGTCCCTAAGCCTATCAATAGACATTAGCATTTCTTGTTCAAGATCCTAACATCAAAATTAGATATCTTCTTCCATGTTATGTGAATAAATACCATTAATGTGTGAATTTTCGGTCCCGCTAATGTCCATTATGTAGTTTGCTTTAGTTTTTACCTTGAAGAATGGTTTTATGTGGCCCATTTGAAATTTCTTTCCACCTTAATCCCAACACACAAATCATTGTACCTTAAGTTTATCTTACAATACATAGGAATCCCAACAACCTATATCAATCATTAGATTTATGTATATAAGCCAACCTAAATGAAAAAGAGTTCACTACCAATGACATTCGGGGTTGATGGAGCAAACAAACATCATAGCTCTAACATTCTTCAAGACCGCGAGTTGTCATTAAAATGTCATTAATATTTATTCTTTATCTCTTATATATTATATTTTTTGTGTTGTCTTTTTTTTGAGCTAATGCTAACCGCACACCGATTGGATTATATATTGTCTAGTTCTTTTTACGAGGTTTAATTCTTATGTTTGGGATTGACAATGAATATACATGTATATCTATGCATATAATAATGGCAAATATTCACTTAAAAAGAGGGAACAGTCAATACCATTATATAACATATGCATATAACATAGAAAATAATTTGAAACAAAAATATAAGACACCAAGGCGCCTGACCTCGGTTCCATGCTGGTTTGATAGTATGATAATAACACCTACCTAATGCATAAGGTAGAAGAGATTTTTGAGGCGTGCTTTCATTACAATTGATGAAATCAAATTAGCTAGGTAAATTAGACGCTCACAAGTTGACAAGAGGGTTCACAAGCTCTATTTGACCTATACGCAATTAGGTTGGCATCTTCTCCCTAAAATTAGGATCAGTTAAATGAGACACATCTTTGCAGATGAAAAGGAAAATATCACTCTTTTGTAATCTTGCGGTGTTAGAATATGGATTATGCCTCCTCTTCTTGTGCTACTGGCCCTCAGATGCCCTCTCTATATTCCACAATGTTTGTCAGGCGCCACTCCTGATAATCAACCTAACCGTGATTTTTAGAGGGGGTCCAGAAGTCGTTAAAGATTTAACCTAAACCTCATCTCAAGCGAGTCAACAAAACATGGTATAGTAGAAGCTCCAGTATTTAGAAGCAATTAAAACATTATCCATTCATATTTCATTTTCTTAGAGATAGATAACACATCGTCATTTACATCTTCCCATTAAAAGTATATGACAAAATATACATATGTGAACATTTAGTTAGATACCTGCATATCCATTTCTTCATCAGAAACGTGCCCACAACGTCCTAAACCCCTCATTGCAGGAACAACTATGCAAGAACTAGACATCTGAAGTTCGCCTAGCAGTGAAGTCATTCGGTTCTACAACCAGGTTGAGGGGCGATGACTCGACTTTAGTACCTAAAAAATTGTTCATCGATTGATTAGCCAATATCTGACAAGGACTCTAACTTATCATGTTTTAATCATTTGCAAGGTTAAAGTGTGTTTCTTATACCATTTCTCTTAAAATTACCATATGAACTCAACATACATAATCTTCATAAGTCGTACACATAAAATCTTGCAATCAACCAACTTAGTTCATTATTATTTCATTCAAACAAATACTACATCTATCATTCATACAATAAACAAATAGGTTTGGTTAATCATAATTACTTAAAAGCACCAAAATTTCCAAATTAGGGTTTCTCTATACCTAGGTGCATTCATATATGTCCCCCATTTCACAAATTAGGGTTTCAACTACTCAAATAAGGAGAAGATATAATAACCGAGGAAGTGATTCTAGGGTTATGTTAAACTTGGGGTTGGGTTGTGGCTGTGTTGGTGGTTGAAGATAACATCTTCAACTATTAGATACATTTAATTAGTGCGTAAGGGACAATGAAGGCTCAAACGAGTTGTGAAGGGATGCACCTTTCAACTAGATGTTGTGTTGCTCCTTGCCAAATTGCAACTTTTTGCAGTGGGGAATGGTGTACATGTATAAATGGTTTAAATAACAACAAATTGGGTTGGGCCTAATCAGAAGCACTTTAAGAAAGTCAGATTAAGTGACATATTTTATGAAGTTTATAGGCAACCCAAAAAGTAGTCATAAAGTAAGTTAAAGTATAGGTTTGTTGGACAATTGGCTATAAAAGAGGCAACAAGACGACAAAGTTCGCTATATGACTCTATGGCCACTTATGCACACTGATCATTTGTCCTTTGTCGTATCACTAATTGATATATCTACGCAACATTGGAATCTTACGCCCTATATTTGAAGTCAAAATACATTAAGCAAATATTTTAGTTGAAAAGGCGATCCTATTGAGAGATTCATTCGCTAGCTAAAGTCAACATATATCAATAGAGAATGTCACTTCTGCTAGGGGTTTGTTTGTTGAATAGGTTGGCACTATGAGCCTCTCCACTCACTACATAGAAGTAGGTGATAATGCCTACTTGTTGTCGTCATTGCTCGTCACGTGGGTGCATGCCTGCATGGGTGGATGGGAGGCCCTAATTGCCACAAATGTTGCTTGAATAGCCTTTCTATTCAAACGAAAAATGATTGCTTACATTTTCCATTCTCATCAACGCCAACATCATTTCAACCTGCTTCGTTTAACCTTTGTCATTGCGCCATGTTACATCTTTTGGTCTATATTAGATCACCTAAAAATATATTATACTCAATAATACTTGGACCATATTGTTTACTTAATGTTATAGGTGTGCAACAGTTTTTTAAAAAAAGGGCAAAAACGGGAAAAAAAGACTAAAAAGCGGAAAAAGGGCAAAAACGGGCAATTAATTATAAAACGTTTAACCAGCGATATGGGTCAATTTTAAACGGCCTGGGTGCTGGGTCGATTGATCAGGCTCTCAGGCCATTTTTCAATTCACTGCATTTCTACAAATTGCAATGTGCATTCTTTTTTTCTTCTCTTTCTGATGTTTTAAAATATTTAGATAGATGCACTTTAACTTAATTTTGTCATTTATATAAATGGTTTGAATTTGATTATATTAGTTAACCAATTTATCCATTCAATTTCTTGTATTAAATGTTACTGACTACGCCTTTTTCCTTTGAAGCATCTAATACGTGGATTTCCCCAAAAATTAATGGCAAGGGACCCGATGCTCGAGAGGGGCACAGTGCGACCCTGATCGGAACAAAACTTTTCATATTTGGGGGCTGTGGCAAATCTCGAGATAATCCAGAAGATATATATTATAATGATCTCTATTTTCTCGATACTGGTAAGTCATTGTTGAAACCAAAGATTGAAAAGCGGTTTGCATTGCATCAACTAATTGTTTATTTTTGTCACGTGCCTTTAAACATATTTATTATTGTCATAGTTACTATATTTATGGTGTCTTGTTATTTATAGAATATTTTTTTGGTTTGTCTCTTGCTTTGTCTAATATAAATTCTTTATTCAGATTTTATCTTGAAAAATATGGTTTATAATAGTTTTGTAAGAAAAAAATGTATAAATTGGATGAATGACATGTTGGTATTGAATAGATGGAAAAAAATAATGAGAATTCTTATTGAATGAGGTAAAGGGAATAAAGAAAACTTAATGGTTTTGTATCTTTTGCTTGTGATATGGATTGCTTTAGGATGATATATGTCAATCTTAGATTTCATCTTCATTATTCATATGTGCTTTAAACATTAAATGTTGTATAGTTATTACTAGTGTTGGAATGATAAGCAACAATTCACTGTACTAGTTGTCTAAAAAACTTGTTGAAAATATTTTGAGGACAATTTGTTCTATTACATAGGTCATAGGCAAACCCCTCCTATATATAGGAGAGGGGAACACAATTACAGATGTGACCAAACTCTAGGCCGAATAAACATTACATTCACTTGCTAATAATTTATTTAACCTTTAGCACTCCCTATCAAGTTGGAGCATGGGAGAATCACAAGACTAGCTTGCATAATAAACACAAATGAGATTGGCATTAACTCCCCTTTTATATATGTGATAAAGTAAAAGAAGGCTATGACATATATTGATAAGAGGAATCCCCTTCCTTTATAGCGTACAAACTTTAGACTAAACCCTAATGGCCCAAGACACAATCGGGCTGATATACAAATAGATTCAATTAACTTAATTAACTAAATTAACCAGACTCTCTAATACTCCCCCTCAAGCTGAAGCTTGGGAGAATCCCAAGTCAACTTGCAAACAGACAAACAAACTAAAGATAAAGAAGCATAATAAAAAGATAAACTAAGCCCTTACAAGAATTTCTCCCCCTCAAGATTACAATAAAACACTCATCCCTTAAATACTCCCCCTCAAGTAGATAATGTCAAAGCAGGTATGCAAGCAGGTCAAAATTTGAAGCATGTCACAAATTGCCTGTGCAAGTCGCAAACAGGTAGCAGAAGCTTCTTGATAAAAAAGGATGTAACATCTGGAGTAGTAGTAAACAGTAGCAAGAAGGCGTCAGAGTCTTCATCACAGTCGCTATCATCGCTGTATAGAGAGTGCTGGTTCACAGTAGAAATTTCAAGAGAGTGCTGGTCCACAGTAGAAATTTCAAGAGTGTTGGTTCACTAAGTCCAGACAGTGCTGGTTAACAGTAGAAAAGTTCAGAGAATGCTGGTTCATAGTAGAAAAGTCCAGAGAATGCTGGTTCACAATAGTAGTAGTCTACATTCAAAGAAAGCACGGACAAGTAAAGAGTCAACATGCACAAAGCATGGACAATGTCAACGTACAAACAAAGCACAGACAAAAAGTAAAAAGTAGAGTTGACGTAGCCGGATAGAAGACCATCAGCTTAAACAAGAAAGCAATAGACATGAAGCTCTAGAATAGTAAGTTCTCCAAGAAGCATATAATCAACAAAAGACTTTCAGATGCAAATATCAGTAGTAGAAGTCCACAAATTCTTCAAAAAGTGCATAAAGATCCACAAAAATATAGGGCAGTAGACTATAATCTTCCTCTTCTCTTCTATTTCTCCCCCTCACACCAACCACGAAAAGAACCAAAGTGGTTGGGGTGGACAATGATAAAGAAACACCCCCAAAAAGAATAAGCCGTAGCACTGCCAGGGGGTTTGGGGTGTGTGCCCCCAATTAGGGGGTCTCGCTGCCCCTCAACAGACGAGAGTCGAGGGGAGGCCGCCCCTCGCCGGGGCTCGGTGGCAGAGCCCTCGGAAAAACTTCTACAATGATTTTCGAAGAGAAATCAAGCATAAATCTTCAAAGAGATTGATATAATGACAACAAAAAGTCATCAAAATTTGCTTTACCAAATAACAAGAAATCAACCTTGCTGTCAAACAAGCTAAATTGTTGCAGCGTGATGGCACATGGTGGATTCATCCAACAATGAAAGTGCCACAATGTGTTCCAATTCCAACGCATGAAAAGAACGTTTTGGCAGGGAAAAATAGCAATAGCCAAAGAAAAGAGGTTGGCGGACAAAAAGATTGTCCGCACATTGACTCCACAGAGATCAAACAACCACGGTGTTGGGAGTTTGGCTCCATGACGACGCCCTGTACGCATTATGCTGGGTGCGTTTTCGTTCCCAAGATGATAAAAGAGGTTTGCAGTGGGGCGTCGTGAAGTTCACGCAGGATTATAACTGTTTGCAGTTGTAAAAAAAGAACCCTCTTTTTTATTCAACTGTGTTTGAGTTGCCTTCTTTTTTTTATTCTCAACTCAATATTGATATCGATCAAGAGCCAATGGCGTAGCAAGGACGAAGTCACCTCTAAAGCAGTCCAATGGAGCGGCAAAATTAGCCACCTTCTCAATTTCTAGGAGGCACAAAGCAAGTGAGTATAGCTGTCAATGTTTTACAAAAGTCGACACTGTGCCGAGTTCATTGCATTTTGCGACGTGACTGTTGAGCAAAACGTGCACAACCACACTGGGATTGCGGGGTCCTTGACGGCCGCGTAGGGGATTGTGGAGTTCAACGCAGAAGAGTTCGATTGGGTCATGTCCGTGAACCTGCGAGGAACGATTGCAGGCATCTAGTACACGGCCCGGGTGATTGTGACGCTCCTAGTGGAAGGAAGCCGTGCTACCAACAGCCAGAAGGATTTGAGCAGGGGTAAGAACTGGAAAAGATGGACAATGTATATATATATAATGTATGTATGTATGTATATATATATTAACCTATGAGCAATGCATGAATCAATAGGAATTACTAAGAGGAGGACAGAAAAGGAAAAAAGAACATTGGTCTACTTGAGGAAGAATAACAAATTTCTAAAAGAAATCAATAAGAAGGTTGGAGAAGACAATGGAAAAGAAAGAACGAAAAAAAGAAAAAAAAGTAGAGCATCATGCAGCAGGAACCTTACATATGGTGAAACCATGAAGAGAGAAAAATAAAGCAGAGAAGATTGGTAGAGGAAGAAGAACAAACTAAAAAATGAAAGCAGAAAGAAGGTAAAAAGATGAGAAACAATATAGTGACCATATGTATAGATATGATAATTGAATCTAGTATTGGAATGCTAGAGTAGAAACTGTAAATGCAAGCAAGAAATTAGCATTGTACTAATGTGAGTACATTCAAACAAGAGATTTATAGACAGATTGAAGAAATAGGAGGTTGATGCGGAAAAAAAATCATTGTGGTATATAGTAAATCAGTAAGTGGAGCAGCAGTAAATGGATAATATCATAATAGTGCAGCAGCAGTAACTCCGGAACATAGCAGCAATTTGCTGCTTGGTAATGCAAAAATAAGAAACGAAAAATAAAGAGGGAATGCAGTAACATTGCAGCAATTTTTCTGCTTGATGGAGTTGTAAAGGAAAAGAAAAAACAAGAGGAAAGATTGAGGAAGAATAAATATCAAAAGAAATGGAAAAAAGATAAAAAGAAAAAAAAACAACCCAGATTTTAGGCCCAGTGGGCGCCTAGGCGCTCGTAGGCGTTGCCTAGGAGACCACCCAGCCCATCTAACAACCTAGTTAGGCTGGGAGCCTAGGTTTTGGAGGTCAGGTGGCCTAGGGCACGCCTAGGCGCCGCCCAAGCAGGCGATTACCCTACAACTATGGGTTCCACTAGTACGTCCATGGTCACTAAGCATGCTATTACTCTAACTTTGTTGAAATACAAGAATTCAGATCAGGTCACCTTTCCCGCTCTTATACAGTTGTGGATTCACCTCACCTGAATGTGGTGTCAATCACTTGGCCTTACCTTTCGAAGCAAGGAATAAAAACTCATATGGGAGGAACTGAGGAAGACCAATTAGGGGGCAACTAGAAACTCTATGTCAAGGGGGAGGCAAGGCAATGTGAGACGTAATGTGGAGCCTGCAAGATAGGGTGCATGGAGGCCAGGTGGCCGCCGCCCAAGCAGGCGATTACCCTACAACTATGGGTTACACTAGTACGTCCATGGTCACTAAGTATGCTATTACTCTAACTTTGTTGAAATACAAGAATTCAGATCAAGTCACCTTTCCCTCTCTTATACAGTTGTGGATTCACCTCACCTGAATGTGGTGTCAATCACTTGGCCTTACCTTTCGAAGCAAGAAATAAAAGCTCATATGGGAGGAACTGAGGAAGACCAATTAGGGGGCAACTAGAAGCTCTATGTCAAGGGGGAGGCAAGGCAATGTGAGACGTAATGTGGAGCCTGCAAGATAGGGTGCATGCTGACATCATGGTCATACATGATGGCAACATAAATACATGCTCTCCCTTGATGTTTTAATGCAGTTTGCGTGCGGCCAAGATGTTGGATAGAGTATATACATGGCATTTAACAAATTAATTATATTTATATATGGGCCATACTTTTAAAAAGCGGTATGCATTGTACATTCGGAGAGGTCACTGTATAGTGTATATGCGGTATGCGTTAGTATATGCGGTTTTAGATTTTAAAATTTTTTAAATTATTACATCTATATAAATATGCAGTAATCATACACATACATATGCAATATGGGAGGGAGAGCTTATAAAGAGAGATTTTGAATCTCTACATCTCAACCATAATATGACCCATGATAGAGCTGAATGGAAAAGAAGGAATGAAGGATCCATGTAGCCGACCCCAACATAGTTGGGATTGAGGCTTAGTTGATGATGATGATGGAGTTGCAATCATGCAAATATGCAATCAAACACTACTTAAATATATACAAATATGCAATAATGAGCAAAGTTTATAACAACCATAGATCATGGAACAAAATTTCAATCGAAATTGCGAAATTTCGATCGAAATTTCCGATTTTTTTCCAATCGGACATCAAAACGCATGTACGTAGAGAATGGGACGTCATTTCGCAGAAATTTCGCAAAAAATTCGCACTTAGGTGCGAAATTTTGCAAAACAGTGCAAATTTCGCCCAGTTTGGGCCATAATTTCGCGAAATGGCACAAAATTTCGATAGAAATTTCGAGATATTTGTTCCTAAGACTGCTGGCAGTACATGTTAGGTATTTTGGCGATTCTCTTTGTATCTTTTGCTTATAGAGGCTATTTTCTTTGATTCTAAGGTACGTTTCCCCTATCCCTAGCATGTATACCTCTTTCTATGTTTACACTCTTCTAAAAGATGTGAAGAGATACTATGAAAAATAACAAATTTCTAAGTGCTGCTACTACATGTTAGGTATTTTGGCGATTCTCTTTCGAAAATCACATGAACTACAAACAAACTTGTGGATCTATGAAATAATAGTATTAAGTCTGCAACTCTACAATAAATTTGTTATTATTACACATATTTATACATAAAATGACTTTAAAATAATGCATTTTCTTTGATCTATGTATACATGACCCATGTAACCTAACTAAATTTTAACATTAGACTTATATAAGTTGTAACATGTAAGTTTGTAACTTGCAACTGTAAGTTTTAAGGTCTAAGTGGTAAATTGTGGGTTTGTAAGCTGTTTACAGTCTAACGGACTTGACAATTCTGTTCATTTGTGCACTCACTCATCAAGACATGGATCCCACCCTAACCTCTAAACATATAAATTTATTATATAATCTAGTGTGTTTATGTCTAGACTTTGTGTTTGCAGAATTTCAAAGCTTAATTCCTTCATTTTGCCATCGAAATTGCCATCGAAATTCTGTCGAAATTGTTCAGCTTCCTTCACTTACAAATGTGGGAGACCCCCCCCCACATATCCAATATGAAATATTATTGCATATTTGAGTAGATCTTGGCGTTTAGATCATCCTGGTAAATTTTCATAATTTAATTCGCTTATTTGATCGTCGAAATTGTAAGGGCCGTAAATTTCGAAAAATTTCTGTTTCTGGGCCATCGGACACGGCATCGAAATCGGACATTTAATTCTATGCCATAGATGAATGCAATGTAAAAAAAGAGGAAATGGAAGCAGAAGGTAGGCTGAATGTAGGTGGTGGTTTTAGTTACATGAAGGACAAGGGGTGACATTAAAAAATGGCCAACTTAGCAGTTTGACCATTAAAAAATTGGGGATCAATCGACATTATATGTGGCTATGCGGCCATGGCCGTTTTATGCACCAATTTCCCATATGCGGTTCGGTCTAGGGTCCGAACTGCATATGTGGCCGCATGAACCATTTTTGAAACACTGATATGAGCACAAAGTTATATATGTAAAATATAATATATTACACCTATAGATTAATATGTAAACATATAATCATACTTGTATATGTTATATATATGTATATATATGTGCGGGTGTTTGTTTGTGTGTATAGGTAGTTTAATGAATAATTACACAAGATATCTAATAACAAAGAACACACATAGTTTCTATTTAAAAAGTGGCACATGTGTGCCACATATGCGGCCATATGCGTCACATATGTGGTCATGGTCGCATAATGGACTGCACATACATGCGGCTTGGTGAGGTGGCCAAATCGCATATGCAGCCTTATGCGAGGCATATGAGAAAACTACTCTTTGTTTTCCTCGTGGCTACTCATCCTTGATGGTCACCTGAGACACGACACTCCATTGCATTGGGCGTCTCAATTAAAGGATGTGGAGGAAGAGAAGCCTCTAATGTGAGAGAGGATGTGCATGTACAGATGTAGGGTCTGCCCTTGCATAAGGTTTACTCAATAGAATAGCTCGAGGAGGGATGAAACAACAATTACAAAACTTGGTCCAGATGCATGCCTCCACCCATGGCATTAAAGTGTTTTTCTTCTCAACCAAACTATAATCCCATCCAATGCTTGGATGTCTGAGCTAACGGAATAGATGTAGAATTGCTCGAAACGGATGGTGGTATCTCGGTTTCTTTGCCATCCTTATGTGTAATAAACTAGTAATGCATTGGCACTTTGCAAGGGACATCCATAAGGAGTTTGTGTAGGCACATCGATAATGTATTATTTGGGGGGGGGTGTAAATATCTATTGAATAAATCACATAACTCTCATAGGTTAAAAAATTTGATTGCATTCGATTTTGAATATGATTCCATCTCTACCTTCTTTTGGAAAACAAACAACCCAAACAAGGACATGGGGTGATTGAACAAAGACGGATGGATATGAAGACCTCTATGGTTTTTATACTTAAGCTAGTCTGGGTGTCAAGTTGGTTTGGTATTACATTGACTCTTAGTTATCAAGGCGCCCACCTTGGCGCCTCAAACTAGGCATTCAGCCTATTAAGTGTATTAAGTGGGTGTCTTAAACCTTTAGGCTCAAACTAAGCCATTTAAAGGCTAAATCAACATGAATCGGGCCTGGATATGGTCAAATTAGATTATCTTGAGTCATTTTATGGTTGAAATAGATCTGATTTAGACCAAATCAGGTCAAATTTTGGCAAAATTAGGTCTCATTTAGGTAAATATAGGCTAAATTAGGGAAAGTTCAGGTTTAAGAAGTTTATGCTTTGCAAAATTAGGTCAGATTTCGGTCAGGTTACATCCAATTTAGATCAAGATAGGTCAAATTAGGGCCAATCAGGTCAATTTTAGGTCATATTAGGTGTGATTTAGTTCAAATATAAGTGTTACAACTTAGATATAATTATTACAAATATAGTAATGTATCTATATGAATATAGCTAATTATATATGTAAGTGTTACTATATATATGTATAAATAGCAAAAATGCCTAGAAATGCCCATGTTTCCCTCGGGAAAAAGGGACCGCCTAGCCGAATATGCTTTAACTTGTGGATGTGCATAAGATGGGAGTCATCTTTGCTAGGCACATGGGCACATGGGTAGTGTGTTACAGGGATAAATATCTATAAAATAAAAAACTTAATTTTCATAGCTAAAAATTATTGCATTAAGTTTTCAATTTGATTTCATCTCTACCTTCTTTTAGAAAACAAAAAACCAAACAAGGACATGGGGTGATTGAGTAAAGATGAATGGATAGGAAGACCTCTATGGTTTATATTCTTAAGCTAGTATGGGTGTGAAGCTGGTTTGCTATTACTTTAACTTGTAGAGGTGCATGATAAGGGAGTTGTGTTTACTAGACATATTTCTACTTTGACTTGTGAAGGTGTTGGAGATGAGGGATTGGATCACTTGGCCTTTAATTATACACTCACATTTATATGTATGCAAGCATATAAAGCTTAGGAAGGGAGGATGGCTTGCATTATATTAATGATTTGTATTCAAGGAAGACTATTGCATGTGAGGAGGATGACAAAGATCATACTTGGACCCAGTGATAATAGGTGTTTAATGTGAATGACGATCCATGTGATGTTGGTGAAGCATGGTAGGATAGATACTAAAAGTGAAATCCTAACACTTTAATTAGTCTACTTGTGAATTCTCATGCCGGTTGGGCTCCAATTGATTATTCGTTTGACTAGTTTAAAATCCTAGAATTTACTATAATTAAATGCTAGAATTACATTCATATGCCACGGATATCTTTTGGATGGGTAATATTTCTCTCCTCATACCCTGGTTCACGTGACTGGTAAACCCTACGCTGACCTAAGATCCATATTCACGACCTTGGTGTGTCTGCGATCAAGAGCTTAATGAGTAGAATGTCCTTTCTTGGAGAGAAATTTTTTAGGTTGTGGCTTTATCGATCCGCTACGAAATGATGAGGGGACTAGATTCAATAAGAGTAACCAGAATTTGAAGAGAGATTAGAGGAGTGACTTGGATGGGTTGTGGTGTGGCAACATTTTAGTGCCATAGACGTGGGCGGTAGGATGGATGAAAAAATCTTGTGCTATCATTTGAAGCTTCAAGGTTTCATGTGGCGGTTGGATTTAAGAGTAGTAATCCCATGCACATTATTTTCGTGAATATGTCAAAAGGAGCTACCAATGTTAAGTTGTGGTGACTCATGTTTGTCACTCAAATAGTTCGAGGTGGAGCTTTAACTCTCGGTTGGATGTGGAATGATGCCACCATATATAATTTTTGAAAGATCAAAAGTTGGGTTTCCTGGCAGTTTATCAAACTGACGACTCATGATTGCACCTTTTTTTGTTGGCGGCTGTTGGATATAAGAGTAGTGATGCTCAAGTAAAGGAGATGGCTTATGTTTATCACTTAATTGGTTGTTCTAGGAGGAGCTTCAACCCTTAGCCATGGTATAAAAAAACCTGCCTCAAGGTGATGCTATCCCATTTGCGCCTCGAGGGTTATGCCTTGTGTCATGTACTGATACTTAGGCCTTAGAGTGTCTGAGGCTTGCCTCATGACATTGAAGCTCTAAGGCTTAGTTGAGGCGCAAGCCCCAATTTTGGATGATAGTGTCTTGTGTTAACATCAGAGGATTCCTGATTATGCAATGAAGGAACCATAAGTACGTAGGGGTTGAGCTCTCTTGATCCTTCACAGTTGATACCACCTGATGTCATTTTTTTTTCTTGTGAGACAATTACATACCCTTTATTGATTTTCTTATTATTCTACGTTGATATATCATTATATGCAACAAATATATTTGTTTTTTAGTAGTCTGTACTATTAACATTGCTCTTAATCCCTATATATCTTTGTTAACTCATGTAAATTTTTCTATGTAGTTATACTCTTTCTTATACATAAATGTTTACACATTCGTAGATACACACAAATATATATATATATATATATATATATATATTACATATATCTTCTTGTTAACATGCATATAAATATGTATATATCATTTATTTATGAACGCCTTGTACTTATTTGAGGCTTTCGCCTCAAAACGCTTAAAGGCCTACGCCTCACCCCTTTGAGAGAAAAACACCTCCTTACCCCTTGCACACTTTAAACTTTGCTCTCAGCTGATTGTGCATTGATGCCACCATAACCAAAGAGTCAATGATTACACCTCTTTTTTGGGTAAAGGAATGAAAAACAATGTTCATAAGAAATCAAGTGCATTGAATTTCCCAATAGTCGAATTGGTTCCAAGATCCACGAGTCTGTCAAGTCCATTTGACCCTTGGCCCGAGCCTGTTAGGTCACAAATTTGACAGTTGGGCATACAATTCTTTGGACTCTTAGGCTTTTAGGGAAATCGTCATGAGGATGGAGCTGATGATTAAAAATGTCCAATCCCAATTTTGTTTTGATTTCTTAAGATGAAGGATATAATTCATGACGTGCTGCATGCAATTTTTTTAGACATAAATGAAGACATTTAAGCAATGATTTAGCACTTGTTACTTTGAGAAGAAGCCTTTGTGTGTCTGTGTCTTGAAGATAGAAATGTGTAATTTGTAAAGTAAAAGTACTTTGAAATTTGTGTATTTTGAACATCGAACAAACATAATCTAGGAAGGCTACGATTGAAGTGATATGTTGAAGATCTATTAATATCCTTGGAAGTACATATCAAATATTAAAAGGATTTTTAACCTATTTCAATATTTTAATCTTAAAAATTATTGAATTTCATGATTTTTAATGCACACGCATGTCAATTTTTCTCAAAATCCATACTGCGTCATTGTTGATAAATTTGCTACAAAATATGGAACTACAAACTTCTTCACAATAAATGGTTCTTGTTTCTCTTTAATGCTATCATAAATGATGACTACTACTAGGGATTCTAGGAATGAACCATCAATGTCTTCTCTAGGATGATTGCTTAACTTGCTTGTTTGGTAAAGGAGCTAGATTCAAATCTCTAAGGGAAATATAGGTTTTGATCCATCATATTAGGAAATGGTTTTCTCCTTTAGTGTCAAAGATATTATTGATTATTCTAAAACCGTCTTTGGTGGTTGGATGCCTTAGTCATAGAGCATGTTTGGGGCCATACATGTCCAGTTGTCCACACGTTTTCCTCGAAGATTCAAGAAGCTTCTAAGCATGAGGTGTCTGGGTTTTAAACTCATTTATGCGTCAATCTTCATGTAGCTCATTAGGACATGATGGAAAGACCTCCAATCTTGATTCGGTTGGTCATAAGGGATTGCTGTGCTGTGCTAGAGGATGGGTTTGTTATGCTAGATGGGGTGGGAGATACATTAACATATGCAAGGGACGTTAAAAGCCTATCGTCTTCTAACAGGTTCTTAGGTAGAAGGGGTGCAGGAGGAACTTGTAGGTAGATGCATCAAAGGAGGGCACACACACTGTGGATGTTCAATAAGGGACTTTATAAAGTGTCATGATAGATGAAAGGAAGGGTGGAGGTCATAGGACTGTCTCTCACAACCTATGACGGCGAGGGTGCCTTACAAGTGGTATTTTATTGCATGCATGGAACTTCTAGGACTTAACAAGGTATTTGTCTTTTTGAAGGGTAAGCAAAAGGGAATATGAAGTTCCTTTAAGAAGGTTACGAGGTTGCACTTTGTTATAGCGTGCAATTTGTAGCGCCTAAGAAATCACTAGGTATATGTAAGATGGTTATATGGAGTATAGGGTCTTGGTTATTAATGACCATTGTTTGTACTTTGTAGGCAAGGAATGAGGTGACTGATACCGACTCCGTTTCAACAGCTTGGAAATAGGTATTTATCGGTATACCAATGGAATTACCGACAGATGCAATCCTGTCTGTTTTGACGCCAAAATGAACGAATTAATTTATGCATATTTGTAGCTGTAATCTCTACACCTAAACACATCGTTTTATGCAATAAAATTCTATCTTGGGTGTATGGGGGGGTCCATCATGTGGGAGGTAAGGAATCTGTCCTATTTCGTTGGGACTTCGACGAAAAAATGTAGGAATTAAGATATGAAATTTTACTAGCACAATCCACAAACTTACATACACAATTATGCATAATATACAATTTACAACATGTGAATAACATATTTACTTACCAACTCATATCAGCTATATGTTGAGTGGCACGCTGGTTCTCTATATAGTAATGAGTTGGTATTACTGAGATATTGCGGCCATGACATGAGCATCCTATAAAGGTGGTTGCATGTAGTCACGTGCTTATCACACATCATCATTGACAAATTGTACCATCCCAATCTTTAGAAAAATCCTCTTCTAAGTCTTTGAGATGTATTCTTTTGCTTTTAGATGTAGGTGGAGGAACTCGAGAAGGTTGACTTGCTTGAGGAATAAATAGGTTGAATAGCTATAGGCACAACCATAGGAAGTATTGGGACCGGAGAAATAGGAACAACTGAACGACCACTACTCCATGTTTGCCCACCATCCTTAGAGAATGCGAGTTGTACTGATAACTTCCATGTGGGCCCTAGACATTTGTACTATATGTATATCCAATATGATGTTCTACTTCTGGTTGTGGTGGTGGTGGCTCATTTTGATATCCAGAATACCCATATTGAGAATGAGATGGGCGGGGTTGTGCATGTGTTTGCCCAAATAGCATATCGCTAAAGCCTAATGTTGAATCATGTTGAGATTGAGAATCAGAAGCTGAAATACTCATGCTCCCAAATGAATCAGTAATATTAGAATAATAACCACTGTTGTAGCCGTGGGAGCCTGTAATTGTTGTAGCCTTAGGTGGTAATGCATTGCTGTAGTCTTTGTCGGTATGAGTTTTCCTCCTTTGATATCCAAAATACCCATATTGAGAATGAGATGGGCAGGGTTTTGCATGTGTTTGCCCAAATAGCATATCGCCAAAGCCTAATGTCGAATCATGTTGAGATTGAGAATCAGAAGCTGAAATACTCGTGCTCCCATATGAATAAGCAATATTAGAATAACAATCACTGTTATAGCTGTGGGAGCCTATAGTTGTTGTAGCCTCAGGTGGTAATGCATCGTTGTAGTTTTTGTCGGTTCGAGTTTACCTCCTTTGAAAAGTTTTATCAGGCATGTGATATTCTTTTTCTGCTGGAGGAGGTACATCCCTAGTAACATAAGGACGATCATCATTCTTAGGTTCAACAGTACGAGGATATTCCGGAGAGCACTCATCGCCGCCTCCATCATTGCCACTCTGGATAATGCGGAAAAAGGTCTTGTATTATTCGATGATAAAAGAATATACAAGAGTCTATATATAATACACAAAAGAACCACAAGGTCTAGAGATAACCCATGTGGGATAAAACATAAGTGTAAAGGAAAAGAATAATAGAAAATAGACTAAGTGTAAAAGAGAAAAACACAACAAAGTCTATCTACTAATACTCCCCCTCAAGCTGGAGCATAGATGTCAATCATGCCCAGCTTGGATGTCATATCAGTGAAGCGCTTCTTCGGAAGAATCTTTGTGAAGATATCAGCAATCTGCTCATCAGTATGAATGTAAGGGGTAGAAATCTGACCAGATAGAACCGCCTCACGAACAAAGTGACAGTCCACTTCAATATGCTTCGTGCGCTCATGGAAGGTAGGGTTGCTAGCAATGAAAGTGGCTGCTTTATTATCACAGAACATAGGAATGGGCGACAAGTCTGAAAAACCAAAATCTGTCAGAAGGCTTCGAATCCAGAAGAGCTCGCAGGTAGTATGTGCCATGGCGCGATATTCAGCTTCAGCACTAGAGCGGGCAACCACAGCCTGTTTTTTGCTCCTCCATGTGACTAAATTGCCCCCAACAAAAGTACAGTATCCAGAAGTGGAGCGGCGATCAACCTTGCTCCCAGCATAATCAGAATCTGAGTAGCCCAGTATCTTACAGTGCCCATGTTTTTTGTAGATAAGCCCTTTTCCAGGAGAGTTCTTCAAATAGCGCAGAATATGGCAAACAACATCCCAATGACATTGTCGGGGTTTGTCAAGGTAGCGACTAACCAATCCGACAGCAGCAGTAATGTCAGCTCGTGTGACTGTGAGGTAGATAAGCTTCCCGACCATTCGTCTGTACTGATGAGTGTCAGGATATGCAGGAGAGGCTTGATCATCCCAATCAGTGTTAGGATCAAGAGGGGTGCTAGCAGGCTTAGCACCTAGGAGTCCAGTCTCAGATAACAAGTCCAGAACATACTTCCGCTGAGAAAGACACAGTCCTGCAGAAGAGCGAGAGACCTCTATCCCAAGAAAGTAGCGTAAAGAACCGAGGTCTTTAGTAACAAAGTGCTTTTCAAGATACCGCTTAGTTGCCTGAATACCTGCTGCATCACTCCCAGAGAGTATAATATCATCAACATACACAATAAGAATAATAATGCCAGCTGTGGATTGTTTAACAAAAACAGAGTGGTCCGACTGAGAGCGGCGAAAAGAATAATCCTGGAGAATAGTGCTAAGTTTGTCAAACCACGCACGTGGACTCTGTTTGAGGCCATAGATAGCTTTTTTTAAACTACAGACTTTAGATGGCTCCCCCTCACAGATAAAGCCGGGGGGCTGAGACATGTAGACTTCTTCATGTAGATCGCCATAGAGAAAAGCATTTTTCCCATCGAGATGGTATAACGGCCAATCAGAATTAACAGCAACAGAGATCAGAATCCTGACAGAATTAAGTCGTGCCACAGGAGAGAAGGTTTCAAAATAGTCAACCCCATAGGTCTGAGTGTATCCTTTAGCAACCAGTCTGGCTTTCAGGCGCTCGACCGTACCATCAGGCTGATATTTCACTGTGAAGACCCAGCGACACCCAACTGGCGAGCAATCAGTAGGAGGATCAACAAGAGTCCAAGTATGACGATCAGTAAGAGCCTTCATTTCTTCTTCCATTGCCTGACGCCATGCTGGGATTTTAAGAGCCTGAGCAGCAGTCTTAGGGACAGAAATAGCAGACAGAGCAGCAGTAAAGTTGGCAAAATTAGAATTCAAATGAGCAGACGTAAAAAAATTCCCAATTGGATGTTTCGTACAGGCACGTGTCCCCTTTCTTAGACTAATGGGAACATCAAGGTCAGAAAATACCTGCGGAGGTGGCTGATCTGGCGTAGAGGACGTGGACGATGGAGAGGCCATAGAGGGAGCTGTTGGCTTTGGTCTTCTGTGATAAACCTGCAGAGGGGGCTTCTCACTTGTAGATACAGGAGCAGGGCTATCATACTCATCATCCACCATAGGTAAGGGCGTATCAGTCAACAAATCAGACGTAAGAGCAGAACCCTCCGAAGAGAAAAATGGCATGTGTTCAAAGAATACCACATCCGCAGATACAAGCCATTTATGTGAAGCAGGATCATAACACCGATATCCTTTCTGAGTGCGGGAATAGCCCAAAAAAACACACTTGGTGGCCTTGGGATCTAATTTAGTAAGACCAGGTCTAAGGTTCTTCACAAAGCATGTGCTCCCAAAAATACGCGGTGGTACAGCAAACAGTGGTAGATCAGGGAAAAGAATTTGAAAAGGGATTTTATTGTGAAGTACAGAGGAAGGCATGCGGTTTATGAGATAGCAAGCAGTGGAGATTGCCTCAGGCCAGAATTTGTGAGGAACATGGTAGTGAAAGAGAAGTGTGCGGGCGACCTCAAGGAGATGGCGATTCTTACGCTCAGCGACACCGTTTTGTTGTGGGGTATAAGCACAGGAAGTCTGGTGAATGGTGCCCTGACGTTTACAAAAAGACTGAACAGAAATTTGCACAAATTCCAAGGCATTGTCTGTGCGAAAAATCTTGATGGGCTTAGCAAATTGAGTCCGAATTTCCGCAAAAAACTCAGAAATTTTTTCAACTACAGTAGATATGTCTGTCAGTAAAAATAACCATGTGGTTCTGGAAAAATCATCAATAAAACTTAAGAAATATTTGAATCCAGAAACGCTAGGCACAGAACACGGTCCCCAAATGTCAGCATGCACAATGTCAAAAGGGGCTTTAGAGCCAATACAAAATTTTGCAGAAAAAGTAGAACGGTGTTGTTTGCCCAATTGACATGTTTCACAATAAAATCTAGTGCTAGCAACAGTCGGTAATAAAGCCTTCAACTTCTCAGCAGACGGGTGGCCCAGACGGTAATGCCACTGAATATCAGGAACTGTAGATGTCAGGAAAGCAGCTGGCTTCGGCTCGTCCAAATAGTATAATCCATCCGGTCCCTCATGGCCTGAACCAATCGTCGTCCTCGTACGCAGATCCTGAAACAGAACACCATTCGGGTCAAATGTAATAGCACAACGAAGACTTTTTACCAGTTTACTGACAGATAGTAAATTCAGATGAAAGTTGGGCACATATAGCACAGACTGCAGAGGTAGAGTACTAGTAGAAGTGATATCTCCAATGCCACAAACAGGAGATTTGGAACCATCAGCAACCGTTACAGGCGGTATAAGAGAAGTCTTGCGCAGAGTAGAAAATAAACTAGCAGTACCAGAGATATGTGCAGTCGCACCAGAGTCGATCACCCAAGGGCTTTTACCAGTCGTCGTCAGGGGAGCAGCGCCATTCTCAGGAGAGTCCGCAGAAGTAGAGGCAAGGCGGGCTTGAAGCAGTTTCTCAAACTCGGAGCGAATCCAATCAGCAGTAGGGGCAGAGGCAGCAGAGGTAGATGCAGGTTGTTCAGTGGTAACCTGGTTCGCCCAGTCAGGTTTACCATATTTTATCCAGCAACGGTCTTCACTGTGATTAGTACGCTTGCAGTGAGTGCAGTAGCGGGGCTCCCCTGACTCCGAGCCAGAACCACGTCCAGGTGCAGAAGAGCGGCCACCACGACCACGACCACGACCTCGGCCGCGACCATGAAAGGAATCCGCAGAACGGACAGCAAGGGCTGCTCCATCAGAAGTAGAGAGCGTCAAAGAAGGAAGACGCTGGACCCGCTTGAGGACGTCCCGAAGAGTAGGTAACGGGTCACTGGAGAGGATCTGATCCACGACCCCAGCAAACGAAGTAGGAAGGCCAGCCAGGAACTGAACAAGCATGAGCTCATTCCGCTGACGATGTAGTTCTTCAAGATTCGCAGTCAGAGGATGATAAACCTGAAACTCATCCCACAGAGCACATCACGAGTTGTAGTAGTCTTCCACAGAGTCAGATGGCGAGAAGTCTTGTTTCGCAAGCTTCTTGAAAATTTCAAACACCTTCTTGGGGTTCTGTTGATGAGAGTAAACATGGGATAGTTGATCCCACATTTCCTTAGCAGTCTGAAGGCGAAGCAGAGAGTGGCTGATCTTAGCATCAACGCTGTTGACCAGCCAGGCCATAACCCCATAATCCTCCTTGGACCAGAGATCATAAGCTTGCTTAGTCTTGTCATCATCAGTAGCAGCAGGTACAGCAGGACCCTTGGTAGTCAGGTGCGAGTGGCGCCCGTGTGCTTTCACGTAGAGTTCGAATGAAGCAGCCCATAGGTGATAGTTGGAGCCATCCAACTTAACAGAAGTAACACACAAAAACCGTGGTAAATCTGAAGTCGCCATGAGAGTAGAAGCAGACAGTCAGCAGCACGAGCGCAGGGCAGACAGTAGAATCAGTAGGCAGCAGGAAGTGTCCAACACATGGACCAGCAGCAGCAGATAGGAGATCCGATCATGGACCTCAGAAACCCTCACGGGGCAGAGATAAAGAAGCAGAACCTACGCCAACATGGAGAAACAATTACTCTACCATGTGGCGCAGGCAGGCAGATCCGGATGTAGCTTTTAGACCCTCAACGTGCCAGAACTGGAAAGTGTCGGGGCTGTACGTAACGGATTTAGAAAATGAACGGAGACCGAAAAAGGAACTTGTGGTTGTCTAGGCCACAAGGATAGAGATGGTGAGGATGTGGGGGTGTGGTGGAGGGTTGTGGGTGATGTAGGGGCCGGGAAATTGGTGGTGGTGGTGGCTGTTGGTGGCGGACAGCAAGTACTGTAGCAGCCGCGGTACTGTAGCAGCCGCGGTACTGTAGCAGCGGGAAGAAAGGAGATGGGGCGGTGGGCAGGGAAAGAGAAGAGAAGGGCTGCGGTGGTGGTAGGGTAAGGAAGGAAGGGAGGAGGAGGAAGAAGGACGACGACGGCAGGGAGAAAACCGCAGGGGGGGGGGGGGGCGGCGGCGGTGTGGTGGTTGACGGCGCATGGGTAGGTTAGGGTAAGGAGGGGGGGAAAAAGAATTATGGTGGATCTTGTTGCTCTGATATCATCTGGATAATGCGGAAAAAGGTCTTGTATTATTCGATGATAAAAGAATATACAATAGTCTCTATATAATACACAAAAGAACCACAGGGTCTAGAGATAACCCATGTGGGATAAAACATAAGTGTAAATGAAAAGAATAATAGAAAATAGACTAAGTGTAAAAGAGAAAAACACAGCAAAGTCTATCTACTAATAGCCACCACCATCATCGGACTTGGATTTGGAATTAGACCCAGATGTAGTTTTTGAAGAAGAAGAATTTATGTTACCCACCTCTTCTTCCATTGCTGTATTGAAATTCATATCAATATTTTGATGCTCAGGCTCATGCTCAAGTCTTTCAGATGGAGTTTGATCAACATTAATATCAAAATCTGCTTCAAATTGCGCGTCTATGTATGGATCTGGACGACCATCTAGATTATCTAGAATGGGACGACCTATCTCATTCATCCATTCCTCTAAAGGGTCTTCTGAATCATCAACTTCTTCTATGCCTCTACGCCTGGATGGGTTGAAGGAGTATGCAATGTCAACGGGATTGAGGACGACAACAAAATCTACTTCCTTGTAGTTGGCATCTCGTATTGCTCTAGCTCGCAACCACATGTTGTAGTGAATGAATATATACTAGATCTCTCATCCTGTTTGCCCCCAACCTGTTGCTGCGCTTTGAGTATATAAAATTAAAAGTGCTCTAATTTCTTTCACAACCTCTTGTAGGTGTTGTTTGAGAAAGAATGCGAACAACCACTTTTCTTAGATGGGGGGCATCCGTTCCATTCCAAACCCACCACTCACAAGGATCACCCTCCTCACAGTCAACAACTGCATTTGGATGACCAAAACAAACGGTGCCTTCACGAAATTATCGCAACTGCAAAAATATTTAAGATGTTCAGACTTCAGAATCAGATGATGAAACATCAAACAAGAACGAAATGAAGATGTTCATGACTTCATGTTAGTTATGTAATCAATTTATTAATCAAATATATATTTATTTACCTCATCCATCACTATGGTGCACTCTTCTTTAAAGGTAAAGAATTTGTTAATTTTATCTCTCACATCATTCATCAGAGTCGGATCTAAGCCCAATTTATGCGAGTGTTGTTCAAACTTCAGACGACAAGCTGTCACCAATTCCAAATAAGGAAACAAAATTTAGATTTTAGATTGAGTTATAGAGTTAGAAAATAAATCAGAATTTAGAAGAAAATAAATTATGTACCTGCTTTATGCAGTGGATGCAAAAGCATATCTGTCCACGCTTGCTTACAATTGACAAGTATTGTGAATTGAACCTAGGAGCTGCTTTTTTAATACTCCACCATTACTTGCATTGCATCATATAGGTAAGACATTGTTGCGACTTTGTCACCATCTACCAGTCTCAATACTTTGACAATAGGTTCCATTATTCGCAACACCTTTGTAACCTTATCCTAGAAAGCCCGATTGACAATTAGTTCTTCAATCCTTCTGCCAACTGGGGTGTTGTGCTCCTCCATGAAGGTCCACTCCACGCCATTATAGAGCCTACTAAGTCCATCCCTTTTGGACTTCAACGAAGTTAAGGTCAAGTAATTTGTTGCAAATCTAGTCACCCCTGGTATAATTAGATCACCTCCGTAGTATTCAGGTCGCCTCATTGCATTTAACAAGAAGGAATGGTTGTAGATGAAACCTGTGATCAACCTACCATCAATTGTCACACCTTTGATTGAATCAATTGTGCCCATGTCCTTAAGAATAATATCTATGCAATGGCAGAACGTGGTGTCTGGTAGACTGGGTATCTCTTCATTATACTTTCACCGGCCTTCTTGAAGTTAGAGCCATTATCAGGCACTATCTGCACCACATTCTCAACCCCTACCTGGTTGATGTAAGTTTTCATTAGCTTCCTTATGTAACTGTAATTCCTAAATTCACCAAAAGCATCAATAGAGTCTAGAGAAACAATCAATTCATGGCAATGTGCAAGAAAGTTAATGATTTGCTTTCTATTTCCACTAGTCCACCCATCCCACATGAGAGTGACGCTATATTCAGACCACAATTGTTTATGATATGAAATTTGTAACTGTAGATCTTTCTTCCCTTGGGGAAGATACTTGTTCATCAATTCATATGTAGTGGAGGCTGTGATGCCCCTACTAGACTCCCCGATCACATCTACCATGTGCTAGAGATAGGGTTCAATTGCAACATGTGCGAGTATAGCATGAGCAAAGAAGAACTTACCCACGACCTTGCCAACCTTCTCTTTGGCACTAGTAAACATTGTTTTTAGGTTTTTTTTGCCTAGCATCTGGCTTCCTAACCCCTGGCTCATCAAATGCTTCAATCTCGCACCAGCAGAATGGAAAAGTGTATCAATGGTGCCTTTCTTTCTTTTATGTTGAGCATGTTGATCTTCATCATCATCTAGGTCAACAATAGGAACACAGACAACCCCACTGCCTCCACCTGCACCAGATGGCCAATATCTCCTCATAAGTCGAGTTGCCTCCTCCCTATCCCACTCACTTTTGCGAGTGTCTCTGAGAGCACGCCTATACATATGACGTGTATAAGTAGTATCACACCCTGGAGGATATACAATGTCATCATCTGATTCAGCAGAAGAACCTGTGGCCCTAACATCAAAGAGTGTATCTATGTAATCCTTTTCAACTTGCTTCAACTTTTGTTGTTTTTTGCCTCTTTCCAACCATCAACTTCTTGATGTCATCCCTAACACTTGAGGGGCACTTATGAAACATTGCCACATTTTTTTCGTCACCAGTAATGGACTCTTAAATCTAGTAACCCCCCACCAATTATTTTCTTATAGTAGTTGCAGATAATCTTTGCCCTATTCCTAGTCACAGGAACATGCATGCAATGACTCCATGCAAAATCCACATCCTTTGTTGTAACATGACCAACTCCAACACCCTCAACGTCACTTGAAGACGAAGAATCTTCTCTAAAGTCAAAAGTCAACACTGAAAAGGACAAAGACAAACAAGCAAAACAAATTATATATCAGTAACTTAGCATTTAATCAAAGTACCACAAGTAACAACATTGTACAATACTAATATCAAATAAAATAAGCCATTAAGTGAAAAAAATGGATTTATTTTATGTATTATAGAATAAAAAGCAATGTTTTAAGTGTATAATACTTGCTTGTAATTATAGAATCAAACACAATAATTTTTAGGATTTTATTTTTGAGAAAAAATATTTTAAAATAAATAAAGTATGAATTTCTTTTTAAAATTATAATATATGATATTTACTTTTTAAAAAGACAAGTGATATGTTTCTAAATACTAATTTCATCTTATACAATATTAACACAATTAAACAAAAAAAATCCTTTTTTAATTTTCAACATTCTTAATAAATAAAAAACAAAAAATATAAAAATTTTGAGTATTTTTTTTGTTTATATATTTTTATGTTAGTCATTGGTAGAACTACTAAACCTAAATTATATACCTGTTATTATAGTACTAATTGTATTATTACTATTAATTAGTGAAATTACATGGTAATATTAATTATTAGTGTGCTAATTAGGTAGACCTAGTGATAAATCAGTAGATCTATATAATATAATCTTATATCTAATGATAAATAATATTAATCATAAGTATTTTGGAGTAGATATAGGATCCGGGGGTAGTTGGTGAATTTTTTGGTTGAGAATAGAAGGAAACAGAGAGGGGAGGGGTTGAAAATGGTGGAAAATGCAAGAAATTAAGTATACATACCTTGATTAGGGCTGATTTGAGCTCCAATCATGAAATCACCCAAAACTCTCAAGCTTTTCCTCTTCAAACAACAATATCAACGCAAACTCGCAACTGATGTATATTGCATTGGCACCCTCGATATTTGGCGGTATTGGCGGTAAGCCCACCGAGATACCGATATTTGCGATCCTAACAATAAGTCTGCCTGTATCTATGCCGGTATCCTTTGGTATCAGTATTTCGACCGAAATACTGCCAGCACTGACGATACCTCATTCCTTACTTGTATGTGGGCTTTTTGGTCTCTAATACTCATTTTCTTAATTTAAGGGGGTCAAGGGTGGAAACAAAAGGTTATTTAGGAGATTAGTCCGATGGACAAACTTGATCTTTGTGTACATGATGCACTTGTAAACCACTCCCTTTAATGAGGTCCGAAGCGATCTCTGGGATCAAACTATTTGAGTATGGACTGACCAAATCTCTTTTGCTAGTTTCGAGGGTAGATTTCATATTTTGTAGTTTTGTAGTGACGTACCTCGGTAGACATTTATTTTGGGTTGGAATTCAAATGACATTGTTTAAGGTCCTAAATTACCATGGATCTTGTACAATGATTTCAACGAGAAATGGAGCTGATGCTAGCATGCCACTATTCCATAGTTATTCCAATTGTTCAATTGTAGGCATTTTTGTATCATGGCTCAGTTGTGGTTTGTGTGTAGGCCCAATCTGAAAGCTTAGACCTAATCCTAGAATTAGAGAATAGAGAGGAGAGGTGAGAGACAAGGGTTAAGCGAGAAAGGCGGGAGAGAAAGGGAAAGAGTTTTCAGTCTTTCAAAATGTACAACAACTGATTCATGTTCTCAACACTCAAGTTCTTTACATATGCATCACACATATCTATATACAAATTAGACCGTGACATTTACATGGGCCTTGGCCCGTTACTTGCTCAACAAGAAATATACATCAAGTTAAAGGAAAACGTGACTTAGGCATTCAGTTGTAACATTGTGTCCCGACTGTTCAACCAATACCCCCCCCCCCACACACACAAGCAAACTGGACGAGCGTAGTTGATGTCCCTGTTTGTTCCTCAAGAATCTGAACACATCTTCAGTCAATGATGTTGGATCCTAGATTGGTGATTAGATGCTCTAGAGGGGGGGTGAATAGAGCTGAAAGCACTTAAACAAAATTCATTAAACTTTCAAGATATATGACAAGATAAGGTTGCTAAATAGGTAATTTGAGTGCAACTAAATCAAGCATAGCAAGGATAAGAGAGATTGAACATGCACCAATTAAACAAGCTATTTAGAGTGGTTCCACACTTCAAACTAGAAGTGTGTCAGTCCACTTGCCTAGAGAGGTCAACCTCTAGGACTTCCAAACTCTTGCACTCTTATATTCATTCATAAGACATACAATGCATGACCAACAAAGGACTTACCTATCCAATACAAAGAGTCTTCAACCTTACCAAGGACTTACCCACTTTGCAAGAGTCTTCGGCCTTCTCCAAGGACTTACCCACTCTTGCACAAGTCTTCGGCCTTGCAGGAATTACCCACTCTTCTTGGATCTTCCGCCTTTGACTTCACCTTCACTCGGAGAAGCTTCCACCAAGGTCTTACCTACTTGAGCTTGAGTCTTTTGCCTTCTCCAAGGGCTTACCCACTCTAGCTCCAAGTCTTCTGCCTTGATCTTCACCAAGGGACTCCTTCCCTTGTTCTTCTTCACCTCTCTTGGACAAGAGAGAGAACCTTCATCTTCAAGATAGCAAATGAGAGATGGGGAGGTGGTGGAAGTGAGAGCCTCACAAGATATACAAATAGGACTAGCTCTCTTACAGATTTCCTACTCACTCTAATGGATGTAGCAAGTGATTAAGCTTAGAAAGAGAGAGGAGGCTGTAGGAAGCACTCAACTATAGAATAGGAACCTCATAAAGAGTTTGCAATGAATGCTCAACCTTGGAATGAAGCCCAAGGGGTCCTATTTATAGCTGGGGATGCCTCTTAGCCTTTGGGAACACTTGTGAACGAAAACTAGCTGTTTTGTGGCTTGCAACAGATCTATTTTCACTTGTTGCAACTCCACAACGGCTAGAAACACTTTTCTGCACTTTTCCGTACAGTGCATTCGGTCGAGTTTCTATATGTGTAACTCGACCGATCAAGTAGCAGGCAGCCCGATATTGAAATGATCGGTCGAGTTTGTTCTGAGGAAACTCGACCGACCATTCCAACTGGAACTGGCCTACTACCCAATCGGTCGAGTTCTGTGAGTGCACAACTCGACCGATGCAATCTTCAGAAAATCGACCAAGGTTGATCGGTCGAGTTTCAGGGTGGGAAACTCGACCGAACAAGTGCCTGTAATTGATTTTCAAAGTTGCATGAAAAGTGCTCTAATATTCGATCTAAGTGTTCCTGATATTTTTCTAAGCTTAATTACAAGTCATACAATCATTACAAGTGATTTACAACATGATTCTAATGGATATACATCATATTACAAAAACGTCCACTTGTATGACTTTGACTTGTCTTTTCTCCAATTTGAGATACGCAAGTTAGGGCAATTGGAGTGTGTCTATACCTAATCTGAAAACACTCAAGTAGAGGCATTAGACACTAATATGTGGAATGGTTAGTCATCATCAAAACACGGGTTTAGTCAATTTAGACGTGAGTCAACATTGACCTAATTGACCTTGAGTCAACATTCTCCCCCTTTTTGAAGATGACAAACCATTCCATAAATGTATTGAAAGCTTTAAAGTAAAGTCATACCTTTGGAGAAACCTAGGGGTTTCAATAGAATTGAGTTCATATGCTCCCCCTCAATTGATGCGCATGGAGTTTTCATACTCCCCCTCAATTGATGCTATTTCTCCTGTATGGTTAGCTTTCATAACATTTATAGAAACTATGTCTTCTACTCATATATGTCTACACATATATGTCTCCTCCCCTTTACCTTCTCCCCTTTACATGGACATACTTCTCTTCTTCATGTAAGACATGCCTTCTTCCTCTTTTAAAAGAAGACAAACCTTTCTCCCCCTTTGTCATATCAAAAAGTGGGGTTATGAAGAAATAAGAAACATCACTTGTTAAGAGAAAGGAGATAACACAAATATATATAAGGAGAGTAGAAGAGCACAGATAGGGGCTTGTCCAAGCATAGATAGAAAAGCAAGTTAAAGCATATACTTGAACAACCCAAAAATGCAAGATAAAGTGCTGCAGAAAAATAATAAATCACAATTTTGACCCTCAAGATGATGGAATTTGACCAAAAACCATCGGAGCTCATGGCGAAGCGATGAGTCTTGCTCAGAAGGGTGTTTCTGCATAAAAAACACTATACTTGCAGCAAAAACTGAAATTGGAGCAAAACCTGCATAAAATCCAAAAATACTCCAATTTCTACATATAATGTAGCTCTATGTGCCCTGCATCACAATGTTATGCAAACAACTCAAGATAGTAGATATGCAATTCAAGGAACAATCTTGAGCATGCATGAGATAAGATACAAGCATAACATATAGATGATCAAAGATGGCAATTTGTAAACAAGGTTAGAACTACATGTATATGAACTACTAGTAGATGATATCACAAGTTAGGACTACTAGTAGGATCTAGATCATAGCAAGAGATACCACAATATAAAGCAAGCTATGAGTAGATGTAGAGATATATCCAAACAAAGAGATAAGCAATTTTAGAATCATGGAAGGATATAACTCACAAGATATGCATCCTTACCAAAAGATGATTACCCCTAAGAATCTCAAGGTTGTATCAAACACAAGATATACACCCAGAAAGATGTAGCAAGTTAGAGCACAACGGAAGCAATTTTTAGACACAACCAAGCGATCCAAAGAGACCATCATCAAAACCTGCAAAACAACTCAAAGCAAGTAATTGCAACATATAGATTTACCAATTTAGAGCAATTAGAGAGATAGAGTTGTAAGCAAGATAGGCAATTTAGAACATGGCAATATGCATAAATAAAGGTACCAAATGAGAGTGCCAAAGAATAAGGCTATTGGTTGAGAAAATCTAGTTGAGAGGGAAATTCTCACTCAATAAGCCAAATTTATATTCTATGCACAGTGTAATCGGTCGAGTTCTGTGCATTGGCAACTCGACCGATGACAACTGCTGGCAACACCCATTGGTGCCTATCGGTCGAGTTTCACTAGGGCAATCTCGACCGACAGAGCAGCTGTCAAAAAGCACATATATTTCATAAAAACATATTTAAAGGCATGCTAAATATACAAACCATATCCAAACATGTCTAAGCAAGTTAGTAATGCACTATAGAAGCATTAGAAATAGTTTTTGTGCAAGAGTGTGAAGAGAATCACAAAATGTCACTTTTGACTCAAAAACCATATGTATAGTGCACACTAACTTGACAAAAACAAGTTAGAAATGGTTATAAGCAATAAAACCTTTACCTTTGTGCTTACCAATGCTTTTTCCACTTGTTGTCACCCTCTACACATCTCACCTTTCTTCTTTCATGTGGATTGACAAGTCAATTTGCAAGTACCTACAAGAAGAAAGATGAAATGGTCCCCAATCATGTTTTTGGGTCCGGAGGGGTTAGTTTTGCAACCCAAATCCTATTGCTCTTGGGTGCTTTCCTAAAAGGACAAAAATTAGAGTAATGACCTAATTTATTGCAATAGTTACATGTGCCCATAGTCTTGGAACTAGAGGATTCTCCATGGAATATTGAAGGTCCTTTATCTTTGTTGTTCCCTTGACTACTATCATATCCTAAACCATGTCTAGCAATTTGTTTAGTAGTATGGTGTAGGATATCATTAAGATTCTTTTTACCAACTAAGAATCTTTGCAAAGAAGATCTCAAACTATCATTATCATGCATAAGAGAGGTAATAGTAGAAGACAAATGATTGATATTATCTCTAGCATGCAAAAGATCATTTTCTAAGCAAAGAGTTTTAGTTAAATAAGAATCTCTATCAATATGAAGAGCAGCAACATCATTCTCTCTACTAGTAGAACTAGAACAAGATACATGCCCATTGATTTTAGCAAGCAAGGAGGCATTTTCTATTTCTAATTCATGCAAAACAAAATCTTTGTTCTTGTTTTCAGATTTAAGAACATCAATGTCATGCATGAGAGAATCAACAATTAAAGTATGCTCTTCATTAGAACTAGGCACAAAAGGTTGAGCTTCTAGAAATCTAACCTTATCAAGTAAACTAGTATTTTCAAGTTTAAGAGAATCTACTTGACTAAGACAATCATTTTTATCATCAAGCAAGCAAGAATTAGCATGTTCAAGATCATCTAGTTCTACATGCAAATTATCAACAATTTTAGCAAGCTTTTTCTTTTTCCTTTTAGAAGACTTAAGAGAGGCACAAATATCATGAATAATAGCAATCAAAGATTCTTTATCTAGAGAGTTTAGATTTACCTCACTTGAGTCTTCACTTGTTGATGCTATAAGAGCAAAATGGCATTCTCCTTCATCACTTGAGCTTGAGCTTGATCCTTCACTTGAATCTTCACTTGAGCTTGAGTTGGAGGAGCCACTTGAGCTTGATTGCCATTTCTTCTTGTGAAGATGGGTCTTTTTGCCTTGTGGACAATTTTCCTTGTAGTGACCCTTCTTTCCACATGTGAAGCATCGGATGGAGGAGGACTTGCCTTTGTAGAGTCGACCTTTGGAGTACATGGCATCTTCTTTAACTTGAGAGGATGGAGAGACTTGTTCCATGATAGCTTCAATTTGAGCCTTCATTTCAGCCTTCTTCATTCTCTTTAGCTCTTTCTTCTCTTGTCTTTCTACTTCCTCCCTCTTGTCAAGTGTAGCTTCATGTGCTTGTAGATTTCCAATGAGATCTTCAATAGGAATATCCCGAAGAGACCTTGCTTCTTCAATAGAAGTCACCTTGGATTCCCACCTCTTGGGGAGAGTTCTAAGGATCTTTGAGTTGATCTCTCCACTAGACATAGGATGTCCTAGAACAGCAAGACCATTTAAGATGGTGTTGAGCCTTGAGTACATGTTGGCTATGCTCTCCTCCTTTCCCATCTTGAAGTTCTCAAGCAGCCCTTTGAGCATGTAGACTTTGCTTTCCTTCACTTGATCTGTCCCTTCATAAGTGATGCAAAGCTTTCTCCATACCTCATAAGCCGTCTCACAAGAAGAAATCCGGTTGAACTCGGTGGGGGTCATGGAGGCATATAAGATGTGCATTGCTCTAGCATTCAAGGTTGCTTTCATCAAGGCGGCTTCATCCCATTCTTCAATCTTTGTCTTTGGTTGCATGTATGGGCTAATCACCATTTGCCACATCTCAAGACTTGATCCTTGGATGTAGAATTGAAGCCTTCTTCTCCAATAGTGGAAATTGCTCCCATCAAAGATTGGTAGGCTGATTCTCCCTCCTTGGTAGTCACCCATCTTCTCCTACTTGTTGAAGTATGCTTGAAGAAGACCCGCTCTGATACCACTTGTTGAATCCTAGATGGGTGATTAGATGCTCTAGGGGGGGTGAATAGAGCTGAAAGTACGTAAACAAAATTCATTAAACCTTCAAGATATATGACAAGATAAGGTTGCTAAATAGGTAATTTGAGTGCAACTAAATCAAACATAGCAAGGATAAGAGAGATTGAACATGCACCAATTAAACAAGCTATTTAGAGTGGTTCCACACTTCAAACTAGAAGTGTGTCAGTCCACTTGCCTAGAGAGGTCAACCTCTAGGACTTCCAAACTCTTGCACTCTTATATTCATTCATAAGACATACAATGCATGACCAACAAAGGACTTACCTATCCAATACAAAGAGTCTTCAACCTTACCAAGGACTTACCCACTTTGCAAGAGTCTTCGGCCTTCTCCAAGGACTTACCCACTCTTGCACAAGTCTTCGGCCTTGCAGGAATTACCCACTCTTCTTGGATCTTCCGCCTTTGACTTCACCTTCACTCGGAGAAGCTTCCACCAAGGTCTTACCTACTTGAGCTTGAGTCTTTTGCCTTCTCCAAGGGCTTACCCACTCTAGCTCCAAGTCTTCTGCCTTGATCTTCACCAAGGGACTCCTTCCCTTGTTCTTCTTCACCTCTCTTGGACAAGAGGACAAGAGAGAGAACCTTCATCTTCAAGATAGCAAATGAGAGATGGGGAGGTGGTGGAAGTGAGAGCCTCACAAGATATACAAATAGGACTAGCTCTCTTACAGATTTCCTACTCACTCTAATGGATGTAGAAAGTGATTAAGCTTAGACAGAGAGGAGGCTGTAGGAAGCACTCAACTATAGAATAGGAACCTCATAAAGAGTTTGCAATGAATGCTCAACCTTGGAATGAAGCCCAAGGGGTCCTATTTATAGCTGGGGATGCCTCTTAGCCTTTGGGAACACTTGTGAACGAAAACTAGCTGTTTTGTGGCTTGCAACGGATCTATTTTCACTTGTTGCAACTCCACAACGGCTAGAAACACTTTTCTGCACTTTTCCGTACAGTGCATTCAGTCGAGTTTCTATATGTGTAACTCGACCGATCAAGTAGCAGGCAGCCCGATATTGAAATGATCGGTCGAGTTTGTTCTGAGGAAACTCGACCGACCATTCCAACTGGAACTGGCCTACTACCCAATCGGTCGAGTTCTGTGAGTGCACAACTCGACCGATGCAATCTTCAGAAAATCGATCAAGGTTGATCGGTCGAGTTTCAGGGTGGGAAACTCGACCGAACAAGTGCCTGTAATTGATTTTCAAAGTTGCATGAAAAGTGCTCTAATATTCGATCTAAGTGTTCCTGATATTTTTCTAAGCTTAATTACAAGTCATACAATCATTACAAGTGATTTACAACATGATTCTAATGGATATACATCATATTAGAAAAACGTCCACTTGTATGACTTTGACTTGTCTTTTCTCCAATTTGAGATACGCAAATTAGGGCAATTGGAGTGTGTCTATACCTAATCTGAAAACACTCAAGTAGAGGCATTAGACACCAATATGTGGAATGGTTAGTCATCATCAAAACACGGGTTTAGTCAATTTAGACGTGAGTCAACATTGACCTAATTGACCTTGAGTCAACAAATGATTTGGTGAAGACATCTGCTGGCTGCTGAGACGAGGCAACATGAGCAGTAACAATGTGACCCAAAGCTACTTTTTCTCTGATGAAACGGTAATTGATCTCGACATGCTTCATCCTAGCATGAAAGACTGGGTTACTTGAGAGTTGCAGAGCTCCAAGATTATCACAGAGCAGTTGAGCTGGCTGAGGAAGAGGAATGTGATGGTCACAAAGAAGAAACGAGATCCATGTGAGCTCTGTTGCTGTGGATGCCATGCCAGTGCCCT
The DNA here is from genome assembly GCA_963693085.1 of Alisma plantago-aquatica. Classification (NCBI taxonomy): domain Eukaryota; kingdom Viridiplantae; phylum Streptophyta; class Magnoliopsida; order Alismatales; family Alismataceae; genus Alisma; species Alisma plantago-aquatica. The sequence goes on from OY856414.1 coordinate 381,586,004, forward strand.
GTATTCAGCCTCACAGCTGTAACAAGCAACTGTGGTTTGCCTTTTGGCACTCTACGATACACAAGAACTGCCCAGAAAAATACAAAATCCAGTGGTTGATCTTTGTGTAGAGGGGCAGCCTACCCAATTAGAATCACTGTAAGCATTGAGGTGAAAAGAGTGAGTCGGTTGAATGTGCAAACATATAGATAGAGTTCCCTTTAGATAGCGTAGAATACGCTTAAAGAAGGAAGTGATGATCAGTGGGAGATGCTAGGAACTGATAAGCAGTGTTTACTGTGTAAGCAATGTTGGGCTTGGTAATTGTGATATATTGCAAGCAGCCCACAAGACGTCTGTACAATTGGGCATCCTAAAAGGAAGACGATACAATAACTTTGTGAAAATTTAATGCAATAGGAGTAGAAGCTGGTTTGCAGTCACACATATATATTTCTCCTGAATGAGAAGAAGACCAGATCCAGAAGATGATACTTGAATGCCTAGAAAATAAGTGAGATTGCCAAGATCTCGAAGACTGAATCTATCACTCAGGGCATTTTGAAATGTAATAAGAAGCGATGTATTATTGCAGTGAGAATGATATCATCGACATATAGAATCATATAATATACTATTTCGTCCACCCTAAAAAAAAATATATAATATTTCGTTGGCGATGATATACGAACAAAGAAGGATCAACACTGATGCAGAGAAATCCAAATTCCAGGAGAAAATCGCTGAGCTTGTTAAACCAAGCTCGTAGAGCTTGCTTGAGACCATATAAAACTTTATTAAGCTTGCAGACATAGTTAGGATACATAATATTCGTGAAACCAGGCAGTTGCTCAAGGTAAACAAGTTCCAGAAGATCGCCATTAAGAAAGGTATTACAAATATCAACCTGTAGAAGCTTCCAATTAAAGGTTACTGCTAGAGTAAGGACAACACAGATGGTGGTAGCTTAGACAACATGACTAATTGACTATAGGTCTCAATATAATCAATTCCCTCTTCCTGGCTATAGCCTTTGGTTACAAGACAAGCTTTGAACCTCTTTGAAGTACCATCAGCATGAAGTTTAGTTTTGCATATCCATTTAGAACCAATGACATGGACATAAGGAGGTCGAGGAACTTAGGACCATGTATCATTTTTAGCTAAAGCGTTGAGCTCATCTTACATGACTTGCATCCATTGTGGACACTTAAAGAGCACCTTTGATGGATTTGGGTAATTCAGGAATAGCTTGAACAGACATAGCATATTGAGGATTTTATTTTAGAATCCTTGCTTTAGACCTGGTAATCATAGGATGGACATTCATAACTAGAGAGTTTGTCACAACAACTTGTGTTTGAGAAGTAGAGATGCTGAGATCACAATTAGTACCCGAGTCTGATACTATAGAAGGAGAGACTATATCTGATTCTATGACGGTTGCATTGTTTTCATTATCAGAAACATGTGAGGAAGTAATATCTGTAGTAGCAGAGCACTCAGTTTGGGTGGGTGGATCATTCAGAGCCGGAAGAAGAGACTTTTCAACATTACATATATCAGTACTGGAACACTCATTTTGAGTGGTTGAATTATTCTTAGTAGCTAGACGAGAGTTGTCAATATTACAGAGAACATTATTTATTTCCCCAGAATACAGATTCATATCTTCACTGTATTCAGTAGAATTTGAAGGATGAGAACTATTTTGGCTCGGAGGACTAAAGAAATATCAAAGACATTGAGAAACTTAGAAAACACTGTAAGGTCACCCAATGCAACATTATGCGGAACATGTTCCTTGAATGGAAAGACATTTTTATTGAAAACGACATGCCTTGAGAAGTAGATTGTGTTTGTAGAGATATGTAAACATCGATATCCTTTGTAAACATCACTATAACCAAGAAAAACACAGGGTAACGACCGTGGTTGCAATTTAGGGTTTGAAAGCCTTGTTTAGACATTACAGGAGACTTGCCCCATAGATCATAGTAGACCTGACCAAGCGGAACATTGTATTTAACATGCTTATTAGAAAAAGGTAATCTATGACTCTTGCTAATATGGCAGCTATTACAAAAATCATGCTGCTTATTAGACGATCTAATCAACTGGCTATCTTCCAATTATTTATGTACTTCTCTGTGTATGTCTGAGTCTTTTATGCCAAATAGTTGTAGTCGTACCTGTGCCTCTTATTGTCAGCAATGCTTTGTGCACGACTGAATGAATGGAGTACATCCCGTCTTTAAGACCCCCCTGGGCCAGAGTTGAGTTTGTCTTCAAATGTCTAATTAAAAACATATCTCGAAAGAATATAAAACAACAAGGGAAATCACGAGTCAGCTATGCAAAAGACAATAAATTCCGCTTCTTTGTAGGAACTACTAGAACTCTTTCAAGAGGTATTGCATGATTTTGAATGATATGTGAGGTTCCAGTGTGAGTAATAGGAAGATATGTGTCATCACCAATCATTATAAGGTCATAGCCCTTATAGAAAATAATGTTGCTTAGAATACATGTATTCTGAGCAATGTGATTAGTAGCACCAGAATCAACTTGCCACTCGTTTATGTTGAAGTTGTTTGGTTCTGAGATCTGCATTGCAACCATGGCTTTTGCTTGTTCAATAACCGCATCATCAGTGAGGGTCCTTGGGCTCTCAGGGCTTTGATAGGTGTTGTCAAAGAGACGCCAGCATTGAAAAACTTCATGGCCTCGTTTACCACGTATCTGACAAAAGATAGGGGGACGGATGTTGTTGAAATTTCCAGGTTGTGGCATGATGCTCTGATTGAATCCTTCCTTTGAGAAGAGAACTGATTGGGGGGTCTGACGCCGAGAAGACCAGGATTGTGATTGTACTGCTGCGAATGTGGATTAATCATATGGAAATTGCCTCTGTCTGAGTTTCTAGGTCCGTAATTTGTTCTTTGACCGGTTAAAGCAAGATTAGGTCCAGAGAAGATTTGGAGGAAGATCTACGCATGTCGTGATCTTTTAAGAGAGAAACGACTTCATCGTAAGAAGGAAGAGGTGGCCTGATCATAGACACAATGAAATTCTCAAAATTTGCTCCAAGGACCCTGTTATTTGCTCAACAAGAAATATACATCGGGTTAAAGGAAAATTGTGAGGAAAACGTGACTTAGGCATTTTATCAAACAAGTTGTAACACTGTGTCCAACTCTTCAACCAATATAAATTTAAATTTACCCCAAGCTTGACCTGGTTCTTGGTGGTGTGTGGTTTGGGCAAAAACTCAGGCCGATTTGGATAGAGATGGCTCTCAACTGCATAACTTGATTTTTATATGGTTACTTATTGTGTACTAACAAAACGAACATCTTCCTTACCTTAGTGGTAATGTTAATTTCATGCTTTGAATTGAAAATTTACGATAGATAATGCATTCATTTTCCCTATTTATATCGACGCAACACCTTTCTTTAACATGCTAGAATTCATATCCTTCCTGAACTCTCATCTGTTAAATAAGAATTACATGTAAAAAGCACATAAGGCAAAAAATATCTAGGGTCCGACCCCACCTACGTGGCAATATGTGTGGGCCCAGGCCCACTGTAAGCTATTAATTTTTGTGTCTTACCGTTATTTGAAGACCAAGTTTGAGTTCTTCTTGGGTCACCCTTGACTAGGTCCCAGGAAAATGTCCAATGTTCATAAACTTTAACAAGCGATCATTGCATAATCAAAAGTAAAAAAATCATAACTGATGGCTCTTGGGAGCTAAGTTTTTCTTCTTGCTCTATTACTCCACTACGTTTTACACTTAGGTGATCAGTTGAAAATTCCGTGCGTTTACCACATCAGTTTCTAATAGCACTCTTCATATACAATATCATTTGACTCACTATTTTTTGTCGCACAAAATGTCTTTAGGGCAAGATTTAGAGTGTGCAGAACACATAGAGTCTAGAAGATATGAGGATAATCGATCTTTCGAAGTAATCCTGCTACCCCGCAAACTGAAGCATTATCAGTAAATTTGAATCATGTTTCATGGTCCAACTTCTTGGATGTGCTGCTTCATCACATTTGCAATGTAGCATCTGCTTTTGTACCCACCCTCATAGTTCACGCCTTCATTGCCTCCAGAAACAGTGGCCCACTTTCTGACACAACCATGAAAATCTATTGATGTTCTCTAGGCATCAGTCCAACCATTAGAAACCAAATTGACACTTTATGTCCTATCGCTTGGTTTTGTGGGCTCAGGTGTCTTCTCAAGTTTAGCCCTCTCTCGCCGCATTATAATCCTCGACGTACTAACATGTTGGAGGAATGTAGCCAGGAATAACATGGTTAGCGACAAACTTATAAGAGGATGCAGAATAAGGATTTCTGGCCAAGTGGAAAGCGAGCCTTGATGATTAATATACATTGCCAATCTTAGTGAAGTTGCACCCTTGTCTCTATATTGAATTTCTTATCCAGTGCTAAAGTCCCCATGGCCCTCCTCTTTCTAGGACTGACTCCTTGCCTAAATGACAAACCATTGGGGTGCTTGTGCTCATGCGATGACTACCTTGACTCAAGGATTATGCAAGGCAATGGTCCTTGCCTTGCAGCAACCCTCTTCAATCTCACCTCTGCCTCATTACAGGTTCTCTGCAATTGTACCATGCTTGCAAATATCACCTTATTGCAAACCTTGATTCCATAGCTAGTGGTTCTCATTAGATGTGCCTTCACCATAGAATATGACCCCTTGTATTTTGTGTTGCAAAAGTTGCATCGGAACATACATTCCCTCACCCTTGTTGGCTTCTCCAACTATGTGACAAACCGCAACAAAGGAGTGAAGTCATCAACTACTTCAGATTCCAAATCAGTTGGATTCATCCCTACATCCTAATTCAACCAGCAAACACAAACAAAAAATACAATAAGATAAACCCACATTGTAATATCATATTGTGGCATATATATTCAAAGTTTCAAACCACAATGCAAAGTGTACAATTAAAACAAAAAATGTAGTAATGTAACCATAACATTATCACACTAAAGAGTAATAATAAAAATCTAGCCACAACAGCAACAACATTTTGCATTCAATTGTTATCATATTGAGATTTAAAGCATTCATTTTGACAATTGACTCAACATAAAAGTAGTAATGTAGTGGGAGGATAGACAATAGAAATTTAAGAAGAGGGAAGAGATGGTGACAATAAAAATCAAATAGGATTGGAGCCTTGAAGGAGGTGGGGCTGTACGGTACAGTTGAATGAGAGGAGGAATAGAAAATAAGTTCTGATGGAGTTGTATTAAAAAGACAATGAACGAGGGGGAAGAGAAAGGGAAGGATGTGCATAAGTGTTATAGATAGGAGAGAAGAGGAAGAAGCTGAATAGGAAAATGGAAAAAAACATAAAAGGGGAGGAGGAGGAAGAGAAGGGAGGAGGAAGAGAAGGAAGGGACACATGACGGGGAGAGGTATACATGAGGGTGAAAGGTATTGTGGTGGAGAAAGGGGGGAGGAGAAAGAAGGGGAGTACCGTAATAGAAATGGGAGGAGGAAAAATTTGGACAGGGACAAGATGTAAAATTGGAAGGACGGGGAGGGGGAGGAGGAAAGGGGAAATGTAGAAGTATTGTGGTGGAGCAGCACGAAGAAAAAAAGGGAGGAGTAAGAAGTCGTGGAAGAGGAGGAAGAGAAAGGGGAGGAGGGAAAGAAGCCATGGAAAAGGAGGAAGATAAAGGGAAGGAGGAGGAGAAAAGTAGAAGAGGATGGTACCTAGAGGAGAAGAAATGGAGGTGCTCTGGTGTTGGTGGTGTTGCTGCAGTGAGGGCCACATCTGCTCGCACTGCTCCTTTGTAGGTGTTGCTGCTGCAGTGAGAGTCACATCTGTTCCTGCGTAACTGCTGCTTGTGCCTGGCTGCAACTGCTGCGCTGGGCAGACCTTGCACAAGTGGTGACTGCTCCACACATTGGTGGAGGCGGCTTCTCCTTGCTTGCTGCTGGCCGTATAGGAGAAGACAGGGGGAGAAGAGGGGTTAGGCAATCAGTGGTTGGGGGAGTATCGGGGCGAAGAGGAGGGTATCGTGAACATGGGTCCAGATTGTGGATGGTTTTGCTTTCTTTTTTTAATTCACTTATTGTCAGTTGACCTTGTCCAGGTTACAATTAGTTGACTTTGTCCTGGCTAGACCAATCCACATCTAGCCTGCATTTAAGCCGTGTCCATGCCCTTCAAAAGTATTTTTTTTGAACATGCCAAAGCCGTGACCACCGCATGTGCACACGCGTCTACGACATGCCGACGTCGGACGCGACCACCACCTCACGTGAAGTGTCTGTCCTCCCTAAAATACCAACCTTGGGTTATGTGTCCTAGTAGATAGAAAATTTGTTGTTGAGTTTCAACTTTTAGGGAATCAACTCCCTATCATATAATTTCAACCACTTTTTTTGTCAATATAAAGGGTAAAAATCTTATCCAAAATATCTTTTTTTGGTTTATACAACTTTGACCCTAGTTTTGGTTTTGCTTACATTTTGGTATATGATCTTATATTTTCTAAGTTTAGAAATGACGTTGATGTTTTTCAACTTTTGGTTTTGTTTTTGGAAATCTAACCTAGCTTTATTTGCTTATTATGAGCTTGGTATTAGAAAACCCGCCTTGAGGCTCTCTAGGCTTACCTCGAGTTGAGGCTATCTCATTTGCTCCTTGAGGCTTAGACCTCGATGTCTTGGACTTAGGCTTACACCTCGTAATTTTCGAGGCTCGCCTCAAAACACTAAGGGTCTGAGGCTTAGCAGAGGCGCAAGCCTCGATTTTGGATGATAATGTATTATGTTATCACCGAGTTTCTACTAATAAGATTATTAAAAACACTTTCTTCATGAAATATATTTAGAGTTGTAGTTAATTTCAATTCTTTTATTTTGAAATTTTAATCTTCATGCTCTGAGTGAGGTCTTTCAATCTTCACTGCTAAATTTATCTTTGTTTGCTACCTTTTTATTTACTATCTCCGTGAAATTCTAACTTATTTGGATCCTTGTGTCTAGTAATTCCAAATTCAACCCCCCTTAATTTTTCTTTGTTAATTACATATTTTGGTCTTATAGTACTTTTAATTGATATCTTATTGTTTTCTAGGGATATTCTTCAGTATTTTGGTGGTCTTTAATCTCTTTTTATCCTTATTATTCAGTTTCATTAATAATTTCTATATCTATTTTGTTTGTTTGCACACACACACACACATGTATGTATGTATGTATACAAAAATGTTTATATACATGTTTAGTTTTATTTATTAATACTGCCTCGCGCATATTTTGAGGCTTACGCCTTGCCTCATTCAGACAAAAACGTCTCGTTACAGCTCACACTTTATAACCTTGATTATGAAGTCAAACTGCAAATTGTGTTTGTGTTGTGCTTTGGCCCAGAAGGTCAGATCTGAAAAGCCATTCAAGTCTATCCAAAGATATTGAGCCATATTGACTCAAAATTAAATCTACTATGTGCAAACTGGATTAACAGATTTATAGAACCTAAATATATATGGGCTCAAACACACTGATTTTTAGCTCTCGTCTTCCTTTATATGCATCCACTTCAAATTTATTAACTCTCATCTATCAGCAATTTCTTTTCATTGATTAAGAAATAGATTGACTCAAATTTAAATCTAATATGTTTAAATTGATTTACATATCAGTAGCACCTACATGTATATGGGCTCAAACACATGCCCATAAATCCTCTCATGGTTTTTACTTGTTTGTGATGGGTAACTGCAGAAAACTTGATTTGGAATCTTGCCGTGACTTCTGGAGCAATTCCTTCTGCTCGTGATAGCCATACATGTTCATCATGGAAGAATAAATTAATCATTCTTGGAGGGGAAGATGTCTCTGATTATTATCTATCTGACGTTTACTTGCTGGACACTGGTAAATTGGACTCTACTGAACCTCATTATACACTCTTTACATCATAAATATCAGTCATGCTGGTATATGTACAAGTTTATGTTCTTTATTATGGTGATCAGTGAATAGTAGAAAGCCATAATTGCCTTGTGTAGTTTACATAACTACACCGTATTTTTTCTAATCTCAGTCTGTTATTAACATAACTGTGTTGTTTCTTGCTCTCTTTTGATTACCTTGTCACTGCCTGCAACAAAAAAACTGATTTTTTGTGTTTGTTTTTCTAGGTGTTGAACCCTGATGCAGTAGGTATAGTAGTTGTTTTTATAGAGATATGTTATGTTTTACTGAGTGTCATGTGCCTAGCATGTGCCCATCTCTGTTTTATAGGTGTTGAACCCTCACTTATGTTTTTACTTCAGTAGTTTAGTCCCATATTGCTCATCTCTGTTTTAGTCTCTCCTCTCTTCTCCTATATAAGAAATTGTATTGTACACCTTTTTAATCATTGAATATACAATTCCTATTCTCTCTATATGGCATCAAGAGCAGGTCCGATTTTTTTTCCGTGCAAATTCCCACCCTACCCCGATGCCCTAGACCTCCCCCCCGGCCCTATCATCGGAAAGTTGAGATATTTCTTAGGCATCGAGGTATCCAGATCATATAGCAGGGCTGTGTCTCTCTCAACAAAAATATGTGCTTGATCTCTTGTAGGAAACTGGTATGCTTGGCTGTAGACCAGCCAACACCCCTCTTGACCCAAATATGGATCGGGACAATGAAACACCCCTCCTTATGCCGATCACAACCAGTTCAGAAGGTTGGTTGGCAAGCTTATTTATCTTACGGTCACCAGAGCTGACCTCACTGTCGTTGTAGGATTCATCAGCAGGTATTTTGATAAACCACGACAAGGTCATTGAGATGCTATATGTCACATCCTGCACTATCTCAAAAGCTCTCCAGGCAAAGACTTGTTATTTAAGAAGCACGACCACTGCTGATTTTTCAGACTCTTGATTATGCAGGAAGTCGCTCTGATCGTAAATCAACATCGGGCTATTGTACATTTGTAGGCGGCAATCTAGTTACCTGACAAAGCAAAAAGCAGACTGTCGTAGCCAGATCCAGTGAAGAGGCAGAATATCGAGCCATGGTTCATACCGCATGTGAAATTCTGTGGGTCCAGAGTCTCCTCCAGGAGTTCGATATGTCCTATTCCAAACCTATACCGATGTTTTGTGACAACACGACCTCCATTTTTATTGCGAGCAACCCTACATTTCATTAAAGGACAAAACATATTGAGGTCGACTGTCACTTTGTTCGTGAGACAACTCTTTCTGGCCGCATTTGCACTCCATATCTCAGCATTGAAAAGCAAGTAGCGGATATCTTCACCAAAATTCTTCCAAAAGCTTGTTTTCAAACTCTAGTGGACAAGCTAGGCATGTTCGGCATCGACGCTCCAGCTTGAGGGGGAGTATAGAGATATGTTATGTTTTACTGAGTGTCATATGCCTCACTTATGTTTTTACTTCAATAGTTTAGTCCCATATTGCTCATTTCTATTTTAGTCTCTCCTCTCTTCTCCTATATAAGACAGTATTGTACACCTTTTAATCATCGAATATACAATTCCTATTCTCTCTATAGTTTTCTTTCTATATTAATAGATTATTAGTTACATTGAAGAATGATTATATTTGTAACTATATTTGATAGTTATTTAGTTATTAATATCATATAGAACAAACGACAAAGCTAGATAGACATCACCGGTATATTCGTAGTTCCAAAATTGATTATTTTAAACGCTGAAAATATTGTATCTAGAATTCATTTATCTAATCAGTTGGAAGAAGAGTCCTGAATATCCTGATTTTTAGGATAAGGAGCAAGTTATTTTTCTCAAAGCGACTGGAGTGGCCTTTCTTGGCTGAGCGCCCATGGCATCCAAAGGAAGCGCCCAAGTGCATTTAAGCAATATATTACACCCATGTAATGCCTCAAATATGTATATGTTGTAGAACCCGCAAAAGAGTGACATAAGAATATACGATAAAATATTACGCTATAAACTAACAAACTTCATATAAAAACTTAAGATGACAACTTTGTAAATCAATGCAAATTTGAAATAGAATTTATATATTACACACCTTGTAACTTCAATATTCTATGAACTTCAATAACTAAAGTAAGGAAAAAATAGATGAGATGATACTTAGGTTTTGGGGGTGGGAATGTAGTACAATCCAAAATAAAAGTGAAAGGTGCAAGGCTGCAATCAAAGGAGAGTCGAAGACATATATTTGAGGAGAATGTGCTTCGTTCCATCTTTGTGGACAAAAACGACATAGTGTCTGAAGTCGCGTCTTAAGATGTAAATGCTGAATTTGTAATATGTTACTTTACAAAATCACAAAATTTGAGCTATAAGTAGATAAGAAGTACTTGTATGGCCGATACTCATTACTAAATGTCAAGTAAAAGGCAAACTTAATGGGCTTGCCATCATTATCCTTTGTCTCCTTTTTGTCATCACCATCTTCATCCTTATCATATAGACCTTCATCTTCCATTGTTTCTTGTTCTACTATATTTGCATTATCGTCATCATCACTCTCTCCCTGATGTACCCGTGCTTTTCCCCATGTTTTGTAGAAGTGGATCTCCTTTGCCTACAAGGGCCAACATGATAATCAATTGCTCCCACAAGACCAATGTAATACCTTCTGCAACAAGGAGACCCTCTGTCATCAATTCACAACAACTCATCTGGGGAGTAGGATCATGGCTTTTCTCCCTAGCTGCTAGTCTAGAACCTTTGATAAGGTGACAATTGTGTTGAATAGTAGACAAGCTTGTCCATATTCTTTTCACCTCAAGTATGCCCTTGTTAATCTACAAAAGAATAGGCACACCAATGAAATATGTAAATTGCAAATATTACCTCATCATCTCATGTAAACTAAAGAATGATACACATGAAGTCAAAAGTACTCCATGCTCTAATAGAGATACAACCTAGGAAGCACGGATACACATACGTATCCGATACGGGTACGGGGATACGACAATTTTCGAAAATATAGGATACAGGTACGTCATGGATACGACAATTTTTTAATATTTTAAAAAATAACTAATATATTTATTTTAAAAATAGATGAAGACAATCAAATTTTATTCAAAAATCACAATATTTCTAAAGAAAATGGAAACCAATACTATAATATCAAACAATGATTTAAAATGGGGTCTTTCATTCATATTAATGTGAGATAGAAGTTACAAAAAGACATGATAATATCATATTCTAAACCTTTCACATTTCATGTATCATGTAATGTTGTGTTGTAAAGTGAGTTGTCATCTGTGATACCAAACTATCTTCTATCATGTATGGCTAGCAACTATGAAGCACGAATATAGATACAAAAATGTATACGGGTACAATATGGGGATACGACAATTTTCGAAAATATAAGATACAGGCAAGGAACGAGGTGACCGATACCGACGCCGTTTCGACAGCTTGGGAATAGGTATTTACCGGTATACCGACGGAAATACCGACAGATGCAATCCTGGCCGTTTCGACGCCAAAATGAACGAATTAATTTGTGAAATTTTACAGGTGTAATCTCTACACCTAAATGCATCGTTTTATGCAATAAAATTCTATATTGGGTGTGGGGGAGGGGGGTCCATCATGGGGGAGGTAAGGAATCTGTCCTGTTTCGTTTGGATTTCGATGAAGGATTTCGATGACAAAATGAAGGAATTAAGATATGAAATTTTACTAGCACAAACCACACACTTAAATACACACAATTATGCAATAATATACAATTTACAACATGTGAATAACATATCTACTTACAACTCACATCAGCTGTATGTTGAGTGGCGCGCTGGTTCTCCATACAGTAATGAGTTGATATTACTGAGATATTGTAGCCATGACATGCACATCCTATAAAGGTGGTTGTATGTAGTCACATGCTCCTCATACACATCATTATTGGCAAATTATATGAAGTTCCATGTTGCTCATTCATGTGCGATACTGTGTAAGTGTATAATACTCGTTTGTATTATATTCACATTACTCTTTAGTAAAACATCTTCCACCAAACATAAATAAGTAACTAATTATATCAATACTAATTGTAATATGTTAGACAGATTGTATGATAATAGTAATTAAGAGTGTTGTAAGTAGGTAGATCTAGTAATAATATTGTAGATCTATATAATATACTTATAGATGTATGTATAGTTCGCGTAAACATATATAATTGGAGTAATATTAGGCTTTGGCGGTAAAAAATAGTTTTTTTAGGTGAAAGTGGAAGAAAAAAGTAGGAAAAAGAGATGGAGAGGTTGCTAATGGTAGAAATGAAAGAGATTAGCTATAATTACCTTGATTTGGGTTGGTATTAGCTCCAATCGCCAAAAATCATCCAAATGCACCTTCTTTTCTCCTCCCAATAAGTAACTACAGTCATTCTCGCAAAAAATGGTATACCCATCGGTATACCGCCGGTTTCGGTCGGTTCAGTGAAGTTAGTAGTGCATTTTGCACCGAAATCATCGAAACATGGCGGTATGGGCGGTATACATGTCGGTATATCGATATTTGCGATCCTATCGGTACGCACGCATGTTTCCGTATCGGTACGCGTCGGTATCGGTATTTCGGTCGAAATATCGGCGGTATGGGCGAAACTTCATTCCTTGGATACAGGTACATGGTTACAACAATTTTTCTATTATTTATTTTAAAATTTCAACAGAGAATACCAATTTCATTCTCAAGTCACAATACAATAGGGGGAGTCTAGAGTTGGAAGTCACATGGTTTTGGGATTTTGAGGGATCACACGAGTGGGGTGCTCTCTTGGCTGCTAAATGGTTTGGTTGTATCCTGGCTACATTGAGGTCATATCTTGCTAATAAAAAAAGGAACACGACTTAAGAAGTATTTGGTATGTATTAGAGAGTATCTAGGGAGTATTAGTATCATATATGTATTCAGTATTGGTAGGACGCCTATTTTGGAGTATCGGTGCTTGGAAGTCCTTTAAAAAGTGAAATCCCAAAATACAGAGGTACAAACAATAAAGAGAAGAAGGAAGATTGGCATTTAGCAAGATGAATGGTGACTAACCTTGAACTGCTTCAAGGAATAGCAACTGTGACAACCTTGCTGCAAGCTACTACTTAGCAGAGAGGGTTAAGACATGAGCTGGTGTCAAATGCTAATCAAGCAATGTCATGCCCATATTTTTTTCTAGTTTTTACCGACTGGATACGGCTTGGATACAGATGGATACGGATTGGGAGTATTCGATACGTATCTAGGAGTATCCACAAAGTATTGGTATCCGATACGTATCGGATACGGGTACGACATCTGTTTTGGAGTATCCGTGCTTCATAGGGTACAACAAAGTCCCAAGTATATGCTTGGTCGTCTACTAAAGTGAGGGTGTTTGCCCCCAATATTGTACATTTTGTGATATGCTAGAATTTATTATGCAAGCAAACTATTAATATGTATGCTTTATACTTTATATTTAGTTTGTGCTTTAGACTTTTCTTTGTTTTTAGCTTTTGTTTTATCCCATATCTACTAATTTTGTTTCTCTTTTACTTTCTTGTCTTATAAAAGTGAGTTCCTTGTATTTGTTTTGGACACATCAAATAAAGAAAATTTCTCTCTATATGGTAACAGAGCCAGGTTATGATCTCCCTTAATCCCTCCCATCGTAATGCTTTTCAACCCTCATCCCTAGCCCCCCCCCGGGCGTACACACCCCTGCTCACCCAACCTCGTCCCCCCCGCTACAGCTTCCCTCCTACCTCCCCTCATCACCACTCACCCACTGCTCCCCTCCACTCCCACTACATGCCACTGCCCCGCCTTCGCGCCGCCCCTCCCTCTTCCTACCCTTTCAGCCACCCTCTAGCCCTACTTTCACACCCCTCCCATCTCTCAAGCCCGTCGCTCCTCCCCTCCCATCTCTCCAGCCCGCCGCTCCTCACCTCCCTGCTGCCCCTTGAAGCCACAGTCTCTTCCTCTTCCTACACCTCTCTCTTCCTTCCTCTTCTCATTCTTTCTCTACAAGTACTTCCTAAAATAGCTAGTCGAAGTCTTAAAGGTGCCATAGTTTTATAGTCTACTCCACACGGTGGAGTAAGTCTCACACTGTAGTGGCGTTGGTCATCTTTAGTTCTGTCTACCACTCCTATGCGGGTTTCTCTGATTTGTTGGATCGACTATTGCTTACTATTCTATCTCTGTGCACGTCATCACCCTGTCCTTGATGGCGTTACAGATCCTTCTTGATCTGTTTGTGTTACAGCCGTGAAACTTAACGGATCAAACTATCATCTTTGGTCGGCTTCATTTGAACTCTATGTTAAAGCCCAAGGGCGATATTCCCATATCTCTTCTATTGCTCCGGCCGAACCTGATGCCTCGTTTGATGAAAAAGCCACGCAAGCCTACACTCAATGGACAAAAGATGATTCCGGAGTAATGATGCAGATGGCGAACAATGTCGAACCGAAGATCTGTCAGTTACTCATCTTCCTTAAGAATGCTGAAGCTTTGTGGGATCGACTCTCCCATGTGTACTCTCACCAACAGAACCCGAAGAAGGTCTTTGAGATCTTTAAGAGTCTGGTGAAAAAGGAGTATTCGACTGATGGATCGATTGAAGTCTATTACAACCATTGCTCGACAGTCCAGGATGAATATGAAGTCTATCATCCCCTCTCTTCTGACATCAAAGAAATTCAACGCCAATGCAATGAACTAAGGTCAGTGTAGTTCTTGGCTGGACTTCCTCACTCTTATGAACTAAGGTCAGTGTAGTTCTTGGCTGGACTTCCTCACTCTTTCTCTGGTGCTGTAGGCCAGATTTTATCCAGTGATCCCTTGCCTACTCTACGAGATGTTCTCAAGCGCGATCAACGCTTCCATCCATGTCATCCCCACCATCTGCATCTTCTGATCATTGTATTCTTATGACTCACTCCAATGATTCTGGTAGAGGCTGTGGATTTGGACGCAGTTGCGGTCGCGGTCGTTCTTCTGGCGGCGCTGGACGTAGTCCTCCACATGGATCTAGACGATGACAACCTCCTACTGCCAATCTCTTTTGCAACTTTTGTGGTCGCACGGACCACACTGAAGACCATTGTTGGGCAAAACATGGTGAGTTTGCATGGGCGAACCAAGTCACTTATGATGCTTCTGAAGTTCTCTATGCTGCCTCAGTTCTACCCTACCCACAATTGAGTGGATCCGCTCAGAGTTTGAGAAACTCCTTCAAGCTCGCCTGCCCTTGTAGCCTACTACTCTGGATGGAGGCTCTTATGCTTTGTTTGCTTCCCTTGCAACTTATGGTAAAAATAAATGAGTCATTGATTCAGGTGCTTTTGCTAATATATCTGGATGTTTTAAACTGTTTTTCTGCTCTGATCTAAAACTACTAGAGTTCCACCAGTAACTGTGGCAGATGGAACTCAGTCCCCGATGCATGGCATTGGGACTATTTCTCTCTTTCATAATTTGCCTTTAAAATCTGTGTTATACGTTCCAAAATTTTCTCTTAATCTTTCATCGGTCAATAAAACTATTGAGTGCCTTTAGTGCTCTATCAGTTTTGATCCGGAGGATTGTGTGTTTCAGGATCCTCGCACGAAGACGAGGATTGGTTCAGGCCATGAAGGACCAGATGGATTGTACTACATGGACGTGCCACAATCTGTTGCTGCTCTGCTATCATCCTCAGTAACTGGACAACAATGGCATTATCGTCTGGGACATCCATCAGTTGTTAAACTTTGATGCTTATTTCCTTAGATGCCTGATAAACTTTTCTTTGTGAATCTTGTAATTTGGCAAACAAACGCGGGTTGTGCTTCACAAGATAAAAGTCATTAATTCTAGAAGTCTGTTTGATATTGTTCATGCTGATATATGGGGGCCATGCTCTGTTACTAGCCTTTCCGGGTTTTGCTACTTTATGACTTCTATTGATGATTATTCTTGGGCAACTTGGCAATTCCTTTAATAAGATTGTAGAAACATTTTGGACACTATTACCCCATTCTTTACTGAAATCCAAACTCAATTCAACAAACTGTCAAATTTTTTTGAACTGATAATGCCTTAGAGTTCTTGCAAAAATCTATTGAGTTGTGTTGTACTGCGCGGTACTATCCATCAAACCTCTTGCTCCTACACCACACGTGGCATAGAGGAAAAACTACCATCTCCTTGAAGTAGCGCGCACTATTCTTATTCACTATCATGTCCCATAAAGGTTGTGGCCTAAAGCAGTCTCTACTGTGTGCTACTTGATTAACCACATGCCCTCATCTCATCTGAAAAATCAAGTACCCTTTTCTATACTATATCCAGATGCGCCTCTTTTTTCTGTACCCCCTCACATCCTTGGCAACACCTGGGATAACTAAACTTGACCCTCACTCCACTAAGTGTGTTCTTCTTGGATATTCTAGAACTCAAAAAATGTATTGGTGTTATGTTCTTACAAAAATCTATTGGCTTGTGTTATACTGCGCGGTACTATTCATCAAACCTCTTGCTCCTATACACCACACGTGGCATGGAGGAAAAATCACCATTTCCTTGAAGTAGCACGCACTATTCTTATTCACTATCATGTCCCCTAAAGGTTTTGGCCTAAACCAGTCTCTACTGTGTGGTGTGTGCTACCTGATTAACCACATGCCCTCATCTCATCAGAAAAACCAAGTACCCTTTTCTATACTATATCCAGATGCGCCTTTTTTCTGTACCCCCTCACATCCTTGGCAACACCTGGGATAACTAAACTTGACCCTCGCTCCACTAAGTGTGTTCTTCTTGGATATTCTAGAACTCAAAAAGTGTATTGGTATTATGATCTTGCCAATTGATAGTGGTTCGTTAGTGCTGATGTGGTTTGGTTTGAACACATGCCTTACTACTTTGTAGAGGGGTCTGCTTTATCAAGTCATCTACTAGATCCTACTCCACTCCCTCAGGTTGTGGAAGATGTACTCAATGAAGTAACTGAAGTTCTTGTTCCTCTCCTGAAAGTTTACAAGAAAAGGCCCAAGGTTATAGTACCTTCCATGGCCCCTCAACAACCAAATCCTCCTTCGTTGGCAGATCACGACACCTCCTAGGTAACTTTTGATCTACTCCTTCCCATAAGTCAAAAGAAAGGTGTCCGTTCTTGTCTCAAGAAGAACAAACATACACAATTAGTAAATACCAAATGAGGAATAAAAACAGTAAAAGATTGAACGCAAACAGTCAAGAAGACACCCGTTCAAACCTCTCAAACAGAGGTTCAAAGCAATTAGGATGTGGGGGGGGGCTTGTATCAGAAGGCACAAGCTACATACCATATTTTCACTATCACTGAATAGTATTCATGCCGTATACTAAAGTCCTTTTTTGGGAATACCTACTCCATTTTCATCACCAACGATATTTACCTGATTATTGTTCAAGGACTCCATCCTACAACCATATCATAAAAATAAATAAAAAAAAGTAGATGTATAGCACTACATTGATAGTCTTAAATTATAAAATTAATCTAACCTGTAGCCTTTAGCAGGCGACAAAGAAATTGGGATGTCAATGAATGTAATCAGATGAATGAATAGCAAACTCAACTCACATGAATCATGATGACAACGTACACAATTAGATGAATAAAAGCCAATCAATTATAGGGGCAGGGACATACGAAGCAGAATAAACAAATAGTAGACAACGCCATCTAGCTGTACGAGAAGGAAAAAAGATGTAAGGGGAAGTATGGAGGCGTAGGAGTAAAAGGGGAAACAAGTACAAAAAACCAATAGTACAATGAGATGATGTAGGGTTCTATAGGAGGGTGAAGAATGTCTAAAAGAAAGAGATGTGGGCTTGTGAGTAGGAGCAGAAGGAAAAAGGGAGTACATAGGATGAAGAAAATTGTTTGGGGGGGACTTTAAGCTATGTAGGGAAGAGGGGGCATTAGGAAGAGGGGAAAAAGGAATGTTGGGGCTGTAGGAGAATGAAGAAGATTAATAAAAGAAAAGACCAAGTCTGTAGGAGGATGAAGAACATTTGAAACAAAAGAAAGAGATGGGGGCTTACTAATAGGAAGAGAAGAAACAAAAGGACTTGAGAGGATGAAGAAAATACCTAGGGGGGAGTTGTACATATAGGGAAGAGAAGGGCGTAGGAGGAATATGAAAAAAAAAACATGTTGGGGCATTAGAGAATGAAGAGGAGAAGAATGAAGAGGATGATAAGGGGGGAAATAATCAACCTTGGCAAGAAGCGTTGGTGGCACCTTGCTGCACTTTCATGCAGTCACATGACGTCGTGTGGGGAACACTGCACAGAAAAGAAAGAAAAAGAGAGTAAGAACCAGAGGATGACTGAGGAGGGTTGGGCGGAGCAGGAAGATGAAAAAAAGAATGTTGGGACGGTAGGAGGATGAATGAGATTACAAAATGAAAGAGACATGTATGTACATGGATGGAGAAAATTAAATAAGGAAAGAGATAGGGACTTAAGAATAGGAAGTGGAGAAAAAGAACATGAACTAGAGAGGATGGTGAAAATATAAGGGGCAACTATACATGGTACAGGGAAAGGGGTGGTAGAGGAAGAGGAAAAAAGAAAGCATGTTGGTGGTGTAGGATGAAGAGGAGAAGCATGAACCGGGGGGGATAAGGGGGAGAATAATCAACTTTGGCAAGAAGAAGTGCTGGTGGCACCTTTCTAATCTTTTATGAAGTCACAATTGGTTGTGTAGGGAAAATGGTAAAAAAGAGAGTAACAAACAAATGAAAACTGATGAGGAGGGGGGACGGCCATAGGTTGTGTAGGTCTTGTGGACGTAGGAGGAAGGGGGAAAAATCATGTTGGGGCATAGGACACAAAAGAGAAGACTGAAAGGGAGGTTAAGGGGGAGAACAATTAGCGTTGGCAAGAAGAAGTGTCGGTGGCACCTCACTATTTTGTGAAGTCACAAAATGTTGTGTAGGGAATGTGGTTCCTACATGCAAAAGAAAGAAAGAAAAGAGTAAGAAACAAATAATGACTTAGCAAGAGGGGGATTTGGAGGAGGATTTGCCAAGCCTGGATAAAGGGATGCTCTGTTCGGCATTTGTGATGCGCCCTTTGGGTGTAGGTGCGATTGATGCATAAACTCAACCCTCGTATGCATTCGGTTGGGGGTTGGGGTAGAGTAGGGCTTATTTTACCAGGTTAATTTTGTTTATATAGCTGGGTAAGTGGGTTTATGTGATCAAGTATTTCAGGCTGTCAGGTATGCCTAAAGCTTGGGTGGCCTGTCCGACCCTCATAGCCCACCAGAAAGTAGTAAACAGACCGGGATGCCTAGATATTAATGAGCCATGAGCCCCCTAGCTTGCTTAGGTTCTGACTTGGACAACTTTGACTAGCTTCATAATACAATGTCAGATTAAGCAAGAAACCTGCACCATATAGGGGGACAACTCCTCTTATACACCCATCTCTGTTCAACTATGTTTGTGTTGGGCCTACACTCTCTTTCCTTATGGTCTAAGTTCTGTTTGATTTCTTCCTTTGTCTTTTCAATTGAAGCAACAATGTAATACATGGGACTAGAGGCTTCTCATTAGCATCAAGTACTTGTAACAATTGTAGAGACACCCTATCTAAGGCTTGAACATCATTCTAAAATGCTCTTGAATGTGCAACAACTGATAATTTCTTCCTTACACCGGTCTTTGCCCAATTGCTTTTCTCCTATATAATTGTGTGAAGCAAAGAAAAAAATTATGCTTTGCGGCCATGCAGGCTTTCAAAGTAAGGATAACAAACCATGTCAAAATCCAGTCGCATCAGCTTAAGGTTACCTGCGTTCTTGACTAATCCTTCATGCAAAAGTCTGTGAGTCGAGCACCACCTTTCTTCCCTTTTAGATTACTGGAGCAAACCTCTGCCACATTTCTATTTCTTCCAACATCTAATAAACACAATGTGCAACATCGGGGTCCAGACACAAGTTCTTCGTCTTCTGCATCAACATTTTACTCGCCCTTCAATAGTTAGTAGCATTATTTGTGATGAGATGGATCACATTTTCTTCCCCTATCCTGCCAATGGCCTCATCAAACACAAAGCACATATACTAAAATATATGCATCGTCCAAGTGGCTTAAATCAAATAACACAGACCGTCCCCTCAAGAGCATTGATAGAAAATTGATCAAACTTCTATCCGACGTCACACTTCAATAGTTAGTAGCATTATTTGTGATGAGATGAACCACATTTTCTTCCCCTATCCTGCCAATGGCCTCATCAAACACAAAGCAAATATACTAAAATGTATGCATCGTCCAAGCGGCATAAATCAAATAATGTAAACTGTCCCCTCAAGAGCGTTGATAGAAAATTGATCAAACTTCTATCAGACGTCACCTGCCATCTGACGACTGTACAACCATTCATGTCTGAGTTTGTCTCATGTTCTTACTCCAATTCCTTGGTTTGTACAGAACATGATCCCAGAGCAACAACCTAACTTGGTCGCAAGAGGGTTTGGGGCATTCTTCTTCCACAGTGTCCATTTGCTTGTAGCATTAGCTCAAAAGATGTGCGATTAGCAACATTAAAAATATATGCCCGCATCATCGAGCTTCCCTTTTATAGCCAGAGTTGACAATTATCTGTAATTTGCTGCCAACCTTCCTCTATGTACAACCTCTGGGACTTGGGCACACAAATGAAGCGAGAGAGCTCTTTTCCTTTAGAATTTTGGCTGGAACTAGAAGCAGGAATGCTTGGAGCACCAGCTTTGTTTACTACGATTACAATAGGAAGATTATCATCATCGTCATCCAATTGAATCACAATAGAAGCCATGTCATTTCAATGGGAGCGGCTGTGGACTTTGTGCTTCCTATCTCCCTGTACTCCTTTATCTGATCGTGTATGCCTCAAGTAGTCCTTGAACATCTCATAGTATTAGAGTACCCACTAATAATGTGCTGCTGCTATCTATTAATTTCCTTATTGTGCATTTGTCCGCATAACACACTGAAGTTTGTTCAGTATGTTGCATACATGTACCTGTAAAGAATGGACATGGAGAGCAGCAAGGAGGGTCGCAGAGGGGAAATGCCCAAGTGGAATCTCAGGAGGGAGGATGAATGTTGGATGACCTTTGGTCCATGACTGGAGGGGGGTCTTCAACCGCCTTACATGCCCCCATATAATGTAGAGAGGAGACCGGGGGGGGGGTCGAGGATGGAGAGAGGACTGAAGGAGAAGGGTCACCGGCTCCCTTGTACCATAGTCACAAAATTTTCTGAACTTTTGAATTAATCACGAATGGTTCATGAACTTTTCATGTGTCAAATGCTACACCCACATTTTCCAAGAAACCTGAATTCTTCCTGAACTTCACATATTATTCCCGGTTTTCACAAAATATTTGTTTATGGAATAAGACCATGCTATATATAATTATAATTACAGATGAATATGTGATCAACTGATCATCTTTATATATGTATATATATGCACACAATGTATTGTCTGAATTTTATTTGATCTTAATATATGGCCGCGCTTTTGCTAATTTCGGAATGTTACCCGCATTTCCTACATAATTCCTGAATGTTGTATTTTTCTACCTCACCAAACAAAATCCAAACCCCGAGTTTGTGACTATGCCTTATACGGCGTGGAGTCCATTGGAGATGACTCCAACTCCACCAGGAGGCAGCATATAAGCCATGACTCTTTAGGTCTAGTGTGGTGACGACCACGCCGTCCTTCGTGTGTAAGAGGGTATTTATTTTTTAAAATGGAAGCACACTCGGTGTTAATGGGCCTTAATTTTGGTTCCATCTTTCTTCTGATCATAACTTGTTTTTTTTTACATATTTTTAGGCAGCAACCATGGAGCAAATGAATCTGAACATGTTGTGTTTATTTGCATATTTTTTCTGACTCAAGTCAAAATTCGTTGAAACATCACAAATATATAATTCATGTACAATCTCAAAATCAGTTCATCACTACCATGATTTTTACACGTTTCCTTTGTCTTGCCACAAGTCCATAAACATCCTTAGTCGATAATTAGACAGTAGATAAAGAACAAAAGTTGTCTCAAATAATCACCTGTGCCAATAGCAAAACACGCATTAAGTCTTTAGCACATATCCTTAGTCGATATTAGGCTTGTTTGTTTTCTTCTAGGTATGCTGGCCATTCTTACTATCTAGATCTGCCTACTGAATGCATCCAGATATCTGGTCGCCTGAACCGCTCTCTAGAACACTGCTGGTGTACTGGCTATGGTGACTGATAAAAAATGAAATGGCATTTGGATTTTTTTTTAAAGAAAATTTCTTTCATTTCTTTTCCTGAATTATATATTTTTTTCACTTATTTTGTTCCATCTTTCTCACATACTGGTGACATGAGTACTAACAGATGCCTTTTCATTCATATAGATACATTTGTGTGGAATAAACTCAATACTTCAGGCCAATTGCTTGAACCTCGTGCTGGACATTCTACTATGGCCCTTGGGAAGTACTTATTTGTATTTGGTGGATTTGCAGATGATAGAAATTTATATGATGATCTGCATATTCTAAATTTGGGTATGTGACTATAACCATTGCACATATATTCAAATGATTATGCTGTTTTTTGCTGAGTGGTTGAATCTACCAGCTATTCACTAGAGATGATTTATTGTAGAAGTAAGATTTGAATCATTGTCATTATTTTTCTGAACTTGTTTGCAACTAGTGACCTCGCTGATGGAAAATCTTTAAAAATGCCCTTAATTGTCATATTCAAGCCACTTAATATCCTGCAACCATGTTTGTTGAGTTTAAAATCTATACGAAGAATCCCTACCCTAGCTATACACCTTCAAATAGCCAATCGATAAGATGTTGATGTTAAAATTCACTTTCTAATTGCTTAAATGTGCTTTTATTCCTAGATGTTAGTCTATGTATGCAAAAATGCCAAGCATCTGAGATGCTCACTAACACTTTACTATGAAACATGTTATTGTTGACTTCTTGAATTTAAATGCTTCTTGATTAATCTTGCATGAAAAAAACAAAAATATTATATTTTTGCGAAGGATGCGTCCATGTTAGAAGCTTAGAGAAAGTCAATTATTGTAATGGCGTTGTGGTCTGGGCCATGGAACAAAATTTTGATCAAAATTGCAAAATTTCGCTCAAAATTTTGCTTTTTCTGCAATCAGACATTGAAACGTCAGTACGCAGGAATTAGTCCGCAATTTTGTGAAAATTTTGCAGCTGCTGTCAAAATTTCGCAAAACAGGGGGTATTTTGGTGCAAAAAGTCCAGTAAGGGCCTTGATATTGCGAAATAACTATGAAATGCAGCACCTGTTTCGCGAAACAGTGTTCTGCCAACTGGGTTTGCTGGGACTTTGATCTTTTGGCAATATTTGTGTGATTTCTTGCTTTTTGAGGCTGCTCTACTTGATTCCAAGGTATGTAACCCCTCTCCCTAGCCCATCTACTCCTCTTCCTATCTCTACTCCCTTTTAGACATATCTTAATAAATACTCCGAAAATCCTAAATTTTCCAAGTGACATTTCTCTTAAAAAACTCAAGATCTTGAAGTGAAACTTGTAGATCTAAGAAAAAAATAGTGTGAAATACGTATATCTGTACTTATTTTGAAAATCTCATTAATATATTTTGTATTTATACACAATGGCTTAAAAAATCTTTTTTATGAAAGTTCTTATATTTTTGTATTTTTCACTTATGTAACCGTAAATATACTATAATAGTAGACTTATACAAAATGTTAACTGTAAGTTGTAAGTTGTAAGTTGTAACCCTAACTATATTTGTGTTTTTCACTTATGTAACCCAAAGATATTGTAATAGTAGACTTATACAATAAATATATTACCTACAATAATGCAACTTGTAAGTTGTAACTCTAAGTTCTAAACTCTAGTACGCTAGTTGTTTTAACTTGAAATTTGCAAGTTTGTAACAGTCTAACTGTCTAACAGACTTGACATTTCTGTTCATTTGTGCACTCACTCATCAACACATGGATCCCACCCTAACCTCTAAACATATAAATTTATTATATAATTTAGTGTGTCTATGTCTAAGCATTGTGTTTGCAAAATTTCATAACTTAATTCTTTCATTTTGTCATCAAAATTGCCATCGAAAATCTGTCGATATTGTTCAACTTCCTTCACTTGCAAATGTGGGAGACCCCTCCCCCGCATATCCAATATGAAATATTATTGCATATTTGAGTAGATCTTCTTGGCGTTTAGATCGTCCTGGTAAATTTTCACGATTTAATTCACTTATTTGATTGTCGAAACCGATAGGGCCGTAAATATCAAAATTTCGGCAAATTTCGGTTGAAATTTCGAAAAATTTCCGTTTCTGGGCCATCGGACACGACATTGGAACCAAACATTTAATTCCTTGGTGTGGGCCAGAACCTCCCTAGTGCTATCTTTGAGGCAAGTGTTCCTCTTCCTCAGAAATAACATCTAGATATGAACTGTTGGTGATGAAAATTACCTTTTCACAAAAGTAAACCAAATGGAGCAATTCTCTCATGAAAGATACCAAAGTGAGATCATGAAAAGACACACCATGTATGGGGTCTAGTTATCTATCTACAAAGAAATGATCTGGTTAGGCCTGTGTATATTGGTACATAAGCCTTCCTATTGGAGATGCTAGGATATAAATATTCATTGTACACGTTTTCAAGGCTTACAATTTTAATGTAGTTGAGGCTTTTAAAATTGAATTCCATCTAACCACCCATTTCAAGAAGGAGAGACGATGCTTGATTTCATAGTTATCCGTGGTTAGATTTTTGCAAACACCAATTTTGAGAAAAGAGATCTACATTAGATCACTTTTAAGAGTGAGCACAATTGTAGCCAAACTAATTACTTTCTTACAAGATGAGTAGATTGAAAGATATCTAAGCATTGTATGGTGATCACTGGAGAAGAACTCACCATCTAACATAGGTTGGTGGTTTTGAATGTTAACATGAAGGTTACCAGATGTAGGTAGGCATAAGGGCATCTAAGATAGAAGAAAAGTGGTGGAACCTTAGGTGTGAAAACTACATTTTATGATAAACTTGTCAAATAACGTACTTGGGGCTTGGTTAATGAAGTTTGCACAATGTGTGACATATTATGACACCTTGCATTACAAGAGTAGCTAAGGAAGATTTGGGTATTTCAAATGGTTGTGGGCTTTCATATAAACTCGGTGGAGAGCTCATCCAATTCTGGAGACAATGCAACATTCCGAAGATACAAGTTAGCAAAGAAGGACAATAAAATATTTCTCCAAAGAGGATGGATCCAGATACTTTGATGAGATTTATAAGATGTTGGATATTCAAGAAGGGGAGAATGATATATATAAAATGGCTCACTTAATAGATAGAAAAGGAAGAGATCTTGGGCCAAGTGACATGCATTAAAATGAAGATGGTAGAGTTCTGGTTAAGTAAGATGGTTAATGATTAAGCTTTTAAGGTAGGGTTCCGGTTAATATCAGAGACTTCTGCATAGTAGATACATAATATATCCGCGACACCCAACAAGCAACGTAATTACAGTCAAGAATGTTTTGAGAAAGATGATAATGGGAAAGGCGTATGTGCCAAATGTTCTCTCTATTGATTATGGAAGAGTATGTAGGAGAAATGAAACACGTCTTTAGCAATTTCTTCAATGAGATTCTATGGACAATGAAACTTCCATATGAGAAGAAGTGCCAAATCCCCATCTCCAAGAAGAAGTGAGATGTGCAAATTTACACAAACTGTGTCAAGCTGGTTTCCTAGTAAGATGCTTTGGGATAAGAACATAAGATTGTTGAACAAAGACTACGATCTAACAACCATGGTTGTATAGGCGGCTAGGCGACCAGGCGTTGCCTGGGGACGCCCAGGCCGCCTAGGCGCCCAGGCGGAGGCCCAGACGTTTATATATATATATATATATATATATATATATTAATTTAATGGATACATGTAAAATTTATGAAAAATAAAGTTAAATCAGTATATGGTTAAATAATATCAAAATCAGTACATCAATAAACACAAATCAGTAGATAACTAAATAAAAATAGTAGCTAAATAAATACAAATAAGTAGATGAGTAAATACAACTAAGTAGATAAATAAATACAAATCAGTTGATCAATAAAGTTACATCAGTAGATGATTATATAATTTCAAAATCAGTACATAAATAAATTCAAATGAGTAGATAACTAAATAAAAAACAGTAGACGAATAAATTCAGTAGATGAATAAATACAAATAAGTAGATGAATAAATACAAATCAGTTGATAAACTAATATAAATCAGTAGATGATTGAATAATACCTAAATCAGCACATAAAAAATACAAATAGTAGATGAATAAATACATTACATACAAATCAGTTGATAAACTAATATAAATCAGTAGATGATTAAATAATTCCTAAATTAGCACATAAATAAATACAAATAGTAGATGAATAAAATACAATAAATACAAATCAGTTGATAAATAAAGTTAAATCAGTAGATGATTAAATAATATCAAAATTAGTACATAAATAAACACAAATCAATAGATAACTAAATAAAAACAGTAATAAATAATAACAAATAAGTAGATGAATAAATGCATAAGTGGAAAAGTAAATACAATTCAGTTGATAAATAAAGTTACATCAGTAGATTCTTATATAATTTCAGAAGCAGTATAAATAAATTCAAATGAGTAGATAGCTAAATAAAAAACAGTAGATGAATAAATACAAATCAGTTGATTAACTAATATAAATCAGTGATGATTAATCAATTCTCAAATCAGTACATAAATAAATACAAATAGTAGATGAATAAATATAATATATACAAATCAGTTGATAAATAAAGTTAAACAGTTGATAACTAAAGTTAAATCAGTAGATGATTAAATAGTATCAAAATCAATACATAAATAAACACAAATCAGTAGATAACTAAATAAAAACAGTAGATAGATAAATACAAATAAGCATGAGTAAATACAATTAAGTAGCGCCTGGGCGGGTCGCCTAGCCCGCCTGGGCGGACGCCTAGCCCGCCTAGCACGCCTGGCATAGCCTTTGATGCTGGGCGCCCAGATATGGAGACCCCATTGGCCGCCTGGGCGCCCGCCTGTACAACACAGCTAACAACCAATTTAGTTTCATGCTTGGAAGATCCACAACACGCCATTTTTTTGATAAGGAGGCTTGTGGAGAAGTATAGAGAAACAAAAGCGATCTCCACATTTTTTTTCATTGATATGGAAAAGGCTAATGAGTGAGTATTGATGGTACTAATTCACCGGGCATTGAAGAGAAAGTGTTCTAGTTCAATGATTTTGACGACATTTATGATAGCTCAACTATGAGTATTAAGACTCTAAAAGGGGAGACTTCAAGGCTTTTGATAAAAGTTGGAGTCACTATTTAGAAAATTTATTCACACGACTGCGTATACTGACTCACACTTATCACTATGCGTATCGCTCTACATCACCACATATAGCAATCTGGTCCATGAATCATTGTTGGCCTGCATGATAAACCCACTACTTATGCCCCTACACACATACATACATACATAATGAATCATTGCAAGGAGTGGCTCAAGTGGTCAAGCACGACGCCCCCTAACAAAGGGACCCGTGTTTGAATCCCTATTGCCGCTTCGATTTAGCACCCTCCACGTTCAATTTCTGCCATAGGCGTGGGAGTAGGGGAGAGGATACCTCTCTTTGTCCCATACATACATATTGAATATGTACATTCATTAAGGATTAAAATATAGTCGTTTATATAGATATATATGTATAAATATGTATATGTATGCAGATGTATAGTTGTATACATAGACACATGCATGCATGCACACACACACGCGTGCACACACACACACATACACATAACACAAGCATATTACGATAATTGCTAATTATACTCTTATTTTTTATAAACCCACTACTTATGCCCATATACATACACAAATGTAAGATCTATGATGGGCTTTTGAGGGGGGGGGTGAATAGAGCTAAAATCACTTAAACAAAATTCATTAGACCTTCAAGTTATTTTTGAAGATAATATTAATTACATATATGAAGTTTGAGTGCAGCTAAACATGCATAGCAATGGAAAGAGAGAATGAACAAATACCAAATAACACAAGTTATTTATAGTGGTTCCAACCTCCAAATTAGGAGATGTACATCCACTACCTAGAGAGGTCATCCTGTAGGATTTTCAACCATGTCTCACTCCTTATATTCCATTATAAGAGTTACAACCTCCATTTTCAAGGTTAAGGATACCTAGAGCCTTCACGTTAAGGACAAGGGAGCCAACAACCTTATAAAGGACTTACCTATCTATGACCTAGAGTCTTCTACCTTACCAATGACTTACCTACTCTTGCAACGAGTCTTTCGCCTTTTCCAAGGACTTATCCACTCTTACAACAAGTCTTTCGCCTTCAAGGATTTACCCACTCGTCTTGGACTTCCGCTTTGACTTCACCTGCAACAAGGAGAAGCTTTCACCAAGAGACTCCTAATCTTCTTCACCTCTCTTAGCCAAGAGAAGAATCTTCATCTTCATGGTAGAAAGAGATTGGGAGGTGGAGTAATTGAGAGCCTCACAAGATATACATGTAGAACTAGCTCTCTTACAAATCTCCTACTCACTCTAATGGATGTAGCAAGTGATTAAGCTCATGAGAGTGGAAGGAGAGGCTCTTGGGAGGCAATTCTCTCTTAATTATAATATAGAGACCTTCATAGTGCTTCGCTAATATGAGATGAAGCCCAAGGGGTCCTATTTATAGTTGAGGTTGCCTACCAGCCAGTAGAGACACTTAGGATCGAATTCTAGCCGTTTTGGGCGTTCTAATGGATATATTTTTGAGTTTTCCATCAGTCCAACCACTAGAAATACTTTTCTGCACTTTTTTGTACAGTGTTGTCGGTTGAGTTGCCTTTTGGAAAACTCGACCAACGACACTGTATGACAAGTCAAAGTGCAGTTGTTGGTCGATATGTCACCAGGACAAACTCGGCTGGCACTGAGCATTTGCCAAAAATTAGACAGGCTGTCGGCTGAGTTGTCACCAGGACAAATTCAACGACAAGACGTCCTGTAATCACTTTTGACAAATGTCTAAAAATGCTTATATATTCAATTTAAGTTCTCTAAAGCTTCATTAAGCTTAATTACAAATCATATAATCATCACAAGTTATATACATCAAAGATCTATGGAGAAAATTACTTATTCTTCAATCTTGATCTTTATGCATATATGACTTGATATTTCCAAGTTAGGAAGTGCAAGTTTATGCATTTGGATCGTGTTTTATCTAATATGAAATCACTCAAGTAGAACCATTAAACACAAATAAGTGGAATGATTTAATCATCAAAATAAGAGTTTAGTCAATTTAGACCTTGAGTCAACATTCTCCCCCTTTTGAAGAAATGACAAACCATTCGATAAATATATTGAAAGCATTTAAGTAAAATCATACCTTTAGAGAAACCTAGGGGTACCTAGCCTTCTCTTTAAGGACAAGGGAGCCAACAACCTTATAAAGGATTTACCTATCCTTGACCAAGGGTCTTCTCCCTTACCAAGGACTTACCTACTCTTGCAACGAGTCTTCCGCCCATACTTGTTAAGGCGAGCGCCTAGGCGCGCCTAAGCGACCGCCTAGGCGTCAAGGCGTTCCAAGGGGGCCCGCTTTGCCCTGCGCCTTGACCAATATGTCGCTTTATGGTTTTTTTATGGATCCTTGACCCTATATATAGGTATTTATTTGATCTACACTTGTTTTAATATTCAAATGAAGTATATTTATCTATGTTTGTTGTACAATATCATTATTAAATAGAATTTATACTCTAGTATTAATATTAATTTTCTTGGTATTAGCTTGAACGTGATTTAAATGTAGGGATATTTTCACCCTGAATAACTCTTCAATCGCAATATAAATATCATGCTACGTAAAGTAACTCCCTTCTTGCTTATCATAGGAACTTCAAACAGCCATATTAGCTGCAACATATATGTATATAGCTAATAATTACCCTAAGTAAGAAAAATTATCTACTGATATTATGTAAACCACTGCTATGATTTCAAAAAAATGTAAACCACTGCTATCCTTAATCACTGTTATCCTAAATTCCTTATTCAAGTTTAAACTGATATAGGTGGATTACATAACTTACATAAGGTTTGTTTTGAGTATTAGTAGAACCTGTAATACACATATTACCACATAATACATCTTTGCATAACTACATCCAAGTATAACTTTTAAAATATGTATATATTTATGTGTACAACAATGAAACTTTACACATACATGTTTAGTTGTGTTTAATATGTATATATCTATGCACAAACAATAAAAGTGTTTGTATACAATAGGGAAATACACTATATAAAGAAAATGTACATCAGTGGATTACCCAAACTTTT
Source organism: Alisma plantago-aquatica (assembly GCA_963693085.1). Lineage (NCBI taxonomy): Eukaryota > Viridiplantae > Streptophyta > Magnoliopsida > Alismatales > Alismataceae > Alisma > Alisma plantago-aquatica. The sequence continues at coordinate 381,616,573 of OY856414.1, forward strand.
ATGGATTTATCTATATGAAATATAGCATATATATAAAGGGGGAAATGTTATAAAAATCACAACATATGCATAGATATATGTAAAATATAACATATATATGAAGGGGGGATGCTACAAAAATCATAGCACATGTATAAATATAGGTAAATTGTATCGAAATATAATTTTTTGAAAGTCGCCTAACCGACACCTAGGCACGCCTTGGCGCCCCTAAGCACAAGGCGTTCAAGCTTGTCGCCTTGCCGCCTTAACAAGTATGCTTCCACCTTCTCCAGGGACTTATCCACTCTTGCAACAAATCTTCCGTCTTCAAAGATTTACCCACTCTTGTCTTGGATCTTCCACCTTTGACTTAACCTTCACTAAGGAGATGCTTTCACCAATGGACTCCTTCCCTTCTTCTTCACCTCTCTTAGTCTTAGCCGAGAGAATCTTCATCCTCATGGTAGAATGAGAGATTGGGGGGTGGAGGAAGTGAGAGCCTTACAAGATATACATGTAGGATTAACTTTCTTACAAATCTGCTACACACTCTAATGGATGTAGCAAGTGTTAATATAGGGACCTTGGGAGTGAAAGGAGGCTCTTGGGAGGCAAACCGCTCTCAACTATAATATAGGGACCTTTATAGTGCTTGACTAACTATTAGATGAAGCCTAAGGGATCCTATTTATAGTTGAGGTTGCCTACTAGCCAGTAGAGACACTTATGATCGAATTCTAGCCATTTTGAGTGTTTTAACGAATATATTTTTGAGTTTTACAACACTCCAACGGCTAGAAATATTTTTCTGCACTTTTTCGTACAATGTTGTTAGCTAAGTTGTCTTTTGGGAAACTCGACCGACAACACTGTACGACAAGTCAAAGTACATGTGTCGGTTGTGTTGTCACCCGGACAAACTCGGCCGACCCTTGGCAGTTGCCAAAAGCTAGACAGGCTGTCAGCTGAGTTGTCACCAGGACAAACTTGGCCGACAAGACAACCTATAATCACTTTTGACAAATGTCTGAAAAATGTTTACATATTCAATTTAAGTGCTCTAAATTTTCATTAAGCTTAATTATTTACAAGTCATACAATCATTACAAGTGATTTACATCAAAGATCTAGGGAGAAAACTATTATGACTTGATTTTTTTAAGTTAGGATGCGCAAGTTTAGGCATTTGGAGTTTGTCTTATCTAATATGAAATCACTCAAGTAGAATCATTTGACAAAAATAAGTGGAATGGTTTAGTAATCATCAAAATAAGCGTTTAGTCAATTTAAACCTTGAGTCAACAATAAATACATACATAATGAATGCCAACGAGGAGCGGCTCAATTGGTCAAACACGACATCTCCTAACAAAGGGACTTGGGTTTGAATCCAAGTTGCCGTCTCGGTTTACCACCATCCTGGCTTTCCGGTTTTGCCATGGGAATGGAAGAATGGGAGAGAATGCCTCTCTTTACGCCATATATACATAATGAATACATATTGAAATATGGTTGTATATCTGTCTCTATGTCTCCCATATTGATGTGGGGCCATGGTAGGATCAAGAGAAGCACCTTGATGACCATGGCATAGACCGATAACTGACGGTGCACAGTTGGTGCTACGAGCAGCTTGAGTATTCATAGCTATCATACGATCATAGATTCCACATTCTGCATCGTGGTTTAGACCTTCTTTCAACATGAAAAGCGCTACCTGGTTCTCATCGTTAGAAAAATAAGTGAGTCATGTTAGAACGATAATTGTTGCTCGAGAAATATCATCGTCACATACTTTTTGAACTTTAGAACTGATATGAAAGCTTATATAGGTCTTCACGTAATTTGAAATCAAATACGTATTATTATTTTCTCTTCCACTTTTTTATGGAATATGAAACCAAACACTCGACTAGTCTTTGGATATAATATTAATCTTTTCACACAACATGAAATAAAGTACTCCATTAGTCTTTGCATATAGTATGTCTTTGCTTGATAGCATCGACGACAACACAGAAAACTGATAGGAAGTTCAACCTACCATGAAGAGGTGTTGCCCCACTTTGCAGGTTGTACCATGAAGCAAATCGGTTGACTGTCAATTGTATTGGACATATGAAGTGCCTGATTGGATAACAAGTCCTCGTAGATAATGATACTATTAGTGACTTCGAGTACTCCACTAAAAAAGAATTGTAGGTGCATGTAGAACTTCAAAGAAAGGACACATCTTGCTGGATTAGGGACAACGAAGAACAAAAATATAGACGCATGTGATATTTTATTATATAGAACACCATATTCGATACTAGCTTTGCTGATGCTACTGAGCATTACATCTTGAACGGAATTGTGGTATTCAAATCATTTAGTGAAGCAACCCCATTGTGTCTATAATAACTAACACAATGTCAGATATACTAGCTGCTGCAAACTGCGTTTTAATCATAGTAAGACTAATTATCATCTTCACAACAAGAAATGATTCTCCTTAATGCACCAAGTTGTACAACAAGTACTTCTCAGATGCAGGCTATGTATAAACTACTAATAACAATATATTGGCAGGATAAATATCTGCTCTTTTTTCCAAGTCATCCAACAATATCTATGCATCGTTTCTCTGTTTGTATGCCATCCAAGAGTTCATAGCTGGTCCATGTCCATGTTTGTCTTAAAGGCAAGCAACTCAATCTCTTCAACGAAGCAGTAAAAACATCAAAGACAATACCCCAAACAAGTGCAAAGTGTTAAGAGCAAATTATAAAATTTACCTCTAGTACCACAAGATAGCTTGCTATGTCTGCGATGTTGATACATGCTCCATCTGCCTCCAGTCACCTGGAAGAGGTGGAATGAAGAGGCAAAGCCCTGGCTTGTTGCTTGCTGGCAGCACATTGGTTTTCCAGTCCACCGACGCCCTCTTTCTTGCACCCACTTTCTTACTCGAAGATGGGGATCAACCAACTACCCACAAGCCCTTGGTAGAGACGACGTTGATGTGCTGCTTGTGAAAAACACAACCATATGGGACGACAGCAGCCGCGCTGCAGCTGGTGCCTAAAGGTCACCTTCCCATGGGTATTAATGATCGGTCACAGTAGAAAGTCGTTCGTTTGTGGTGGAACACTCGCACTTCCACATCCGTCTCATGAATGTCTCACAACGACATCCACAACAACCGCGGATGTCGAGGATGAGATCAATGAGAGCACTGCATGTTATGCAGAACATAGCCAAGGTTTGAGACGATGCCGGGAACTACCACATATGATAGCCTTCCAATCTACTAATGCTGCCAGCAACAAATCTCCCAACCCTAGTTCTCTTGCTGAAGCACCATGTAAAGGCAATGGTGCAGACGATTATCATAGTTGTGACCCTTGCAACTGGTCTTGCCCCCGCAGCTGTTAGCCAATAACTGGCTATTGTCCCTAACTACTGCAGTTCATGAAGAAACCTCCCCATCTGCGTACCATGCAGGTTGTTGGCACGCTGCCGGCGATTACGAGAGTGCTGGTATAACCTCAGCGAAAAGCAACCCTCCTCACTCAGTGACCTGCTATTTGGTAGAAATAGGCCAGGTTGTCGGGGTAAGGAGGAGGACGAAGCATCTTTCTGGTGCCGTCGGTGGTCAGGGGTTGGCTGCGAAAGGGGAAGGAGAAGGTCGAGTGAAAGGGTAGAAGGAGAAGATCAAGATGGAGTGGAGTGAGGCGACTTCGACTAAAGAGGAGAGAGACAGCCCACAAGAGAACGAGAACAATAGGAGAGTGATTACGCGGAGAAGGGGGTTAAAAGTTGCCATTTGTGGGAGTTAGTGGGTTTTCTATATGAGATCTTAAACTCTGATCCAATGGTAAAAAACTTACACATTGTATTTGACACAGAATACACTTTAAGTGTATTCTAGCTTCACTCTATGTATATATATGTAGATATATACATACACACATGCAGGCACGGATGCACACATGCACACACACACCGCAAGCTGATTATAAGGCCAACAAGCGGCTGTTGTAAGTTGTAATCCTTGCAATAAGTTGCAACAATCCAGCAAGCGGCTGCAGCCAGTGCTGCAAGCGGTTGCATGCATACATACATACATACATACATACATACATACTTGATAGTTATGGTGTCCCCCTCCGGGGGGAGCCGGGTTCGAGCCACGCTGTGGAGCGTTGGATTTATCACCCGCCAGTTATCTGGGCTATGGCTGGAAAAAGGATGCGGGCTCTGCCTAAGGCAGTGAAAAAATCCTTTGATAGTTATGGTCATTTGTGTACTCATTCGTTAAGATAGGGAGCCAAACCCGAGCTTTGAAAATTTAAATTGATTGTATAATCTAGTGCCTTTTTGTCTAAACATTGTATATGCAAAATTTCAGAACTTTATTCCATTTTACCATCTAAAATTCCTGTCGAAACAATTCAACTTCCTCCACTTACACATGTGGGAGCCCCCTACACATCCTATGTGAAATATTATTGCCTATTTAGGTGTATCTTGGCATTATGATCAACTTGGTAAAATTTCATGATTTGATTTGCTCATTTTGGCATCGAAATCATCAGGGACATAAATATTGAAATTTCTATTTCTGAGCCATCAAAAACGGCGTCAAAGTTGGACATTTCATTCTGTTTATACATGTTCAAAGTTAGTTGAATTCTATAGCTTAGGACCAAACATCCAATGGCTTTTATCATGTTCCTTCAGAAATAGCAAATTAAACATAGTAAAAAGAAATTCCTTTTATTAATTCATATCGGAATTATGCTCATACAATTTTTCAGTGCTTGGGTCCTAGGGCATACATATACCAATAATCTCTTAGTGTATGGAAACTTTTTGATGATATCATGTTGATAGATGAACTATAGACAAACATGAATCACAAAGTTGGACTTCATAGAAATCAAATCTAATGTATTTTTAGATTAACATGAACGAAATGAAGTATAATCAATGCAATTCCAGCCAACATACTCTTTTGAGTGGTGTTGTCAAGATGGATGAAGTGAATCTATTAAAATGTGATAAATTTTGTACTTGGGTTTTATTATTTATATGGATGACGATGTTCAAGATAATGTTACAGGGTCATACCATGATAGATAAAACGAAGAGTGCATCTGGAACAGTTTGCAACTAGAAAATTCCTCAGATGGAAATGTAAGTTTTATAGTATAGCGATATGGCCGGTCATGTCATATGGGAGTGAATGTTAGGTAATGAAGAAACAAGGTGCCAACGAGATGAATACGACAAAATGGTTATGTGAAGATGGATGTATGGGAAGACAAGGAAAGATCACTTGAGAAATCGCTATATAAAGTACAAAGTGGAGGTGACAAATGCTGATGAAATGCTACGTAAGGGCTACCTCAGGCAATATCAACATGTGCACCAATTCAATGTAATGCTATTGAATTGAGCATGGTGAAAGGGGAACATATATGCCTAAACTAACTTGGGTTCAAGATAAGTCGAGCGCCAACAAGGGATGGTGTGGTTGGCGAAATTTGATGGTCCCCAATGAAGGGACCCGGGTTCGAACCACATATAAGTACCTCTTGTTTTACTACCATCCTGGTGTCTGGCCTCTGCTACAGGCTATAGGAGGGGGCAGGGAAAATCTCTCTCTTTATCCTTATACGCCCAAACTAACTTGGTGATTTGGAATCTGCACATCCTAACGGGAATGACATGGTAGGCATTAGGCATTAGATGACAATAATGATTATGATTGATAAATGATTACGTTTACATTACTTGCCAGTTTTTCCAATTTAATGAACTTAGATACTTGCCCGGTTTTTCCAATTTAATGTACTTAGTTACTCAACAACGTTAGAGTTTGTTGGGGGACTAGTGGGCCAATATTTTATGTTGGTTTGAAACTGACTTGCATATTGACTTAGACATGCTTATTGAGGGTTTGGTTGTCTAATTATACAATGCAGTTACTCCTTAGAGAAATATACCTATCACCTATATGAACAAACCTTATAATATAATATAATATAATATAATATAATATAAGGAAGCACGAACACGTTTCTAGACACAGACATTGACACTGACACGGACACAGACACAGACACGGGACACGGAAAATTTCTAAAATGTAGGACACGGACACGGCATTTGATGAGTCGAAAATATTTTGTAATATATACATATATGTGCGTGTATGATGTATGGACCGGAATTTATTTTAATTTTTTTCCAGATTAATGTATCTATGTATGTATAATCTTTATGCATAAAGAGGTCTCTTCGTGTGTAGTACAAACAATATGAAGTAGAAAACTAAATGTGTGCTTTTTGTAAATATAGTAGATTACAGAATATACATATGGCTTATGAGTTTGTATGACTCATTTAACTAACTTATTAGGTTATAATTTGATTCATAGTTTATGATTCAGCTCAGACTTTACACATTGGTTCTTTTTAACAGATTATTTTGTAATTGTGATTAGATCTCAGCTCTATGAAACATTTTCTCAGTAATAAAGACTACGAGTGTGGATTACTCATTTAACCAACTTATTAGACTATAATTTGATTCATGGTATATGATTCAGCTTAGACTTTACAATTTGGTTCTTTTCAACAAATTATTTTGTAATTGTGATTAGATCTCAGCTCTATGAAACATTTTCTTAGTAATAGCACATAAACAGTAGCCGTATATTCAATATCTGCACTCTGAAATATGCTAGATTGCAGCAGCAGCCACTGCAGTGAAGTGTCTGGGCAGCGTCCAGCTGTGTCCGGAGTGCAGAAAAAGACCAAAATGAACTGGACACGTCCCAGCCGTGCCCAAAACGTTTTGGGCCGTGTCCGGAAAGTGTCCGCGTCCAAAAATGTGTCCGACACGGACACTGGAGCTGTCTAGAAGTGTCTGTGCTTCCTATAATATAATATGGTACGGTATGGTTAAATTGTCAAACCGCTCTCTAAAACCAAGACCAGACCCTGGAAAGTATTTGGACCTGATCAGACTTGATAACCTCTCCAGGCCGAACTAAACTGGACCATTTGGCTTGATCTGGCTGTTTACTTTGGTTTTCTACCCACCCTCACAAAAGTCTGGTGGGATCAGATCTGGCAAGACATTGAGGTGTTTAGATAGTTATTATAGTTTGATATAGCTGAGACTCTTCAATGAGTGATTAGTATGGCACTAAGGCACAAGGAGGTTTGGTATTCAGCTTTACCTATGAAAATATATTGTTAATTTAGAGACTCTTCAATGAGTGATTAGTTACCATAAAGGTTATCATCCAGTTCACTATGGGCCTTAACCATCAGCAAATTTTCCTTGAGCCCACGGCAAGATAAAATTCCCTCTTCTGGTTCTCAACACGTTGCAGGTATTTTGAGGGGCAGTGCTGAAATAATATGACATCAATGCTCGGGAGGCTTCTTCTTTTGGGTGTTCCAGGGCTGCTGCCACCTAGCAAGAACGGGCACTTCCAAGTGGCTTCCGTGGCCGTCCTCAACAAGATGTCTAACTTGGACACACTGTGGACACACTTGGATACGCGACGAACATCATGGAAAACGTGTCCACGACACGTCTGTGTCGGACATGTCCAAGATTACCTTCTCTACCTCCTCCCCATTGGCCCATCCTCTTCTTCCTTCTCCTGGGGTCATCCCCTCTACTTGATCATGCTCTACTAACAGTCTCTTATTCTTCGGCATCATGAAAGTATGTCCAACTATAGCATAGGAAGCACATACACTTCTTCAAGGCAGTTGTGGCTGTCTTGGATATATGTCGAGCATGCTTGCACACGGTGGATACGGCTTAGCACGGTGGATACGGCTTAGGCGTGTCCATTTTTTTTGTGTACAGAGCAGAAACATACCGTGGACACAACAAGAATACACCGTGACTGCGACATGCCCAAACCAATTCCCTATTTATAAGAAAAAAATAAATAATGTTTCCTTCCTTTCTCTTCTTCTTCTAGCACACCACCAGTAAGTCCGCCGCTCCTATTAGCTATTGACAATTATCTTTTACATTGTTATTGTAGATATACTTCATCGTTCTTATAAAGGTTGATCTGGGAATTTGACATGTAAACTTTATAACTAATCGGTCTCCTTTACCACTTGACTTCATATTGCAATGTTTTGTAGAGTAATTATTCTTCATAGACAATCTTGATTTCATAACGTAAACTTACCAGTGGTTTTGTCATTGTTGATATTACAAAGTTTCGATTCATATAGTAAGCTGACTTAGGGTTTAATTTTTTCATTCTTTTGTGTTTGTTGGTACAAATCTGTTGCTGTGACTTAGTTTATTGGATGGATGGATGATATTCGAATCAATTCCATGTTATTGATGTGTATATGTATATGTCTGTGTATAAGTATAATTATATGTATTGGTTTATATATGTATCTGTATATGCTTATACATGTATATGTATATATGTGTTTTCTGTGTCCTGTGCTGTGTCCGTGCCCTATATTTTTAAAATTTGCCGTATCCCTAGCCCTGTCCATGCTGTGTGCCGTGTCCGTGTTTAGGTCAAGCGGGAACAATGGATTATATGCCCATTGGCTGCTGTTTCTTTGGGAAATTTGGAAGGAGAGGAACACCAAGGGAGGTTCACAGGGTCTTTTGCCCCATTAGACCTGTGAAGCAACCTGCATCCCCGTCGATACTATCGACAGGAAGTCGATGGTATCGAGTTTATCACATCGACAGAAGAGCGTCTGTCGATACCATCGACAGTCCTGTCGATGGTATCGAGTGTTGATCAGCGGCGATCGGCAATCCATCGACTGGTTCTATCTTTATTATGTTATTTGTTTTATTTATTGTTACTCTCTGTTTTTCTTCTTGTACCACAATGTATTTCACCCTAATATATTAAAAGAAGAGACACGGCTATTGCCCTCTAAAGGGAAGCTGCTCCTTGCAGCTGACAAATCTCTCGGTGTTCGTCTCCTCTCCTCCTCACCTCTTCTCACATGGTATCAGAGCAGGGCTCGATCTAGGACGTCTCTCACTTCTTCCGTCACCGTTCCCCCTTCTTTGTGTTCCCTTCTTCTTCTTTCCTTCTTCCTCTCCCTCTCCCTCTCCTCTCACCGGCAGCGTCGCCGAGAGGCAGCAGCTGGGCCCCCATCCGGCTACAGCCCCATCCACCGTTTTGGCGTGAGGCACCCTGTGTTGTACGGGCGGGCGCCCAGGCGGCGCCTAGGCGCGCCTAGGCGGCCCAGGCGGCCAATGGGGTCTCCATCTCTGGGCGCCCAACATCAAAGGCTATGCCAGGCGTGCTAGGCGGGCTAGGCGTCCGCCCAGGCGGGCTAGGCGACCCGCCCAGGCGCTACTTAATTGTATTTACTCATATGCTTATTTGTATTTATCTATCTACTGTTTTTATTTAGTTATCTACTGATTTGTGTTTATTTACGTATTGATTTTGATACTATTTAATCATCTACTGATTTACTTTAGTTATCAACTGTTTAACTTTATTTATCAACTGATGTGTAAATATTATATTTATTCATCTACTATTTGTATTTATTTATGTACTGATTTGGGAATTGATTAATCATCACTGATTTATATTAGTTAATCAACTGATTTGTATTTATTCATCTACTTATTTGTATTTATTCATCTACTGTATTTATTCATCTACTGTTTTTTATTTAGCTATCTACTCATTTGAATTTAGTTATACTGCTTCTGAAATTATATAAGAATCTACTGATGTAACTTTATTTATCAACTGATTCGTATTTACTTTTCCACTTATGTTTTTATTCATCTACTTATTTGTTTTTATTTATTACTGTTTTTATTTACTACTGTTTTTATTTATTACTGTTTTTATTTATTACTGTTTTCCACTTATCTATCGATTTGTGTTTATTTATGTACTAATTTCAATATTATTTAATCATCTACTGATTTAACTTTATTTATCGACTGATTTGTTTTTATTGTATTTTTTTCATCTACTATTTGTATTTATTTGTGTGCTGATTTAGGAATTATTTAATCATCTACTGATTTATATTAGTTTATCAACTGATTCGTATTTAATGTATTTATTCATCTACTATTTGTATTTATTTATATGCTGATTTAGGTATTATTTAATCATCTACTGATTTATATTAGTTTATCAGCTGATTTGTATTTATTCATCTACTAATTTGTATTTATTCATCTACTGAATTTATTTGTCTACTATTTTTTATTTAGTTATCTACTCAGTTGAATTTATTTATGTACTGATTTTGAAATTATATAATCATCTACTGATGTAACTTTATTGATCAACTAATTTGTATTTATTTATCCACTTAGTTGTATTTACTCATCTACTTATTTGTATTTATTTAGCTACTATTTTTATTTAGTTATCTACTGATTTGTGTTTATTTATGTACTGATTTTGATATTATTTAACCATCTACTGATTTGACTTTATTTTTCATAAATTTTACATGTATCCATTCAATTAATCTATCTATCTATATATATATATATATATATATATATATATATATATATATATATATATATATATAAACGCCTGGGCCTCCGCCTGGGCGCCTAGGCGGTCTGGGCGTCCCCAGGCAACGCCTGGTCGCCTAGCCGCCTATACAACCATGGAGGCACCGGGCTTGTAGGGCTATCTTCGTCTACGCTGGGTTGTTGGTAGGCCTCCAACGCTGCCGTAGACTCCACTACAGTTGTTTGGGGATCTTCGGGTGATTCGACGACCGTCTAAAATCTAAATCGGAGGACTCGTCACCCGACGGCTGGACTCCTAGTCACATCTCCTCCATGTGTGACTAGGAAAATCGATTGGAGGCCGTGAATGCGTCCGTAACACATTTATCCGTGTTTTTTTGTCGATTGGAAGCTGTGAATGCGTCCATAACACATTTATCCGTGTTTTTTTGTTGTGACATGTATCTCTCCGCCACCTCATCTATCTCTATGACGTGTATCTCTCCGTCACCTCAACTCTCTCTGTGACGTGTATCAATCCGTCACAAGGCTCCCGTCTGTAATGGAGGACACCAAGACCTACAACGAGGCGTTTCCTATCTTCTCCATCAAACTCAACGGGAAAAACTATCTACTATGGATGAACGCTGTTCATAATGTCCTGGAATCTCGCGACAAGGCGAGACATGTTGACTCGGGTCCCCCAGATTCTACTGATAAAGGATATGCTGAATGGAAACGTCATGGCAGTCTTGTGAAGACTTGGTTGTGGGGTAGTATGGAACCTGGAATTGCGTCTAGGTTTATGTTCTACACTACAACTAAAGAAATATGGGACGCAGTGAAACAACATTATTCTCAGGAGAAGAATGCTCTTCGACAATTCATGATCTATGATTGTCTGTTTGCTGAGAGGCAGGGTGACAAATCTCTTGAGGAATACTTTGGAGCTATTCAGGCACTTGCTCAAGAGCTGAGCTACTATCATCCTGTGATAGTTGCTGAACAGGTCAAAGACAGATGACCCGGTTACTGCTAAATTTCTATCTGGGCTTAATTCCGTTTGCGGTTCTGGCTGGAGCGTCATTCTGGATTCTGATAAATTGCCGAGTTTTGTGGAAGCCTATTCGAGAATTCAGCAGTCTATTTTTGAGTCTGCTAATCCTATTTTGACTATATCCTCTGGGGAGTCTCATGCATCCGTAGATGCTGCGGTGAGGAGGACGACCTGGTATGGGCAGGGGACGTGGGACACGTCCTAAGTGTACTTTCTGTGACAAACCGGGACATACAGTGGAGAAGTGTTGGAAGAAACATGGGAGACCTGCTGCACCTCCTGTGGAGGCAGCGCATTATGCCACCTCTACACATTCCTCTCCGTCTTCAGCTGTGGGCACCAATTTTGGGACCGACATCACTCTTACTCAGGAGGAGTATGATCGGTTCATTCAGGCTTCACATCACATGAGTATGGGATCGTCATCTTCATCGTCAACAAACCTGGCATCTACTGCGGGTAATCATGCTACATCTCTCATAGCTTCCAGCTCTACTTCATCTTGGGTGGTTGACTCTGGCGCGTCACAACACATGACTGGTATGAGGAGATTGCTCCACTCTATTGACTCGTATATCCCTCACCAATCTGTCACACTGGCGGATGGTTCAGTGAGGAGAGTGTTAGCTAGTGGATCTGTCTCTCTAACACCCAAGATTGATCTTAAATCTGTACACTTTGTGCCTGAGTTTCCTTTTATTCTTCTTTCTGTTGCAAAATTGATTGACACTGTAAAATGTACGGTAACATTTGGGCCTTCTTGTTTTGTATTACATGATCTCAAGAGTATGAGGACGATTGGTGGGGGGCCTAGGAAAGGTGATCTCTACCGTTTCCACGGTGACAGTCTGCCTCGCCCAGTATCTGCTCCAGCTCCATCCATCCTGTTGAGTGGTTCCCCCTTACTATGGCATTGCAGATATGGACATCTGTCGTTAGAGAGCCTACGGAAGTTGGAACCCGAGTTGTCCCAAGTGTCATCTTTAGAGTGTCAGTCATGTTAGCTGGGAAAGCATCATAGGTTGTCTTATCCCAGTCGTGTCAATAAGCGGACATCTTGTCCTTTTGAGTTAGTCCATAGTGATGTATGGGGTTCTATTAAAGACCAGAGTTATAATGGTTTCCGTTATTTGATTTCCTTTGTGGATGATTTTTCCCGCATGACATGGATCTACCTTCTCAAAAGTCGCGAGTCTATGTTATCTATTGTGAAATATTTTCATAAAGAAATAAAGGTTCAGTTTGACTGCAATATAAAAACTCTCCAATCTGATAATGCTTTAGAGTATGTTCAAAAGGCTGTCTGATTTTTGCAGTTCTGTGGGCATGATCCATCACATGTCTTGTCCTCACACCCCTCAGCAAAATGGGGCGGCTGAGAGAAAAAATCGCCATCTTCTTGATATTGCTCGTTTGATCATGTTTCAATCCAATGTGCCTAAGAAATTCTGGTCTGAAGCTCTTTTATCCGCTTGCTTCTTAATTAATAGACAACCATCCTCTGTTCTTAAAAGACAAACCCCTTTCTCTGTGTTACGACCGACGGATCAGCCCTTCACTATTCTCCTTAGAGTGTTTGGTTGCACTTCTTTTGTCCATAATTTTAACCCTAAGAATGACAAACTTTCTCCTAGGTCTATTAAAACCTTGTTCCTTGGTTATTCTAGTACTAGCAAAGGATACAAGTGTTACTGTCTTAGTCTTCGTCGCATGTTTGTGTCTAGGGATGTTACCTTCCATGAGACCACTCCATATTTCTCCGATGCTATGAGTAAGGGGGAGCAGTGAGAGAGGGAGTGCCACCAGATTTTCAGAGTGAGAGAGTGGCACCATCTGTGCAGTGTGAGGGAGCGTCACCCATCATTCATGATTATACTTTTATTCAGGACGAGCAGGCAACTGACAAGCCTGTTATTCAGCAATACACACATGTTTATAGTAGGCTAGGCAGACAAGATCCAGAAGAGGTAGCGACACCAGTCCCTGAGCCTTCCTCATCGTCTTCTACTCACGAGACTCCTGCAGAAGCATCAGATCTTGATCTTCCTATTGCTGTCCGGGAAGGTACTCGTTCTTGTACTATTAGACATCCTATTACAAATGTGTGTTGTCTGTCCCACTTATCTAAGCAGGCCCGCGCATTTGCTATTGGGATTGATTCTATGGATATACCAAGGAATCACTATGATGCTATGAAGGACAATGGCTGGAAACAGGCAATGCAACTTGAGATGTCAGCTCTTTTGCATAATGGCACATGGGATCTTGTTGACTTACCTGCAGAGAAGAAAGTAGTGGGTTGCAGATGGGTTTTCACCATCAAACATAATCCGGATGGATCAGCTGAGAGGTTGAAGGCCAGATTGGTAGCAAAAGGCTACACACAGACTTATGGTGTTGATTTCTTTGATACCTTTTCTCCAGTAGCTCGTCTGAATTATGTGCGGATTATTATTTCTCTGGCTACTACCTTTGATTGGCCCCTATTTCAGCTTGATGTTAAGAATGCCTTTCTACATGGTGACCTACAGGAAGAGGTATATATGGAGCAACCTCCTGGGTTTGTTGCTCAGGGGGAGTGTCAGAAGGTGTGTAAATTGAAGAAAGCCATATATGGGCTGAAACAGTCTCCTCGAGCTTGGTTTGACAAGTTCAGTGACGTTGTACTCCAGATGGGTTTTTCTCGCTCCATGACTGATCACTCTTTATTCTTCTCTAGCTCTACTTGTGGCTCTATCATTATTGCTGTATATGTTTATGACATAGTGATTACTGGCAGTGATTCTACAGGCATATCTTGTGTGAAGGAAGGTTTGCAGAGACACTTCCAAACGAAGGATATGGGTAAACTGAGATATTTTCTGGGCATTGAGGTGCTTAGATCTCATGCATGTGTTAATCTATCTCAGAGGAATTATGTGCTTGACTTACTATAGGAGACAGGCGTGATTGAATCCAAACCGGTATCTACTCCTATGGACTATCACATCAAGGAGACGGTCGATGATGTTGAGTACTCAAATCCAGGATATTACAGGAGAATAGTTGGCAAGTTAATATATCTGATTGTTACACGGCCTGACATTTCTTTTGCTGTAGGTGTCGTGAGTCAGCATATGCACTCACCACGACAATCACACTGGACAGCAGTTTGCCGGATTCTGAGATATCTGAAGAGTGCTCCTGGTAAGGGGATCACATATTCTAGACCCAAGGTGCCTCCATCTACTTTGACTCTCACAGGGTATTCAGATGCAGATTGGGCTGGTGATCATACTGATAGAAGTTCTACATCAGGCTACTGTACCTTCCTAGGTGATCATTTGATTACTTGGAAAAGCAAAAAGCAGCATGTGGTAGCTAGATCCAGCACTGAGGCTGAATATCGTGCTATGGCCCATGCATGTTGTGAACTACAATGGGTCAAATCTGTTCTTTCTGAGTTAAAGATCCCTATCTTGTCTTCTATGGAGCTCGTGTGACAACCAATCTGCTATACACATTGCCAGGAATCCTATCTTTCATGAGCGTACAAAGCATATAGAAGTTGAATGCCATTTTATTCGTGATCAAATCAAAGATGGCACTATTGTGACGCCATACGTCAAGTTTGAAGATCAATTGGCAGATATCTTTAGGGGTGAGCAAATAATGGTCCAGACCGCAAAACCGGACCGGACTGCTCAATTCGGTCCGGTCCGGTCCATTTTGAGTTCGGTCCGGTTCGCGGTCCAGGAATTTCGATGAGTTCGGTCTTCGGTCCGGTCCGGACCGCAGACTGACTTTTATACAAAATTCATGTATATTTGAAGGTGTATTCTATAATAATTACAAATAAAGTACATATATAAGCACTACTAGTATAAATGTTTGATACTAAAGTTATATAATTGTTAGAAGTGACTAAGATTATCAACTTTGTACAATTAAATAAGTTGTAAAACATGTAAAAAAGGCCGATTACGGTCCAAATGGTCCGGTTCGGTCCGGTCCTAGCACAATACGGTCCGGTCCCGGTCCGGTCTTACCTCAAAACGATCCGGTCTGCGGTCCATATATTTGTTGAAATCCGGTCCGCGGTCTGGTCTGGTTTGGTCCGGTTTTGGACCGATGCTCAACCCTAGATATCTTGACAAAGCCTTTGGGTCCAACAACTTTTCAGAGATTATGTGGCAAGTTGGGCATACACGATGTGTACTCTCCAGCTTGAGGGGGAGTGTGAAGCAACCTGCATCCCCGTCGATACTATCGACAGGAAGTTGATGGTATCGAGTTTATCACAGCGATAGAAGAGCGTCTGTCGATACCATCGACAGTCTTGTCGATGATATCGAGAGTTGATCAGCGGCGATCGGCAATCCATTGACCGGTTCTATATTTATTATGTTATTTGTTTTATTCATTGTTACTCTCTATTTTTCTTCTTGTACCACAATGTATTTCACCCTAATATATAAAAAGAAGAGAGAGGACTATTGCCCTCTAAAGGGAAGCTGCTCCTTGCAGCTGACAAATCTCTCGGTGTTCGTCTCCTCTCCTCCTCACCTCTTCTCACAAGACCAATGGCTCGAAGAGCTTGCTATGATGCGTTCTAATCATCTGAATTCGTAGGGAGAGAGGGATGCAGCCAAAATTGTTATTAGAACTTTAGGCTATGCAATTTCACTGTTCACTCTCCGAGTATCAACAAAAACAAAGCTTGATAGTAAAGAAGGATCCATTACCTGATCCCTAACATGGTTGAGGCTGAGGCTTAGATGATGATGATCATGAATTATTCACTTTTTTTTAGTGAAACTAAGACACTCGGGTTACTTCGAGGAAAAGGAGGACGGACCTAGTTGACTGGTTAAACTGAAAACTACAAAAAAGTAAGATTCCATGGCTCATTATAGAGGAAGAAAAGGAGAAATCTGTAATGGTCTAAGAAGTGTGCAAGTTCTAATTGATGAAAACTAGCACTTGAAGAGAACCATCAGTTTGCAATCTTTCTTGGAACTGGAATGCTTCTAGTTATATAGCAAATACAACTGTAGCGCACCACATCATGCATGAAGATGACACAGATTGGATGAAATGGATAACTTGCAGGGATTGTAGTTTCGATTCTTGCTATGCACATAAACTTGGAAATATGGCACCCTTTGGCAAAAGTAGCGTTGTTGTCACCCCAAAATGGGACAAGTGCTCTCTCACCCACTCCAACATCAAAAGAATCACACAAGCTTCAGATCTGGTTCTCACCCAGTGTGCTACCATGAATTCCTAACATTTGTTATGGATTTGATTTCAAGTATGTTTAGATGGATTTCATCATTTATACAGATCAGATTGTTCAAACAAGACAACAACTGACTGGCAGGATATTCTGCATGACTCTCAGTGCCTACCTGCTTGACAAGAGGCAATTATTTTCCTCATTTGCATATCATTATATCTATCACAATATGGGTTGTTAAATTGACTATTCTAAATGATATCCTCTCTAGGAAATGTGTCTTTAAGATAGTGCTCAATGTGTGTATATCAGTGATGGCCTCTGCTTACATAGTTTGGACGTTCTTTCCGTTATACATTGTTTGCTGTCTGCTTTGACGTTCTTTCCTTTAACTTATGATGATATAGTAATTCTCTGTTTTCTTCAGAAACAGGAGTGTGGACCAAAGTTCTGGAATTGAACATCGGACCTTCCGCTAGATTTTCTGCAGCAGGGGACTGTTTAGATGCTCAAAAGGGTATTCTTGTGGTACTTGGTGGTTGCAATGCTTCTTTAGAAGCCCTTGACGATATGTACTTTTTGCATACAGGTTTGCCGTGGTGTTTCATACTGTTCTTTATTTTTTCTCTGTACCTGACTTTATCAATGTCTTAAGTGAAATTCTTTGCTCAAAGCTCTTCTTATTAGTCCTTCTGAAGCAATAACCTACTTTACTGAAGTACAAATAACCTCAATATATGCTGTTTTGTAAATGCTTCTAGCCCTTTATGTGTTGCATGTAGTACTGTTACAGTTTGAACAAGTTTCTTTTATTGATCGTGAATGCTTCTAGCACAAGTAAGCTTGTACATTCTCTCACAAAAAAGGTTGATGATGCAAATAGTCCTGCCTTGTCTGCTTCTTGTGCTTAAACCTTAATTACATGTATGATACATTTTTTTGTGGGACTTGCATGTTGCATGTATTATTGCCATTTGATTTTGATGAGGTGTCTTCAGAGCAAGGAATGAGGTGACCGATATCGACGCCATTTCGACAGCTTGGAAATAGGTATTTACCGGTATACCGACGCAAATACCGACAGATGCAATCTTGGCTGTTTCGACGCCAAAATGAACGAATTAATTCATGAAATTTTACAGGTGTAATCTCTACACCTAAATGCAGCGTTTTCTGAAATAAAATTCTATACTGGTGTGTTGGGGGGGGGTCCATCATGTGAAAGGTAAGAAATCTGACTTTTTCGTTGGGATTTTGATGAAGGATCTCGATGACAAAATGTAGGAGTTCAAAAATGAAAATTTACTAGCTCAATCCACAGACTTAAATACAGACAATTATGCAATAATGTACAATTTACAACATATGAATAACATATTTATTTACCAACTCACATCAACTGTACGTTGAGTGGCGCGCTGGTTGTCCATAATGTAATGAGTTGATACTATTGAGATATTCCTGCCATGACATGTGCATCCTATAAATGTGGTTGTATGTAGTCACATGCTCCTCATACACATCATCATTAACAAATTGTATCATCCCAATATTTGGAAAATGCACTTCTTATTCTCTGAGATGGTGCCTTTCGTGGAGATGTAGGTGGAGGAGCTAGAGAAAGCTGACATTGACTTGTTTGAGAAATTTGTTGAATAGCTACATGCACATCCATAGGAAGTATTGGGACTGGAGAAATAGGAAGAACTGAATGGCCACCACTCCATGTTTGCCCACCAAGTTGTACTGATAACTTCCATGTGGGCCCGAGACATTTGCTATATAGGTATATCCAACATGATGTTCTACTTTTGGTTGTGGTGGTGGTGGCGGTGGCTGATTTTGATATCCAGAATGCCCATTTTGAGAATGAAATAGATTGGGTTGTGCATGTGTTTGCCCAAATAACATATCGCCAAAGCCTAATGTTGAATCATGTTGAGATTGAGAATCAGAAGCTGAAATACTCATGCTCCCAATTGAATCAACAACATCAGAATAATAACCACTGTTGTAGCCGTAGGAGCCTGTAGTTGTTGTAGCCTCATGTGGTAATGCACCACTGTAGTCTTTGCTGGTTTGAGTTTTCCTCCTTTGAAAAGTTTTATTAGACATGGGATATTCTTTTTTAGCTGGAGGAGGTGCAACCCTAGTAACATAAGGACGATCATCATTCTCAGGATCAACAATAGGAAGATATTCCGGAGAGCGCTCACCGCCGCCTCCATCATTGCCACCATCATCATCAGACTTGGATTTTGACCCAGATGTACTTTTTGAAGGAGAATCTGTGCTACCCAGCTCTTCTTCCACTGCTCTATTGATTTCCATATCAATATTTTAATGCTTAGACTCAGGCTCACTTTTAGGTGGAGTTTGATCAACATTAATATCATAATCTGCTTCAAATTGCTCTTCTATGTATGGATCTTCAAATTTCTCTTCTATGTATGGATCTGGACGGCCATCTAGATTATCAAGAATGAGATGACCTATCTCATTCATCCATTCCTCTAAAGGATCTTCTGAATCATCAACTTCTTCTATGCCTCTACGCCTGAATGGGTTGAATGTGTATGCAGTGTCAATGGGATCGTGGACGACAACAAAATCCACTTCCTTGTAGTTGGCATCTCGTATTACTCTAGCCCTCAATCGCATGTTGTAGTGAACATATACCTCATCTCTCAGCCTGTTTGCCCCCAACCTGTTCCTTCTCTTTGAGTGTATTAAATTGAAAGTGCTCCAATTTCTTTCACAACCTCCTGTAGATGTTGTTTGAGAAAGAATGTGAACAACCACTTTTCTTAGATGGGGGGCACCCGTTCCATTCCAAACCCACCACTCACAAGGATCATCCTGCTCACCGTCGGCAACTACATTTGAATGACCAAAACAACCGGCGCCTTAACGAAATTGTCGCAATTGCAAAATATTTAAGATGTTCAGACTTCAGAATCAGAGATGAAACATCAAACAAGAATGAAGATGTTCATGACTTCATGTAAGTTATGTAATATATATAGTTATACCTCATCCATCACTATGGTGCACTCTTCTGTGGAGGTAAAGAATTTGTTAATTATATCTCGCACAACAAACATTAGAGTCACATCTAAGCCCAGTTTTCACGAGTATTGGAACCTCAGATATATTAGATTTAGATCGAGTTACTTATAGAGTTAGAACATAAATCTGAATTCAGAAGAAATAAATTATATACCTGCTTTATGCAGTGGATGCAAAAGCATATCTGTCCAACGCTTGTCTACAATTGACAAGTATTGTGAATTGGACCTAGGAGCCGCTTGTTTAATACCTTCCACCATTACTTGCATTACATCATACAAGTAAGGTATTGTTGCGGCTTTGTCACCATCTTCCAACCTCAATACTTTGACAATAAGTTCCATTATTCACAACACCTTTGTAACCTTATCCCAGAAAGCTCGACTGGCAATTAGTTCTTCAATTCTTCTGCCAACCAGGGTGTTGTGCTCCTTCATGGAGGTCCACTCCACACCATTGAAGAGCCTCCTAAGTCCATCCCTTTTGCACTTTAATGAATTCAAGGCCAAGTAATTTGTTGCAAATCTAGTCACCCCTGGTCTACTAATCAGATCACCTCCACAATACTCAGATCGCCTCATTGCATTTAACAAGAAGGAATGGTTGTAGATGAAACCTATGATCAACCTTCCATCAATTGTCACACTTTTGATGTAATCAATTGTGCCCATGTCCTGAAGAATCAGATCTATGCAGTGGGCAACACATGGTGTCCAGTAGACCGAATATCTCTTGATTCTCTTCATTATACTTTCATCGGCCTTCTTGAAGTTAGAGCCATTATCAGTCACTATCTGCACCACATTCTCAACCCCTACCTGCTTGATGTATGTTTTCATTAGCTTCTTGATGTAACTGTAATTCCTGACTTCACCAGAAGCATCAACAGAGTCTAGAAAAATAGTCGATCCACGACAATGTGCAAGAAAGTTAATAATTTGCTTTCTGTTTCCACTAGTCCACCCATCACACATGAGTGTGATGCTGTATTCAGACCACAATTGTTTCTGGTCTGAAATCCATATATGTAGATCTTTCTTCTCTTGGGGAAGATACTTGTTCATCAATTCATATGCAGTGGGGACTGTGATGCCCCTACCAGACTCCCCTATCACATCTACCATTTGTTGGAGATAGGGCTCAGTTGCAACATGTGCAGGTATACCTTGAGCAAAGAAAAACTTACCCACTGCCTTGCCCACCTTCTCTTTCGCACAAATAAACATTGCTTTTAGGGTTTTTTTTTGCCTAACATCAGGCTTCCTAACCCATGGTTCATCAAAATGTTTCAATCTCGCACTAGCAGAACGGAAAAGTGTATCAATGGTGCCTTTCTTTCTTTCTTTTATGTTGAGCATATTGATCTTTATCATCATCTAGGTCAACAATAGGAACACGAGCAACCCCACTGCCTCCACTTGCACTAGATGGCCCATATCTCCTCATAAGTTGAGCTGCCTCCTCCCTATCCCACTCACTTTTGCGAGTCTCTGAGAGCACGCCTATACATATGACGTGTATAAGTAGTATCTCACCCTGAAGGATATACAATGTCATCATCTGATTCCACAGAAGAACCTGTGCCCCTAACATCAAAGAGTGTATCTGTGTAAGCCTTTTCAACTTGGTTCAACTTTTGTTGTTTTTGTCTCTTTGCACCTGTTGCATACAACTCTAAAAACATAATTAACTAATGCGGAAGCGTTCACTACGTAGCGGATTACCAAAAATCACTAAAAATTAAAACCTTTTTATCAAGAGATCCATCAAAGGAAAACTTTCTCACATAGAGCCAAAGTAACATATTTACATTCTTGTTCGAAGGTACATATTCTGTATCATCTCCTTCAGAGATTTACAAACATTAACTGTCCTGCTAAGCTAAACACAGGCAGTATAAAAATCTCGAGGCACTGAGCCAAAATCTCGAAAACACTGACTACTACTCCGAGGACCTGAGAGTACAGAGACGACACATAGGACTCTATCTACATCTATACAAGGCATAACAACCAGTGTCTCCACCTGAGACTTCACTGCTGTCCCTGCTACTGCTGTTGCTGTCCTTCTCCTACTGAAGGATTCCTGCCTCCTCGTCCGCGTTCACCTAAAAATATGTGGTTCCCACGGGGGTGAGACAATTGTAAATTGCCCCAGCGAGAGATATAACTCTCCGCCAATAACATTATTATTGCAGCTTAAGAAGATAAATATGAATAGAGGAACCATATTTGTTTGACAACAGTTAATTTAATGTCTAACAGATTAGAACATCATTCTTATCAAAATCATTGCAACTATAACTTGATAGAACAACATGTCACTTATCCTTCAAGGATAATGAAGAACATGTATACCATTTATTCACTATAGAATCATTACCACAACATTAACTCTCTTCAGGCTTAGATCATATATCTAATGCCTGGCATTGTCATTGGGGAGTCATGACCTATAGCCATACTCTTTTCACAAAGTGTTGGGATCTTAGTCCCTCAACTCATCAAGTACATTTCCACTTCTTAATAAGTTCATTATTATGATTATAGAATCTGGGTAATTGAACCCATAGCTCACCATAGAACACTTATTTCCACTTATTAGATAACTTCATACCTTCATATCATCTGACCCAGGGACATTATAACTCTTGCTACACAAAGCATTGCACATAGTTCACAAAGTTCATACCACCTCTTATTACCCCTTAATAGGCAATAAGGCATATTATGGCTTATAAAGCTCATAAACAATCTAAGATAATTAGCACATCATGTGACACACATGACTCATTAATTGTAGGTTACCTCTCACTAAGCAACAAAGCATATGAAGGCTTATAAGGCCTATAGAACATTTTCAATATACAGAACATCATAGCTCACACCTGGCTATGCTCATCTTCTCAATATATCTGCATGATTAGTAATCATGATACAATTACATATCAGTACCATGCGATACAAGGGTTATCTTATTACATTCATAACCCATTAGTTTGTATTTGAGCTTCACATAGGATTACTCTGTGTTAGAACTTCACATAACACCATCCTGTATTAGGGTTTCACATAGCAGTACCCTGTATTAGGGTTCACATAGCATTAACTTGTATTAGGGTTTCACATAGCAGTACCCTGTATTAGGGTTCACATAGCATTAACTTGTATTAGGGTTTCACATAGCATTATCCTGTATTAGGGTTCACATAGCATTATCTTGTATTAGGGTTTCACATAGCAGTACCCTGTATTAGGGTTCACATAGCAAGGAAATTAATATGAATAACATAAGTATTCACTCATACTTATTTATTCTCATCATTCACCATTAAATGAATTATTAACATACAACATGAGTTTCCCTCTCATCTTTGCCAGAATATGATTACATCATAGTTTATAGGTTTGGATTAACCTTTTTGTAAGGCAGGTTAGCCTATATTCAACAGGGTGCATTACATCTCAATGTAACCATTGACATGACACATCTCATGTGTCATTCATCCAATTATATTGGACTTATAACACATCAAGGTATACCAGTATTGGGGTGTTGGATGTGATATCTATCATATCTTGATATATCACTTTCCTCAACACCTTTATCTTACTTGAGTTCATACACTTAGCTTGTATTAGGGTATTCCCCATCCTAATACTTTATGCACCAGTTCATCACATTTATCATGTAAAGTAGTGGTCATTAGTCACTCACTTAGAATATACAACCATTGCCAATACTATGGACTCATCCTTGAGTTAGGGACTATTAATATAAGGATATTCATTATCAACCTCTCTAGGTGTCACAGTTGTCATAACATTAATCACTATTCCATTATTAGGAATAGTATTCTCCATATTTATAATTCGAGGATTCACATAGAATATTCCATACATTTATGGATTTCACATAGTATTATTCTCCAATAGAATTTTACATAATCATCCTTCTATATCAAGGATTCACCTAGTATTATGTGAAATTAGGATTTCACAACACATCACCCAGTGATAGGACTTCACATAGAATTAGTGGCACTACCCTATATTAGGGTTTCATGCACCTTTCCCATTTTAGGGATTAAGGTTTTCTATTCACATTCAAGTAGGGTTTCTCTTACCTCATACCCAAATTAGGGTTAGAATGTGCAATTCCCATTAAATTAGGGTTTCCTTCATTGTTACACTATACATCATCACCCTGGATTATGATTTCACTAAGCTTAGCCCTAGATTAGGGTTTCACACATAGTTTTGCCCTAATTAGAATTTCACACATAAATTTTACCTCAGAAAAGGGTCTGCATTCAATGACCCACAATTAGGATTCACTATTCATCCCAATAAGGGTTTCACTTAGAATTGCTCTAAATTAGGGTTAGGGCTCATTGATTAGGGCTTCATGATCTCATTATTATGGATCAAACCCTTATCACATAGTTTACTCATAATGAGAGAATTAGGGCTTAATTATATAAGCATTCATCTTTCTCACTCTCTCTCTCATCCTCTTTAGGATGTTAAGTAGGTTCAAGATTGAACTAGGTCAGCTCTTCACTTGAGTACACATAGCTAGGGTTAACCTTCACAATCATCATGGGTCTACATCTTAATAATCACATAGCTGATTGACCTTTGATCATATTAGATGTCCAAATGGTCTAATCAATTAAGCCTTCGTTTATATAAGGAATTCAAAAGAATTGACCCATTAAACTTTCAATTCCACAAAGAAATCAACTGGGTTAACCATTGAAATCTTCAAATGCATTAAGTATCTAAACAGGTTCACCATATTAGACCTTCAATTACATGAGATATTCAAATGGATTAACCATGTTGGTCTTCACAATGTTAATTACTTAGACCCTCAATGATCTTGGTTCTCATAAATCAATTGGTTGAAAACCATCTGAACAAGTTATACTTGAAACCAATTGAACAAAGTAGGTATTAAAACCGTTTGCACTTTGGGTCTCCAAACGGTTTGAGATCGTTTGGTCCCAAATGGTCTTGAGACCGTTTGGTCCAAACCTTCTCAAAACCGCATGGACCAAAAAGGTACTTCAACACTCAATCGACTCAATGTTTCAATCCATGGACCAATTATAAATTGAACCACTAAGGTATTCATCAATTGGACCAATGAATCACCATTCAATTAGACCCTCAATTTAGGGTTTTGAACCCAATTGAACTAGGTTTGATAATCAAGAAACCATCACTTAGGGTTTGAAATCGAGGATCCATCAATGGTTGACATTGTGGAACCAAATCAATTGAAATCAATGAACTATCATCATCACATGATATGACCTGACCTCAAACGGTCTTGAGACCGTTTGGTTGATTTCCAAACGGTCTTGAGACCGTTTGCCCATTCCATCATCGAAATTCATGATATCAAATTAGGGTTTTGGACCATTGGATTGATTATCAAATCAACACTTAGTTGCAATTCAATTTGGTATCTTTGGACCTTCAAACACTTAGCCATACTTAACCCTAGACCTCCAAACGGTCTTGGGTGACCCCCAAACGGTTTTGAAACCGGTTAGGTCAATCAACCCAAAACATCATCTCGATCAATTGGAAATTCATCACTTAGTCGATTAGGGTTTGCAATTAAGGAATCATTCACAATTGAAACCTTCAAGATCAAACCAATTGAAACCATTGGATCAAGATCCAAGCACCACAACATATATCTTCAAATGGTCAACCATCTCAAACGGTCAACCATTCCAAACGGTTTGGAACTCAAACCACCAAACGGTTTGGTGAAACTGTTTGGACTCTACATTGAAACCGTTTGCCCTAGATATTTGGGGAGGTGTGTGCTTATGATGATGTCATCATCATCAAGCTCCAAACTCACGAAATCTACTGTGATTTCCATGGAGATTGCATTAATCAACCAAACTTAATTTCCGAAATGTAGAAATGATCACCAATTGATAAGGAATTGATTGCAATAATAAAATTAAGGGTTCCAGTTATAAAACCCGCCTCCAATTGAGCTCCAAAGCTCCAAGCTCACGACAACAATGGTGGATGAAGCTTTTGCAACTCCCCCTAGGCTCGTCCTCAAGCTTTTGATTGAAAAGATTGGCTAGGGTCGAAGAGGAGATCGAAATAAGAAGAAATCAATGATTTATTTTCGATTTCCACCATGGAATCAAGGAGAACGAAGGTCAAGGACTTACCAACATGTTGGGGGTCGTCCTCCTGATCCTCCACAGCTCCTTGGTCGTTTTCCAAGCAAGGGGAAAGAAAGAAATCCGAAAAAGCCTTTATTTTGGCTTGGAAAAGGTACTTTTATAAGAAAATTGATGAGAGAGAAAATACTTTATAAAAGTCTTTTAAATTCCAAAATTGTTGCCACCACTTCCCCTTGGTTTGTTACATGCAAAGGCATCTCTATCCCACCGAGCTTCCTTCCATTATCCAAGAATTAAGGGAAAAGAAATTAAGCACCTTAACCCTTATAATAAGAATATCCATATTTGAGTGGAAATTCTTTTTCTTATAATAATGGTGAGTGGAATTTCACCTCCTTAGGATATGCTCGTGCCTTTGCAAGGCTTTAAGCTCATCCACACACATCTGAATCCAACCATTTTAATTTTGGTTGAAGGCCCTTTAATTAATACATTTATTTTTGCCCTAAACTGAATTAGGGTTTCACTTAGGCCCTGTTTGGTAGGGTGTACTCCAGTGCAGTTTGGTGAATTGGAAAACCAGTAAAACGTAATCAAACCTTTTTAACTGCTGGCAGTTTATTTGGTAGGGTGTGGTTTGAGCTCCTTACTTTTGGTTGTAATTATTTGGTAGATTAAGAATATCGCAGCAGCTGTAAGATACCATTCCGTGAATTTATACACGCCGTGACTGTCACAGAAAAACAACCATACAGGACGACGACCGGGGTTAGGATTTGGGAGTGGTAGAGAGAAGAGAGATAAAGTGGAGGGGTGGGGCAGATAAAGCGGGGGTATAGATGCAAAAGGAGCAATTTTAGCAAAAGCCTTCCTCAACTACGCCTGACCGCACCGAAAAATGATGCGGTACAAATTCCTAACATTTGACTGATTCAGCGGCCCGAACAGGAATTACAATTCCATGAACGACACCGGACGTCGTTGTACCAAACGATTTTCACTGCTGAAAAAGTGACAAATGATTGTAAGGAAGAGGTACCACACCCTACCAAACAGGGCTTTAGGATTAAATCTTGATTATTTTAATATCAAGATTCTCTCTCCTCCAACTTAATTCAAATGAGGCGCCCCTCTCATTTTCTTTACTCCACATGTTGCCAAGAAGCATTAGGGACTTTGTTGAAGTGGTAATTTGCATATTGAACCCTAGGTTTTGGGTAAATTGCACATTACACCAAAACTAGGTTTTAATGCACAAAGATTGCTTTACAAGCTTAATCTTGGTGCCCAAGCTTGTGAAAACCATACCACTACATCATATTCATTCTTATGATGTCTCAACATCAGAGGAACATCTTATCATGCAACATTTGTAATTTAACCCCTCAACTTGGGTAATTTGCATTTTAGTCCAAAATAAGCAAACATTGCTTCAACATTATTCAAACAGGACCAAAATTGAAACATAAGTTTCTCATGAGCCCTAATTACTTTTCCCAAGATAAGATTAAGCATCCACTCGACCTTATTAAATAAATCATCTAGGGTTAACACATAACCTAGGTCAGGGATGTTACAACACCCATCGACTTCTTGAATTCATCCCTAACACTTGGGGGGCACTTCTGGCATATTGCCACATTTTTGTCACCACCAGTAATGTGACGCTTGAATCTAGTAATTTCCCCACCACCAAGTGTTTTCTTATAGTAGTTGCAGATAATCTTTGCCCTATTCCCAGTCCCAGGTACAGGCGTGCAATGACTCCCATGTGAAATCCACATCTTTTGATGCAACATGACCAACCCCAACACCCTCAACGTCACTTGAAGACGAAGAATCTTCTCAAAAGTCAAAAGTCAACACTGAAAAAGACAAAGACAAGCAAAGCAAATGATATTAGTAACTTAGCATTTAATAAAAAAGTACTAGTAAAAGTACTAGTAAGAAATGTACATTGTACAATACTAATATCAAATATAATAAGCCATTAAGTGAACAAAATAGATTTGTTCTATGCATTATAGAATCAAAAATAATGTTTTAAATGTAAAATAGCTACTTGTAATTATAGATTCAAACACAATTTTTTGTTAAGATTTTTATTTTGAAGATACAAATATTTTTAAAATAATAAAAGTCTGAAATTATTTTTAAAATCATAAAATATGATATTTACTTATTAAAAAGACAAGTGATATGTTTCCAAATGCTTATTTCATCTTATACAACATTAACACAATTAAACAGAAAAAAAATTGTTTTTATTTTATTTTCAACATGTTTAATAAATAAAAAAACGAAACATTTAAATATTTTGAGCAAGTGATATGTTTCTAAATGCTAATTTCATCTTATACAACATTAACACACAGTTAAACAGAAAAATAAAGAAATTGCTTTTTTAATTTCACCATTTTAATAAATAAAAAAATGAAATATTGAAATATTTTGAGTATATTTTTGTTGATATATCTTCATGTCAATCTTTGATAGAATTCTTCTACTAAACCTAAATTAAATACCTATTATTGATAGTACTAACTGTATTATTACTATTAATTAGTGAAATTACATGGTAATGTTTATTATTAGTGAGTTAATTAGGTAGATGTAGTGATAAATTAGTAGATCTATATAATATAATCATATGACTAGTGATAAATAACATTAATCATAAGTTTTTTTGGAGTAGATCTAGGATTTGGGGGTATTTGGTGAATTTTTTAGGTGAGAATAGAAAGAAATTGAGAGGGGAGACGTTGGAAATGGTGGGAAATGCAAGAAATTAAGTATAGACACCTTGACTGATTTGAGCTCTAATCTCAAAAACCGTCCAAAATCCCCAAACTTTTCCTCTTCAAACAACAGTAGCAGCGTTTGGCTCGCAAATGACGGTGTTTCGGGCGGTATACTGCCCGTGCCGCCCTGTACCGGTGGGTATGTGGTGAATTTTGCACTGGTATCCCCGATATTTGGCGGTAAGCCCACCGAAATACCGATATTTGCGACCCTAACGATAGAATCGTCTGTATCTGTACCGGTACCCATCGACATCGGTATTTCGACCGGTATACCGCCAGTATCTCATTCCTATGGTGTTTTGCTCATTAACTCTAAAAAGTGCGTAGATTGACTAAGAGAGCTTTGTTAAATGATAAGCTATTAAGTTTTTTATATAATATCTGTTCATTGAAAGTTATTTTTTTTAAAAACATGCCAGTGCCTGATAATTCTATATGGTATGCTATCTTTGGGAGCCTTTTGAAAAGTCAAGCTGGTTAAGTGACCAATTGAACACGTAAAGCTTTGGATAGTGTTATTAACATGCTTTTGAGGCGAATGAATAGAACATCGAGGATGATGCTTACAGATCCTTGGCGAAATATTGTGTACCTTTTGGCTCGTGTCATCCAATTTTAAACTTGAATGGTTGACCTAAGTCGTTATAATCTATATTTCATTATAATATGAGAGGGAATAACAGGTTATTTATTGTCCCCTCAGTCTTAACCCATTCCTTTCATGGCTCAGGTTTTGTCGAAGATGAGACATTTGAAGCTATAATTACTAGTGTTTTCCACCATGGATACACTATTGAAACTAAGATAAATGGCAAACTGCTCCGTGGTGTACTATTTCTCCAGCAGCCGAATTCTACACATTATATGTATCTTCTCAACAAGCCATTTCTGTACCCTTTTGTTAACAGTTCTAACCATAGATAATCTTACTGAAGATATCTTATGAACAGTAAAAAGGTCAGGCTGAATGGCAGTCATGATGTACTGAATGAAGGAGCCCATGGAGTAGCTGATAATATGAAAGTTGACAGCACGTCTACTCTTGCGCCTATTAATATGGCCGAGAACTGTAATCCTGGACCGAAGACCCCAACAGAGCACACTGTTTCATGCTCTAATACCAAGTTGGACTCTATTTCTGAACCAGAGATTGGAAATGGTCAGATAAATTTCACATGTTTAAATATCTCTGTAGTAGAGTAAACATGCAGGAGTAATTGTAATGGCATGCTGCTTTTACTTGGTGTGTGCAACCTGCTGTACTAAAAGACTACTCACAATTGTATCTTTTGCAGGTTTGGAATAATTGTCATTCGTTGAGTAGGAAGGCCTGAACAAGATAGCTGACTAAATATCACTTGTCACAGTGACAATAATTCTGAATTTTTAATAATAGGTAAAACTATGTCCTTTCATGATGCTTTTGAGATCACATCATCAGCCTCACATTGTTTCAGGTTCATGTCTCAGGTGCAAATGAATGCTGGAAGGTTCACATTGACTGACTAGTTAAGATTATGAGATATATATATGTATACCCGAAGATGCTAAATGTAACCTGAATTGCTTGTAAAGGCAGCACAATTTTCGTTTGCCTTGGAAGTCCGTAACCTGTAAGAGATGCTAGCTAAAGAGATTCTGCAAATATATAGCTCAAAAGTGCCACAAATTTTTTAATGTGCACACGGTATCCTTTTTAGTTGCTTGTGTGCGTACGGGATTCTGAGTATTGTCATGTGACAAGCCATAATTTGAAAGCTCAATT
The DNA here is from genome assembly GCA_963693085.1 of Alisma plantago-aquatica. Taxonomy (NCBI): domain Eukaryota; kingdom Viridiplantae; phylum Streptophyta; class Magnoliopsida; order Alismatales; family Alismataceae; genus Alisma; species Alisma plantago-aquatica. Next base: position 381,647,147 of record OY856414.1, read on the forward strand.
CATTAATTAAAGGATGATATTTAAATACATCACCCTTGGAAGGCGATTCTCTCAATTCACAAAGCCATCAAATTGAATCATAGTTTTATCAATTGAGCATTATTATCAAACACCTTTTTAAGGTCTACAAAGAATCTATGCAGCTGCTTTTATGAGGATTTTTTAAGTTGAAACATATTGTTCAATGAGAAGCTTCTTGTTTGATGATTGTGCAACTTCTCTAGGCTGAGAATGTAATAAAAAGGGTAAATGTTAAGAAATGCACTTGGCAACAACTATTTTAATTGTTCTTGGGATGGTTTGTCCTATTATCGATGTGTGTTTGCATGAAGTTGTGGTTGATGATTGATGAACAATGCTTCGTGCTAACTTCAAGTGTTTTATTGTTTTTCCATTGAAAAGGCGAAAGTCAACATTGGCATTATAGATAATGGGCGAGACACACATGCCACTTATCTTCCCTTTGCTGCATGGAACTATCCTTACCTTTATTGTTATGTAATTGAGCAGTGAGTTTTTTTTCTGCTTATCGTGGTCAACTTTTTCATGAACCAATTAACTTGTGAATTTCAAAGCCTTTACTCCATTCAGTTATGATGCAAATTAGCATGATAATTTTTTTTTTCATTTAATCTGTTTGCTCTTGCATGCTACCTTGACTAAACTCCAATAGTGCCAAGAGCAGTGTGATGACTCCATAGTAATGTTTTAGTAATAAAGCTCAATAGGCAGAGCACGTAGAGCCATTAATTATGAGAATTCTTTTCATGCTTGAGAAGTATGAATGTGGGTTGAGAGATGGCTTCTTTCTAGTGAGTGTCACTAGGAGGCTTTCGAGCATTAAGATAAAACTACTCCGGATTTGCCCTGAGATTTTTCACTTAGGCCTTGAGGTGTTATATTTTCTCTATCTCCACAGATGAGGAGTGAGCCATCTTAGTTTGATCTGATGGTATCCACACTTTAGATTTGCATTATGTGAAAAAGGTAGATGATAATTAGTGATAAATTATTGATTACATCACAATACGAAGATGATTCCATTCATGTGATTGTTGTAATCTTTGAGGGGTACTTAGAAGGTGATTGTTGTAAGCCACTTTTTCCACGTAATGCCCCAGGTGGTTGGAATTGTTACAGTCTCGGGATGGTCTGTATTGATGTGGACCTTTGCCATATCCTTACAAAGTTAACCAATTACATGATCTTATGAGCATTAAGTGCTTGTCATGGGGGTGGCCTCCATCATTGCTTGTTTAAGAATAAGGTATGCCATTATTCTAACATGAATTTGGTCAACTATAATAAAAAATTTCGGTTGATTATACTCAAATTGGGCTCTCATATGTTAATAGGTGTTGATCATTCAGTTAATATGATGAACTAGTGTGAGGGCCCAACTCCTAATACGTAAACCATGCCAATTTCCATGTTTAAAGAGATTGTGTTCGAAGCTCTCATGATGAATCATGCCACACTATTGGTAACTTTGACCAAAAAGCCGACGTAATATGTGGCTTTTGTATTTTTAACACGCCTAGCCTTTATATAACAATAAGGGTGGCTACCAATAAATCAAATACACCATGTTGGACTAAATCCAACATCTAAAAAATATAAAGAATATTGGTAAATTTATCTTACACTAACCCTCAAACTTGTGCGTATATATCATAAGCATCAAGTTTGTTACATAGAAATTGGTCTCAACACCCATTTAAGGATTTAGTGAATAGATCCACAAGTTGATCTTGTAAATGGGCTAAAGTGTGTTTGATCAACTTGTCTTGAACTTTTTCTCAAATAAAGTGATAGTCAACTTCTATGTTCTCAGGTCTTTCATGAACGACAGGGTTGGAAGTGATATCCATAGTTGTTGAGGCACCTAAGGGGGGTCCGCCTAGCCCCTCACCTGCCTCAAATTGACAATGGGTGCCTGGGTGATCGCCTAGCACCGCCTAAGATTGCCTGGGCGACTGCCTACGACGCCCATGGAGTGTAGATAGTTTTTTTCCTAATTGTTTTTAATTTTGGATAATGACATTTTAACATACATGTAAGTTCTTTTTAGGCTTTTTAGCTGCTGTCTCATTCTTACATTACTATTTAGGATGTAGATCATAAAATATACACATAAATACCTTATATATGTGATATATGTTATATATATAAAATATGCAAAAATAAAAAATATGTCAGAGCCAAGGCGCCACCTAGGCGGTATAGGCGCCCAACCAAAGTAGACCACCGCCTGGCCGCCTTAAAAGCTATGGTGATATCAATTGCAACTTGATTACTACATTGGAGGTCTCATAAAATATGAGTTCTTTCATGAAGTTGTTCACCCATGGTAGCTCACTATTGACACGATCCATAGCTCGATATTTAGACTCAATGCTAGAGCATGCAACAATAGTTTGTTTTTTTTTCAGGAAAAAGGAACTCCTATAAATTCACAATATGTAACTGTAGATTGCCGACCATTGATAGAGCTTTTTCAAATTTGCACATGGGAAAGCATGCACCTTCAGATGCCCATGGCAAGAATTTTGAATGCCCTTTCTTGGAGTCATTTTTTGAAAATGAAGAACTGGAATGATAACATCCCAGACCAGTAACCTAAATGTGGGGTTTGTCAATGAATTAACTAACCACACTATGGTTGAGTAACTATGATATAATTCAAAATTTTCAACTAATAATGTACAATCACATATATGCAAGGAGACCTCCCTACTCTTTATACAACTTGATTTTAGCATCCATAGAAAAATTTACCGACTTTGACCATAACATACATGTTTCTTCAAGAAGATCAAGAACATACTTGCGTTTAGGAATAAAAATACCACCATGCCACTTTAGTACCTAGAAAGATTTTAGAAGGCCTAGATCTTTTCTCTGATAATTGCTTTGCAGATTTTTTTTCAGCTCCATAATGCTTTGTAGACCATTACATGGAATATCAATATCGTCTTTATATCCAACAATGAGAATATATTTAGAAGATTCATGCTGAAGATGGATAGAATAGTCCAGTCATGATCAACATTGACCAAACTCTTGCATAATTCACTGTACTTCCCAAACAATACTCTGGGTAATTGCTTTAGACTATACATATTTATGAAGCTAACAAACTAGGTGGGATCTCCTCTAAGCAACAAAACAAAGTTGTTTCTTCGTATAGATCTCCTTAGATTGGTGTTCATGAAGAAAGATGTTGTTTATGTCGAGCTGATGCAAGGGCCATGAGGAGTGCATTGCTAAAGAAATGAATAATATGACAAAAATCATTTTTTGTATCGGGGAGAAGGTTTTCAGGTAATCCTTTCCATACGATTGTATATAGCCTTTTGCCACCCTCTAGCGTTCAACAGTCTCAACTGGGCCAACTTTGATGGAGAAGACCCATCTACAACTGATCGTTGCTTTGTTTGAGGGGGATGGCATAAGACTATATGTATTATTTCAGAGAGATCAACCTTCTCATCTTCCATATCTTGTAAACAAAGTTAGAGATAGGATATAAATGACACCACCACTTTTTCTTACGTAAAGCAATGTGACTATTAACTGGATAAAGCAATGATTATCTTGGAACACTTATAGGATCATGGTAATTATGAGAAGGACTAGGATGAGGACAAATGACTGACTGAGCATAGAAGTAGGTCTAAAAATCACAGGGAAAGAAAGATAGTCTTCAATTTCTAAGCATCCTGAGAAACATCTATTTTTTTCCAATATCTTAAAAAAGTAGCACCGGTGAACACAAGGAAACGATGTTTCAAAAGGTTATAACAATGATAACCTTTATGTGTTTTAGAATATGCAAGAAAGACACATTTAGTCACTTGAGGATTGAGCTTGTCGCAGTTGACACCAAGCTGAACCCAATTAACACACCCTAAAATCTCTAGAGGAACAACATATAATGGGTGGTTAGGATAAAAATATGAACTGGGATTTGATTTTTCAAAATAAGAAAAAGCATATTATTGGTTAAATTAGTGAAACTGAGGATTGCAAATTCCCAAAACACTTTTGGTACATTTATATGGTGGAGAAGCGTTTTGGTAGTCATGATAATATGGATGTTTTTTCTTTGAGAAATACCAATTTTTGGGGTGTATGCATACAAAATGACCGATGAATAATTCGTTTTGTAGATATAAATGAAGTAAGTGCATCACTAAAATACTCTTAAGCATTGTCAACATGAAAAATGAAGTGTGTTAGTGGAAACTATATTTTAATTTCCTAACAATATTTTTGAACACTTGACGCTATTTCAGAACAATATTTCATTAAATACAACAAAGTGTTCTAGAAAATTAATCAATGAAGGTCATAAAGTGATGGTAGCTAATCTTTGATGAGACATGGCTAGGACCCCATACATGAAAATGAACAATAAGAAAAGAAAAATATTCACTCACATGATCTTGTGGACGGAGAGTGGATCTATGATGATTTCCTAACTAACAAGCCTGACATTCAAGTTTAGATAAACTAGAAAACCAGGGATGCTAAATGCATAATTTATCAAGATATGGATAACCTGGATGACTATGTATATGTAGGGGGTGAAGCAACTACATAAGACCTTGATTCCTACCAAGATAGTGAGGCTAGCTTCCTCATCCCCATCACCAATCACCACATGCGTCTGAATATTCTACGCGAGAGTGTTAATTTACTTGTTGACGTCAAATTAAATGTAAAAGTTGGAAAACATGGATGACGGTAGTGTGATATTTGGAAGAGGTGAGATAGACCCTATCTCTTAAATGACAACTAAAGAACCATTAGAACTAGTGACTTGAAATGTATTGGCCTCTATGGTGGACATGTTTGAGATAAGGATGGAGATACTTATAATGTGATGTGCTGCACCTAAGTCAAGAATCTAAGGAGATGAACCTATACGAGTTGATTGACAAAAGATGAAAATAGAACTTGATGCTCCCGACTTTAGATCTTAAGAGGCAATAGAGGAAGATGCCTTTTGGGATTCCCGTAATTGGAGAAGATGACTATACTCCTCATTGCTCATCATGATCTGGTGAGTTGGCTAGTCAAATATTATTTAGGAGAGATGAGTTGTAGGGAGGACTTAGGAGGGTAGCCATGGAGCTTGTGGCATGCTTCTTTGTAGTGACCCTTTTCTCCATAATGGGTATACTCAGGTTGGCCCCATCCTCTAGATAATGACCGAGAACCTTTCCTACCACCATGACCATGTCCCTATGTAGAGAACATGTTAATGATGTTTTGGGAGGTAGGGATTGTCTTACCGATCCATTTCCACAATTTCCAGAAAATCTTGCATCAGGTAGGTTTGTGAGATGCATTGATATGACATTTCCAGAGTGGAAAGCTCCATTCCCAAGTGTATTTGGATTCTAAATCCTTCATATTCCTTATGAATATCATACTAGAAGTTTAAGATTGTCATATAATCTCACTTCTTCTAAATATTTATTTGATCAATGGAAATCTGAGTGATACTATTCATATCCTCTATTATGCGAGTAGCCTCCCTATGCATGCTATTTTCTTTTTAGTGAATAATGTGCTTCTCACTAGTCATGCCATACATCCTTGACATGTTCTTGGAGTACATAAGTTCAAGATGATCCCATACAACCTTACAACTTGTCAGATAATCAATGCCATCTATTATGCTTCTCCCATTATATTGAGGAGGATAACATCATGCACTAGTACATATACCACCTATAGCCTTGGTTAAAATAGACCTATGACATCCGTTTTGTACCAACACCTAATTGGGTGACACTACAACTAAGGACCCTATGCGACAGTTTTGAAGGAAAGAAAAAATGACAACATAGAGTCAGTGTCAGTTGCTACGAAAATAGAAATTGACAACTTAACTGATGACTCAAGATGATATCAATATCGTGGTATCACTCTGTATCGTCAGTTCTGTACAAAAGAACCAATGCTATAGGCCTATCGTGTTGTCACTTTTTATTTGAAGAACTGATGACACAAAGAGATAACACGATTTGGAAGCACAGTCATGCTGGGTAGCACAACCGTGTTGCAGGATGGATAGCATGGTCGTACTGGGTGAAACAAGCATTTTAGAATAATTGTGTCATTGATTTTTATGGAAAACTGACAAGCATATCTACAACATTGGTTTTTTTAACAACAATTGACGCCACATATGTTTTTTATTTATAGCAGGTCTGTAGACCCATTGTCTGGCTATTCAATAGTATGCTGAACCTTTAGTTCACTAGAACTAAATGTTCCATCCTGTGTTCAACTTAACAATAATACATCACACTTGCAAAACATATAATAACAAACACATACACACAATTCATCCACACACATTTCCATCTCCAGTTTTATTCTCTTCAACACTTAATTCAATTCTGATGCTCACACACAATTAATTCTAAAATAACATACAATAATTCATGCATGCATATTTCTTCTTAGCCTCCATTCCCATTAGGCACAACATTTTCTTTTATTTGTATGTTGAGATTGGAAAGTCATTGCCTTTAGGAAGAATTTCTTTCAACAAAGACAACAACACATGAAACTTTTGTCACTCCATCTATTATTACCTTTCAGAGCATACAATCTCTACACAACTCTTAGCTATATAAACTTAGTAAAATTTAGTACAACCTAAGTATAACAACCTCTCAACATCATGCAAAATGTTTCTAAATAAAGAAATTGGATGAGTAAGATTTATCCCACACCTATCTAGCATCACATCCACCATGTCTATCTGAACCGATTTGTTCACATCTACATCATTGAAAATTTCTTATTCAACACATGTACTGCTATTGACATCTACTGATCCTATAGTAAGAATCTCTCCATGCCAGTACTATTTTTTATTTCCGTGTACATCCCCATTGCACATGACATGACTTTTGATTTTTACAATAGTGCCAAATTTCATGTTGTTACCGTAATGCCTACACAGACAATAGAACATATCTCTAGACCATTTCCTATGTTCCTTTGCAAATCTTATAATCTAATTAATACCAGTAATAAACTCCGGAGTGCAACAATTAGGATGGACATACATGATCGATCCATTCTATGATCACAGAGAAAATGAGTGTTGAATTAAGTATTTATAAATTAGGATTTAGAGATTAGAGTTTAGAGATTAAACTTTATCATTTAGGGTTTAGGGTTTACTAATTAAGGTCTAAGGTTTAGGGTTTACAAACCAGGGTCTCAGGTTTAGTAATGAATGTTTGCCACATATCACCATTCTTGAACACCCAATCTTACTAGTAAGTGTATAATGTGTATTCAGTTTTCAAGAACATTTCAGAAATAGTTCTATGCAGTTATCTAAGTACAACGATATAGATGGAAAATACCCACCTACATATGTACTTAGAGAATAAATGGGGAAGTGCTGATGAAACATCTTGAAAACAGAATACACATTATATACTTACATCCTAAGTGAGATTAAGTGTTCAAAAATAGTCCCAAACTTAAAATTATCTAATATTTACTCCTAATGAGTAAATCCCGTACGTGTTTCTAGGCCAACAAGGTATATGTATAAATTAAGATTTATGACTTAAAATTTAGGCAAATATAAAAAATTAAGTATAAATCAACCTAGATTAGGTAATTTATTTAGATTCAATTTCATTAATTCTTAGGTGTGATATTTATTCATACAACATTCAAATTGAACAATACACCAAATTATATAAGTAGTTATACAATAATTACAACTATACAAGTATAATTTCTCCAATTCTCAAATTAAAATCCTAGTTACACTTTATAATTCAATTGATATTAATTTAGATAATTTCATATAATGTGTATATCAAGTTCATTTAAGAATTATACAACAATAATAGAATTATGTACTTAAAAAATAATTATAATTAGATAGGTAGATGATATATTGCTAAAATTTAACAAACGATACATGCATTTGGTGACATGGAAGTATAAAAAGAGAAGATAGAGAAGAAGGACCTTCCATAGTAGGGACAAAGGGCACACTCATAGCAGTGGAAGAGTAACAGAAGCAGGGGAAGATGATGTGATCAATGGTTGGTAGCAAGAAGAAGATGTAGGGGCAGTAGAGTACCAATAGTAGGACTGGTGGAAAACTCCTAGAATTGAAGATAGTAAGGTTGGAAGTTGTAGGGCAGAGCATGGCAACAACGTCAAGAGCCGTAGGTAGAGGCAAATAGAGGTGATGGCGACGACACGCAAGAGCAGGCAGAAACAACCAGAGATGATGACCCTTGTTTTGATGATGACTAAATCATTCAAATTATTTGTGTCTAATGCTTCTACTTGAGTGAATTCAGATTAGGTATAGACACACTCCAAATGCCCTAACTTGCACCTCTGAACTTGGAGAAAAGACAAGTCAAAGTCAATACAAGTGCACATTTTTGTAATATGATGTAAATCCATTAGAATCATGTTGTAAATCACTTGTAATGATTGTATGACTTGTAATTAAGCTTAGAAAAAATCAGGAGCACTTAGATCGAATGTTTAAGCACTCAAAAGCTATTTTCCAAAATTCACATCAGGCTGTTCATCGGTCGAGTTGCAAACTCGACCGATCCTGAGTGGATCTTGAAAATGACTTTTGATCAGTTGAGTTTACACTTCACAGAACTCGATTGATCCCTCTACTGACCAAAACTGATTTAAGTGAATCGGTCGAGTTACCCCAGGACAAACTCGACCGATGGCCTAAATTGGTCTTGTCTTTTAGTGGGATCGATTGAGTTACCTTTATAGAAACTCGGTCGATTGCACTGTACGAAAAAGTGCAGAAAAATGTTTATAGCCATTGTGGAGTTGCAACAATAAAAAATATATCCGTTGCAAGCCACAAAATAGCTAGTTTTCGTTCTTAAGTGTTCCCAAAGGCTAAGAGGCATCCCCAGCTATAAATAGGACCCCTTGGGCTTCATTCCAAGGCTAAACATTCAATGCAAAACTATATGTGAGGTTCCTATTCTATAGTTGAGTGCTTCCTACAACCTCCTCTCTCTCTAAGCTTAATCACTTACTACATTCGTTAGAGTGAGTAAAAAATCTATAAGAGAGCTAGTCTTACATGTATATCTTGTGAGGCTCTCACTTCCACCACCTCCCAATCTCTCTTTTCAACCATGAAGATGAAGGTTCTCTCTCTTGGCTAAGAGAGGTGAAGAAGAATAAGGGAAGGAGTCCCTTGGTGAAGATCAAGGCTGAAGACTTGGAGCAAGAGTGGGTAAGACCTTGGTGAAGGAAGAAGACTCCTTGCTTAAGTGGGTAAGTCCTCGGTGGAAACTTCTCCAAGTGAAGGTGAAGTCAAAGGCTGATGATCCAAGAAGAGTGGGTAATCCCTGCAAGGCTGAAGACTTGTGTAACGACAATCGCCAAACCGATAGACAAATCGTTACTAATTAAGCAGAATTTAAACATAAACTGCAGATTAACAAAAATCACTAAAAATTAAAACCAATTTGCAAAGAGATCCATTTCTAGGAAAGCTCTTTAAGGCAGAACCAAAGCTTTATATACATCATTGCTCACATTGTACATACACTTTACCATCTCTTCTCGAGGATAACATATAACAGTTGCTTTACCAAACTATACATGAGCAACATAAAACCTCAAGGCGTGTAAACCAAAATCTCTTATTGATCATAAAACCAGTACGAACCAACTCCAAGGACCTGAGAGTACAGAGACGACACATATGACTCATATCTACAAGACATGACAGACAGTACACCCAACCTGAGCTGTCACTGCTTCCTCAGTTGTTGTTCTTCCTCTGCAAAAAGGTCATCACCTCCTCGTGCACGTCCACCTAAAAATTTGGGCCCCACGGGGGTGAGACAATTGAAAATTGCCCCAGCGAGAGATATAACTCTCTGCCGACCATATTATTATCACAGTTAATCATTTATAAACTGAGCAGAGGTTCTTATTATATTAATAGGTAGGATTAATCACTGTATGAACAGAATAAAGTAGTTTGCTTTCTTAAGGAGAACATTGCATCTACCCATGGTAGAATTAATAATTAACTACCTTCTTTGCAAGGAATGTAAAGAAACATAAATCACATCTATCCACTAAGGATGCATAAAAGAAATGTAACATCAGCCAAATGATTTCCGTATTTAAGCAAACATGCTAGGCGGCTGATTACATTTTACAATCACACTTAAGCCCTGAGGAGATGAGGTATACCACTCATCCCCAACCGACCATTGCGAAGTCAAAATCAGTACCATACAAGGTCAATGGAAGAGCCGGCTGCCAAGACCTCACCCACCTCGACCAATCCGAGACCACAGACAGGACATCTCGTGTTACTGCTAAATAGCTTTCCAGGGTATACTGGCAACTTCGCTATGTAGAGCTACAACGTCAACTGCACTCTCTTCGGGAGAGAAAGATCTCGTGTTTATCTAACATCCATCCCGGCCTTCATCTTCGGGAGATTCGTGATACATCCATCCCGACACATATAATGAAGGATTGAGAGATCTCGTGTTTATCTCACGTCAATCCAACATTAGGGCGTACAAAATTTTTCGCCCATCACCCCCGCATATTCAAAAATATGTGGTCTCTGGGTTATGCCGTGGAGCAACCCATTTCACCATTCAGGGAGGGACCTGGCGCCGAATGGATCTATGGTCAGGGCACTACATGATAAAATTCCACTTGATTAATTAAGTGCATTACCATATTCTTTTAGCATCAGTCAAGTTTTCACACAAGATTTATTATGACAATGCTACAAAGAAAGGTGTAATACGTTTATCACATTCTTTTCATATCTTTAAATCACATGATACTTGGGATCTTAGTCCCTTTCACGTTACTGGGAATTCATCACATAACATTGTTACCTCTGTAACTGGTAACCATTACCTCTAGGTCCTTAGACCAAGGTATTCATTTCACTTGTTGTACAAATATTCTCATGGCTCACAAGGCCATTCACATCTTGTCACCTCTCACTAGGCAACAACTTATTCACATGGCTCACAAGGCCATTCACATCTTGTCACCTCTCACTAGGCAACAAATTATTCACATGGCTCATAAGGCCATTCACATCTTGTCACCTCTCACTAGGAAACAACTTAATCACATGGCTCACAAGGCCATTCACATCTTGTCACCTCTCACTAGGAAACAACTTATTCACATGGCTCACAAGGCCATTCACATCTTGTCATGTAAGTATTTAACATGCCTTACAAGGCTTATGCAATAAGAGAAATACAACCTTCCCATCATTAGGGTTTCTCTTACATATCATTACCCTTCATTAGGGTTAGGGTTCTCCATTATTAACCATTTAGGTTTTCAAGATCATATTATCAATGATCAAACCCTAATTCATTGCTCCACACATCTAGGAGCAAACATTGATATCATAAGTATTCAATCATACTTATTTATTCTCATCATTTATCATTAAATGATTATTAATACAAGATATGAGTTCCTCTATCATTCTTACCAGGATATGATTACATCATACTTTATTAACTCGGCTTAACCCTTTCTCAAGGTATGTTAGCCTACACTTATAAAAGTGCATTAAACTCATTAGATTTCAATGTAACACTTGGCATGACACAATTCATGTGTTACTCATCCAAGTATATTTGATTTAAGGTGCATCAACCTTGAAGTGCTGGATGTGATACCTATCATGTCTTGATATATCACTTCCCTCATCACTTTTAACATACTTAAGTTCATCAACTTATCTTGTATTAGGGTATGTCCCATCCTAATACTTTATGCACTAGCTCATCACATTTATCATGTAATGTATTGGTCATAAGTCACACAATTGAATTATTCAACCATCATTAATGATATGAACTCATCTCGGGTTAAGACATTATTGATATAGGATTAACCATTATCAACCACTCTAGGTGTTTCACCTATCAAGGTATTATCCACACCATTACTTGGTGTTACACTCATCACTACTAAGAGTGTCTTGCCCTTACCTTTACAAGGTGTATAGGGTTAAATTATGTGCATATGTTCACCATATCGGATTGTAGGTGTATAGACACTCACCATATCGGGCTAGGATTTGCACTTGTCTCCATATCGGGCATGAGGTACCTTCTTGACCTCATATCGGGCACAATATATATGTATGTGTCGCCCAATACTTAAGAGGTATCAACTTATCACCATGTCAGGCTAGAATTACATTCAATCACCCTATCGGGCTAGTCACCATCTAGGGTTAGCCATGACGGGTTGGGGTTTGCCATATCGGGCTCAACCCAATATACACGTCAATTGGAGTGTAGGGCACCAAACCATATTGGGCTACATCATCAAACATTAGGTTGCAACACCCATGTCGGGTTAGGGTTGATTGTGTCAGGCACATGGCATATACATGTGTCGCCCATGATACTTAAGAGGTATCAACTTATCACCATATCGGGCTATCATATTGTCTAGGGTTGTGTATCGTGCAACCCTATCGTTCAAGGTCATGTGTTGTGCAACCATGTCATGCAAGGTCATGTAGGCCTCATGATACTAAGTACTAATGATGAATTATATGATCATATCGTGCAATAGCACTTGTTACTCTTTACTTATATCAGGTTACCCAAATTAGGGTTTCTTGTCATCTTACAAGTATACAATTAACCTTGTATCATGCATGGAGTCTATTCTAGACTCCCTATCATGCAAGAATCTAATGCAAGCATCTCATGCAACATCTAGTGCAAGACATATCGGGCAAGTCATACCCATATTGGGTTATAACTACTTGTATTTATACTTGAACCCGATATCACTTTCACAAAGTGACACCATCTTCTTCAAGCTCTAGACCTTTGTTCTAACTGATATAATTCATGGTAACAGGTCTAAGAAACTACTAGAACTCATAATTTCATCAACTATTTCATGAAATTTCAGTATTAAAAGTATTTCACTAATTATAACAATTTAGGTGAAGAATAATAACATGGTTGAGTTCAAGTTATAAAACCCGCCTTAAGAACCACTTCAAAGCTTCAAGCTCCAAAGCTCCATGTTCCTAAGGCTGAAGATGACTTTATCAAAGTTCCAAGGCTCGTTCACAACTCCTTCATATACAAGGAATCACCATGGATAAGCAATTGGTGAAGAAGAAAAGAAAGGTAGATCATAACCCTAATTCCATGCTTCAATTCAAGCTTGAAGACAACTATATCTTACCTTAGGGTTAAGTTTTGAGTTACTTAGCTCCTTGGACGACACTCTACCACTCTTGGGCGATATGGACTCCCTCTTGGCCGACACAACTTTGCTTGTGGCCGATACCCCCTCACTTGTGGCCAAAATCACTTCAATCGGCCGATATCAACTTGCTATGGGCAATATCAACATGGCATGGCCGATATACTTGCTATGGCCGATACCCAAGGCCTATGAATGATACCCTTGTGCCCTTGCACGATATGCCAACCCTCTTGCACGATATGGCACTCACTTTCACGATATGGCACTCACTTGCACGATATGGCACTCAACTCTTCACCCTATTGGCCGATATCACCTTATATGGCCAATTTCACCTACTTGGGCGATATGCTCTTGCCATGGGCGATATCCCAAGGCCCATGCACGATACCACAGCATCCCTTCACGATATGGGAGCTCTATGCATGATACCTTAGGGTAGGAGGGTGGTAAGGGTCACACAATTTCACTTAAGGGTGAAACTAGGGGTATATATACTTGCTGATCATGAAGAAAGGCAAAAATGAGGTGTCAACATTTTGAGCTAGTAGGTGCCACGTGTCATGCATGGGTGACACGTGTCCATGCATGCATCAACATTTATATTGACATGAAAAAAGGTTGAGGATCATCTAAACATGAAAATTCGTCCATTGCTTATCCATTTGGATAAGTCATCTAGGTTTAATCACTATTTTAAGTCAAGCCGATACACTTTTTCTAAGGAAACTTGTTGGCCGTCACACCTCACCTCCTTGAGGTGCTTTGCACGATATGAACTTTTAAAAGAGTTCACAAGACGATATGGGACACCTCCTTGGGCTCCATGTCCGATAGGCACTCATATATAAGCTTTTCAACTTGATACAACTCAAGTTAAGCTTCCAAATTCAACCCTTTTTCTTGGTCATTTCATCACCAAGAGTATCATCATTCATAATTGATCCAAACATGGTGTCTCATTCATTATATATCCTCTAAATGATACATATAGGAAGTAGGGACATTCTAGAGGTGGTAATTTTCATATCAACCGCACATTTTGGGTAAATTACAATTTGTACCAAATTTGGCACACAATGCTCCAACATTGTTCAAACAAGTTCAAATTTGGAATTTAGGTTTTCCACAAGCCACCACTTAGCATCATTATCTCTCTTATGATGCTAAAACTTATAAGGCACATTCAAAATGTGACATTTTGCATTATAGCCCCTCAACTTGGGCAAATTTCACTTTGGTCCAAAACAAAGGAAAATTGCTCAAACAACATTCAATCGGGACCAAACTTGAAACATGAGTGTGTCACATGATAACAAAGCACCTTAGAGGATTATATTAAAGTTATAATCAAATTTATTAGACAAAACAAATAGGGTTAACTCATAACCCAGGTTAGGGTCGTTACAACTTGTATAAGAGTAGGTAAGTCCTTGGTGAAGGTTGAAGACTCATTGCAAAGTGGGTAAGTCCTCGGTAAGGTTGAAGACTCTTCATATTGGATAGGTAAGTCTTTTGGTGGTCATGTATTGTAAGTCTTATGAATGAATATAAGAGTGCAATTGTTACAACCCCAATCTTTTGGGTTCATTTGGTGAGACATGTAATTTCTCATATTAAAGATATTGGAACAAATAATGGTATAATTTGTTTTGAATAAATGAGTTTCATTTACAATAGCCTTGTTGGTTGTTTTGTGGGATTTATTGGCTATTGGGCCCAATAACAAGGAAAAGACAAAAGGAACTCCATTATTAATATGAAATGGAGAAAAGAAAGATGTAGAAATCTCTAGAAGGCAAAAGTATGTAATCCAAAGGTGGATTTCGTGCCTCTTGGGTTCCTTGGGTTCCAAGGAGTCCAAAGTTGCAAAGATAATGCAAAAAGAAAAGAAAAGACCAATTAAATATTTCTTTATTAAGAAAGAAATTGAAAACAATGATAAAATATGGGAAATAAATGAAAAGAGGTATAATTGAGTTATCTTTGATGGATTTTCGTATCCATGAGGTTTCTTATGTTATAAGGAATTCCAATGAAGAAAATAAAAAGAAAAATAACGAAAAATCCTCAAAAAGAGTTATTTTCATAAGAAATAAACAAGATAATGGGAAATAATGGAAATAGATGAATCTAGACGGATAATGAGTGTCCACTAAAAAGGATTTCGAAATATTAGAGTTTCTTGGGTACCAAGGAGCCCCAATAAAGAGGAAGAAAGAAAAAATACCAATAAAGCAAAATAAGAGGGTAATGTAATACATTATTAATGATTTTTTATGGCATTGCTAAAGGAGGTATTTCCTAAATAGAAATTTGTGCCAATAAATTAAAAGGCAAGTACAAAGAGAATAAGTGAATGGATTTTCAAAATCCTAATATCTAAGGAATAAAGATTTATCAAAAAGATAATTAGGAGAGAGAGGAACTTGCTTCTCTTTGAAGGAAAAGGCTCTCTTTTGGGAAAGGGCCTTGTTAATCTGTGAATAGCCAACCTAGGGCGTGGATACTCTCCCCTATAAAGGGGTAGAACCCCTAGTTCAAAGTTAAGAAGAGATCCCACGCTCTCCTCCTTGTTCTACTGTACAAACCCTAGCAAAGAGACTAGTTTGAATCCTGAAGCAATGCATGGCCGTGGAGGAGTTACGACGGAAGCGTGTTGCTCTCACGACGTTGGGGGGAAGATTGATGGAGGTTCCTCCACCCTAGCCTGAACGCAGGAGCAGCAGCACAGCTGCTTTGGCGACCGCAAAGTGCAGGCCTGCCCATCCTGAACCAGCCGTCATGGCCACAGGCTGAGGGCACGCAGGGGAGCGCAGAGGCCTGACGGAGGTAAGGTATGGAGCCGATGTGGCTTTTAGGTCCAGAACTGGGAGCACGAGCCATGCCTAGGGCTGCGCTCGACGGCAGCAGAAGCATCGAGAGGTTGAAGACAACCTGTTGACCGTTGGACGGATATACCCTCCGGGGTATGAAGCGTCAACCAACTTAAAGGAGGGAAGAATGGACTTTTCAAAATGTTTCCAAACAAGTCAAGAAACATTGCATGATAAAGGCTACGTGGCGCCTCCCTATCGGCCCAAGTAAGGTTTTATTACAAAAATCATATCTCCTTAATAGTAGCTCAGATGAATATGCATAAAATATGAAAGTTGCTTAGAAAAATGAGGGGAATCCATTAAAAATATAATTGAAGCCTGATTCTAATTACAATTCGAGAAGTAATGGAAGTTATCAACTTTAATACTTTAATGATTAAGAAACCCTAGTTTGAGATGATTAATGTGATTAGTAGGGTTTAATGGATGACTAAAGTTGATATTAACATGTTAATGGTAAAAAGGTACATTAAGAACAAAAAGGATGAACTTTGCATGTAATGGGTTTAATTTAGAGTTTCATGTGCATAAATATGCTTTAATGGGCCTTGAAACCCTAATATTGGTAAATGTGACTCTTAATGGCTTTAATTATTCAAAATCATGAATAAAGCTAAAATATGATGATTCTAAGCTATTTTGAGTATAAAAGTTCCTAATTGTGGATAAATACCCTTAATATAGAAATTAGGGTTTCCTAGTGGATAAAAGGTAGAATTAATGATAAATAACGTTCATATGTGAATTAGATCATAATGAACTACGAATTGAGGATAAATGAGCATAATGACTTTGTCATGGATTAAAAGGATAAAAAATGTAGCTTTAATGAAAAAGAGGCTTAATGGACTTAATTGATGATTATTTGTGTTGTTTCTGAAATTAAGGTTATATGTTGTTAAAAGGTAACCTTAATAACTTTCATGAAGGATAGATGAGAAATTAAGGTTTAAAAGAGTAAAATGAAGTCAAAACCCTAATTGCAAAGTAAACCCTAAAAGAGGTAGAAATCCTAAAAAGGAATAGAAACCTTAAGTAGCAAGATGGTTTGAATAGATTTTGATAAAAAGGAATTGGATGTAATTTCAGGACTCTTGTACTTGCTTGATTAGATGTCTTGATTGATTGGACTATTCTATCTCAATTTAGCCTAACAAGTATGTGGTTAATTATGGTTAATCACATTAGTTTCCCGAGGGTTTCCCAGATGGTTAATCACATTGATTGAAACTAAATAGTTTGGATGTTCATACTGCAATTATAAAGTCACTATGGTTATCACAATTATAAATACGTGTATTATCACACCTACATGCCACCCTGATGGAAGATGCCATAAAGGTTAGGCCCAAGAGGGCAGACCCATGGGCACCATGAGAGGTGACCCCAAACACTAAGCTTGGGAATGAGAAGGTGGTCTATGTTGCATGACTATAGGGCACCATGAGATGTGACCCCTAGGCACCAAGCTCAGGATTGAGAATGTGGCCTTAAGTCAATGGCAAAAGAGAAACCCTAGAGGGGTATTCTAGGGTTAGGGCAAAAGTGGTGGAGAATGACACATTGAAAATGTAATTTGGTTTGCTAATTACCCTGATTGTGATAATTAAATTGTTAGCCATATTTGTGAAATTTTGGTTGTTCCAACATACCAACATATTCCTATATGCTGACCGACGTTTTGATTGTCGGCATTTTAGGTACAACAATTGAAAGAACAAACAGTAAAGTGAAACATTGTGGAAATAAGAAATAAAGTGCAAGGAGGATTAGATAGAATGAATCTAGGCTATGGATAGAGTAGCTTACCAA
The DNA here is from genome assembly GCA_963693085.1 of Alisma plantago-aquatica. NCBI lineage: Eukaryota > Viridiplantae > Streptophyta > Magnoliopsida > Alismatales > Alismataceae > Alisma > Alisma plantago-aquatica. The sequence goes on from OY856414.1 coordinate 381,665,140, forward strand.
AGTTTTAAAAAGGTATGTAAGGTTTTATTTTATACCAGTTTTCAGTTTAGTTGGTAAAATTTGATAATTGTTATTGATTATTTGTCGAACCTTTGATCCAGTTAATGGGGATAATGGCTCTGATCTCTTGGCCTCCCTTAATTGGGGGTTACCGGGAGGCAGGGTCGTTACATTTGGTATCAGAGCATAGGTTCCTCATTTAATCTTTAAAAATTATTAAAATTTACAAACTCTGTAGAACCCAATGGAGTTATTAGAGGATTTTCAGAAAGATAGAGGTGTCTAGAAAAGGATCACGTCCGGGGGCTGGCAAGATTTTCCTCCGCACCGCTAGTTGGAATACGAGGACTCCCGGATTAGTGTGACTGCCTGGCCAATGTCTTAGGATTTGACTTGAAATAAGATACCTTTAGGACTCTCTCATCTTGTTCATCCCTTCTCACCTCAAATGCTGTTAAGGATTATAAGGATTAGGGTTTTCTATCTTTTCCTTACCCTCTTGAGGTATGGGTAAGGTTGATAAGGATTAAGGAATCCTCCACCAAATTAATAAAAAGTATGTAAATAAGATGTCATGGACATAAGCTTAATAGATTAAGCGTAAAGGAATAGATACATGCTTAGGTCGTATGACATAAGTTGTCATGCCCCCAGGAGAGACCTGAGGCTAGACCTTCTTGTCAGGAGGATAAGTAAAGAGAGAGTTAGTCTTGGAGGTAGATATCTCCATTAAAAGTAGAGACCTAGCACATCCTCTGAAGATGATGTTAACCCTAACCCTAAGTGAAGGTTAGAGAGAGGGATGACATGATGAGTTAGATGACATGGTAGATTAGGTGTTTGGATAGACATGCCTTGAATGCCATATGAGCCATGAAAAGTTGGATGACCGAGTACCTTTGGCAACCCAACCCTGGGAAGGGTCATGCATGTTAGAGTGAAGGATAGCACCTTCTTTGATGAGGTTAGAGAAGAACATATAAGAACCCCATGAGCTTATATGAACATGGCATAGTAGGCACCCAGAATACGTCAGTAGTGTGAGCAGTAGGTTGAAACCCTGGCCAAGGGAGTATGTTGGATCACTGATGAGATAAGCATAAAGGGCTAGGAATAACCTTGAACAAACATAAGTTTGAACATAGGCTTCACCCACGTAGAGGTGTGCTTATGAGCTTGATGCTTCATGGAGAGAGGACCTCTAGTAGTAAGGCTGGATGTGGAGTTAACTCTAGAGAGAGAAAGCAGGACCCAAGCAAGGAGGATGGAAGCTTAGATTCTGAGACATGAGGAACAGTGGGGAGTTGAGGATGATGCGACCTAAGTGGATGATAGTGGTTGCCTCGTGCTTGATCCCTGGAGGCTGATGATATCTTGGTGGCCTTTAGAGGAACCAAACCCTAAAGAAAGGATGATGCTTCTGGAACCTATGTGCCTATGGTATAGGAGTTTACCTGCTGAGATGAGACAAAGAGTGCCTTAGACCCTGAGGAGGTTTAAGTAGCAAGTTGTGAGGCCTTGTACCTTGTTGGTTGCCCTTGAGGAAGACTCAACTCTAAGGTGCTGCTCAAATAAAAGGATCATGGGAGTACATGACATACCTTGAACATGCTGGATTCGTGGTTAAGAGATTGAGCATGCAGTTGGATACCCAAAGGTGAACCTAGGGTTCGTAGGCCTAAGAGGGGAAGTAGTGAACCTGATGCTCATGATGAGATTTGAGTCTCTACAGTTTCAAGCATGGTACTCCTCATGTGTAGAGGAAAAGGAAACCCCATAAGTTAAAGGTATGTTTGATGAACCCCTCACAACTAAGTTGGTCTAATGTTGAGGATGAGAACAAGTGTGACCTAGCATGGTTTTGTAGGTGTCTTCTTGTGCCTTAGTAGCTTTCTAGGGATAAGCATGCTCATGTGGATGCAGACCCTAAACATAAGGACGTTTGCGACCTTTGTTATCAAGGTATAGTATCCTCCCATCCTGGGAGAGGGACCCTTGGGTAGGGTGTGTACCAGTTTTGTGGGTTTTGTGGAAACCTAAAGAGGTCTCATAGGATCGTGAGAAGCTAAGTGAAAAGTACATGGTATGAGAATGAACCTGTAGACCCATAGATAATCATTTCTAAGTGCATGTGGATGTGTTACCATGGAGGTAATCAGTATGGAGCCTGACCAAGGTAGGCAGGTCACCATGACCCCTATGAAATGATGAAAGTCAGCCCAGGAATGCAGAGAGATATGATGGAGACTTGGGTAAGGTTCTAAGTTGGACATGTACTATAATGGAATCCTAAGTCTATCCTAGGGTCAGGTAGGGATAAGACCGATGGAAGTAGGAGTTGCCTAATTCCCTAGTTGCACATGACCATAGGGTCGGGATGTAACAACTATCATTGTCTAAGGGCCGTGCGTTAGGAGATTGATCACCTTCATGAACTCATGGGACCCAGAGGGCAGATGAGCAGGGCACTCTCTGGATGCATAAGAGAAGAGGGATGACCCCAAAAGTGCCAACACCCTATGGACCTAGAGGAGATGACCAAGGATTGTGTAGTGACCCAAGTAGGTTTGAGGTCAGTTTTCCATGGAAGTAACTTTGATATCAAGATAATTGTGATATAGAGACATACGTTGCATGTTTCAACTTCGATTTGAAAGTGTACTGGCAATGTGGGATGAACCATCTCTACTCTTGGAACAGGAAGAACTTTGTATTTGGATGGCCGCCAAATGATTATTTCCTCTTGTTATGGGAGTGAGAGATAGGACAGTACGCATGCCATACACCAAGGGTAAAGATGATGTGAGTTGGAACGTTGCCATGAGGAATGAGGATAGAGATGATAACGTTCCCTTGGGGAGTGAATGATACATGGATAGGTACAAATGATAAGAGTATTAAGGTAATCATCTTTTGAGAATGTTTTATCATGAGCTATGTGGAATTTGCAAGTGATACAAGGTTGAGTTTGATAACCAAGAGGATGAGCTCAGAGTGTTCTGATGAAGATAGACTTAGAGTTTGAGACGAGATGATAAGTGGAATACATGGAAGTGTATGTCTTCAACATTACCTAATACCTAAGGATGTGAAGTGGTAATGGATGCTCTGGTGGAGATATAGCTACCTAGTTTGTCTAGAGACTAGAAGAGGTTGTTAGGCTAACCCTAAGTTTGGAAAGAAGATAGGTTTTGCTAACCATCAGATGCAACAATATCGATTGATCAAGTTAATGGTTGTTTGGTTAGCCAGCCTAGTCTTTGATGCAATGAAAGGATGGTGGTAGAACCTCAAATACACTTCTTTGGATAGGAAGGAAATAAAACCCTGATGAGAGTGGTTTAGGGATTCTGAGGAATCGATCTTGAGGAATCATGACATACAAGAGATCATGGTTTTAAGATCACCATACACCATGATACTACAAAGATAGTAAGTGATAGTAGCACTTTGGATGCTTGATGTGAAGTTGCATGTGGCATGTGGCCATGCAAGCCGGGGGTGAAGGACGAACACCAGTAACCCAATTCTTTGACATAGAGGATAAAGAGTCCTCGAGAGAGAATGGGAGTTCACCACTATAGATGTTGTGGTAAGTCTCCCCTTGACCAAGGAAGGTCAAGATATAATGTGGGTTATGGTAGATCACCTTACCTAGATGACAAGAGAAAGAAAGACTACTGTCAAGGGGCAGATCAGGTTGAACTACTTATAAGAGAGAGAGAGATATGGTTCAACACCATGATGCGAGTTCAAAAGTTCTTGAGTAGGACCTAAAGGTTCACTTTCATGAGGTGGAAGTAGATACATGAAGAACTCGATGACAGTACAATTTATCACCCCATACTAATGGTTAGTATGATCCAGACTAGAGGGTCTGATGAAAGCATGCGTGCTCATTCAGGGTGATACATAGAGACAGTTCTTAAGATGTGATGTTAACCACCATAGCCTTTATTGGGATGCAAGAAGTTCTATAGGGAGGTTGTGTCAGTCACCACTTCATTAAGATGATGTTGGTGAAGGAGGCCTCGCGAAGGTCAGAAAAGAACCACAGTGTGTGTAGATGAAGTCACTTTGATCATGCAATGGCTGAGAGGGAGCCCATAGGTGACATGAGTCATGAGCTGATGCAAAGCAGACTGACATGCAGTTCACTATGGGAGACTATGTGATGTGAAAATCCGACCCCTCTAAGCTACAACTGAGGAAGCTGAGTCCCCGATATATGGGTCCATTTGAGATGGATTGGTGGAGATGGTTGTGTTTAGCCTTACCCCTCAGGATAACATGACGTATAATGTGTTCCATGAGTCTGATCAAGAGCACTATGTGAGGTACCCAAGGCATGTGTTGAGCCTGAACCTATTCAGCTTTTGAGAGGCTGAAATGTCCTGAGTCACCTATGAGGGTACAATATACCGAGGTAAGAAAGAACTCAGATGAAAGAATATGAGATAATGAAGGTTCTTGGGAAGCACCATGGAAAGGGTGAAGCCACATGGGAGCCCTGATGGACATAAGAAAGGCTTATCCTATTTATTTGTGTGCCTGGTGGAATTTTGAGGACAAAATTCCTATAAGAGGGGAAGGATGTTACAACCCCAATTTTTTGGGTTCATTTGGTGAGAAGTGTAATTTCTCATATTAAAGATATTGGAACAAATAATGGTATAATTTGTTTTGAATAAATGAGTTTCATTTACAATAGCCTTGTTGGTTGTTTTGTGGACTTTATTGGCTATTGGGCCCAATAACAAGGAAAATACAAAAGGAACTCCATTATTAATATGAAATGGAGAAAAGAAAGATGTAGAAACCTCTAGAAGGCAAAAGTATGTAATCCAAAGGTGGATTTCATGCCTCTTAGGTTCCTTGGGTTCCAAGGAATCCAAAGTTGCAAAGATAATGCAAAACGAAAAGAAAAGACCAATTAAATATTTCTTTATTAAGAATGAAATTGAAAACAATGATAAAATATGGGAAATAAGTGAAAAGAGGTATAATTGAGTTATCTTTGATTGATTTTTGTATCCATGAGGTTTCTAATGTTAAAAGAAATTCCAATGAAGAAAAAAAAATAAAGAGAAATCCTCAAAAAGAGACATTTTAATAAGAAATAAACAAGATAATGGGAAATAATGGAAATAGATGCATCTAGAAGGATAATGAGTGTCTACTAAAAAAGATTTCGAAATATTAGAGTTTTTTGGGGTCCAAGGAGCCCCAATAAAGAGGAAGAAAGAGAAAATACCAAAAAAGCAAAATAAGAGGGTAATGTAATACATTATTAATGATTTTTGATGGCATTGCTAAAGGAGCTATTTCCTAAATAGAAATTCGTGCCAATAAATTAAAAGCCAAGTACAAAGAGAATAAGTGAATGGATTTTCGAAATCCTAATATCTAAGGAATAAAGATTTATCAAAAAGATAATTTGGAGAGAGAGGAACTTGCTTCTCTTTGAAGGAAAAGGGTCTCTTTTGGGAAAGGGCCTTGTTAATCCATGAATAGCCAACCTAGGGCGTGGATACTCCCCCCTATAAAAGGGGTAGAACCCCTGGTTCGAAGTTAAGAAGAGATCCCACACTCTCCTCCTTGTTCTTCCGTACAAACCCTAGCAAAGAGACTAGTTCGAATCCTGAAGCAATGCGTGGCCGTGGAGGAGTTACGGCGGAAGCGTGCTGCTCTCACGATGTTGGGGGGAAGCTCGATGGAGGTTCCTCCACCCTAGCCTAAACGCAACAACAACAACAGGACTGCTTTGGCGGCCGCAAAGTGCAGGCCTGCCCAACCTAAACTAGCCACTGTGGCCACATGCTGAGGGTACTCAGGGGAGCGCGGAGGCCTGGCGGAGGTAAGGGATGGAGTCGATGTGGCTTTCAGGTCCAGAACTGGGATCACGAGCCGTGCCTAGGGTTGCGCTCGACGGTAGCAGAAGCATCGAGAGGTTGAAGACAACCTATTGGCCATTGGATGGATATACCCTCCGGGGTATGAAGTGTCGACCAAGTTATAGGAGGGAAGAATAGACTTTTCAAAATGTTTCCAAACAAGTCAAGCAACATTGCATGATAAAGGCTACGTGGAGCCTCCCTATTGGCCCAAGTAAGGTTTTATTACAAAAATCACATCTCCTTAATAGTAGCTCAGACAAATATGCATAAAATATGAAAGTTGCTCAGAAAAATGAGGGGAATCCGTTAAAAATATAATTGAAGCCTGATTCTAATTAAAATTTTAAAAGTAATGGAAGTTATCAACTTTAATACTTTAATGATTAAGAAACCCTATTTTGAGATGATTAATGTGATTAGTAGGGTTTAATGGATGATTAAAGTGGATATTAACCTGTGAATAGTAAAAAGGTACATTAAGAACAAAAAGGATGAACTTTGCATGTAATGGGTTTAATTTAGAGTTTCATGTGCATAAATACACTTTAATGGGCCTTGAAACCCTAATATTGGTAAATGCGACTCTTAATGGCTTTAATTATTCAAAATTGTGAATAAAGCTAAAATATGATGATTCTAAGCTATTTCGAGTATAAAAGTTCCTAATTGTGGATAAATACCCTTAATATAGAAATTAGGGTTTCTTAGTGGATAAAAGGTAGAATTAATGATAAATAGCGTTCATATGTGAATTAGACCATAATGAACTACGAATTGAGGATAAATGAGCATAATGATTTTGTCATGGATTAAAAGGATAAAAATGGTAGCTTTAATGAAAATGAGGCTTAATGGACTTAATTGATGATTATTTGTGCTGTTTCTGAAATTAAGGTTATATGTTGTTAAAAGGTAACCTTAATAACTTTCATGAAGGATAGATGAGAAATTAAGGTTTAAAAGAGTAAAATGAAGTAAAAAACCTAATTGCAAAGTAAACCTTAAAAGAGGTAGAAATCCTAAAAAGGAATAGAAACCTTAAGTAGCAAGATGGTTTGAATAGATTTTGATAAAAAGGAATTGGATGTAATTTCAGGACTCTTATACTTGCTTGATTGGATGTCTTGATTGATTGGAATATTCTATCTCAATTCAGCCTAACATGTATGTGGTTAATTATGGTTAATCACATTAGTTTCCCGAGGGTTTCCCGGATGGTTAATCACATTGATTGAAACTAAATAGTTTGGATGTTCATACTGCAATTATAAAGTCACTATGGTTATCACAATTATAAATACATGTGTATTCTCGCACCTACATGCCACCCTGATGGAAGATGTCATAAAGGTCAGGCCCAAGAGGGTAGACCCATGGGCACCATGAGAGGTGACCCCAGAGACCAAGCTCGGGAATGAGAAGGTGGTCTATGTTGCATGACTATAGGGCACCATGAGAGGTGACCCCCAGGCACCAAGCTCAAGATTGAGAAGGTGGCCTTAAGTCAATGGCAAAAGAGAAACCCTAGAGGGGTATTCTAGGGTTAGGGCAAAAGTGGTTGAGAATAACACATTGAAAATGTAATTTGGTTTGCTAATTACCCTGATTGTGATAATTAAATTGTTAGCCATATTTGTGAAATTTTGGTTGTTCCCACATACCAACATATTCCTATATGCTGGCCAACATTTTGATTGTCGGTGTTTTAGGTACAACAATTGAAAGAACAAATAGTAAAGTGACACATTGTGGAAATAAGAAATAAAGTGGAAGGAGGATTAGATAGAATGAATCCAGGCTGTGGATAGAGTATCTTACCAAAGTTTTAAAAAGGTATGCAAGGTTTTATTGTATACCCATTTTTAGTTTAGTTGGTAAAATTTGATAATTTTTATTGATTATTTGTCGAATCTTTGATCCTGTTAAGGGGGATAATGGCTCTGATCTCTTGGTCTCCCTTAATTGGGGGTTACCGGGAGGCGGGGTCGTTACAACAATGGTTAAGAAATCCTAGAGGTTGACCTCTCTAGGTAGTGGACTGACTCACTTCTAGTTTGAAGTGTGGAACCACTCTAAATAGCTTGTTACTTGGTGTATGTTCAATCTCTCTCTCCCTTGCTATGCATGTTTTAGTTGCACTCAAATTTCATATTTAGCAAACTTATCTTGTGATATATCTTGAAGGTCTAATGAATTTTGTTTAAGTGCATTCATCTCTATTCACCCCATCTAGAGCATCTAATCACCCATCTAGGATCCAACAATTGGTATCAGAGTGAGTCTTCTCCAGGCATACTTCCATAAGTAGGAGAAGACGAGTGACTACCAAGGAGGAAGATACTTGATTAACCTTACAATCTTTGATGGGAGAAATTTACTCTATTAGAGAAGAAGGCTTCAATTCTACATCCAAGGATCAAGTCTTGAGATGTGGAAAATGGTGAACAGCCCATGCAAGCTACCAAAGACAAAGATTGAAGAATGGGATGAGGCTACCTTGAAGAAAGTAACCTTGAATGCTAGAGCCATGCACATCCTCTATGCCTCCATGACCTCCACTGAGTTCAACCGGATTTCTTCATGTGAAATAGCCTATGAGGTATGGATAATGTTATGTGTCACTTATGAGGGGACTACTCAAGTGAAGGAAAGCAAAATCTACATGCTCAATGGGCTGTTTGAGAACTTCAAGATGGGAAAGGAGGAGAAGATAGATCAGATATACCATAGGCTCAACACCATTATGAATGGTCTTGTGGTTCTAGGTCATCCTATGTCTAGAGGAGAAATCAACTCAAAGACCCTTAGAACTCTTCCCAAGAGGTGGGAACCCAAGGTGACTTCCATTGAAGAAGCAAGGTCTCTTAAGGATATTCCTATGGAAGAGCTCATTGGAAATCAACAAGCACATGAAGTCACGCTTCACAAAAGAGAACAAGTTGAAAGATAAGAGGAGAAAGAGATCAAGAGAATGAAGAAGGCTGAAATGAAGGCTCAAATTGAAATTATTATGGGACAAGCCTCTCCATCCTCTCATGTTGAAGAAGATGCCATGTATTACAAGGGTAGATTCTACAAAGGCAAGAATTCCTTCTCCATCCGGTGCCTCAAGTGTGGAAAGAAGGGTCACTTCAAGATAGATTGTCTACAATGTAAGAAGACCTATCATCACAAGGAAAGAGAAGACACGTACATGAAGAAGGAGAAATGACACATAAGCTCAAGTGACTCCTCCAACTCAAGCTCAAGTGAAGATTCAAGTGAAGGATCTAGCTCAAGTTCTAGTGAAGAAGGAGAATGCCATTTTGCTCTTATGGCTTCTACAAAATGCGAAGACTCAAATGAGGTAAATCTAAACTCTTTTGATAAAGAACCCTTAATTGCTATCATTAATGCTACTCGTGCCTCTCTTCAGTCTTCTAAGAAGAGAAGGAAAAAGCTTTCTAGAATTGTTGATAATATTCATATAGAATTATATGATCTTAAAAATGCTAATTCTTGCTTGCTTGATGAAAAAAATGCTTGTCTTAGCCAAATAGACTCCCTTAAACTTGAAAATACTAGTTTGCTTGATAAGATTAAATTTCTAGAAGCTCAACCTCTTATGCCTAGTTCTAATGAAGAGCATACTTTAATTGTTGATTCTCTCATGCATGATATTGATGTTCTTAAATCTAAAAACAAGGACAAAAATTTTGTTTTGCAAGGATTAGAATATGAAAATGGTGTTTATCTTTCAAAGATTTCTTTGCTTGAAATAGAAAATGCCTCCTTGTTTGCTAAAATCAATATGCTTGAATCTTGTTCTAGTAGAGAGAATAATGTTGCTGCTCTTCATATTGATAGAGATTCTTATTTAACTGAAGCTATTTTCTTAGAAAATTATCTTTTGCATGCTAGAGATAATATCAATCATTTGTCTTCTACTATTTCTTCTCTTATGCATGACAATGATAGTTTGATATCTTCTTTGTAAAGATTCTTAGTTGGTAAAAGGAATCTTAATGATATCCTACACCATACTACTAAACAAATTGGTAGACATGGTTTGGGGTATGATAGTAGTCAAAGGAACAACAAAGGTAAAAGACCTCCAATCTTCCATGGAGAATCCTCTAGTTCCAATACTATGGGCACATGCAACTATTGCAATGATATTGGCCATTATTCTACTTGTTGTCTTTTTAGGAAAGCACCCAAGAGAAATAGGACTTGGGTTGCTAAGCTAACCCCTCCGGACCCAAAAACATGATTGGGGACCATTTCATCATTCTTCTTGTAGGTACTTGCAAATGGATTAACTTGAGCTATTGAATTGCAAATTGATTTCTCAATCTACATTAAAGAAGAAAGGTGAGATGTGTAGAGGGTGACAACAAGTGAAAAAAGGAATGGTAAGAACAAAGGTAAATGTTTTTTGCATATAACCATTTCTAATTTGTTTTTGTCAAGTTAGTGTGCAATATGCATGTGGTTTTTGAGTCAAAAGTGGTATTTTGTCATTCTCTTCACACTCTTGCTTAATATTTGTTTCTAATGCTTTTATAGTGCATTACTAACTTGCTTAAACATGTTTGAATATGGTCTATATATTTAGCATGCCTCTAAATATGTTTTTATGAAATATCTGTGCTTTTTGACAACAACTTTGTCGGTCGAGTTTGTCCTATTTGAAACTCGACCGATAGGCACCAATGGGTGTTGCCAAAAACTGTCATCGTTCGAGTTGTCAATACACAGAACTCGACCGATAACACTGTGCGTAGAATATACATTGGCTTATTGAATGAGAATTTCCCTCTCAACTAGATTTTCTCAACTAATAACCTTATTATTTGGAACTCCCTTGGTACATTTATATATGCATATTGCCATGCTTTAAATTACCTATCTTGCTTACAACTCTATCTCTCTAATTGCTCTAAATTGGTATATCTATATCTTGTAATTACTTACTTTGAGTTGTTTTTCAGGTTTTGTTGATGATCTCTTTGGTTCGCTTGGTTGTGTCTAAAATTGCTTTCATTGTGCTCTAACTTGCTACATATATCTAGTTGTATATCTTGTTTGGATACAACCTTGAGGTTCTTATTGGTGATCATATTTTGATAATGGTGCATACTTTTTAGCGAGTTATATGCTTTCATACTTCTAAAATTGCATGTCTCTTTGTTTGGATATATCTCTACATATACTCATAGCTTGCTTTATCTTGTGTATCTTTTGGTATTTCTTACTATAGATCTAGATCCTACTAGTAGTCCTAACTTGTGATATCATCTACTAGTGGTTCACATACATGTAGTTCTAACCTTGTTTATAATTGGTATCTTTTCTCATCGAGTGGTATTTCACTATATGATATGCTTGTATCTTGTCTCATACATGCTCAAGCTTGTTCCTTGAATTGCATATCTACTACCTTGAGTTGCTTGCATAACATTGTGATGCATGATACATAGATCTACATTATATGTAGAAATTGGAGCATTTTTGGATTTCATGCAGCTTTTGCTCCAGTTTCAATTTTTGTTGCAAGACTAGTGTTTTTTATGCTGAAACTACCTTATGAGCAAGGCTCATTGCTATGCCATGAGCCCTAACACTTTTTGGGCAAATTATGTCATCTTGAGGGTCAAAATTACAATTTTTTTTTCTGCAGCTCTTTATCTTGCATTTTTGGGTTGTTCAAGTGCATGTTTTAACTTGATTTTATTCTATGCTTGGACAAGCCCCTATCTATGCTCTTCTACTCTCCTTATATAACTTTTTGTTATCTCCTTTCTCTTAACAAGTGGTGTTTCTTATTTTCTTCATACCCTCACTTTTTGAAATGACAAATGGGGAGAAAGTATGTCTTCTTTTGACAAAACATGGAGAAGGCATGTCTTACATGAAGAGGAGAAGTATGACCATGTAAATGGGAGAAGGTAAATGGTAGAAGACATATATGTGTAGAACATATATGAATAGAAGACATAGTATTCTATAAATGTTATGAAAGCTAACCATGGAGGAGAAATAACATCAATTGAGAGGGAGTATGAGAACTCCACTAGCATCAATTGAGGGAGAGCATATGAACTCAATTCTAATAAAACCCCTAGGTTTCTCCAAAGGTATGACTTTACTTACATGCTTTCAATACGTTTATGGAATGGTTTGTCATCTTCAAAAAGGGGGAGAATGTTGACTCAAGGTTTAAATGATCTAAACCCTTGTTTTGATGATGACTAAACCAATCCAATTATTTGTGTCTAATGCTTCTACTTGAGTGAATTCATATTAGGTATAGACACACTCTAAATACCCTAACTTGCACATCTGAACTTGGAGAAAAGACACGTCAAAGTCAATACAAGTGCACGTTTTTGTAATATGATGTAAATCCATTAGAATCATGTTGTAAATCACTTGTAATGATTGTATGACTTGTAATTAAGCTTAGAAAAAATTAGGAGCACTTAGATCGAATGTTTAAGCACTCAAAAGCTATTTTCCAAAATTCACATCGGGCTATTCATCGGTCGAGTTGCAAACTCGACCAATCCTGATTGGATCTTGAAAATGACTTTTGATCAGTCGAGTTCACACTTCACAAAACTCGATCGATCCCTCTACTGACCAAAACAGATTTAAGTGAATCGGTCGAGATACCCTAGGACAAACTCGACCGATGGCCTAAATTGGTCTTATATTTTAGTGGGATTGGTCGAATTACCTTTATAGAAACTCGGTTGATTGCACTGTATGAAAAAGTGCAGAAAAGTATTTCTAGCCATTGAGGAGTTGCAACAATCGAAAATATATCCGTTGCAAGCCACAAAATGGCTAGTTTTCATTCTTAAGTGTTCCCAAAGGCTAAGAGGCATCCCCATCTATAAAAAGGATCCCTTGGGCTTCATTCTAAGTCCGAGCATTCAATGCAAAACTCTATGTGAGGTTCCTATTCTATAGTTGAGTGCTTCCAACAACCTTCTCTCTCTCTCTAAGCTTCATCACTAACTAAATTTGTTAGAGTGAGTAGGAAATCTATAAGAGAGCTAGTTCTACATGTATATGTTGTGAGGCTCTCACTTCCACCACCTCACTATCTCTCTTTTCAATCATGGAGATGAAGGTTCTCTCTCTTATCTAAGAGAGGTAAAGAATAACAAGGGAAGGAGTCCCTTGGAGAAGATCAAGGCTGAAGACTTGGATCAAGAGTGGGTAAAACCTTGATGAAGGCAGAAGACTCCTTGCTCAAGTGGGTAAGTCCTTAGTGGAAGCTTCTCCAAGTGAAGGTGAAGTCAAAGGTTGAAGATCCAAGAAGAGTGGCTAGTCCCTACAAGGCTGAAGACTTGTCCAAGAGTAGGTAAGTCCTTGGTGAAGGCCGAAGACTCATTGGGAAGTGAGTAATTCCTTGGTAAGGTTGAATACTCTTTGTATTGGATAGGTAAGTCATTTGGTGGTCATGTATTGTAAGTCTTATGAATGAATATAAGAGTGCAATGGTTAAGAAATCCTAGAGGTTGATCTCTCTAGGTAGTGGACTGACTCACTTCTAGTTTAAAGTGTGACCACTCTAAATAGCTTGTTGGTGTATGTTAAATCTCTCTCTCCCTTGCTATTCATGTTTTAGTTGCACTCAAATTTCCTATTTAGCAACCTTATCTTGTGATATAACTTGAAGGTCTAATGAATTGTTTTTAAGTGTATTCAGCTCTATTCAGCCCTCTAGAGCATCTAATCACCCATCTAGGATCCAACAATTAATATCATTGTGGGTCTTCTCCAAGCATACTTACACAAGTAGGATAAGATGGGTGACTACCAAGGAGGAAGATACTTGATCAACTTTCCAATCTTTGATGGGAGCAATTTTATCTATTGGAGAAGAAGGCTTCAATTCTACATCCAAGGATCAAGTCTTGAGATGTCGCAAATGGTGAACAACCCATGCAATCTACCAAAGACAAAGATTGAAGAATGGGATGAGGCTACCTTGCAGAAAGCAACCTTGAATGCTAGAGCCATTCACATCCTCTATGCCTCCATGACCCCCACCGAGTTCAACCGGATTTCTTCATTTGAAACAGCCTATGAGGTATGGAGAACGTTATGCGTCACTTATGAGGGGACTACTCAAATGAAGGAAAGCAAAATTTATATGCTCAATGGGCTGTTTGAGAACTTCAAGATGGGAAAGGAGGAGAAGATAGCTTACATGTACCATAGGCTCAATACCATTGTGAATGGTCTTGCGGTTCTAGGTCATCCTATGTCTAGAGGAGAGATCAACTCAAAGATCCTTAAAACTCTTCCCAAGAGGTGAGTACCCAAGGTGACTTCCATTGAAGTAGTAAGATCTCTTAAGTATATTCCTATTGAAGAGCTCATTGGAAATCAACAAGCACATGAAGTCACACTTGACAAAAGAGAAGAAGTTGAAAGACTAGAGAAGAAAGAGCTCAAGAGAATGAAGAAGGCTGAAATGAAGGCTCAAATTGAAGCTATTATGGGACAAGCCTCTCCATACTCTCATGTTGAAGAAGATGCCATGTACTCCAAGGGTAGATTCTACAAATGCAAGAATTCCACCTCCATCAGTGCCTCGAGTGTGGAAAGAAGGGTCACTTCAAGATAGATTGTCTACAAGGCAAGAAGACCTATCATCATAAGGAAAGAGAAGACAAGTATAAGAAGAAAGAGAAATGACACTCAAGCTCAAGTGACTCCTCAAACTCAAGCTCAAGTGAAGATTCAAGTAAAGGATCTAGCTCAAGCTCTAGTGAAGAAGGAGAATGCCATTTTGCTCTTATGGCTTCTACAAAATGCAAAGACTCAAATGAGGTAAATCTAAACTCTTTTAATAAAGAACCCTTAATTGCTACCATTAATGTTACTCGTGCCTCTCTTAAGTCTTCTAAGAAGAAAAGGAAAAAGCTTGCTAGAATTGTTGATAATATTCATATAGAATTAGATGATCTTGAAAATGATAATTCTTACTTGCTTGATGACAAAAATGCTTGTCTTAGCCAAATAGACTCCCTTAAACTTGAAAATGCTAGTTTGCTTGATAAGATTAAATTTATAGAAGCTCAACCTCTTATGCCTAGTTCTAATGAAACACATACTTTAATTGTTGATTCTCTCATACATGATATTGATGTTCTTAAATATAAAAACAAGGACAAATATTTTGTTTTGCAAGGATTAGAATCTAAAAATGGTGTTTATCTTTCAAAGATTTCTTTGCTTGAAACATAAAATGTCTCCTTGCTTGCTAAAACCAATGTGCTTGAATCTTGTTCTAGTAGAGAGAATAATGTTGTTGCTCTTAATATTGATAGAGATTCTTATCTAACTAAAGATCTTTGCTTAGAAAATAATATTTTGCATGCTAGAGATAATATTAATCATTTGTCTTCTACTATTTCTTCTCTTATGCATGATAATGATAGTTTGAGATCTTCTTTGCAAAGATTCTTGGTTGGTAAAAGGAATCTTAATGATATCCTATACCATATTACTAAACAAATTGGTAGACATGGTTTGGGGTATGATAGTAGTTAAAGGAACAACAAAGATAAAGGACCTCCAATCTTACATTGAGAATCCTCTAGTTCCAAGACTATGGGCGCATGCAGCTATTGAAATGATATTGGCCATTATTCTACTTGTTGTCTTTTTAGGAAAGCACCCAAGAGCAATAGGACTTGGGTTGCTAAGCTAACCCCTCCGGACTGAAAAACATGATTGGGGACCATTTCATCTTTCTTCTTGTAGGTACTTACAAATGGATTAACTTGAGCTATTGAATTGCAAATTGACTTCTCAATCTACATGAAAGAAGAAAGGTGAGATGTCTAGAGGGTGACAAGAAGTGGAAAAAGGAATGGTAAGAACAAAGGTAAAAGTTTTCTTGCTTATAACCATTTCTAACTTGTTTTTGTCAAGTTACTGTGCAATGTGAATGTGGTTTTTGAGTCAAAAGTGGTATTTTGTGATTCTCTTCACACTCTTACTAAAAATGTTTCTAATGATTTATAGTGCATTACTAAATTGCTTAGACATGTTTGAATATGGTATATATATTTAGCATGCCTCGAAATATGTTTTTATGAAATATATGTGTTTTTTGACAGCAGCTTTGTCGGGTGAGTTTGTCCTATTTGAAACTCGACCGATAGGCACCAATGGGTGTTGCAAACAACTATCATCGGTCGAGTTGTCAATACACAGAACTCGACCGATAACATTGTACGCAGAATATACATTTGGCTTATTGAATGAGAATTTCCCTCTCAACTAGATTTTCTCAACCAATAGTCTTATTCTTTGGCACTCCCATGGTACCTTTATATATACATATTGCCATGCTTTAAATTGCCTATCTTTATTGCAACTCTATCTCTCTTATTGCTCTAAATTGGTATATCTATATCTTGCAATTACTTGCTTTGAGTTGTTTTGTAGGTTTTGATGATGATCTCTTTGGATCTCTTGGTTGTATCTAAAATTGATTCCATTGTACTCTAACTTGCTACATATATCTAGTTGTATATCTTGTTTGGATACAACCTTGAGGTTCTTAGTGGTGATCATATTTTGGTAATGATGCATACTTGTTAGCGAGTTATATCCTTTCATGCTTCTAAAATTGCATATATCTTTGTTTGGATATATCTCTATATATACTCATAGCTTGCTTTATCTTGTGTATCGTTTGGTATCTCTTGCTATGATCTAGATCCTACTAGTAGTCCTAATTTTTGATATCATCTACTAGTGGTTTACATACATGTAGTTCTAACCTTGCTTATAATTAGCATTTTTTCTTATCTAGTGGTATTTCAATATATGCTATGCTTGTATCTTGTCTCATACATGCTCAAGCTTGTTCCTTGAATTGCATATCTACTATCTTGAGTTGCTTGCATAACATTGTGATGCAAGATACATAGATCTACATTATATGTAGAAATTGGAGCATTTTTGGATTTCATGCAGCTTTTGCTCCGGTTTCAATTTTTGGTGCAAGACTAGTGTTTTTTATGCAGAAACTACCTTCTGAGCAAGGCTCATCACCATGCCATGAGCCCTGACACTTTTTGGGCAAATTCTGTCATCTTGAGGGTCAAAATTGTGATTTATTGTTTTTCTATAGCTCTTTATCTTATATTTTTGGGTTGTTCAAGTGCATGCTATAACTTGCTTTTATTCTATGCTTGGACAAGCCCCAATCCGTGCTCTTCTACTCTCCTTATATAACTTTTTGTTATCTCCTTTCTCTTAACAAGTGGTGTTTCTTATTTTCTTCATACCCCCACTTTTTGAAATGACAAAGGGGGAGAAAGGTATGTCTTCTTTTGACAAAATAGGGAGTAGGCACGTCTTACATGAAGAGGAGAAGCACGTCCATGTAAAGGGGAGAAGGTAAATGGGAGAATACATATATGTGTAGAATATATATGAGTAGAAGACATAGTATTCTATAAATGTTATGAAATCTAACCATGTAGGAGAAACAACATCAATTGAGGGGGAGTATGAGAACTCCACTAGAATCAATTGAGGGGGAGCATACGAACTCAATTCTATAAAAACCCATAGGTTTCTCCAAAGGTATGACTTTACTTACATGCTTTCAATACATTTATGGAATGGTTTGTCATCTTCAAAAAGGGGGAGAATGTTGACTCAAGTTCTAAATTGATTAAACTCTTATTTTGATGATGAATAAACCATTCCAATTATTTTTGTCTAATACATCTACTTGAGTGAATTTAGATTAGGTATAGACACACTCCAAATGCCCTAACGTGCACATCTCAACTTGGAGAAAATACAAGTCAAAGTCAATACAAGTGCACATATTCATAATATGATGTAAATCCATTAGAATCATGTTGTAAATCACTTGTAATGATTGTATGACTTGTAATTAAGCTTATAAAAAATCAGGAGCACTTAGATCGAATGTTTAAGCACTCAAAATCCATTTTCCAAAATTCACATCAGACTGTTCATTGGTCGAGTTGCAAACTCAACTGATCCTGATTGGATCTTGAAAATGACTTTTAATCGGTCAAGTTTACACTTCACAGAACTCGACCGATCCATCTACTAACCAAAACTAATTTAAGTGAATCAACCAAGTCACCCCAGGACAAACTCAACCGATGGCCTAAATTGGTCTTGTCTTTTAGTGGGATCAGTCGAGTTACCTTTATAGAAACTCGACCGATTGCACTATACGAAAAAGTGTTTCTATCCGTCGTGGATTTGCAACAATTGAAAATATATCCATTGCAAGCCACAAAACGAGTAGTTTGCATTCTTAAGTGTTCCCAAAGGTTAAGAGGCATCCAAATCTATAAATAGGACCCCTTGGGCTTCATTCCAAGGCTGAGCATTCAATACAAAACTCTATGTGAGGTTCCTATTCTATAGTTGAGTGCTTCCTACAACCTCCTCTCTTTTTATAAGCTTAATCACTTGCTACATTTATTAGAGTGAGTAGGAAATCTATAAGAGA
Organism: Alisma plantago-aquatica; assembly: GCA_963693085.1. Taxonomy (NCBI): domain Eukaryota; kingdom Viridiplantae; phylum Streptophyta; class Magnoliopsida; order Alismatales; family Alismataceae; genus Alisma; species Alisma plantago-aquatica. The sequence continues at coordinate 381,683,557 of OY856414.1, forward strand.
GCTAGTCCTACATGTATATCTTGTGAGGCTCTAACTTCCACCACCTCCCAATCTCTCTTTTCAACCATGAAGATGAATGTTCTCTCTCGTGGCTAAGAGAGGTGAAGAAAAACAAGGGAAGGAGTCCCTTGGTGAAGATCAAGGCTGAAGACTTGGAGCAAGAGTGGGTAAGACCTTGGTGAAGGCATAAGACTCCTTTCTCAAGTGGGTAAGTCCTCGGTGGAAGCTTCTCCGAGTGAAGGTGAAGTCAAAGGATGAAGATCCAAGAAGAGTGGGTAATCCCTGCAAGGTTGAAGACATGAGCAAGAGTAGGTAAGTCCTTGGTGAAGGCCAAAGACTCATTGCAAAGTGGGTAAGTCCTTGGTAAGGTTGAAGACTCTTCGCATTGGATATGTAAGTCTTTTGGTGGTCATATATTGTAAGTCTTATGAATGAATATAAGAGTGAAATGGTTAAGAAATCCTAGAGGTTGACCTCTCTAGGTAGTGGACTGAATCACTTCTAGTTTGAAGTGTGGAACCACTCTAAATAGCTTGTCACTTGGTATATGTTCAATCTTTCTCTCCCTTGCTATGCATGTTTTAGTTGCACTCAAATTTCCTGTTTAACAACCTTGTCTTGTGATATATCTTAAAGGTATAATGAATTTTGTTTTAGTGCATCAGCTCTATTCACCCCCCTCTAGAGCATCTAATCACCCATCTAGGATCCAAGAATTGGTATCATAGCGGGTCTTCTCCAAGCATACTTCTACAAGTAGGAGACGATGGGTGACTACCAAGGAGGAAGATACTGGATCAACCTTCCAATCTTTGATGGGAGCAATTTCCTCTATTGGAGAAGAAGGCTTCAATTCTACATCCAAGGATCAAGTCTTGAGATGTGGAAAATGTGAGCAACCTATGCAAGCTACTAAAGACAAAGATTGAAGAATGGGATGAGGCTAACTTGAAGAAATCAACCTTTAATGCTAGAGCCATGCACATCCTCTATGCCTCCATGACCCCCGCCGAGTTCAATCAGATTTCTTCATGTGAAATAGCCTATGAGGTATGGAGAATGTTATGTGTCACTTATGAGAGGGCTACTCAAGTGAAGGAAAGAAAAATCTATATGCTCAATGGGCTTTTTGAGAACTTCAAGATGGGAAAGTAGGAGAAGATAGCTCATATGTACCATAGGATCAACACCATTATGAATGGTCTTGCAGTTCTAGGTCATCCTATGTCTAGAGGAGAGATCAACTCAAAGATCCTTAGAACTCTTCCCAAGAGGTGGTAACCCAAGGTGACTTCCATTGAAGAAGCAAGGTCTCTTAAGGATATTCCTATTGAAGAGCTCATTGGAAATCGACAAGCACATGAAGTCACACTTGAAAAAAGAGAAGAAGTTTAAAGACAAGAGGAGAAAGAGCTCAAGAGAATGAAGAAGACTGAAATGAAGGCTCAAATTGAAGCTATTATGGGACAAGCCTCTCCATCCTCTCATGTTGAAGAAGATGCCATGTATTACAAGGGTAGATTCTACAAAGGCAAGAATTCCTTCTCCATCCGGTGCCTCAAGTGTGGAAAGAAGGGTCACTTCAAGATAGATTGTCTACAATGTAAGAAGACCTATCATCACAAGGAAAGAGAAGACACGTACATGAAGAAGGAGAAATGACACATAAGCGCAAGCGACTCCTCCAACTCAAGCTTAAGTGAAGATTCAAGTGAAGGATCTAGCTCAAGCTCTAGTGAAGAAGGAGAATGCCATTTTGCTCTTATGGCTTCTACAAAATGCGAAGACTCAAATGAGGTAAATCTAAACTCTTTTGATATAGAACCCTTAATTGCTATCATTAATGGTACTCATTCCTCTCTTAAGTCTTCTAAGAAGAAAAGGAAAATGCTTGCTAAAATTGTTGATAATATTCATATAGAATTAGATGATCTTGAAAATGCTAATTCTTGCTTTCTTGATGACAAAAATGCTTGTCCTAGCCAAATAGAATCCCTTAAACTTGAAAATGCTAGTTTGCTTGATAAGATTAAATATCTAGAAGCTCAACCTCTTATGCCTAGTTCTAATGAAGAGCATACTTTAATTGTTGATTCTCTCATGTATGATATTGATGTTCTTAAATTTGAAAACAAGGACAAAGATTTTGTTTTGCAAGGATTAGAATCTAAAAATGGTGTTTATCTTTCAAAGATTTCTTTGCTTGAAATAGAAAATGCCTCCTTGCTTGCTAAAATCAATGTGCTTGAATCTTGTTCTAGTAGAGAGAATAATGTTTTTGCTCTTCATATTGATAGAGATTCTTATTTAACTGAAGCTCTTTTCTTAGAAAATGATCTTTTGCATGCTAGAGATGATATCAATCATTTGTATTCTACTATTTCTTCTCTTATGCATGATAATGATAGTTTGAGATCTTCTTTGCAAAGATTCTTAGTTGGTAAAAGGAATCTTAACTGTCAGGGAGGAGTGGTTCAGGTGGTTCGGCATGGTGTCCCCTCATGAAGGGACCCGAGTTCAAAACCCAACAGTCGCCTTCGAAATGGTACCCGTCGCACAGGCCGGCCAACTGTGCACTTTAACCAGTTCTCGGGTAGGCGGGGCGCTCGGGGGCCTGAGAGTTTACGCTGTCTGGAGGGGGGGTTACAAAAGTGGCGCTTCTATGGGGGCAGTTCTCTCGTACTCCAAAAAAAAGGAATCTTAATGATATCCTACACCATACTACTAAACAAATTGGTAGACATGGTTTGGGGTATGATTGTAGTCAAAGGAACAACAAAGGTAAAAGACCTCCAATCCTCCATGGAGAATCATCTAGTTCTAAGACAGTGGGCACATGAAACTATTGGAATGATATTGGCCATTATTCTACTTGTTATCTTTTTAGGAAAGCACCCAAGATAAATAGGACTTCGGTTGCTAAGCTAACCCCTCCAGACCCAAAAACATGATTGGGGACCATTTCATCATTCTTCTTGTAGGTACATGCAAATGGATTAACTTGAGCTATTGAATTGCAAATTGACTTCTCAATCTACATGAAAGAAAAAGGTGAGATGTGTAGAGGGTGACAACAAGTGGAAAAAGGAATGGTAAGAACAAAGGTAAAGGTTTTCTTGCTTACAACCATTTCTAACTTGTTTTTGTTAAGTTAGTGTGCAATATGCATGTGGTTTTTGAGTCAAAAGTGGTATTTTGTCATTATCTTCACACTCTTGCTCAAAAATTGTTTATAATGCTTTTATAGTGCATTACTAACTTGCTTAGACATGTTTGAATATGGTCTATATATTTAGCATGCCTCTAAATATGTTTTTATAAAATATATGTGCTTTTTGACAACAACTTTGTCGGTCGAGTTTGTCCTGTTTGAAACTCGACCGATAGGCACCAATGGGTGTTGCCAAAAACTGTCATCATTTGAGTTGTCAATACATAGAACTCGACCGATAACACTGTGCGTAGAATATACATTTGGCTTATTGAATGAGAATTTCCCTCTCAACTAGATTTTCTCAACCAATAGCCTTATTCTTTGGCACTCCCTTGGTACCTTTATATATGCATATTGCCATGCTTTAAATTGCCTATCTTGCTTACAATCTATCTCTCTAATTGCTCTAAATTTCTATATCTATATCTTGCATATACTTGCTTTGAGTTGTTTTGCAGGTTTTGATGATGATCTCTTTGGTTCTCTTGATTGTGTCAAAAATTTATTTCGTTGTGCTCTAGCTTGCTACATATATCTAGTTGTATATCTTGTTTGGATACAACCATGAGGTTCTTATTGATGATCATCTTTTGGTAATGATGCATACTTGTTAGCGAGTTATATCCTTTCATGCTTCTAAAATTGCATATCTCTTTGTTTGGATATATTTCTACATATACTCATAGGTTGCTTTATCTTGTGTATCTTTTGGTATCTCTTGCTATAGATCTAGATCCTACTAGTAGTCCTAACTTGTGATATTATCTACTAGTAGTTCACATACATGCAGTTCTAACCTTGTTTATAATTGGTATCTTTGCTCATCTAGCGGCATTTCACTATATGCTATGCTTGTATCTTGTCTCATACATGCTCAAGCTTGTTCCTTGAATTGCATATCTACTATCTTGAGTTGCTTGCATAACATTGTGATGCAGGATACATAGATCTACATTATATGTAGAAATTGGAGCATTTTTAGATTTCATGCAAATTTTACTCGATTTTTAATTTTTGGTGCAAGACTAGTGTTTTTTATGTAGAGACTACCTTCTGAGCAAGGCTCATTGCCATGCGATGAGCCCTGACACTTTTTGGGCAAATTATGTCACTTGAGGGTCAAAATTGCAATTTATTGTTTTTTTGCAACTCTTTATCTTGCATTTTTGGGCTGTTCAAGTGCATGCTTTAATTTGCTTTTATTCTATGCTCGGAAAAGCCCCTATCTGTGCTCTTCTACTGTCCTTATATAACTTTTTGTTATCTCCTTTCTCTTAACAAGTGGTGTTTCTTATTTTCTTCATATCCCCACTTTTTGAAATGACAAAGGGGGAGAAAGGTATGTCTTCCTTTGACAAAATAGGGAGAAGGTATGTCTTACATGAAGAGGAGAAGCATGTCCATGTAAAGGGGAGACGGTAAATGGGAGAAGAGATATATGTGTAGAACATATATGAGTAGAAGACATAGTATTCTATAAATGTTATGAAACCTAACCATGCAGGAGAAATAACATCAATTGAGGGGGAGTATGAGAACTCCACTAGCATCAATTTAGGGGAAGCATATGCACTCAATTCTATTAAAACCCCTAGGTTTCTCCAAAGGTATGACTTTACTTATATGCTTTCAATACATTTATGGAATGGCTTGTCATCTTCAAAAAGGGGGAGAATGTTGACTCAAGGTATAAATTGACTAAACCCTTGTTTTGATGATGACTAAACCATTCCAATTATTTGTGTATAATACTTATACTTGAGTGAATTTAGATTAGGTATAGACACACTCAAAATGCCCTAACTTGCGCATCTCAACTTGGAGAAAAGACAAGTCAAAGTCAATACAAGTGCACATTTTTGTAATATGATGCAAATCCATTAGAATCATGTTGTAAATCACTTGTGATGATTATATGACTTGTAAATAAGCTTAGAAAAAATCAAGAGCACTTAGATCGAATGTTTAAGCACTCAAAAGTCATTTTCTAAAATTCACATTAGGCTCTTCATCAGTCGAGTTGCAAACTCGACCGATCCTGATTGGATCTTGAAAATGACTTTTGATCGGTCAACTTTACACTTCACAGAACTCGAATGATCCCTCTACTGACTAAAACTAATTTAAGTGAATCAGTCGAGTTACCCCAGGACAAACTCGACCGATTGCCTATATTAGTCTTGTCTTTTAGTGGGATCGGTCGAGTTACCTTTATAGAAATTTAGCTGATTGCACTGTAAGAAAAAGTGCAGAAAAGTGTTTCTAGCCGTTATGGAGTTGCAACAATTGAAAATATATCCATTGCAAGCCACAAAATGGCTATTTTTTGTTCTTAAGTGTTCCAAAAGGCTAAGAGGCATCCCCAACTATAAATAGGACCCCTTGGGTTTCATTCCAAGGCTGAGCATTCAATGTACAACTCTATGTGAGGTTCCTATTCTATAGTTGAGTGCTTTCTACAACCTCCTCTCTCTCTAAGCTTAATCACTTGCTACATTCATTAGAATGAGTAGGAAATCTGTAAGAGAGCTAGTCCTACATGTATATCTTGTGAGGCTCTCACTTCCACCACCTCCCTATCTCTATTTTCAACCATGAAGATGAAGGTTCTCTCTCTTAGCTAAGAGAGGTGAAGAAGAACAAGGGAAGGAGACCCTTGGTGAAGATCAACGCTGAAGACTTGGAGCAAGAGTGGGTAAGACCTTGGTGAAGGCAGAATACTCCTTGCTCAAGTGGGTAAGTCCTTGGTGGAAGCTTCTCTGAGTGAAGGTGAAGTCAAAGGCTGAAGATCCAAGAAGAGTGGGTAATCCCTACAAGGCTAAAGACTTGTGTAAGAGTAGGTAAGTCCTTGGTGAAGGCCGAAGACTCATTGCAAAGTGGGTAAATCCTTGGTAAGGTTGAAGACTCTTTGTATTGGATAGGTAAGTCTTTTGGTGGTCATGTATTGTAAGTCTTATGAATGAATATAAAAGTGCAATGGTTAAGAAATCCTAGAGGTTGACCTCTCTAGGTAGTGGACTGACTCACTTCTAGTTTGAAGTGTACAACCAATCTAAATAGCTTGTCACTTGGTGTATGTTAAATCTCTCTCTCCCTTACTATGCATGTTTTAGTTACACTCAAATTTCCTATTTAGCAACCTTATCTTGTGATATATCTTGAAGGTCTAATGAATTTTGTTTAAGTGCATTCAGCTCTATTCACCCCTCCTCTAGAGCATATAATCACCATCTAGGATCCAACAATTGGTATCAGAGCGGGTCTTCTCCAGGCATACTTCCATAAGTAGGAGAAGATAGGTGACTACCAAGGAGGAAGATACTTGATCAACCTTCCAATCTTTGATGGGAGAAATTTTCTCTATTGGAGAAGAAGGCTTCAATTCTACATCCAAGGATCAAGTCTTGAGATGTGGAAAATGGTGAACAACCCATGCAAGCTACCAAAGACAAAGATTGAAGAATGGGATGAGGCTACTTTGAAGAAAGCAACCTTGAATGATAGAGCCATGCACATCCTCTATGCCTCCATGACCCCCACTGAGTTCAACCAGATTTCTTTATGTGAAATAGCCTATGAGGTATGGAGAGTGTTATGTGTCACTTATGAGGGGACTACTCAAGTGAAGGAAAGCAAAATCTACATGCTCAATGGGGTGTTTAAGAACTTCAAGATGGGAAAGGAGGAGAAGATAGCTCATATGTACCATAGGCTCAACACCATTATGAATGGTCTTGCGGTTCTAGGTCATCCTATGTTTAGAGGAGAGATCAACTCAAAGATCCTTAGAACTCTTCCCAAGATGTGGGAACCCAAGGTGACTTCCATTGAAGAAGCAAGGCCTCTTAAGGATATTCCTATTGAAGAGCTCATTGGAAATCAACAAGCACATGAAGTCACACTTGATAAAAGAGGAAGTTGAAAGACAAGAGGAGAAAGAGCTCAAGAGAATGAAGAAGGCTGAAATGAAGGCTTAAATTGAAGCTATTATGGGACAAGCCTTTCCATCCTATCATGTTGAAGAAGATTCCATGTACTCCAAGGGTAAATTCTAGAAAGGCAAGAATTCCTCCTCCATCTAGTGCCTCAAGTGTGGAAAGAAGGGCCACTTCAAGATAGATTGTCTATAAGGAAAGAAGACCTATCATCACAAGGAAAGAGAAGACAAGTACATGAAGAAGGAGAAATGGCATTCAAGCTCAAGTGACCCCTCCAACTCAAGCTCAAGTGAAGATTCAAGTGAAGGATCTAGCTCAAGCTCTAGTAAAGAAGGAGAATGCCATTTTGCTCTTATGGCTTCTACAAAACGCGAAGACTCAAATGAGGTAAATCTAAACTCTTTTGATAAAGAACCCTTAATTTCTATCATTAATGCTACTTGTACATCTCTTAAGTCTTCTAAGAAGAAAAGGAAAAAGCTTTCTAGAATTGTTGATAATATTCATATAGAATTAGATGATCTTGAAAATGCTAATTCTTGCTTGCTTGATGACAAAAATGCTTATCTTAGCCAAATAGACTCCCTTAAACTCGAAAAATGCTAGTTTGCTTGATAAGATTAAATTTCTAAAAGCTCAACCTCTTATGCCTAGTTCTAATGAAGAGCATACTTAAATTGTTGATTCTCTCATGCATGATATTGATGTTCTTAAATCTGAAAACAAGGACAAATATTTTATTTTGTAAGGATTAGAATATGAAAATGGTGTTTATCTTTCAAAGATTTCTTTGCTTGAAATAGAAAATGCCTCTTTGCTTGCTAAAACCAATGTGCTTGAATCTTGTTCTAGTAGAGAGAATAATGTTGTTGTTCCTCATATTGATATAGATTTTATATAACTAAAGCTCTTTGCTTTGAAAATGATCTGTTTCATGCTAGAGATAATATCAATCATTTGTCTTCTACTATTTCTTCTCTTATGCATGATAATGATAGTTTGAGATCTTATTTGCAATTATTCTTGGTTGGTAAAAGGAATCTCAATGATATCCTATACCATACTACAAAACAAATTGGTAGACATGGTTTGGGGTATGATAGTGGTCAAAGGAACAACAAAGGTAAAAGACCTCCAATCTTCCATGGACAATCCTCTAGTTCCAAGACTATGGGCACATGCAACTATTGCAATGATATTGGCCATTATTCTACTTGTTGTCTTTTTAGGAAAGCACCCAAGAGCAATAGGACTTGGGTTGCTAAGCAAACCCCTCCAGACCCAAAAACATGATTGGGGACTATTTCATCTTTCTTCTTGTAGGTACTTGCAAATGGATTGACTTCTCAATCTACATGAAAGAAGAAAGGTGAGATGTGTAGAGGGTGACAACAAGTGAAAAAAGTAATGGTAAGAACAAAGGTAAAGGTTTTCTAGCTTATAACCATTTCTAACTTGTTTTTGTCAAGTTAGTGTGCAATATGCATGTGGTTTTTAAATCAAAACTGGTATTTTTTTATTCTCTTCACGCTCTTGCTCAAAAATTGTTTCTAATGCTTTTATAGTGCATTTCTGACTTGCTTAGACATGTTTGAATATGGTCTATATATTTAGCATGCCTCTAAATATGTTTTTATGAAATATATGTGCTTTTTGAAAGCAGCTTTGTCGGTCAAGTTTGTCCTATTTGAAACTCGACCGATAGGCACCAATGGGTGTTGCCAACAGCTGTCATCAGTCGAGTTGTCAATACACAAAACTCGACCGATAACACTGTGCGCAGAATATACATTTGGCTTATTGAATGAGAATTTACCTCTCAACTAGATTTTCTCAACCAATAGCCTTATTCTTTGGCACTCCCTTGGTACCTTTATATATGATATTGACATGCTTTAAATTGCCTATCTTGCTTACAACTCTATCTCTCTAATTGCTCTAAATTGGTATATCTATATCTTGCAATTACTTACTTTGAGTTGTTTTACAGGTTTTGATGATGATCTCTTTGGATCTCTTGGTTGTGTCTAAAATTTCTTCCGTTGTGCTCTAACTTGCTACATATATCTAGTTGTATATCTTGTTTGGATACAACCTTGAGGTTCTTAATTGTGATCATCTTTTGGTAATGATGCATACTTATTAGCGAGTTATATCCTTTCATGCTTATAAAATTACATATATATATATTTGTTTGGATATATCTCTACATATACTCATAGCTTGCTTTATCTTGTATATCTTTTGGTATCTCTTACTATGATCTAGGTCCTACTAGTAGTCCTAACTCGTGATATCATCTAATAGTGGTTCACATACATGTAGTTCTAACCTTGTTTATAATTGGTATCTTTGCTCATCTAGTGGTATTTCACTATATGCTATGCTTGTATTCTTGTCTCATACATTCTCAAGCTTGGTCCTTGAATTGCATATCTACTATCTTGAGTTTCTTTCATAACATTGTGATGCATGATACATAGGTCTACAGTTGGGTTTCAACAGAGGCAGAGAAGGCAGCAGAAACAAAAATTTCTTCTCCCCAAACTCAGTATAAAGGAATCGCATCAACGTCTATATAATAGGAAGGATGGTTTGTAGAGGCGTACCTTGTCCCGAGGCTTGCTCGGTGACATTACCTCACGGCTTGCACGGTCTTCACCTACGGTATTGGACGGTGTCTGTGCAGCTTCTGGTCTCACCAGGACTGTCAGGATTGACAGCTGTCCTCCGAGCGGTAGAAATCTCCCACCTCTGTAGTAGTCTACACAGACCACCTAGAACTCTGATCGCCTTGTTGTATAAGGCACTAGAAGGATTCATACCCTCCTGTCAACGTACTAGTCACTGACACACTCTCCTACCACCAGTCGCCTGTCTACAGTTGTCTTTCCCTTGCTGTGCCTCCCTTATCAGGTAGCACTTGCTCGGGGTCTCCTGATTACCACAACTAGAGAGAACGAAAACTTTGCAGAGCAACTGGTGTTCTGAGTTGTTGTACCTAAGAAGCCCCCAATACCCCTATATATATAGGAGGGTCATGGGATAGGGTTCTCTACCCCGGGCAATGTAGGATTAAAATAGGAGTAGAAGGGTTTGAGATTTTCCACAAAACAATCAACTACGCCAGTTGAACCGATCGTTTAAAGCATGAACTGGTCAGTTGGGGACCTGAGCCGATCGGTTCACACCTGAACTGGTCGATTGGGGTAGTTGAGCCGATCGGTTCAAGTCTGAACTGGTCGATTCACTCCCCAGATCAGTTCCCGATTGACTTTTCCTCTTTTGTTTCAATTTATCCAAATACCAATCCTTGTTCCAATCAAATTGGATAAGTGAAATGAAGAGAAATTTCTCACCAACCTGACTTTCCCAACTCGCTCATTTGGACCAGTTGAGCCGATCGGTTCAACCCTTGAACCGGTCATCTCAACCTATCCTAAGATGATCGGTTCATCACATGAGCCGATCAGTTCACCAACCTGAGCCGATCCGTTCATCATATGAGATGATCGGTTGGCAGTGCAGACTGCACAAAATCAGTCAATTGCAGTTTCAATCAATCTGATACTCTAATCAATCGGTCCAACACCTTGAACACTATGATTTTGTGCTATCAATTAATTGAGTGTTTAATTGAACTACTAAACTTCTATAGTAATCAATCTAAACATCATTTGTGGATAAACTCCTCTTCCAGGTTAAATCCTATGTGTGTGCCCCAGCAGGCCCATTTCACATTGGCAGTAAAAGTCCATAACACTTATGACTTCACAAGAAAAGAGTGGTGCCTAGTCACACATCAATTCTACCCAAGTGAAATAGAAAGTTGGAGAACAACTTTCAATCCTACAATCTGTGAATGGAGATATAGTGAATGTATAATTCCTTTGTCTCTGATATCCCAAATGAACTCAAGGCATGGAACAGTCATCCTATCAACATTCATTCACTTTCTTGATCTCAGAGTAGACTGGAGGAGATATGCATGGCATCAATATCACATACTGATTCACATATGCGTGCACATGCCTATCTCAATCCTACTCATCAAGTGGCCATGGATATCAAACTCCCTCAGGAGGGACAAATCCCATTTCTATCACTCACCCCTCAAAAGCACCATGTGTCAAAGCCACCCAATCATCACCTTTATAACAACCCATGTTTCAGGACTGTGTTTGATGATGTCAAAGTGTACCCAACGACATGTGTTGAGTGTAGTGATTTCAGGTCAAAGAATCACACTCACCACCATCACTGTGAGAACTGACTGTGACTACCACGTCATGGTTCCATGTGTCAAATTCATAGTGGGTCTGTCCGATACACTTGTTCTCTAACAAGTACCTATTTGTTTGGTTTGATATCTCCATATCATGACTAACGAGATTCTATCATCAACCAACACCACAATCTAGTCTTGTGTGTCATTGTTGTCTATCTACCTTCCATAATGACATCTAACTAGGGACATAATAAGAATGTACAAACTCTTAGCGTCTGTATGATCTCATCGTTCAGGTCCTCAACCTGAAAGCATACATCATTGAGTACTGTCATTCTCTAGACATTCAATATGTTATATCATTATCTCATATGACTGAACCAGAAAGAATTGGAAGCTTGCTTTTGATGTTTATCAAATCAATCTTAATGTATCCCACCAATCATCCCATGATTGGCTCTCAGGGCATACATACCAATAGACTCCCACTTGCACTATGATCCAATCACCCTTGAATCATATTCATAGTGATCTTCAAACATGTCCCACATATTACTATGCTCTAGTGCTTACATAGTGAGTTATGGCAACACCTTGCCAGAGTCAGTATATATGCATGTCTCTCATTTCTTTGTTGTACATCACACGTATGAGATGGAGTTGCTGTAATATGCGATCTAGTATTCCTTTGCTAACCTTTAGCCACATGAACAAGCACTCCTTATTTGTCATCAATGACCAGAATATCTATAAGTTCATCTCATGAACTTCTAGATCCATATAGTATCCACTAATGTTATCTAACACACAGATACTTGACTTTTCCTTTTAAATGGATTCTATTGGAACATTTCCATTTATCAACAAACATTCACTTTTATATATCTCATATATATTTTGCAATTAATTTTCTGTCCTTTTCAGAAGTTTGCATCAGTGTAACTCTTTACAGTGAACCCTTCCTTATTTCCACAGAACTAGTACTTCTCAAGTACTTATCAAGTTCTTATGGTATTCCAGTAACCCTTACTGGAACTAGACGAACATCCACTCGCCATGTTCTACATACGAGTTATCAAGATGAGCATATCATATTGTCATGTCCTACATACAAGATGATAAATGCATTTTGTTCTTTCCATGTCCATAAATGCAAGATGATGGGATGATTACATACATGATAGATCCTTATCTATTCTTAGTGTTTCCATTCTTCATAAGAATTGGACACTTGGCCTTGGGATACTAACTCCATGTAACATGGATAAGTTTTCTCCCACTGAATCTGTGCACACTGAACCCTTCAGTATAGATTGCCAATGTATGCTTTCTCTTTTCAGGTCAAGAGGTTTTCGAGAACTATCTCTATAGATATCTATTCCTATTACATAGGAAATGTCTCTCTCTTCCCTAAAGATAATTTCCATAAAGGATTCCATTCTAGAACATCTCATTCCTCATCAACATGTGGAATACAAATACGCTCCCACTTAATCACAGATTCCTTCTTTATCTTTGTCATATCAATCAAACCCTTTGACTATATTATCAAAGTAAAGATCTAGCTCTGAGTTTCTTGTACTCAATCAATCACATTGATTAGTCCATTGTAACTTATAGACTTCATTTGCATTAATGGATTCATAAACCTTATAGGTTGTGTCATGTACACATCCTTGTTTTATTCCTCATAGGAATGCAGTTTTAGTATCCATATGCAAGTCTCTTAGTCATTAAGTTGCAATCAACAAGCATCATCCTTCTCAAAATGTTATCCATGTGTCTTAATGCTTAAGACTCATTTGCACTTATGGATTTCATCCCAATGGGTGCTACCATCAAGGTCATACCTTATGGTTCACATGGAAGTTATTTAGGATGTAATGGTCATAAACCACAACTCAAAATCCGGTTCCTCATATTCATCTAGATAGTTGACTCATCACATGACCAACTTATCACATAGATAATCGAGGTGTATCTGTCAAGGATATAAGAACTCACAACCCTTTGTGATTCTTAATGTCCTTTATTAGTGTAGGGTATTCTTTATTTAAGAAGAATTTTGATAATCATTTTCTAACTCCTTAGAGTATGAATCCTTGTTGATTTAGACATCACCATGCCTTAATCATGAGTTCACTATGATACACAATCATAATCACTCATAAGGATCTCAAACATTTGGTCCAAGTATTTAATTCATTGATCACATCAAGAATTAACACTTTACCAAATTCATACTTCATCTATGATATTCTTGAACACTTCAAGATATTCATAATGGTATTTCACTAAACACTGTTTGAAGTACTAGCATTAACTCTAATAGGTATGTAAATACATCACATGTATTATACCTAATAGGATAATCATTCTCCCACTACCACTAGTGAAGATTGATTAATAATGTCTAAGAGATTCATGTCTCTTACTGGTTCTCTAACCAAAAGAGTCCAGATTTATCCATCATATGGAAACTAGAGATGAATTTCTCATGATAATGCTAATTCGTTGTTTGAGTTATCAGTAACTTTTAGGTATCATTTTATCTTATGCATACCAAGTACCACAAGATAAACAAGGCATTGCCACAAGGAAACATCAACTTTATTAATTTCCATTATTGTCATACAATATGTAAAAATAAGGTGTTTCTATCCATTGAAAAATATGAAATAGCAGTTTATAACGCTATTACATGCCTTCAAGGCTGAAAATAAACTAAATTACTCCTATCTATGGTGGAAACACTTGCTCCATTTATTGGGTGCTTTACACTTTATATCTTGGTATCATATACCTCAAAAGTGTTATAAGTTTATTTCATGACAGCTTCAGGTGGAGACGTCTATCGCCTCCTTCTTCTTTAGTTCTTCCAGATAGAGTGGACAATTCCTTTTCCAATGTCCTCACTTTTGACAATGGTGGCAATTGCCTCTCTTGGTCATGCCTCCCTTGGCCTTGAGAGTTGAAGACGACTTGTGCTACTGGCTAGCATCAGAGCCTTTCTTAGCCTTGCCCTTGCACTTGGACTTGCCTTTCTTATTGCTGATCATCATCACAGATTTAGGTTTGTCCTTCTTCATCTGTGCCTCAACTATCCTCAACATGCCCAACAACTCTGTCAATGGCCTGTCAAAGTTGTTCATGTTGTAGTTCATCACAAACTGACTGTAGGATTCTGGGAATGATTGCAGTATCATGTCAGTAGCCAACTCTTGGCTTAGGGGAAATCCCAGTCTTGTTAGGTTATCCACATACCCAATCATTTTGAGCATGTGTGGACCAACTAGATCTCCTTATGTCATGACACACTTGAACAATGCCCTGGAGACATCATATCTCTCTTGCCGTGCTTGATCTTCATACATGTTCTTGAGATGCTGAATCATCTCAATGACACCCATGTTCTCATGTTGTCTCTGCAACTCTGGTTCATGGAGCACAACATCAAGAACTTTGCATCAATGGCATCTTCATAATGCTTCTTATAAGCATCCCTTTCTGCCTTTGGTGCGGTAGGAGCAGGTTCCTCTGGAGCTAGAGTATCCAGGACATAGAGCTTTCGCTCTTGAGTGAGAACAATTCTCAATGTCCTAAACCAGTCATGGAAGTTAGTCCCATTCAGCTTGTCCTTTTCAAGGACCGATCGCAACAAAAAGTGATTGTTGTTTGTTGTCATTTGTATTACAAAAGGAAATATATGCAATTTAGTCCAAAACTCAATTTTGACTTATTTGATTGATTTGAAAGGTTGACGATATAATTAAAACTTTAATTAATTATCGCTCCCACTATTTTTGTTCAAATTGATGGCCCTCACCATCAATTCAGAAGATTACTACATACAATCTTCTAGTGGGTCAAGATCCTAAAATCCTCAGAGTCATGGACCAGCTAGGGTTGTCACCCACAACTTAGATCTTCTAGGTAGGCAACTTTTGCCAATTGCATCATATGAAACTCTTAAAAGATGTCATATGCAACTCCTTACCATGATCACCTCCATGCCTCAAGGTGCTAGATCCTATCTAGGTCACCTTTTTAAGTCCGAACCAAAGCCAACACGATGAATAAGCACCCTGCTAGGGCAGACCCATATATCCATCCTTCACACTTCCACGAGATAGACAGTGCACCACGCTAGGGTGTGCCCACACTTGGCCGATCAAGCTTTTCACGTGTGTCACATTTGGAAGGCATCTAAAACTTTAATATTTAATGAGGGATTTTGTTTTATAGGTACATATACATATCCAATCACCACAATATACAATACGTATCATGTATATGCTATATCCCACAGAAAACATCATCATCATCATCTAAGCCTCAATCCCAACTATGTTGGGGTCGGCTACATGGATCCTTCGTTTCCATTTAGCTCTATCATGGGTCATATTCTGATTGAGATGTAGAGATTCAAAATCTCTCTTTATAAGCTCATCCCATGTTAATTTAGGCCTTCCTCTTCTTCTATTTATACATGTGAAATGATAAAAGCGATGATTATGGCCATCCTAATGTGATTCCTTGAGCTAAGAGGAATCACACTCATCTAAGTATACATCACATGCAACCTGTCCAAGATGAACTCTGTGCTTTTCCGTTTCTGGGTTTGATCAACTCATCTCCATGATTGATCGGCTCACCATCAGGCCGGTCATTTGGATGCCACCAACTGATCGATTGGCTCATCCAACCGATCAGTTCACTGGTCGTCGTGCATCTCCTCAGGTCGCCACCTGCATGTCTCTCTCCCTAAACCAGTCATGTAGAATGTCAATCGATCAATTCACACCTTGAACCAATCGTCTCAGTATTTGTCAGGTGGTCCGCAGTTCTTTGACATAACAAGAAATAAAAGTTCTATCCTATTTACATTTGAATTGAGAAACCCTGAGTTACATTCGGGGGGAGCAAAGGTAGGAAAGAAATCTCAAGTTATCTCGAGTTACATCAAGAAAAGGTGGTAGGGAATCAGTGCGTAGACCGAGATGCAAGCAACCACATTCAACCAAACACAGACATAGGGTTTATTGGCCATAACCACGCTATACATCCACCACAAAACGCATTTAAAGGGTGACACCTACCGAGTGCATTCATATTACATATCATATATGTATATTGGGATTTTTGGATTTAGGATTGGACATGCATAAAGCCAACTTTATTCGCATCATATGCAATAAATAAAGGCGACAAACCAAAATCGATCATATCGATAATTCTAAAGTATAGAGTAGTTGACGTGGCTCTGATACCACTGTTGGGTTTCAAGGGAGGTAGAGAAGGCAGTGGAAATAAAAATTTCTTCTCCCCAAACCCAGTATAAAGGAATCGCGTCAATGTCTATACAGTAGGAAGGATGGTTTGTAGAGGTATACCTTGTCCCGAGGCTTGCTCGACGACGTTACCTCGCAGCTTGCACGGTCTTCACCTCTGGTCTTGGACGATGTCTGTACAGATCCTGGTCTCACCGAGACTGTCAGGATTGACAACTGTCCTGTGAGCGGCAGAAGTCTCCCGCCTCTATAGTAGTCCACACAGACCACCTGGAACTCCGATCTCCTTGTCGCACAAGGTACCGGAAGGAGTCGTACCCTCCTGTCGGTGTACTAGTCACCGACACACTCTCCTACCACCAGTCGCCTTTCTGCAGTTGTCTTTCCCTTGATTTGCCTCCCTTATCAGGTAGCACTTGCTCGGGCTCTCCTGGTTGCCACAACCAGAGAGAACGACAACTTTACAGAGCAATTGGTGTTCTGAGTTGTTTTACCTGAGAAGCCCCCAATACCCCTATATATAGGAGGGTTATGGGACATGGTTCTCTACCCCGGGCAATGCAGGATTAAAGCAGGAGTAGAAGGGTTCGATATTTTCCACAAAACAACCAACTGTGCCAGCTGAACCGATCATTTCAAGCATGAACTGGTCGGTAGGGGACCTGAGCCGACCAGTTCACACCTGAACCGGTCGGTTGGGGTATTTGAGCCGACCGGTTCAAGTCTGAAATGGTCGGTTCACTCCCCAGACCAGTTCTCGATTGACTTTTCCTCTTTTGTTTCGAATTGATCCAAATAGCAATCCTTGTTCCAATCAAATTGGACAAGTGAAACGAAGAGAAATTTCTCACCAACCTGACTTTCCCAACTCACTCATTTGGACCAGTTGAGACGATTGGTTCGACCCTTGAACTGGTTGTCTCAACCTATCCTGAGCTAATTGGTTCATCACATGAGCCGATCGGTTCACCAACCTGAGCCGATCAGTTCATCATATGAGCCGATCAATTGGGAGTGCAGACTGTGCAAAATCAGTCAATTGTAGTTTTAATAAATCTGATACTCTAATCAATCGGTCCAACACCTTGAACACTATGATTTTGTGCTATCAATTAATTGAGTGTTTAATTGAACTAATAAACTCCTTTAGTAATCAATCTAAACATCATTTGTGGATAAACTCCTCTTCCAGGTTAAATCCTATGTGTGTGACCCTGCAGGCCCATTTCACATTGGCAGTGAAAGTCCATAACACTTATGAATTCACAAGCAAGGAGCGGTGCCTAATCACACATCAATGCTACCCAAGTGAAATAGAAAGTTGGAGAACAACTTTCAATCCTACAATCCATGAATGGTGCTACAGTGAATGTATAATTCCTTTGTCTCTAATATCCCGAATGAACTCAAGGCATGAAACAATCATCCTGTCAACGTTCATTCACTTTCTTGATCTCAGAGTAGACTGGAGGAGATATTTATGACACCAATATCACATACTAATTCACACATGCATGCACACACCTATCTCAATCCTATTCATCAAGTGGCCATGGATATCAAACCCCCTCAGGAGGGACAAATCCCATATCTATCACTCACCCCTCAAAAGCACCATGTGTCAAAGTCACCCAATCATCACCTTTATAACAAACCATGTTTCAGGACTGCGTTTGATGATGTCAAAGTATACCCAACGACATGTGTTGAGTGTAGTGATTTCAGGTCAAAGAATCACACTCACCACCATCACTGTGAGAACCGACTGTGACTACCATGTCATGGTTCCATGTGTCAAACTCAGGGTGGGTCTGTCCGGTACACTTGTTCTCTAACAAGTACCTATGTATTTGGTTTGATATCTCCATATCATGACTAATGAGATTCTGTCATCAACCAACACCACAATCTAGTCTTGTGTGTCATTGTTGTTGTAACACCCAAAATTTTATAACACATGAGCGGAAGCTATATATTTTTTTCTTCAAGTGGGAGTGTCACAAACATGATAATCATTGCAATAAAAGCAAATGAAACACTTTGCATAATTGGAAAACTGATTCATACATAGTTTTAACAAAGAAAAACAAGTCATCTAATATACTCTGATAAGAAGACTATGCATAAAAAGATGTCTAAACTCTGGATCGTCTCGGTAGATGGCACCCCACTAGGCAAGCTTGAAAATCTCCTAGACCTTTACTTGTTCCTTTGACCCTCAACTATTCTAAAACCTGCGGACATCGCGTCCCCAACCATGCATTGGGAAAAATAGTCGTTAGAGTAAGTGGAATGAGTATTCTAAAATATACACTACTAAAGAACTGAAATATTACAAAAGATTCTTGAACATCATAAATATGAAATGAACATTTAACTCTGATTAAATCTAGAAACTTATTATCTCTCATTACTCAAACTCTTATTTTCTATTCTTTCTTTCTGGAGACCTATACTCTGGGCCTCATGGCCTACGCCAAAGTGTATAGATCATAAATATCTTATATGAATTCCTCTCATCACACTCGTGGATGAGATTACAGACATGCTCTAATCTTAAGTATCTTTTACTTATGATTTTTATCTATTTGTGGCCACCATTATACAATAAGTCCTCCTCTGTCGACACCGAAGTGTCCTCTGTGGTGCAACACACCCTATGTTGGCACAACATGCCCTCTATTGACACCGAAGTGTCCTCTATGGTACAACACACCCTCTGTTGGCATAACATGCCCTCTGTGACACCCGCAGTGTCTGGCGCAACGCGCCCTCTGAATCGTCCCAGGACTCTCTGGTGAGGACTTATTATATAATGTATTATGTGAAGGTTATGAATTAATTATCTTAAGTTTATATTTACTAAACTCTGATCTAAACTTATCTGAAACTGAGTATGAAACATGTACTAAATTCCAAAATCGGAATCTGAATATGAATCTATATCTGAATCTAAATATGAATCTATATCTGAATCTGAATCTGAATCTATATCTGAATGTAAACATGTATCTCAATTACTACATAATTGAGATTGGATCTATAACCCATATCATGTACCTTTATTCAAAAATCTGGCTACTCACACAGTGAGTAGTCTAAGTCTGAATCTAAATCTTTTTATTCTTAAGTTCTAAACTGAATTCATTGATGGATTTGAACATGTATCTCATTATCAGGGTAAACTTTGTTCTGAAACTCTTATTTGGTAAGATTACTTAATTATACCAATTATAT
Source organism: Alisma plantago-aquatica (assembly GCA_963693085.1). Classification (NCBI taxonomy): domain Eukaryota; kingdom Viridiplantae; phylum Streptophyta; class Magnoliopsida; order Alismatales; family Alismataceae; genus Alisma; species Alisma plantago-aquatica. Next base: position 381,703,465 of record OY856414.1, read on the forward strand.
GATAAATAGCTTAGGAAAAAGGACCTAAAATGCTAATAGAATTACTAGGTATACAAAGTATCTTAAGTCAGGTTCATAAACGTGTTTTAAGTACAACATATCTAAAAATATGAATTCTGACAAGGTGGTTCAATCCTTCTTGTTAAATATGATGTTACCCTGAACCTTAATATTTGCATAAAAATTACATATTAAACCTTAAATATCAGAATAGAAATCTCATAAAATATTGTCTTGCAACCTAATCATACTTAATTTGTCATTATCTTATAATGCCATCATGAACTCATTTTTATAATACATTGTGATACCAAAAGTACCTTTATTTCTAAAAGTAGACCATGTCTTAATATTCTGAAATTCATATTCTTATATTGTAATTAAATTCTAGATATTATTCATTCTAAGGAATCTAGTTGTTATATCTATACGTATGCATGAAATCTTAATGGCATGTTTCTACTTGAAATCGTAATACATAGTTATGACTATAAATATGAGAAATCCTGGAAACATATGTGTACTTACATTCTCAATACAAAACTATCACAAATCACCAACTAAGTATGGCTACATTACTTGCATATCTTATCTTACAATCTTATTCATTAATTTTGAACATTTCTAAGAAATCTTATAGGAACATGATTCTTTAACTTACTCATGGACTAGGTCCACAGGTCACAACTATTTTGAGCAACATATTTGAGATTTTGGATATCTAGACTTGCATAATGGTAGAGATATGAGAATATTCTTGTTTGCATTAGAACCTTAGAACATTGAACCATATAAATTATAAAAGTCTTATCAGGAGACATATAAACATACTGAACTTAAAACATGAGTACTCACGGGCATGGACCACTTACCTCTTATACAGATGGTATCGATAAGGAAGTCTCCATTCTAAGTTCCATAACTTTAATAACCTGGATATCATCATAGGTTTATCAGTCTTAGCCTATATTCTCTCTTTCTATTTCTAAATCTCAAAACCCCATCTTCCTAACTGCATATACTAACTTAGGGTTCTTATTTAGACTAAACATAAATTTAATCTAAAATCACCATAAAATCTTAGCGTTGAAATAAAATAAAACTCATACTATATAATTAGTATTATCTTTATACTCAAATAAGACATAAATCGTCTTATGCACTAATATGAACATATATTTCATATAATGAGAATAATTTTCAAACATAGTCACATATTCCAAATTTATTGACTCAATTAGGAAATCAAAGTAGAATACCATCACATTACTAACATCATGCCTAATTGGCCATACATATATCACTTATAGTGTCAGGATAATCACTTATTATGCTTTCATAATGGCTACTCATCTAAAACTAAATACTAATATAATAGCACAAGAAACTGCATAAAATCTCTAGAAAAATATTCATATAATGTAGGAATGATCATGTATTAAAATATCAGGTCATTTAAAAATCATATCATGGGTGAAATACCCAAAATACCCTTATTAGGGTTTATATCAAAGATCTCAATAAAATTCATATAATAGAGATCAGGCTTTGAAATCATGTTAAGAATATCATAATACACATTCAATAAAATTTATATGAATTTCTAAGTTCGTTTGCTATTTTTAATTGACAAAACATCAAAATCATTTAGTTTTGGCTACCCAACACATAATAAATAACATACATCCAAATCACATCCTGGAGATATTTTTAGAATATAGTACCTTTGAAAAGCTTTCTATTGATACCTTATATGGCCAGAAAGGATAATGAAATCTCAAGTTATGATTTTTTGAATATGTCACCTCATCATCCATTCTTGGCCTTCGGAAGACGATCCAACGGCTTAGGGGCATCAACAAATTTCCTCAGCCCAGGCGGATCCACCTTCTTCACCCGATGGAAAGGGGGTGTTTTCCCCTATTTCACGCCCCAAACAGAATGACGGTTTGGAGAGCCCGGCGGCTGGTGACCATGGCATCCGTGTGCGAGGTGAAGCCCTCTTTGGTTGCGGCTTGGCTCGCTTGGATGGGTGGCGCCGCCGATGGTAAAGGAAGGGGGCACGATCAAAGGTCAAAGTGGAAGAATCGATAGCCTCTGCCTATAGTCGGCCTATCCATCCCCCCCTCGATCTCCTTTTCTACTTCACTGATTTGTGTTAAACCCTAGATCTAGGCGTGTGACAGCCTACCCTAAATATTTGTGTTGTTTTTATAGCCTCTGATCCGAAGACGGCTGTGCGGATTCCTCCCTTCAAGGAGGCTCTGCTCGGACCCTAAAAACAGGGGTCGCGGCCTCCAGTCTGTGCGGACTGGGGCCGCCCCCCTTTTTTATTTTCTTCTTCTTTTGCATAAAAGTCCACATTAAAGAAATAATTATTATGTCCACATACTAATTCCATTTGAGTCCAAACTTTGGAATTGAGATGGTCTTTTCATTATCTTTCTTTGAGTATGAGATTAGGTCAAAACTAAATAGACAGACACTCCACATCTACTTTTTAAGTAAAAACTAGATAAATACTAAATTAATTACCTAGGTCTCTAGATAATTTAAAATCATTCAAAATTTTACTGATAATCTTACATTTTAATTCTACATCTATGAAAAATATCTTGAGCATTTATCATGACCATGAAACACTAAATCCCCAGATTTGCACTCGAAGGACCCATATGTAAGCTATGATTGGCCCAAATGGGATACAATTGGACTCTAGGGCACATGACGCATTCCATGGTCTTACAAATGGTCCATGAGCTTAATTGTATTCCAAATCATGAAGATAAGTCTTAAATCAATATAATTTTTCAATTGAAGCTCATGTATGACTGGCATGAGATCAATATCTCTTTAGTTACATAACATGAAGACATAAGCTAGGTCTAAGGCTCAAGCTATGAACTGGACTCATCATATTATATATTTGTCACCTTATTGTTCTTAGGAATAATTCATTTATATTCATATACAATCGACTACAATCATACACATTTAAGTCATTATGTGTGTATTAGTTGATGAGATGGCTTGTATTACACATTTTGTGAACTTAATTACGTACCTATCTATGATTATGTTCATTACATCCCTTGGCATGCCTTTACGAGCAAACCCCACATTAAAGGTTTACTTTAGCTATGAAATTGAGGATGTTACAGTTTTCTATCTACCTTCCACAATAACATCTGACTAGGGACATAATAAGAATGTACAAACTCTTAGCATCCGTATGATCTCATCATTCAGGTCCTCAACCTGAAAGCATACGTCATTGAGTACTATCATTCTCTAGACATTCAATATGTTCTATCATTATCTCATATGATTGAACCAGAAAGAATTGGAAGCTTACTTTCGATGTTTATCAAATCAATCTTAATTTATCCCACCAATCATCCCATGATTGGCTCTCAGGGCATACATACCAACAGAATCCCACTTGCATTGTGAGCCAATCACCCTTGAATCATATTCATAGTGATCTTCAAACATGTCCCACATGTTACTATGCTCTAGTGCTTACGCAGTGAGTTATGGCAACACCTTGCAAGAGTCAGTATTAACTGCATGTCTCTCATCTCTTCACATTACATCACACGTATGAGATGGATTTGCCGTAATATGCGATCTAGTATTCCTTTGCTAACCTTTAGCCACATGACCAATCACTCCTTATTTGTCATCAATGACCAGAATATCTATAAGTTCATCTCATGAACTTCTAGATCCATATAGTATCCACTAATGTTCTCTAACACACAGATACTCAACTTTTCCTTTTAAACAACTTCTATTGGAACATTTCCATTTATCAACAAACATTCGCTTTTATATATCTCATATATATTTTTTGTGATTAATTTTCTGTCCTTTTCGGAAGTTTGCATCAGTGTAACTCTTTACAGTGAACCCTTCCTTATTTCCATAGAACTAGTACTTCTCAAGTACTTATGAAGTTCTTATGGTATTCCAATAAACCTTACTGGAACTAGACGAACATCCACTTGTCATGTTCTACATACGAGTTATCAGGATGAGCATATCATATTTTCATGTCCTACATACAAGATGATAAATGCATTTTGTTCTTGCCATGTCCATACATGCAAGATGATGGGATGATTACACACATGATAGATCCTTATCTATTCTTAGTGTTTCCATTCTTCATAAGAATTGGACACTTGGCCTTGGGATACTAACTCCATGTAACATGGATAAGTTTTCTCCCACTGAATCTGTGCACACTGAACCCTTCAATATAGATTTCCAATGCATGCTTTCTCTTTTCAGGTCAAGAGGTTTTCGAGAATTATCTCTATAGATCTCTATTCCTATTACATAGGTAACGTCTCTATCTCCCCTAAAGATAATTTCCACAAAGGATTCCATTCTAGAACATCTCATTCCTCATTGACATGTGGAATACAAATATGCTCCCACTAAATCACAGATCCCTTCTTTATCTTTGTCATATCAGTCAAACCCTTTGACTATATTATCAAAGTAAAGATCCAGCTCTGAGTTGCTTGTACTCAATCAATCACATTGATTAGTCCATTGTAACTTATAGACTTCATTTGCATTAATGGATTCATAAACCTTATAGGTTGTGTCACGTACACATCCTTGTTTTATTCCTCATAGGAATGCCATTTTAGTATCTGTATGCAAGTCTCTTAGTCATTAAGTTGCAATCAACAAGCATCATCCTTCTCAAAATGTTATCCATGTGTCTTAACACTTAAGACTCATTCACACTTATGGATTTCATCCCAATGGGTGCTACCATCAAGGTCATACCTTATGGTTCACATGGAAGTTATTTAGGATGTAATGGTCATAAACCATAACTCAAAATACGGTTCCTCGTATTCATCTAGATAGTTGACTCATCACATGACCAACTTATCACATAGATAATTGAGGTGTATCTATCAAGGATAAGAACTCACAACCCTTTGTGATTCTTAATGTCCTTTATTAGTGTAGGGTATTCTTTATTTAAGAAGAATTTTGATAATCATTATCTAACTCCTTAGAGTATGACTCCTTGTTGATTTAGACATCACCGTGCCTTAATCATGAGTTCACTATGATACACAATCATAATCACTCATAAGGATATCAAACATTTGGTCCAAGTATTTCATTCATTGATCTCATCAAGAATTAACACTTTACCAAATTCGAACTTCATCTATGATATTCTTGAACACTTCAAGATATTCATATTGGTATTTCTCTAAACACTATTTGAAGTACTAGCATTAACTCTAATAGGTATGTAAATACATCACATGTATTATACCTAATAGGATAATCATTCTCCCACTACCACTAGTGAAGATTGATTAATCATGTCTAAGAGATTCATGTCTCTTACTGGTTCTCTAACCAAAAGAGTCTAGATTTATCCATCATATGGAAACTAGAGATGAATTTCTCATGATAGTGCTAATTCATTTTTTGAGTTATCAGTAACTTTTAGGTATCATTTTATCTTATGCATACCAAGTACCACAAAATAAACAAGGCATTGCAACAAGGAAACATCAACTTTATTAATTGCCATTATTGTCATACAATATGCAAAAATAAGGTGTTTCTATCCATTGGCAAATATGAAATAGCAGTTTATAGCTCTATTACATACCTTCAAGGTTGAAAATAAACTAAAGTACTCCTAACTATGGCGGCAACACTTGCTCCATTTATTGGGTGCTTTACACTTTATATCTTGGTATCATATACCTCAAAAGTGTTATAAGTTTATTTCATGACACCTTCAGGTGGAGTCGTCTGTCGCCTCCTTCTTCTTTAGTTCTTCCAGATAGAGTGGACAATTCTTTTTCCAATGTCCTGGCTTTTGACAATGGTGGCAATTGCCTCTGTTGGTCATGCCTCCCTTGGCCTTGAGAGTTGAAGATGACTTGGGCTACTGGCTATCATCAGAACCTTTCTTAGCCTTGCCCTTGCCCTTGCGCTTGGACTTGCCTTTCTTGTTGCTGATCATCATAACAGATTTAAGCTTGTCCTTCTTCATCTGTGCCTCGGCTGTCCTCAACATGCCCAACAACTCTATCCATGGCCTGTCAAAGTTGTTCATGTTGTAGTTCATCACAAACTGACTGTAGGATTCTGGCAATGATTGCAGTATCACGCTAGTAACCAACTCTTGGCTCAGGGGAAATCCCAGTCTTGTTAGGTTCTCCACATACCCAATCATTTTAAGTGTGTGTGGACCAACTGGATCTCCTTCTGTCATGACACACTTGAACAACGCCCTGGAGACATCATATCTCTCTTTCCATGCTTGATCTTCATACATGTTCTTGAGATGCTGAATCATCTCAATGACACCCATGTTCTTATGTTGTCTCTGCAACTCGTGGTTCATGGAGCACAACATCAAACACTTTGTATCAATGGCATCTTCAGAATGCTTCTTATAAGCATCCCTTTCTACCTTTGGTGCAGTAGGAGTAGGTTCCTATAGAGCTGGAGTATCCAGGACATAGAGTTTTCACTCTTGAGTGAGAACAATTCTCAATGTCCTAAACTAGTCGTGGAAGTTAGTCCCATTCATCTTGTCCTTTTCAAGGACCGATCACAACAAAAAGTGATTGTTGTTTGTTGTCATTTGTATTACAAAAGGAAATATATGCAATTTAGTCCAAAACTCAATTTTGACTTATTTGATTGATTTGAAAGGTTGACGATATAATTAGGACTTTAATTAATTATCACTCACACTATTTTTGTTCAAATTGATAGCCCTCACCATCAATTCGGAAGATTGCAACATACAATCTTCTAGTGGGTCAAGATCCTAAAATCCTCTGAGTCATGGACCAGCTAGGGTTGTCACCCACAACTTAGATTTTCCAGGTAGGCAACTTTTGCCATTTGCATCATATGCAACTCTTAAAAGATGTCATATGAAACTCCTTGCCATGATCACCTCCATGCATCAAGGTGCTAGATCCTATCTAGGTCACCTTTTTAAGTCTGACTCAAAGCCAACACGATGAATATGCACCCTGCTAGGGCTGACCCTCATATCCATCCTTCACACTTCGACAAGATAGACAGTGTACCATGCTAGGGCATGCCCACACTTGGTCTATCAAGCTTTTCATGTGTGTCACATTTGGAAGGCATCTAAAACTTTAATATTTAATGAGGGATTTGGTTTTATAGGTACATATACATATCCAATCACCACAATATATAGTATGTATCATGTATATGCTATATCCCACAGAAAACATGTGAAATGATAAAAGTGATGATTATGGCTATCCTAATGTGATTCCTCGATCCAAGAGGAATCACAGTCATCTAGGCCTACATCACATGCAACCTGTACAAGATGAACTTTACACTTTGCCGTTTCTGGGTTTGATCAACTCATCTCCATGATTGATCAGCTCGCCATCAGGCCAGTCATTTGGATGCCACCAGCCGATCGATTGGATCCTCCAACCGATCTATTCACTGGTCGTCGTGCATCTCCTTAGGTCACCACCCGCACGTCTCACTCCCTGAACCGGTCATGTAGAATGCCAACTAATAGATTCACGCCTTGAACTGATCATCTCAGTCATCGTCAGGTGGTCTGCAGTTCTTTGACATAACAGGAAATAAAAGTTCTATCCTATTTATATTTGAATTGAGAAACCCTGAGTTATATTCGGGGGGAGCAAAGGTAGGAAAGAAATCTTGAGTTATCTCGAGTTACATCAAGAAAAGGAGGTAGGGAATCGGTGCGCATACTGAGATGCAAGAAACCATATTCAACCAAACATAGACATAGGGTTTATTGGCCATAACCACGCTATACATCCACCACAAAACTCATTTAAAGGTGACGCGTATCGAGTGCATTCATATTACATATCATATATGTATATTGGGATTTGTGGATTTAGGATTGGACATGCATAAAGACAATTTTATTCGCATCATATGCAATATATAAAGGTGACAAACCAAAATCGATTATATCGATAATCCTAAAGTATAGAGCAGTTGACGTGGCTCTGATACCACTGTTGGGTTTCAAGGGAGGTAGAGAAGGCAACGGAAACAAAAATTTCTTCTCCCCTAACCCAGTATAAAGGAATCACGTCAACGTCTATATAGTAGGAAAGATGGTTTGTAGAGGCGTACCTTGTCCCAAGGCTTGCTCAATGACGTTACCTCACTACTTGCACAGTCTTCACCTCTGGTCTTGGATGGTGTCTGTGCAACTCCTGGTCTCACCGGGACTGTCAGTATTGACAACTGTCCTCCGAGTGGAAGAAGTCTCCCACCTCTGTAATAGTCCACACGGACCACCTAGAACTCTGATCGCCTTGTCACACAAGGCACCAGAAGGAGTCATACCCTCCTGTCAGCATACTAGTCACTGACACACTCTCCTGCCACCAGCCGCCTTTCTACAGTTGTCTTTCCCTTGCTGTGCCTCCCTTATTGGGTAGCACTTGCTCGGGCTCTCCTGGTTACCACAACCAGAGAGAATGACAACTTTGTAGAGCAACTGGTGTTCTGAGTTGTTGTACCTGAGAAGCCCCCAATACCCCTATATATAGGAGGGTCATGGGACAGGGTTCTCTTCCCCGGGCAATGCGGGATTAAAGCAGGAGTAGAAGGGTTTGAGATTTTCCACAAAACAACCAACTGTGCCAGTTGAACGGATCGTTTCAAGCATGAATCGGTCAATTGGGGACCTGAGCCGATCGGTTCACACCTGGACCGGTCGGTTGGGGTAGTTGAGCTGATCGGTTCAAGTCTGAACCGGTTGGTTCACTCCCCAGATTAGTTCTCGATTGACTTTTACTCTTTTGTTTCGAATTGATCCAAATACCAATCCTTATTCCAATCAAATTGGATAAGTGAAACGAAGAGAAATTTCTCACCAACCTGACTTTCCCAACTTGCTCGTTTGGATTTCATGCAGCTTTTGCTCCATTTTTTATTTTTGGTGTAAGACTAGTGTTTTTTATGCAGAAACTACCTTCTGAGCAAGGCTGATTGCCATGCCATAAGCCTTGACACTTTTTGGGCAAATTCTGTCATCTTGAGGGTCAAAATTGTGATTTATTGTTTTTCTGTAGCTCTTTATTTCACATTTTTGGGTTGTTCAAGTGCATGCTTTAACTTGCTTTTATTCTATGCTTGGAAAGCCCCTATCTGTGCTCTTCTACTCTCCTTATATACATTTTTGTTATCTCCTTTCTCTTAACAAGTGGTGTTTCTTATTTTCTTCATACCCCCACTTTTTGAAATGACAAAGGGGGAGAAAGGTATGTCTTCTTTTGAAAAAAACATGGAGAAGGCATGTCTTTTATGAAGAGGAGAAGCATGTCCATGTAAAGGGGAGAAGGTAAATGGGAAAAGACATATATGTGTAGAACATATATGAGTAGAAGACATAGTATTCTATAAATGTTATGAAAGCTAACCATGCAGGAGAAATACCATCAATTGAGGGGGAGTATATAAACTCAATTCTATTAAAACCCCTAGGTTTGTCCAAAGGTTTGACTTTACTTACATGCTTTCAATACATTTATGGAATGGTTTGTCATCTTCAAAAAAGGGAGAGTGTTGACTCAAGGTCTAAATTGACTAAACCCTTATTTTGATGATGACAAAACCAATCCAATTATTTGTGTCTAATGCTTCTACTTGAGTGAATTTAGATTAGGTATAGACACACTCCAAATGCCCTAACTTGTGCATCTCTACTTAGAGAAAAGACAAGTCAAAGTTAATACAAGTGCACATTTTTGTAATATGATGTAAATCCATTAGAATCATGTTGTAAATAACTTGTAATGATTGTATGACTTGTAGTTAAGCTTAGAAAAAATCAAGAGCACTTAGATTGAATGTTTAAGCACTCAAATGCCATTTTTCAAAATTCACATCAGGCTGTTCATCGGTCAAGTTGCAAACTCAACCGATGCTGATTGGATCTTGAAAATGACTTTTGATCGGTCGAGTTTACACTTCACAGAACTCGACTGATCCCTCTACTGACCAAAACTGATTTAAGTGAATCAGTCGAGTTACCCCAGGACAAACTCGATCGATGGCCTAAATTGGTCTTGTCTTTTAGTGGGATCGATTGAGTTACCTTAATAGAAACTCAGCCGATTGCACTGTACGAAAAAGTGCAAAAAAGTGTTTCTAGCCTTTGTGGATTTGCAACAATAAAAAACATATCCGTTGCAAGCCACCAAATGGCTAGTTTTAGTTCTTAAGTGTTCCGAAAGTCTAAGAGGCATCCCCAACTATATATAGGACCCCTTGGGTTTCATTCTAAGGTTGAGCATATAATGAAAAAATCTACAGATGGAAGTAGTAGAGAGAGAAAGGTATCAGGGGGATGAAATAGAGAGTGTGTGAAAAAAGTTTTGCGGGTACTATTAAGTGAAACTTAGTCATGGGTTGTTACAAAATACTGACAACTAAGACTTTAGGCGTCAGTTTCCCAAAAAAACCAATGCCATAGTTATTCTCTATCGTCAATTATCCACCATAAAAAGTGACATCATATATACTTATCCTGATTAAAAATGCCAATCTCGCTAAAACTTGTGTCATCAATTTTCCAACAAAACTAATGATATAGTTCATTCTCTATCATTGGTTATGCACCAATAAACCAACAACATATGTACTTATCTTTATTAAAAAAATGTCAACCTTGCTAAAACATGTGACGTCAGTTTCTAGCAATAAAACTGATAACATTAGCCAATTTGGAAGGGGATATTTTTTGTGGGGCACATGGAGGGAGTCCTTTGTCGTCGGTTCTTTAAGAAAAAACTAACACCAAAGGTTTTTTGGAGGTAAAAGTTTTCGTAGTGGGTGTGACCTATGACGTCGATTTTTATGAAGTGCAACTGAAGGTAAAGTCTTTTTGGAAACAAAATTTATTTTGAAGGAAGGATTTTTTATCTAGTTTTTGTACACTCGATGCAATATACATATATCTAATTTCTCCCCCTAAAAAATGAATTTTGTGGGCATTCTGTGAAGTCAATTCTTCACAAAAAATAACTTATAATAAAAGTGGTAACACATTTTTTCTTAATCGGTAAGACTTGACCAGTAGTGATGTTTGTGCTATACCGACTGATGCTATAGACCTATAGTGTCAGTTTTCTCTAAAAACCAATGTTAAGTAAAGTGACACCATAGGTCAAAAATGCACTAGTGATGTTGCCCCCATTGGGAAAGAAAATCATCAGTCATAGGTCCCTCATTGAGGTGGTCCTTTCCTTGACCCTTGAACTTTGTGAATCCATTGATTATATTTGTGTCCATTTACTTATGTAAAAGTGATAAAAAAATTTTGGACTAGAAGAGGATATAGTTGAGATTCTTTTCTTCTTCTCCCATAAAAAATATTGTTGACAGTAATGGACATGACATGTGACACAATGTCTTGGCCTTTAGTGAATTTAGATGTGACTTCTTGTCTTGAGAAACAACATGTTGATAGAAAGTCACATAATGTTGCTGATGAAGACACATTGTGTATGACTATTAGCACTTGTGTAGCTGCTTCTTGGGGGTAAAGAGGATAGAGGAGAGAAAACACCACTGTGATGACTTGACGATGTTGGAGATGAGTTATGGTCCCCGAGATGGATCCAAAGATGTTGATAATACATTTTCCTAGAGATGTGAAGTTGCCTTTTCTTAGAGGGGATGACTCCCTACTTGACACGATGAAGTGGAGTGTGATGATGTTGTAAGAAGAGAGCCTGCTTGGTGGCAGTAGCATGCCTTGGAGATGATGAGACTATCCCTGAGGCTTGACAAAGCCTATACCATGCTTTGTTACTTTCTCATCCAGAACAAGATCCGATTCTCTCCTACCACATAACTAGCATAATTATGGATTATGTTGTTGTGTTTGTATTATTAACATGGATAGAGATTACATAGAAGTTATGGTGGTTACCAATTACTTAGATACACAATGTGGGGCTAAACCAGGAATAAAAAAGAATATAAAGAATATGGGTAGAATTATTTAAAGATATCATTTGTCTCATATATAAGTACAAACAAGACAAAAAATATCATTAATAAGTGTATATCCATGTTTGATCGTAGAAACCCTCCTTGTTTTACCTTCCCATAGAAAACTTGCATGTGTGAAATTGTTGGTGTTTTGGGGGGGGTCACACCCTAATATTGTTTGAAAAAAATGAGTCAATGGGATAAATATTGTAGACAATCAACTATGAGGACTGTGGAAATAGATTTTAGCATCAAATAACCCATAGGCTCTAGTTTTCCATTGATGTATATGGTTGTGATACAACTCGAAAGGTTGTTATATGCATCACTCATTATGTTATTTGATAAGTTTAATGTTGAGATCATATTACTTATTTTATGGACTCTTTTGTATCATTTGCTTTGGTTCAAGACAAATAGATATAGTTGTAAGTATAATTAGTCTTTTGATCCAAGTGTGACACTACACATTATCTCCACTCATAGAATTTCATAAGACACTCATTTCAAAGCATATAAAGAAGTTCCAAAAACAATTTGGATGATGATTCTACCATGCCATACATAATTTAACAAACCACAAACATGTTATTCACTATCCATCATTCATCATTGTCTAAGATTCAGGTGGAACTAGGTTACCATTTTTTTATCATTATAGTTACCACATTTTGCAACTTTAAAGAAACAATGAGAAAAACTACACAAAAATGTAAATAATTCCATCCTCATACTATTTTGATTCCTATGGAAGCATGGAGCAATTAATACAAAGTCACCCATAAGGTATGGGTTTTCTAGCTTGTTATATATGTAACAATGCACATATATAGTAAAAACTAATAGTTCCCATAAGTGAAACCTTGCATTTTCATATGAATAAAGTGAAAATATTATGTTCATTTTTGTCTTTCAGAGAGGGATGTAGTACTATGACCACTACATACCAAACCACTGGGAGGCTCTCTAGAGTGTCGAGTCTGATTCTGCTACCAACTCGATTTCATTGTAACTAAGCATTCTTAGTGCTTGTACGAAAGAAAATTCAAACCTTCTATATCAGCCCCTCATATGAAAACACATTGATGCTCTTATCAAATTTCTATTTCTTCTCAATGCATTTACACAAAAGAAGCTCACAAGGTGCCAAACCTCCTAGGATAATCAATCATGGAGCATGTGTCCCTCATCACTAAACAACATGGCCATCTACAAATATTTGTTAGGAGTGTTTTGTGACTTCAATGTGGTATATGTTAGAAATTATCTTTAATGTGAAAACATATTTATTATATCTCCACAACTATCACCTTCTTTCTATGCACTATAACACACTTAAATATGCCATTTTAACCCCAAAAACCCTAATATATATAATTGAACACATATGGGATTAGTGCATAAGAAAACTCCAAATGAGGTGTAAGTAATACTTTGGTGGGCCTATGATGAGTAGTTAATGGTTTCCCCAACCCTAACATGAACAAATGACAACCCTCGACCTTGATAACACTAGTATCCTCATATGACACAAAGAACATATTAAGTTAACTATAGTGAGAACTATAAGGTTTATGCTTCCTTCGTTACACCCTTGACTTTAATATGTTTATGATGAGGGTTAAGTGAACTAGTGCTTAGATGGATAGGTATAAACACTTGATAATTTGATATTTTGGATGTGAACCCTAGATCACTTTTATAATAACCATAAGTTGATAAATTTTCTAATACATTGTACAATATAATTCAAAAACTCATATAATTATAGGTGACATGTTATGTAACCATAATTACTAATACATGTATATAAATAGATGAACCTGTCACAACCCTCAATTATAAATCTTTTTGAACAAACAAGTATAATGAAACCTAAATTTAGATGAAACATATCCCGATCAACACTATTGATGGAAAATACCTTAATATGCAAAAGTAAATAATATATATTAGTGGAGATGTCATTTATGCTTAATTGGATTATAATAAAATTAAGTTCCTTTAGGAGGGAACTTGAATAAAATCATGGAAATAATTGGAAATACTATCAAGGAAAGTATGCCATAATTCGATAATCATAAAAGAAACTCAATTCTAAAATATTATAGAGAAATCAATTGCAATAATTAGTAAGACATTAGTATCTTTAGACCATTATATTTTAGACAACTAAATAAATAATCTCAAAAGTGCGATGAGTTTGAAGTGTAGAAGTTCTAACAGGATAGGTGTTAAGTTTCACATGAAATGAAGCATTTTGGCATCAAAACAAAATAGGAAAGAAAAATATGTCATAATACCTTAATATGTCAATTATCTAATCGATACAATTCTCTTTCTTAAGATTTTAGGATTTATTATTAGTCAAACACTTCCTTGTTTTCCTCCTATTTGGGACCATTGCTTCGATGTCTAGGTTTAATTCACCTAATTTCTTGGTAGTCTTAGATATAATATTTGACTTGTATTCATTGTCTCTACCCAAACATTCTCCTATTTAGAAAATAACAACCCATCTCTCTCCATTCTTGACCCCTCTCTTTACTGCATAGAACTTAACTATTCCTTCATTTGACTTGTTCTCATGAGTAAAATGTGTTAGGATTCATGGAGGTGGCAAGCCCAGTGCTATATACAAAAAAATTTCTCCACGTATCCCACAAGAAGATCTCATCGACGATAATGTATTCAGAACAAGGGTACATGAGGTATACCTTGTTGCGAAGCAAGTCAAAAGACATCCCCTTCGTGCATTGTTGTGTGTTGCTCCTCACGTGCACAGACAATGCTCATTGACATTCTCCAAACATTGTCGCTAAGTGCCTACGTTTCTATATAGTCCATGTGGATGGACTAAAACTCCTCGTTGTGTTGCCTGAGCTGGTTGAAAGGAGCAACCTTCGCTTGGTGACGTGCGACCGTCACAGTCACTGTCCTTGTAACGTCCCAAGATTTGAGGCCTCAGATAGAATGATCTTATATGGAATGATTGGACTAACCTTATCACCAAGGTGCACCTCCTTTTCCGGGAGACCATCACTAAAGAACTCCATAGTTAAGCGTGATCAACTTGGAGTAGTACTAGGATGGGTGACCAGTCAGGAAGTTGATCTTGGCTTGTGCGTGAGTGAGGATAAAGCACACAGTGGTGGTCTCTGGGGCCAGTCGTCATCCTGAAACTCTACTAGAGCCTTGGGAAGTGGGCCCATGTGTTACAAATGGTATCAGAGCCATATCCCCTCTAGTAGGTGGGGTCGACATGGGAATGACACACCAGTCTTAAGCCGTGCATTCTGGTCATGTTGGAAAGGGGTATCCTAGTTGATGGAGCCAGCCATGCGCTGATAGCCGTGGATGGGAGTTGGGTGTACATGTGCCATTATGGGTCTGCAATGAAATGGGGAGAGATTATGATACCATATCATTGAGCCTTGAAGAGAACGTCAAGATTCTAAGTGGGCGAGATTGTAACATCTCGATATTTAAGGCCTCAGATAGAATGATCTTATAAGGAATGATTGGACTACCTATATCACTAAGGTACACCTCTTTTTTAGGGAGTCCATCACTAAAGAACTCTATAGTTAAGCATGCTCAACTTAGAGTAGTACTAGGAGGGGTGACTAGTCGGGAAGTTGACCCTAGCTTGCGTGTGAGTGAGGATAAAGCGTGCAGTTACGACTAATGGTGGTCTGTAGGACCAATTGTCATCCTAAAACTCTACTAGAGCCTTAGGCATTGGTCCATGTGTTGCAAAAATTGTAACGTCCCAGGATTTGAGGCCTCTGATAGAATGATCTTATAAGGAATGATTGGACTACCCATATCACCAAGGTACACCTCATTTTCGGGGAGACCATCACTAAAAAACTTCATAGTTAAGCATGCTCGACTTAGAGTAGTATTAGGATGGATGACCAGTCAGGAAGTTGACCCCAGATTGCACATGAGTGAGGACAAATTGTGCAATTAAAGCTAGTGGTGGTCTATGGGGCCAATCCCCATTCTTGAAACTCTACTAGAGCCTAGGGTAGTGGGCCCGAGCGTTAAAAATGGTATCAGAGCCAATTCCCCTCCAGTAGGTGGGGCCCACATGGGCTCGCATTCTAGTCTTTGAGCTGTGCGGTCCACACATGTTGGAAAAGACTATCTGAGTTGATGGAGTCAGGCATGTTGGAAAGGGCTATCTGATTTGATGGAGCCGCCCTTGTGCTGGTAGCCGTGGTTGGGAGCTGGGTGTACATGGGTCATTTGGGTCTACACTGAAATGGGAAAAAAATTATGAGGTCATAGAGTTGAGCCTTGACGAGGATGTCAAGAGTCTAAGTGGGGGACATTGTAACGTCCCAAGATTTGAGGCCTCAGATAAAATGATATTAAAAGGAATGATTGGACTAACCATATCACCAAGGCGCACCTCCTTTTTAGGGAGCCCATCACTAAAGAACTCCATAGTTAAGTGTGCTCATCTTGGAGTAGTACTAGGATGGGTGATCGGTCGGGAAGTTGACCCTGGCTTCCGTGTGAGTGAGGAAAAAGTGCACAATTAAGGCTAGTGGTGGTCTGTGGGGCTAGTCGTCATTCCAAAAACTCTACTAGAGATTAGGTCAGTGGGCCCGTGTTGTTAGAAATGGTACTAGATTCAATTCTCCTCTAGTAGGTGGGGCCCACATGGGCATGTGGCATGTCAGTATTAAGCCATGCGGTCCAAACAACTTGGAAAGGGCTATCCACTAAGATGAGATGGAGCCACTCTTGTGCTGGTAGCTGTGGACGGGAGTTGGGTGTCCATGGGCCATTTTGGGTCTCCACTGTAATGGGGAAGAGATTATGAGGCCGTATAGTTGAGCCTTGATGAGGACGCAAGAGTCTAAGTGGAGGAGATTGTAATGTCTCAGGGAGCCCATCATTAAAGAACCCCATAGTTAAGCATTCTCAGCTTGGAGTAGTACTAGGATGGGTGACCAGTTAGGAAGTTGACTCAGGCTTGCACATGAGTGAGGAAAAATTGCACAATTAAGGCTAGTGGTGGTCTATGGGGCCAATCATCATTCTTAAAAATCTACTAGATTCTAGGGTAATGGGCCCAGGCATTACAATCCTTCTCTCTCTCCCGGAGACGATGACAACTAGGGTTCACATACAAGAGCATGTCATAAGATCCTACCTTCATACCCTATAAATAGGAGATGAAATGAAGCGTGGTTTCCTAAAAATTGTATGGAAGGAAAGAGTGAGACTACATTTAAAGGGACCGCTCGTGGACTATCAAACATGTAATTATAATATTCTGGAATCATGTCATTAATTAACTAACCAATTAATCATATTGATTCGATTAACTAATTTTTCCTTCACTCGACTATAAATTCTAGTCAATCACCTGAGGTTAGTTGGTTGACTTATCATATAACTCAACAATTTATATCCAATTAATTTGGCTTAAACCTTTTGAACCAATCAACTTAGATTATACTCCAACATTATTATATTTGATTACCTTAACATTCTAGTAATAAAATTGGCTCAAATTATTTCCGATCATGTCGAAGATTAACTCCTATTCTAGTGCATCCAATGTGTGACCCTATAGTTGAGTGAAGGATTGGTATCTAGAAAGACTTCATTGCCACCCAAGTAGTTGGAGAAGTTGGAGAACAACTTTGATCTAGTATTGTGACCAATGTTATAATGATTGTATAATCCCTTTCTCTCTGATATCTAGATAATCCGAGGCATGGGAACATCATCCTCTTAACATTCAATCTTCATCCTTGATCTAGAGTAGACTATTTGAGATACACATGAGCTCAATATCATATATTGACTTACATGAGCATGGCCATGCGTTTCATAATCTAACCCATCAAGTGGCGACAATATCACTCTAATGGGAGGGACAAATTCCATCTAAATGACTCACAATAATACACATGTGTCACAATGCACCTAAACACTACTTGTATAGAAACCCCTTTCAAGGTCACATTGAGTAGTGTTATAGCACATTGAACAACATTCAATCAATGTAATGATTTCAAGTCTAAGGACCACAATCACCATTGTGACATTGAGATGTGAATCTGACCACCATTATTGGCTTCCATGTATCACACTCAAAGTGGGTATTTCTAGTATAGTTGTTCATGACATGTACCAATGTATTTGATTTTATATCTAATATCATGACTAATGAGATGTAACCATCATCCAACACACATACTAGTCTTGATGCATTATTGTTGTATGGATATCCACAATGATATCCGACTAGAGACTAAGATAATAATGAATACTCTCAACATACACATGATCTCATGTTCAAGTCCTCAACTTGAAATCACACATTATTGAGTCATACATTCTTAGGGCATTACTACATTTATTTATTATCCCAAATAAAAAAACATAATAATCAAAGTTGCTTTTTATTAGTAATCAAATCAATTACAAGGTATGCCATTACAATCATCATATTATTGGATGTCAGTGCATATCACCAACAAAATGAGCCTAAACTTGCTTATTCTCCATAACCCTACATCTTAAACAAACCCAAATTTCCTTCTTATGTATGTTTTTATCCACAATGGTCCTCGTCATCAACCTATATGCAAAAACATATAAATTATGATTCCTCCACCTTTGTGCATACCCCATCAACATTTTACAACACTTCATTTCCCTCCCTTGGCCTTCAAGCATAGACCCCGACCCTATTTTTTTGTCTAAGGTTGACTGGGTTTATAACTACACTAAATTCATTGAGATCATTGCTCTCTATAGAGTTTCCTTAATAGCATCTTATGAATCTACACAAGACACCAATTTATCAAATAATAACACATATTTACCTTTTTTTCTTTCACTTTTTGTTTTTCAATTCTATTAGTGACATCATTTGCTTTTGACTGAATTTTTTTATAGTATTCCTACTAATAGCTATGACAATTTTTGCAAAGCAGGTCACTTTAAACTAGATACATGGCATCTCAATCTTTACAAAATACTTTTTGACAAGCTATTTCATGATAGTAACATAGAAAAACCATAACTATTAGAGGTAACATATATAATTATAACAAAATATGTCTTGAAATTGTAAAACAATGTTCTAATTTAGGTTTATGTTTTGTAATTTATGTTAGAAACAATACACAGGTGACTGTTAGGGCTAGTATACTACATTGAAACTAAATTAAAATTTGTTTATGGTTAGCTAGGTGTGGATCTTCTATGATTTTGAATTAGTCAAGTTACAACAACTTCGAGGGGTAGGTTTCATCATCTTATTCTTATATTTGTCAATTAATCTATATTCTCTCCATATTGAACAACTAAGGCATAAGTAATTGAATTTCCCTCTATGAGATCATATTGAACTAATTTGTGCCTCAAGTCTTGAGATTCTTCTGCGTTACTGGTGAACTTTTCGATTGGAAAATTAGACCTTGTTGATGCCATATTGTTTTTATATCCTCAATATGCATCCAAATTGTATGTTAATCCATTTTTGTGATGTGAACCTTAATAGTATAACTAAACTTGAACTTGTATCTATATAATTCATGTTTGTTGATGTACAATATGTATAATTTCTTTGGTGGTTATGTCCCCCATACTTGGGATATGGGCCAAACGTGCTACATTTATGGGTACGTGGTTATGTGCTACACTACAATAAGTTTGACTATATGCCATTTTCTTGCAAGTTTAAGTTACTTGCCTATGCCACTGTTGTTACTGTACTTCACTAGTAGTGCATTCATATCACCACATCTAGTTGGCTATTATTTCTAAGTTGTATGTCTATTGAATATGCTTTTGTGGCATATATTGTAAATTGTGACATGACATGTTCATTTTTATTTCCTTTTTGAGTTAATATGCATGTACCCCATAACATATTATTTTGATATTTACACTTAGAAACACTATCATTATATTTTTAAATTGTGAGTTGCTAATTTACTTTACTTTTCTTATTCTTATTTACTTACATTTCTCAATTAACCAATTTATAGGCACATGCTGGTTTTTACTGATATTTTCTATAATTTCTAATTTTGTGACATTTTGTTCCCAACACCTTACCTGAAGGAAATAAAGAACATAATCATGTTGTCCCATGCATGTACAAACATATCTTTTCCTTTTTGAATATTGAATTTATATGACCAAGTCCCCCATGTAACCAGTCATACTTGGTTTAGTATAACAATTTTCCTTCATGTATCCACCTATGTGGGTGTTGAACGTTTGACTTGAGAAATTGTAATAGTAAGATTCCTTTATATGACACTGATAGTTTTAGGTTTGTTGAGAGCATACTTACCAAGTGTCATTTGAGAACATAGTTTGAGTTTTGAACAATGATATATTCATTCCTTGCAAAAAAAAATGGTGTTTGACATGTGGTTGTTTCCATTTATTTGAGTGATGCCCCACCGTGGTCCCAGTTATCATAAATATAGAATCAAAGCCAAGGAAGTTAATTGGATTTGATTATTTAGTAACCCCATAAGTTTCTTATGTACTTAGAGTTTCTTATATCTTGTACCTTTGTCTTGATCATACACTTAGAAATGTCTGGATATGACTCCACAATAGGCTCTTAAGGGAACCAATATGGATTCTAGACACATCATAACCATGTATGTGGGATGCCGCTAATGAATAATCCACTCATAACCATGTAGCTCCACTTCTATGACAATTTAAGTTTGTACCATGGTGGATATGACTTGCAGACAACTGCTACCTCTACCTTCACATCAAACATCACCAAAAACATGTGATAAATTCTCCTCTATTAATTGCTTTCCTCTTCTACAGTAGGGGATGCTACTCTCTTGCTGTTGTTGCAAAATCAAAGGAGTAAACCCTCAACAAATTCATCAAGATGCAACTGCCATATTTTAAAGTCAAGAATGAAGTAAATATGGTGGACAAATATAATGTCCAAATCCTCACCACCAAGACATACTTTAAAGTCAAGAATGAAGTAAATATGGTGGACAAATTTGATGTCCAAATCCTCACCACCAAGATTATTTTCAAGAACATGTGTAGCACCAAGCATATGAAGGTTTGATTTGCATCGTACATGTTAGTAAAATACACTCACCATTGGTGGAATGGAACTGTCAGGGTTCATGACACCCCTTTATCATCAAGTAAGTAATTCCTCAACTGTTTAAAAAAAATTGTATCTTGTTGGATGCCCTAAGGAAGAAAGAATATGAATTGACAACATGAATCAAGGTTCCATAAAGGTTGTGGATTACATGCAAAATTATTCTTTTATTGGAATGACATAACTATTGTATAGACTTTTATAGAGGTAAAAAAACCTTAGGTCTCAGTTACAAGTTGACACACATGTGGGTGATGCAAGAACTGGATCTCTAGAATCAGTTAAAGAACCAATGTATTAAAGTTTTTATTCACGGTTCAAGTTATAGAGTCACCATGGTGTCAATTAATCACCATCTTTTCTTCAACCATATCACCCTAACAAGTTGTAGTAGACTCATCAAATTTCGTAATGAATCAAAGTAATATATTTCTAATTTCTAATAGTGCATGTTACAAAACCTCCAGAATTGCTAAAACCATATCCAAAATCCCCACCAACTACAATCTGTTTTGATTTGAAAAAATTACATGAAATAGATCACCTTGTAATGAATTCTACAACACATGCAATCATTCATCAATATCACATTGCACTGAATGCAAAATAATCATATCATTTATTTATTTTTCAAAGAAAGGAGACAATCCAATTCTCATTTAACCCACATCATACACTAAACTGATACCACAAGGTCACAAAAAGATATTTAGTAAAATATTGATTGCATGTTTCAGATTTGTTCTATACATATATATTAAAGTAAAAATAAACCAATCTAATACTTTTCTAGATTAATCCACCTTACTAAAAATTTCTACTTCTTTCTATTCGTTACCAAGTTGTACATGTATGACATACTAAGTTTCTTGGATATCATATAATGCTTCAGTTGAATATGGTTGACTGTCAAGAAAGTACAATAGACACATGCATTATAGCAGACATAAACAATAGCTTGTTTTGAAGGATGAAATGAAAATAGGAAAATCATCCAATATAAGAACATCAAACTAGATATCATTGCAATAACATCTAACTAGATACCTACATTTATTTTTGGTAAATTGTATTGGTTTAGTGGCCAATTTCTATCTTATGGATGGTGTAGGATGGTATAATTTTGAAGCCCTATAAACTAAAATTGATGTATTTTTCCTGATGATATAACTAAACACTTATTTATGAGTTCAACAAACTTACAACTACAAGGAGAATTTGAGCACCCTAAAAATCTGGTGAGATCTAACACATCCACCAACATTTTTTGAGGATGACATACTAATAGACACCAATGTGAATTCCATTCATGCACACATTGATTTATTTAGAAATAAAATTAATTTAAAGGAATGAATATTTTATTTCTTTTTTTGGTCGGGTTGAATATTTTATTTCAATAGAAGAGAATATATAATTACATTAAAACCTAACTATATGTTTGGTCCACAAAGTGAAATTATTGAGCATGTCACTAAAAATCTTGACACCAACAACCAATAAACGTTCATTCTCTTTCACGTCACCCATGAATACTGTGTTGGAATGGGAGTCGCTTAGGTACAACTACTACTTTGCAACTTAGAGTGATACCAGTTGTAACTAGTTTTGGGGTTCTTCCTATACCTCATGGTCAACTTTTATCATAAACCATTTGCTATTCTTGTGTTTTTTTTGGAAAGGAGAGTCATTTTTTCTGCAACTACTTCTTTGTCTTTGAATTTGTCATAGGTTTCAACAATAATGAAGATCTATCCACCTTTTTGGACACCTATAATGATTAATACATATAGAATGATTATAATATGGATTTTTCTGGGATGGGTTGATGGGTTTTAGAGAACCTTCAACATTGGAGTACCCAAAACAATGGTTGGAGTTTGATAAGCATTAAAATGTCCTCCTAAAAGTCATGCAAAATTCTTTGAGGAGTAATTGTTCCTCTGATGTCCAAGAGTCACGGTAGTTGATTTATTCTTAATATGATGAGAACCATCATGTTATCATCCCTCTTTGTCATCTATACTCTCTTTTAGGAATAGGAAGTAGACTACAATAATGTTGAGTGTTCCAAATCAATCATGTATGAGGAATGTTACTAAATATATTTTAGGTAGATATATACCAATATTCTTCAAACTATTTTAATCAGGAACACACGACATGAATGTAATCCACTATACAACACCAAAAGATAGTACTAGTGATTTATTGGTTCTTATTAGAGAAATAATAAAGCAACTAAGAGAACTCTTGGAAAATGGACGACCACACACTACTAAAAGGCTTTGATATGGATTTAATGAAGCACATTATGATGCTAATAAAACTCTAACATTATATTGAACTCATTTGATAGAGAATAATATTTTTATTAAACCATCCACCCAACCTTTTTTTCATTATTTCGTTCATTCTACATGTCTTAATCATCATTGTTGGTCAAAAAGTGAAGATATTTCATTCATTACTATTGAAAATGATGACAAAGTCAAGGAATAACAATATAGAAGCAATAGAAATGACTCTCCTTCCAAAAGGTACTAGAAGATTGCATGGTATGAGATACAAGGTGAGGATGAAATGCATGAACAACCCCCACAAAGTATACTTGAAATACATGAATAACCCCAACAAAATATACTTGAAATACATGAACAACCCCAAGGGTTAGTACTACATGGACTTCATGCAGTCCCTAAGTCATTGGTGAAAAATGTATAATCCAGGGTTCTCTTTAGATTATGAACAATTAATGGTAAATGATTGCATTAAACACAATACATTTTATCATATTAATCAAAATTAGTTAGACTTGACAAATTTATATCAAGTTAAGCAATGCTTGGTCAAATTAGGTTCTTTTAGGTCAAATTCAATTTTATATCAATCATAAGTAAATAATAATATAAAGTATGTGAAATAAAAAATGCACTACCTTGAATAAAGTCAAGCAAATGAGGATCCAAAATATGATTGTGATCCTCCAACCTATTGAATTCCAAAAATATCATGATTCATTTCAATATGTCCTTTAAGTTTAGCTTGACCCATATTGGTTTACATTCCTCATCTAGTAACTCAAACTTAGCATGTAATTATTCTGGGGTAGGTGGTAGATCATTTCCTAGTGATTAAAGTGGGATCAATATTTTCCCTACAAATTTAACTATTATGTCGTTGACCTACAAACATAACATATACTAAATAGTGCTAATGTTGTACTATCTACCACTCTACATGAATAAATATAATAAAACTCTCCCAATCATTCACTCAAGAAAATCAAGCTATATAAATATAAATCTCCATGGTTGCCTTTATTGATAAGTAACTCCCATTAGAAGTATCACAAACAATCACCTACACCACTCAACAATAATGGCATACTTAATTTCTTAATTCATCAGTGAAACTTAATACAATGAGTTGCCTAAAAGTAATGACCTAATTTTTCTCATACAGCAAAAATGACATTATAAGGAACTATTCCACCCTCATCCTATGTGAAGGTACCACTATCTATTGGAATGTGAGTTCTTTCACATAGATTGTTGCACCTTCTCCTAAGAGTATTTATTATATAAAATCATCCTATCCATGCCTTCTTTTAAAGATAATACATATCCACAATACGTTTACCACTATTTGTGTTTGGTTCTTGCATGACTAAATTGTGTTATCATTGAGTCTGTTAGTGTAATCAACATGGTCAAGTTATGTTGAAGATGGTGTGTTATTACCATCATACATCATGTGTTTAGAATGACTCTACACCCACCATATTATGATTGGTGTGGGTTGTTGCCTTCAAACCAGCCACTATTAACATCAATGACATCTATGTAAACTATAATCATACAAGAAATGTCAAATTTTCTTATGAGCATCACATTTATCCATTTACAAACAATTATTTTCCATAAGTAAAGACAGATATTTTGTTTGCAAAATGGAGAACAAAAAGCCATACAATTGATAGTAAACTTAAATTTGTATAACACATCAAATATCTTAATTACACAATGACTTAATGTGATAGTAAACATGGCACAATCCACATCATGCCATTCTAAAAGTAGAAGAATGGAAGGTGTATATATGAGAATTTGGGTTTCTAGGCTTTTTTTTTTAAAATACAATGCAACACCAATTCCACTTTATTTTTTTTCCTTTTATTTAACCAAATTTTATTATTCATGTTAAATACCTAAACGAATTAAAGAAAATTACACAACAAAATAACTATACATTAATGGAGTATAGTGATAGTCTACAAATAAATAATGCTAACCGAATAATCTAATCCATTAAAATATACAATTATGAGTAAAACTACATCTTATATTGAGGAAACATTTTTCATTAAAATTTATAAATATCATGATCATCACCATAATGTTTCTCCCTTATCCTTCCTCTTTGTAATTAAATTGGATCCTCCCCTTGCCACTAGTCTTTAAGCTAGGATCATACCTACACCAAGAAAGATAATAGAGCCTCATACCCAAGCCAACAATAGTTATTATTCAACTTTGGATTTGAGCATCAGTAAAGAGAAAATAGGTAACACAAATAGAGTGTTTTAAGTACAACTTACTCCTAGTGGTGAATTCAACAACAACAACAACAAGGTCACTAGCTATAGTAACAACAATGGTGGTAAGGACAATAAGGAAATATAAGAAACAATGATGGAAGCTGAAAGCAAGACCAACTTCAAAGGCAACAAATAGGAGTAGAAACTAGTTGCGAGGTCACTTGCACTGGTAGAGATAGTGGTAGTAAGGAGTAAAAGATAACAACAACATATATAACGGTAGAAAGCAACAAGGGAAACAAAGACATCCGTAGGAGCAAGGACCACATGCAAGGTCACCAATAGCGATGACAGAGATGGTGGTAGGGAGGAGTAGGAACCAATAGAGGTAGCACTAGTAGAAGAAAGCATAGGTGGCAATAAAGATAGATAGCGACATCCAAGCCCATAGACGACATCATGAAGCACCAATAAAGGCCATGATAGTGATGAAGGCATCATCAATATAGGTCATATCACCACATCAAAAAACTTCAAATAATCTCACCTGATGAGGTGAAATCCCAAATAAAAAAGACCTATTTTTTGGGGTTATTAACTCCCCTTACACATCAATTATGAACCCAAAACTTTCAATTAAAGTCTCTTTATAATAACCACATACTATAA
Organism: Alisma plantago-aquatica; assembly: GCA_963693085.1. Taxonomy (NCBI): domain Eukaryota; kingdom Viridiplantae; phylum Streptophyta; class Magnoliopsida; order Alismatales; family Alismataceae; genus Alisma; species Alisma plantago-aquatica. Next base: position 381,729,864 of record OY856414.1, read on the forward strand.
TGGTTCATGTAAATGAATCCCATTCAAGTATTAAGATGTCATAGTTGATACTACAACTATTAATTTAGCTTATGTTCAAAATTGTCTACTCGTAACTACCATCATACAAGGTGATTCCATATCCTATTTTTAGTGTGGTGTATGCCACATTTATGGATTAGGAGAGTCATGACACTCTATTCCTTGAGGAACTATAATATAGTGAGGGACGTCCCCTAGTTCTTCAGATACTCCTAAACTTATAGAAGATGGCGGATAAGGCTCTAGCAACTAAAGATTACCCAAGTTTCTAGATCCCAAGTTAGAAAAACAAGAGAAAAATTTATGATGATGATTAGAAGAGAAAAAGTTTGCCAAGTGCTAGAGGCAACATCCTCCTCAGAATTCTCCTTGCACATGAATTTGAGTTGTCTAGAAACAAGGCTTTAGTGTGGATGACCTATGCATATTTGAACTAGGTGTCCTTAGTTTCTAGGAGGACATACCACTAGTTCAACAACGACACCATACATCTAAACACAAATAATGGAAACAACAACACCATACATCTACACACGAATAATGGAAACAACAATAATGAAAATGGAAGAGGACCCACTAAGAGGTGTGCAGATCATGTCTATGTCATGGATGGTGAAGAAGTTTAAGAGAAAAACAATGAAGGTTACCTTATCCTATTATTTAACTTGCATACATATATTTTAATTTTCTCTAAAAATTTGGTACCCTTTGTGAAATAGAAGTGGGATGATGTGATCATATATATATATATATATATATATATATATATTGTATACCTAATTATTCATAGATGTTGGACCCAATTTTTGACTTCCCATTGTACAACTTTTCATCAGATTGTTGTCCATTATACTACTATATGTAACATTATTGTTAAGATTTCCAGAAAGATTTCTTGAACCAAAAGTCATCCATTAATGAATTGTGTGGTAATATGGTAACACGGTATAAGAGAACAATAAGATTGGTTAGATCTACATACAAAACTTGGATTTGAAATTATGATTTGGAAGAATTGGATGATAAACCATTACACCTCTATATTTCTTTATTTTGACTTATTAGGTTGAACCCTTATAAGTGGTGGAGACTATCATGTAGTAATGCATGTATGGAATTATTTTGGGAATGAACTACTCTTTAAACATTGGAATGTTTTATAATACAAAAACATGACATCCTAGCACGAAAAACACAAATACCATGAGTCATATGTAGATTGTCATAGATCACAAGAAAATGTCAAACACAATGTATTCTATACCCTACTGGTCCTATGATGAGTAGTTAAAGGGAAACCATATCACTAACATTAATAAATGACACCTAAGACTTGATAACATTAGCACCCTCATGTGACTCAAATAACATATTAGGGTTTCTATAATGAAATTGTAGGCTATAATTCCTCACTTTCCACCCTTCAATTTAGTATCTTTATGATAAGGGTTTATTTAAATTTATTTCAGGTATACCACAATTGAATAATATTTGAATCAACAATTTTCTACATAAAATCTAGCTCATATATTTAATTAATACATCTAGTTGGTAAATGATTTAATAAAATTTAAAATATAATACAACACCCTAAAACTGATATATGGCATGTTATATAATCATAAGTATCGATACATGTATATAGTACATTAAGTAAATTGAGATTAAGCATATAAAAATCAACAAGAATGATGGAAAATACCTTAACATGCATAAAAGGGAATATTGCATACTATTGGAGAACAAATTTATGATAAATATGACTATAATAGCATGAAATAGTTTAAAAGGGACTTGAGTAAAACAATGGATTTGGGCGGAAATAAATGTCAAGAAAGTATCTTGTGATAACTTAATCCTAAAACAAACCAAGCCTAAATATTAGACATGATTAGTTGGGATAATAAATACATAAATAACATCTTGAAACCTAATATATTATATAACCAAGTAATTAATCTCAATAGTGAAAACTAATAGTGAATTTGGAATTTGCATATTCTAATTAGGTTAGGCATCAATTTTCATGTTAATTGGGCCTTATTTGACCTCCCAAATAAAATAGGAAGTGAATATATGTTTTGAACACCTAAATATGCAAATTTACACAATTTCCAAGCACCTAAATATTCTAAATTACATTTTTTTGATACATAGTTCTTTTAAGGTTTCATAATTTATTTTCTATCACATGCTTACTTACTTTCCCTATCTTTGGGATCACCTATCTGATGGCCAAGTCTTCTTATCCTATTTTCTTGCTGGTCTGGGAGTTACAAATGGGTTGCCTTCATCTCCTCAACCAAACCCGCTTTCTCATTCAATGCAACAACAAACCAATCTATCCCCAATATCAACACCTATCTCTATTTCAACCTATCTATTCCTTCATTGTTAGATCTGACTCCTTCATTGAATTTGAACGAGCCCAAACTTGGATGTTCTCCATCCCTCCTACACATTTGACAAGCTCAACCTTCCTAATTTTCTATTTTTAAACCTCTAATGGTCCTCCTCATCAAGGTAGACACCACAAGATATAAACTACGCTTCCTCCATCTTCGTGAACACCCAATAACCACTTCCAACACTTCCTTTTCCTCCCTTAGCCTCATAGATCCCCAAACCCACTTTGTTATTTGAGGTTAATTGGGTTTCACATCACACCAGGGGGAATCAAGATCATTGATGGATATTCAATTTCCTTCATGGTGGTTTTTGAAGAAATACATGACACCCATTTATCAAATAAAGGTAACAACCATGTTCCTACCTTTCACCTTTGATTTCAATATTTCAATTCTATTAAGGAATATGTAGGCGACTAGTTGAGATTTTTTTAATGTTCTTTAGTAATGGGTTTACCATGCCAATGTGGAGTAGGTCCCTCTCCTTAATTTTGCTGTGCTTATCTTTACTAGAATAACTATGTTGGTCCCATGCCTACTTCCATGACAAGAAATTTTTGTAGGGGATTTTGGCATATAAGTACTTGTGTCTTAGCTTGTTGGCTTCAAAATGACATAGGACACATCAAACCCTAGGTCATCTTTGTAGGAGCTTTGCTTGAGAACAAATTGGAAAGTTGATCTACTAATTTACCTCACTTTATTTTGATCATGTGACACATGGTAGGGTCATTCTAATATTATCTATGTGCCTCCTTTCTATTATAGGACTGATATAAAGTCACCAATATCATTTTCCCCCGATGTCATGCCTAAAGTTTCAAAATAATATGTGGGGCATCTCGATCTTTTTGTAAGTCTTTAAATTAATGACTACTTAAATAATACTAACTTAGAAAATTCATAACTAATCAAGGTAACTCTACCAATTATAATAAAACATGTTTGGAAAATTAAAAATTATCTCTACATGATTTTATATGTTTTATAAACTAAGTTAGCAATAATATAATGTGTTTATTTAGGATTTATGTAATACACTTTCATACCATGTACAATTAAATCATGGATTAAGATAGGTGTGGAACGCCTATGACTTGAATTAGCTAAGATAGGTTGACTTTAAGAATTTGGTTGCATTCTATTAAATGCATTTTAGGTAATTATTCCATATTATCTCACTCTCTTGAACAATTGAGGCATAAGTCATTGAATTTCCCTTTTTGGTATCTATTATACCAAATATAAGTCTCATATATTGGGATAGGTGCCCTATAACTATCGAATTGTCAGATTTGTAAATTGGACCTTGGTGACTATTTTGTTTCTATTTTCTCAACTTGTATACAAATTTATATAGATAATTTTTAACAGGAACCCCAGTTGTCCATATAATGATTGAACTTGAACTTGCCACTATATTATTTAAACGTTTTGATACAATACTGCTAAACTTGTGTAATTTCTTAGGAAATTTTTATTCTGGTATGGAGGTTGTTTTCCTGATACCTAGGTTATTTGCCAAACATGTTATACTTGTATGTCAACGGATATGTGCTACTATACATGGATTTTGATTTTATTCCATACTTTATCAGGTTTAGATTATGTGCCTATATAGCCATCATTATTATATTTCACTAGTACTACATATAGATCATTCAAATTTTTGTAAATTTTATTAATGGGTTGTTTTCATTAAAATATATTGGATACACTTTTGTAACATATATTTCAAATAATAACATGAAGATTACATTTAATATATATATTTTGATGGTATCTCCTTTTTGAGATAATATGACTCTAAAATCAATTTGTCTAAATTTATGTATGTGCTTGAGAACCTTATCCTTTTGTATGATTGTCATGGCAATTTGAAGACATCTTTTATTATATGGGAGCCTTTTTGTTTTTTTGTCAATTTTCTTATTTCCTCAATATTTTCTAGTTAATTGATTGATATGCACATATCAACTTTTGCTGATATCTATTACCTATCTCATGGTATTTTGTTCCAAATTCCTTAGGTGAATGACTGGCCCTATTGGCTCAATACCTACACAAGCGTATCTTTCCCTTTTAATAGAATTGAAATGGCCAAGTTGACCTCTACAACTAGTCACATTTAGTTTAACTTCATAGTTTTCCTTCATGTCTCCACCCATGTAGGTATTAAACTTGTGTACTTGAGAAATTGTAATCATTATATTCTTTTATCATGTTTAGAAATTATTTTATGTTTAGAAATATACTTGAAATGTCAAATAATAGTACATTCATACCATGTAAAAAATATTATGGTGTTTGGTATATGGATGTTACTATTTATTTGATTAAATAATGAGTGGTTGCCCTCTCGAGTCCCACTCTTTATAGACATAAGCTGTATTCAAGGGACACATATTTATCTTAAGAGATTTTTTTCCCATGAGGATCTAACACTGAGTACCCTGAGGATTGATATTAGTATAATTCGTTTGTTGAAAAGAAACAGTCAACATAAAAATTTTAAACATATAAATTGTTCTAGTGACACTTAAACTTGTTCATCATAAAATTCAATGACAATTCCTCATAATGTTGAAAATTTGTGTGACCTACAAGGTAATATCAATGAGAAAACTTTATCTGGTCAATGATCATTGCTAACATATGAGTAAGAACCACCTCAAATTATGTAGGACATCCCTACCATGTATCTTTATAAGACACATTATTTTGGTAGATTGGACAAATTAAATATCATGTTTAACCTAAAATGGAGGATACGAGACAAAAATCGATCTAGGAAACTTCTACTATAAGAACCAACATATCTATTAAGACTATTTTTAGTATCCCATTCTTTTCAAAGATGTTGTCATAATTTTTGGACAAGTGCTTCAAAGCAAACTTGAATTTAAAATATGGGGGAGGAGGTGGATCTATACACAATCTTTTGATTTTATTATGAACTAAAAAAGTTAAGATTTATTATGAAAATATTATATAAGTGGTGTTTATTGGTAAATGCCATAGTTTATTGTGAAATGTGAAAAAAACTAACCTACATGAAAATTAGCTAATCACATGTAGAGATAACTAATATACACATCTACTAGATATAATAAGTAGTGATTCTTAAGAATTAATAGATAAACTATTCAATAGAAGATCATTGCCAAACTTACCCTCAGATATATTTTTAGTTACATACCTTCAAATTTGAATAATTTAAAAAGAACTCCCCACAAATTATCATAAAATATGTTTGATACAAGATTACAATGAAATTGTTGAAATGATCATGAGTTTCTATCACTTCTACTTAGTAAAAGAGAATTAAAGAATAATATATCTAGAGTTGAAAACACAAATGCAAAGTAGTACTCTCATAGTGGAAGAACATGTCATGCTCTATAACTTATCATTATTGTACAAAAACTTATCTCATCGACACATACTCCATTATATTATCTAGCAAACAATAAAGTTTAATATTGTACTAGAAGAATTTCACATGATGCATCTCGCACGTTAAGATAACAAATTTATTTCTCTATTACATGCTACTTAATTATAATACATAACTAAGGTTGTCAAAACCTTTAATGAAATACATTAAATGAAAATATATGAAAATTAATGTTTTTTTACTTTCAAAGTTTTTCATATAAATTATGTTGAGAATCATGCTATCTATACCATAACTTGCACTATTTTTTGAGCACTCCTACTCATACACGATATGTAAATTATATAACCTCCCATGCTTTAGAAACAACATAATTTATTCACCATATCCTTCCTATTTGTTGAACAAATATAAGTCCATTCACTATTTTAGATGAATAACACAAATGTAAATAGATGAGAGATATTAATATCACATTTGGAATCCCATGTCAAATATTTTTTTATGAGGACTATACTCATCTAAACCCCAAATTATGCTCTTAAAAATAGGAATATTTTATGTTCTATAGAATTTTCTAACTAGAAAAGAATTTTTTTTCTTCATCAAGTCATTCTCATATGGAAAATATATCTATGACCATTGAATTCTATAGATAGAAGATTAACATATAAGAAATTAAATGCACATTCAAAGTTTGGTTTATGAAAATCATAGAACCTAACTTGCAATATCATATGGGAAGATTATGATTTGTGGAACAACCTCACATGTTTAGTCACCATCTACAATTATTTTTTTGCATCATTTTAATTTAGTAAAAAGATAAGGTCTGAAAGTATTTTACAAATAATATAAGGTTTTAATATGTGGTGACCAAGTGATCTAGTCTGAATGTAGAAATATTATTATACATATGTATATGATTTCGACAATGGGCATTTATTATGAACTAAGAACGAAACTATTTAATGAAATAGACCATTAAATGAAAAAGTAAGAAACTTGCAACAACCTCGATGAATCTTTGAGAGCATCAATAATAATTCCTAATAAGTCAAGAATGAGTTTTTTTTATGAATTTAAAAGTAAATTGATCACATATGCAAGTGAAAGTTATTAAATTGAGTGTTATGAATCAAACCATATACTGTCCATGATTGAGGGTTTCTATCACTTACAAATAAGTAAAGATAGTGAAAATAGAATAATGACATATGAGCACTCATTGATGAGATACATAGAAACACAGATCTAGTATAGTTTCCCCCTCATATTATTCCTCCCTGCTATGTATTTTCTTTCATTTTGTCCTCCTTGAATTCTTGATGTGAAGATAATGAAGAAAAGACTGACTTGATTGTTTCCAAAGACAAGGTGCAATGAAAATTTCCTTCCTTTGCACCATGGTGTAAGATGTATGAAATACATTGGAGTTATATTGGTGATGTTAGATTCTATAGGGGACATGTTCATATTGTAGAAGAAGGATAGTTGTGGATAAATAGGGGAAGGTAGATGGAAATACAAAATGATTACATAATAACATGGTTGGGGGAGAAAGTGATGCATTAAGTGGAATCATAAGCATTAGTCAAAGTGGAATGAGGCCCTAATTCTCATATTTTTATATACAAGTATAAAGGAAAAATCAACAATGAACACACAAAATGCATCTATATGTAACATGTTAGGTTAGTAGCTTAACCGTCCCTTTTCTTAGGCCCCTTTCTAGTTTTGTTACAATTAAGTTCTTTTTCCTTGAAATAGATTGATTAAGGTAATTGTAGCCAAAATATAATATTCAAACATATAACCTTTTACAAGATATTAATGATTACTTAATTAAGTCAATTATCGATTGGGGGTTAACTATTCAAATCAATCAACTAAATTTTTTTAATCCTAAAATGGCACTCTAGAATCATTCTAAGTCTAGTTGATGAGAAGAAATATAGAAATAAGAAAGAAATTCATTGACTATGTACTTATTTTATAAAAAAAAGATGTATAATAGTAAACATTTTTAAAGATAAATAACATTGTAACTTCATTCCTCACATCATATTTAGTCAATATGCCAAATTTTAGGTCAACCAGTCATTAGTTACTATCTAGTTCAATTGGTTGAATTTATAACCTTTTAACACATTCAAATTATCCATTAAATATGAATTTTGGATTTTAATTCCTTGTAAGAAAACTCCCCCTTTCTCAGGCATACATCTTCTGAGCCATAACCGGTGTCCTCTCACCCTTTACCAATGACCATTATTCTCCTCTTTTCCTCTTCTCTCTATTAGTATATATGCCTTATGCTCTATCTTGTGTTGTGTGTTTTCTTATGTGTTATGGTGTGTTGTGTGTTTTGTTATGTGCTTTAGACTTGTTTCATCTTTAGCTTTTCTATTATCCCATATTGCCTATTTTGTATCTTCCTTACTCTCTTGTCCTATAATAGAGAGTGCATTGTAAATGTTTCAAATATACCAAATAAAGACTTTCCATTCTAAATCGTATCATACATGTTTGATCCTCCCTAATCCATCCCATTAACCCCCGACTTCTCTACCATAGAACCCCACTGCCTCCACCATCTCCACCATCCCCATGAACTATTCACCCTCTCTCTCCATAACCTTCATCACCACCACCTTCCCATCAACCTCTACCATTCATCGACCAACCCTTCATCAACCACACATCGACCAACCCTTCATCTTCCATCTATCGACCAACCCTTCATCTTTCACCCATCGATCTCCACCACCGATCGACCCATCAACCCTTCCTCTTCCACTCATCAACCAACCCTCAATCTTCCACTTATAGACCTTCCACCCATTAATCTTCCACTCATCGACCCATCAACTCATCGATCTTCATCCCCCTTCCACCCACCATCGACCTCCACACCTTCAACCTCAACCCACTCCCATCAACCTCTACATCATTGACCTATAACCCATTGACCTCCACCTTACTGGACTTCATCCCTCATCGACCTTCAACCTCACTACCCCATAGACCTTCACCCTCCATCCTATCATATCCTCTTCTAGTATATCCCAAAATAGCAAGTTGAAACCCAAACATTATCACCTTGTTTCTAGCCCACGCCATATGGTGGAGTGAATCTCACACCGAGGCAACATAGGTCTTTCCTTCTCTCTACTGCCCTTATGTGGGTTTCTTAGATCTATCCAGATCTATTGTTGTTATCTTTTGCCCCTATGTGGGTTTCTCAGATCTATTGATTTAGATATGTTGCTTCTATCTAATGCCCCTATGCGGGTTCCTTGGATCTATTTGGATCCAATTGCTATTTCTTCCGCCACTATGCAGGTTGTTTAGATCTACTTTTATGCTTCTCCTATTCTACTGCCGATGATCCACTATGAGTTTCTCAGATCTCATCATCCAAATCTACTTTTTTGTACTACTTCTACTTCTTGTTTGTGTGCATCATCTCTCTAGCTTTGATGGAGACAAACAAATCCTTCACTGACCTCATGTGTTACGACCATGAAACTTGATGGATGAAATTACCATCTTTGGGTGGCATCATTCAAACTCTATATCAAAGTCCAATGTCATTACTTTCACCTTTCTTCTATTTCTAGGGATCCTCCTGATGACTCAGTGGATGACAAAGTCAATACCTATGACCAATGGGCCAAAGATGATTCTAGTGTCATGATGTGGATGGTGAATAATGCTTAACCAAAGTCCAGTCAGTCTCTTATTAAACTAAAAAATAGTAAAGCCATGTGGGATCAACTGTCCCATGTGTACACACATCATCAAAACCCGAAGAAGGTCTTTGAGATCTTCAAAAACTTGGCTAAAAATGAGTATTACATGGATGAGTATGTAGAAAACTATTACAACCAATGTTCAACACTTTGGGATGAATTTGAAGTATATTATCCACTCTCTACAGATATCAAAGAAGTTCAATGACAATGCAACGTTCAACTTTTGGCTAGTTTGGCTCATTCCTTTATAGGTGTGGTGGACAAAATCTTATCTAGTGACCCCTTACCTACACTAAGGTATGTTCTCAAGTGTGTTCAATGCCTTCCTTCTATGACTGTTTCTTATTCTGATCACTTGATCCTTACAGTCTACTCCTCTGATTCTGGTGAAGGACATGGACATGACTCTGGTTGCAGTCATGCTGGATGTGCTCCTAGATGAGGTCCTCTGCCTGGACGTGGACAAGGTCAACCTCAACCTACTCCTACCAACCGCTTCTACAACTTCTGTGGGTGCACAAACCATAATGAGGCCCATTGTTAGATAACAAATGGTGTACCTTCTTGGGCAAATTAGGTCTCCTTTGATGTGTGTGAAGACTCCATTGCAACTGCCTCAAGTCCTACTCAACCCACAGTTGAGTGGAATCTCTTAGGTTTTGAAAAACTCCTCCAGGATTTACTATCCTCACCAACATCTACTACAGAAGGAGGTTTTTCTACTTTAATTGCATCCCCCACTACTTACAATAAACATAAATGGGTCATCGACTCCGATGCATCTGCTCATATTTTTGGATGTTCTAAACTTTTCACTACCTTATTTAAAACTACACATGCCCCTCTTGTGACTATTACAGATGGGACTTAGTCCACTATCCATGGCATTAGAACTATATCTCTTCCAAAAAATTTCCCTTAAAACCTATCTTATATGTTCCAAGATTTCCTTTTAATCTGCTATCTATCAGTAAAACTATTAAGAGCTTTCAATGCTCAATCACTTTGATCCTGAGCGTTGTGTGTTTCATGATCTCTGTATGACAAAGAGGATTGGTTCAGGCCATGAAGGACCAGATGGACTGTACTACCTAGATGTGCCACAATCTGCTGCCGCATTGCTATTTGCCTCCATGAATAGTGTGCAATGACACTATTGTCTAGGGCATCATTCTACTGCTGAACTCCATTATTTATTTCTAAATAATTCTAAAAAATAATTTTTGTCTTAATCATGCCAATTTGGCAAACAAACTCAGGCTGTATTTTCACAAGAATCAAGAAATTAGTTCTAAAAATCTATTTGACATTGTTCATGCTAATATTTGGGGTCCATGTTCAGTTTCAAGCTTTTCTGGATATCACTTTTTATGACTTTTATTGATAAAATTCCATGGTGACTTGGTTGGTTCTACTAAAGGATCGTAATACTATTTTGCAAACTACCACCACCTTTTTTACTGAGATCCAAAACCCAATTTAAAGCTAATGTCAAAATCTTACGAACTGATAATGCTTTAGAATTTATCCAAAAATTTGTCAGTCTTCTTTGTAGTTCTTGAGGTAACATTCATCAGACTTCTTGCTCTTACACACCACAACAAAATAGTGTGGAAGAAAGGAAGAATCATCATCTACTTGAAGTAGCACACATAATTCTTCTTCACTATCACGTTCCTAAACATTTCTAAGGTTTTTTCTATGAAATGCTACTTAATAAACCATATGCCTTCTTCTATGTTACATAATCAGGTCCTCATTTCTCTTCTTTATCCTGATGCACCTTTAATTTTAGTTCCACCACATATTTTTGGCAGCACCTATTTTGTTAAGAATATGCACATGGGGATATCTAAACTTGACCCCTGCTCCATTAAGTGTGTCTTTTTGGAATATTCCTAAACTTCAAAAGGATATCATTATTATGATCCTGTCAATCAACAATGGTTCATGAGTGTAGATATTGTGTTCTTTGGAAACACAATGTACTACTCTGATGAAGGGTCTACCTTATCTAGTGATCTGGCAGTTCCTACTCCTCTTCCAGAGGTAGTAGACCATGATCACACTAAAAAATTTTAAGAAGTGTCCATGAGAATATCCAAGGTTACAATTCACCCTCTGGATCCTCAACAACCAATCTCTCCCTCTTTGGTAGGTCACAACACCTCCATGTATTTTGTGACCTATATCTTCCTATAATCCTAAGGAAAGGCGTTCATTCCTATACTCAACATCTGATTAGTAATTTCTTCTCTTCCACTAATTTGGATGCTAGCTTTGCATGTTTTACTACTACTCTTTCTACTATTACCATGCCAAAGAATGCTATACAAGCTCTTCAACATCCTCCATGACATCAACCTATGAAAACTGGAATGACTGCCATGATATTAAGACATGGGATTTTGTTGATCGCCCTGAAAACTATCCGATGATTGATGGTCGTTGGATTTTTACTGTTAAATATCAACTAGATGGTTCTATTGAATGACTAAAGGCTCACCTTGTAGAAAAAGGCTACACCCATACCTATGGAGTGGACTACTCTGAAACTTTATCTCTTGTGGCCTACCTCAATTCTGTGAGAGTACTTATCTCTGTCGCTGTCAATAAATATTGGCCTCTTTAATAACTTGATGTCAAAAATGCCTTCCTGTATGATGACCTACACAAGGAAGTTTATATGGAGCAACCTTCTGGTTTTGCTAGTCAGGGCGAGTGCTCCATAGTCTGTAGACTGAGGAAGGTGATATATGGCCTAAAACAAAGCCCATAGTTGTGGTTTGATAAATTAAGTCAAATACTTCTCAACTTTCAACTTCAGCACTCACATTCTGTTCATTTTGTGTTTATTAAAAAGACCAGCTCTGGACTTGTGGTGCTTATTATTTATGTAGATGATATCATTTGGCCTATTAATGATTCTGAAGGAATTGTAGCTACTAAGAGATATCTAGGGCAACATTTTCTTACTAAAGATCTTGGTAAACTTAGGAACTTATTGGAGATTGAAGTTTCCAGATCATCCTCTGGGATCTATCTTTCACAGTGCAAATATGATATGGACCTTCTGAAGGAAGCAAGAATGCTCGATTCTAAGCCTTCTAGTACTCCTCTGGATTCCAATAACAATTTAGATGATGAATCTTCACCTCTATACCCTGATAACCACCAATACCAAAAAATAGTTGGTATGCTTATCTATCTCACTATGACAAGAACTGATATAACTACTATTATTGGACTTGTCCATAGGTATCTTGACAAACCTTGACAATGTCATTGGGATGTTGTTTGTCTCATTGTTAAATATCTAAAATCTTCTCCAGGAAAAGGTTTACTATATTTCAGACATGGACACTACAAACCTACTGGGTATTCTGACTCTGATTATGGTGACAGTTGATGAGATGAGAAATCTACTTCTAGATATTGTCCCTTTATTGGAGGAAATCTGGTCACATAGAATAGTAAAAAGCAGACCGTGGTTTCCCGGTCAAATGTTGAAGATGAATATTGGGCAATGACCCATACTTATTTTGAATTTATGTGGGTTCAAGGATTCCTCAAAGGATTTGAGATTTCTGACTCTGATGCTATTCCTATACATTGTGATAATAAAGCTTCCATGGTTATTGCCAACAATCCCACTTTCCATAAGCGTACAAAGCACATTGAAGTGGGTTTCCACTTTGTATGCAAATATATTCTCTCTGGATGCGTATGCACTCCTTATCTTAGGACTAAGGATCAAATTGTTGATATCTTCACCAACATACTTCCCAAGACCCGCTTTGCTACACTAGTGAACAAGATGGGCATGTTTGACATCTATGCTCTAGCTTGATGGGGACTATTAGTATATACACTATGCGTTATCTTGTGTTATGTTTTTTATGCGTTATGGTGTGTTGTGTGTTCAGATATGTGCTTTAGACTTGTCTTGTCTTTAGCTTTTGTTTTATCCCAAATTTCCTAGTGCTCTATCTTCCTTACTCTCTTGTCCTATAAAAGAGAGTGGATTGCAATTGTTTTAGATATATCAAATAAACATTTTCCATTCTATACTCTCCCTTGCCTCCACCCTTCTTAGTCCACTCTCCTTCCTTTATGCTTTGTCAAACTTAGTCACCATTCTTATTTCTCTACTCACGCTACATAGCTTGGACAATGACCCACCATTTCCAAGGCATGCCGATGGCCTTTTATGAAGCCCATAGCCTCCATGATAAATAAAAATCAACACCTCCTTCAATCCTAATAATGTTGTAATATTCTCTAATGTCTCCCAATAATAGTTTGACCTTACCTACCACATAATCTTTCTCTACTTCATATTCATCATCAGCTACATTATATCCGGAAACCACCAGTGGTTCCCCTTTTCCCTCTACCATTTGGATCCACTAGATGCAAGCGTCTCTTCTCCATTGCCAAGGCTTACATGATGCCAATGGGTTTCCATGATGATATATTGTCTAGTTTCATGTCAGTGGAATGTGGAGTCCTACACCAAATTCTACTATTTAGAGATCTTCAAAGATTCTCTGTTTTTTCCCTTGGAGTATGCCTTGAGCGTGTTGACATCTCAAATGTGATCAAAAAGAGACTTCAAAGCTTACATAGCTTTATCTCCTTCAATTCTTGGTAATCAATCAATTCACTATTCGTTCTCTTTATGCACTACAGTTGTTGTCAGAGGCATGAACTTCCTATTTTCATGTTCTGTTGCCTTGGTTTTTGTTTCAATCAAGGATCTCATCTCACTTTGATGCCAAATACACTAGTCATGATCTGATTCTATTTTGCTACTTATTTTATCTCTCTCCCTCCATTTCTCAAAAACAATGATGCCTTCCTAGTTTGAGGGAGTTAACACTCATCACCAAATATCACCCTCTTGGATCCGTAAGACATGATGAGAATGAAGATTCAAGTATGGTTTGTGGTCCTTGAGTCTCTGCTCCTATGGTATGGGAGTTGAGCAGTATCTAGCCCTACTCTTGATTCCAAGGCATTCATCACAATGAGGGGAAGATCTTGGGTAGTGGAATGCCATGATTTCCCATGCATCCATATGGTTTTAGAATAGGTAATATTGTCTTTCTCTAACTTAGCTTTATAGGAACAAGTCTTGTTTTGAACTTGACCATTTCTGTAAACTATTTTGTCACATATTATGTTATGAAATTGTAATGTTGCACATACTGATCTTCTAGCTCAGATTTTGTTTCATATATCATTAGAAATAATAACCTTGTAAAATTAATAACTAAAAGAAGGAGTGTTAAAAGTGTTTTGGAATCCTAAAATTATAAATTATTTATCTAGATAATTTTTTGGATCTAAATCTACTATTTTTAAAAGTTGATTTCTAGGGGTCATTTTATAATGTTAGTAAATAAGTTAATCTAAATAAATTATAACTTATTATTATATTGTTAAAAAATTATAATAAATTATTGTATGAAATGATAAAATTGAACCACATGGTCAAAATACCCTTGCATCCCTAGACGTGTGATAAGGTAATAAACATCGCATGAACAACAGTAGGATATTGCCTTTCCTAGAGAGTTACCTGTGTGGAACACTAAGCCAATGGGGCATTTGCCCATTTTCTAGATGGGGTCGCCCGAGGCTAACATGATAAGGCCTTAAACACTAATGTGTCTTTTTCCTATTAGTCATATCATATTAACATTGCATTAGTTCTAGTAATTAGGTAGATCATATCATATTAAAACTATATATGGGTTTGATCAGAAAAATGAGTAGAATACAAATAAAATGGACCTAGAGTCTAATTATGTTTTTGAATCTAAAAGTTTAGAAAATACATGAATGTAGGGTATGTAATGCATCTAACCCCTAGTTTTATATTAGTAGGTTATAATTCATGTTAAATACGCTTATTTGAGATGTATTCTAATGTCAATGAATGATGATAAGATCCCAATGCCCTAAAATGGATTAGGATGACATCGATGATCTGATAGGCTTTCTAATCCATAAATAAAGGGATTACATTTTTGAGACTAATGACTACCATCTTGTATTCATAATCTAATGTAGTTGTTCTTAAACATATCATATGATCATTCCATGAGTTAGGGTTACACCTAAGACATAATTAGGGTTTCTAACTGTTACAAGTCATGATGCAGTAGAATTAGGGTTTGATGCCCTTACTCCTAACTTAAACCAAAACAACTCCAAATCCTAAAGTATGACCTAAGTTAGGGTTAGCCTAAATAATGTGAGTATATGGTTACACATTGGTAATATACATACATGTAGATAATGTCAATTACTTGCATCTATTGATTGGATTACTCGAACATACTTGAAGTGCACTACATGGTTCTACATAAGGTACGTGGTTATGATTATAAATACTCCAATATATCGACTTTTGAAGTTCGTAGATGATTTCTCAAAGTTTGTTGAAAATAACCTATTGGATGTTTATTTATTTCATGCAAACCATAATGCCCCTATGAGTATCACATAAGTAAACTATGATATTCTTAACCCTAGGTTGCATTGATTGAGGAGTAATGTACATATGTCCAATGATGGAGAATGATTACATCTGAGATAGTAGACCAAGCATGGTTTAGAATATGTAATGAAAATGCAAGTTTATATGTGCCATTAAATGTTTTTTGTATTCTTACATGTGATGTTTTGAGTGAACCCACATACCAATATAGAAATATGTTGATCACGTTATGCTTGTTAGTGTTTTAGGTAGTTATCACACATGATACAAGGACATGAAGAGAAAGATGAAAGGTAATGAGGATATTAAAACTATAACATGGAGGATTAGTATATGTACCACTTCTTCTCAATATATGTTAGTTCTCATGTTGAAATATTCATATAACATCTTTGAGGTGTATAATTAAAAAATATGTATTCATTCAAGTTGAGTTAATAGAAATTATTTACTATTATTTATTATTTGTTAAATTTCATCCTAGAAAATTTAGAGGTCGATCCTTAAATTCTAGGTCACTCTTAAATGGGGGACGTTAAGAATTAGGGGTCCTTATATTTGGTATCAAAGTCCTGATTTATCAAATAGTATATAATAGTTGATAATTTCAAATAACCCCTAGAAATATAAGGGAAATTATTAGGGCATTTCCTAAAGGTAAAGGTGTCTACAGAGGGCCACGACTTTTAGAGCTGGAAATATTTTCCTCTACAATACAAAGTTGGTACATGGGGACTCCCTTAGCCAAATTGATACCTTCCTGGACAGAACCTAGGGTTTGTCTAAAATAATGTTTCCTATAAGTCTTCTCATCTCTATTTCATCCTTTCCCCATCTCTTTTCTTAATAAACCATGAAATTCACTTTCCTCCTCATGTCAAGTTAGGGTTTTGAGAAAAAGTAGGATTAAGACATTCTCCATCAATTAATGTACATGTTAAGAATAATGTTATGGTTATGAAATGTATTATGGGTTTTTCCTTACAAGGGTAAACCCTAGATGGAATTGTTGTATGAAGAAAACCCTAGGTTGGTCAAAGGAAATCTGAAACCCTATGGTGAATGGAGTAGTCCCTAACCCTAACTCTAAAACCTAATCTTGGGTAATGGGAATCATACATGCAAAATAGTAACCCTACCCCTATATACCCTAAGTTGGGGAAAATAGAGAAGAGAAAATACAACTGGGTTGAGTAACCCAGTTTCCAAACCACAAAAACTGGATACCCTAGTTTTCCCATGCATGCAAGTATGTGGAGTAATACATGCATGATGTATGTGAAGGATTTTGAAATATACATATGAAACATAGGCAACTGATGGTTACATAAGAGTTGAACATAAGACCTTCAAATCACATTTAGGGATGCTGTCACAACCTGGAATGGGTCAATCCAAGAGTGGGAAAAGGATCTATGGAAGGATGAATGATCTTACACTTGTACGGTTAGATTGTGGCTAGAAAGCCTAACCTCCTGTGGTGAGTCAAGAAGGAACCATTGGTTAGGACCTTACCTAGAAAGGTAAGTAAACCAATAAATTAAAAAAATTGAGGTAACCTTGAATGTCACCTAAAAATTTAAAAGATTAAGTATAAGAAACATGAAAGTATGTATCCTGAGTATAATTCTTAGAACCCAACAATGCCATCTCTAAGGGTTGGATGAAGTAGGTAATACTCCCTGAGACATAACAAAAAGTCACTAAGAAAGTGATTGACTTGTGTGACCAAGCCCAAGAGGAAAGGTCAAGACCACAACCACAAGGAAGGTCACCAAGAAGACCAAGCCCATTAGGGAAGGTCACTATGAAGATCAAGCCCATGATGGAAGATTGCCTTAAGCCCAAAGTAGTGACACAAAGGAAATATTGTGCACCCTAAGAGATTGAGGACATCCAGTTAAAGAATTATACATATAATAGATTGCTTAAATATTGTTAGAAAAACCTCAAGAAAAATGTGTAATGAAATACCCTAGGTAGGGCAGAGACCTAAGTCAACCCTAGGGTCAATTAGGGATGTTTAAAGGTACCTAAGACCTATGAGGTCAGAAGGTGATCATGCCCTTAGTGCATAAGACCATGGGATCAAGAGATATCCATCCATGTGTACCCAAGGCCCATGGGTCAGGAGATTGTCTACCTTCATGAGTTTGTGAGGCCTGAGGGGTAAATGTGAGAGGCACATAAGTGCATGAGACCATTGGGGGTCAAAGGGAGATCACTTTAAAGGTACCTATAACCCTAGAGACCTTAAGGGAATGGCTAAGGTTAATGCTACAAGTGATGCAGATACGTGGAATGCAATGAGTATGTAATAGTAGTGTTTATAAATGAAATCTTATAGGGAGTTGTGCATAAACTCAAGGATTATGAGAAAATTAATTTTCTGGTGTGTTCATGAAATAAAAAAAATTGTGGAATTAAAATATGTTCATGGTTTGGAGTTACTTTTTTATGATGACACAACATGAAAATTAGATATTGTAATATAATGTGGAGACACTATTTCTCCACATGTAACAAGATGAACTTTGTAGTTGGACTACACCCAAATGCTAATTTCATATTATTATGGGTGTAGGGATTTGGGTAGTCACATGTGATACATGAAATTAACATGTGAACATTAATACCCTAAGTTAAATGTAATGACGTAATTTAGGGTTCTGAGGTGATACCTCACCCTTACATGAATATAGTTAAAAAATGTATATAGGTTTGAGACCTAAGTGAAAGTGTAATCACCAAGTGAAAATGAAATCATGAGTAATAATATCATGAATGGAATGAGGATGTGGAAATGCTCTTGGATTGAATTTGGATTTCAACCTCAATAATATGAGAATTATTCATAGTAATAAAAGTTATTTGAAGATAATCTAGCTAAAACCTATCGAGATGGTTACTGAACCTAATGTTTGAGTCTAATATGAGTAATCATTCACCTTAATATGATTAGCTTTAAATATTGGGATTTTTTTTTCAAGGAAGGGTGAATTTAAGATCGTCAAATTTGCAAATTTATATAATTAAAGAATGTTGCATTCAATTTCATATTTAATCAATCAAAGAATAATAAGCTCGAAAGTATGACATTGGATGATGAAATATTTAATCTAACCCAATGTAACTATAGTAGGCATAGTAATGTATTAATTTGGAGACAATCAACTATCAATGTCATTATGATAGTTGAGCCATAATTATGAAATTATGAGTTCAATGGAACACTGGATCCATTATAAGGCATGGGTTTAACCCATGTTCCAATTAAGGCCCAATCGGACTATTTGGAGTTGCAAAATAGATCCTTGGGTTACATATTAGAGAAATTAATATTTCATGCTTAATTATGGTACTAATAATGCTATGATTTGGTTGGTAAATCAATTTCAAGATAATGCAAGATTCTAGACACTTCTATATTGAAATAGTTTTCTAGATAATTAATGGAGTAATTATCTAGTCTTTTCTTCAATTTCAAGTATTTGGGTATCAAATAATCATATTATGGCCTAATCCTTGGAAACACTGAGATAATAGTTGAATGCAGATAAATAAAACTTTTGAAATAAAATTGAGATTATATGTGACCTAGTTGGTTTAATTGATGAAATACTTGAGGAGAAAGAATTTGGGATATAGCATGTCCCTTTTGATTCCATTATTTTCCTGATTTGAGAGTATGCTAATTAGAAGTGAATCTACAAATTTGGGGTTGATTGGATTATTCTAGTGGCCTATAATTGTTTTTTGAAGTTTCAAATAATATAAATAAAGTTGGTGATAATATCAATTTAATCATAGTATCATGTTGTCATATTGAAAGTCAGGATAACTCGAGACCCTAGGAGAATGAAACGTGATACAAGCATTAATCTTGGTCACGATCCAAAGATGAAATGGCAACTAATGCGTCACCTACCCACAGAGTATAAACCATAGGACATGGACTCCCGTGTGACCTCAGACCCTTCTCCCTCTCTCTACATATCACCATGTGATCAGATCTATGTACCTATCAACTTAGGAGAGAGAGGACAGTCAAACGATCTTCCAGTTCAACGTTATCATGATGTTTTCTGATAATCCCCAAAAGCCCCAAAAATCTTGAACTCTAGGACATGAGGCCATCAACGCATCTCTCACCCCCACTCCTATAAAAGGAGCCCTAGCTCCAGCTAGACAAATAGATTGTAAAGCAACCCTCAGTTTCCCCTAGTTGCATCTGTACACCTCCACCAATCACAAAACCTTCTCCGACAAGCTCTACACCTGTGGAAGAAGGAGGATGAGGGTTATAAATGCCCCGAGAAACGATAAGCATACCTGGGTGATCAAGAAGCTGTAGAGGACCTTTACCAATCTTCAAAGAAAAGAACCCGTGAGGTAATTCATTCCCTTTATCTATTTACATTGAGCCCAGTCTTAGCCATGAAATTGACTCTATGAAATCCCCTCTGATGGCCTTTTATCTTAACTCACTACCTTGGGTGAGGTTTGGCAGAGCAACCGGAGCCGGTGAGCACCTTGGTTGCTGACCTGAATGTGCATGGCCTAGAGTCAACCATGGGGATTGACTCATGGCCACTGCTGCTCAAACAAACTATGGAATGGGGAAGGGGGTGAAGCATAAGGTCAAAATCACCCTTGTGTCTAATCAGGTAATTAACATTGCATGAGCAATAGTGGGATATTGCCTTTCCCAGAGAGTTGACCTGCATGGAACACTAATTCGATGGGGCATCTACCTATTGACTAGACGGGGTCGCACATGGCTAACAAGATAAAGCTTTAATGCTAATGTGTCTTTTTCCTATTAGTCAAATCACATTAACATTGGATTAATTCTAGTAATTAATTGGTAGATTGGATCATAGTAAAAGTACATATGGTTTTTATTAGAAAAATGAGTAGAATACAAATATAATAGAGTCAGAGTCTAATTATGCTTCCAATTATTAAAGTATAGAAAATACATGGATATAGGGTGTTTAATGCATCTAAACCCTAGTTTTAGATCAGTAGGTTATTATTCATGTTAAGTACACTTATTTGAGATGTATACTAATGTTTGTGAATAGTGATAAGATCCCAATGACTTAAGATAGATTAGGATGATATTGATGATTGGTAGGGTTTATAATCCATAAATAAAGGATTAGGGTCTTGAGACTAATAACTACATCTTGTATGCTTAATCTAATTTAGTTGTTCTTAAAGATACCAATTGATAAATCCATGAGTTAGGGTTACACCTAAGGAATAATCAGGGTTTCTAACCCTTAGAAATCATGATGCAGTACAACTAGGGTTTGATGTCATTATTCCTTACTTAAAACCAAAACAACCACAAAACCCAAGAGCATGACCTAAGTTAGGGTTAGCCTAAATAATGTATATGGTAACACATTGGTAGTATACATACATGCAAATAATATTGATTGATTATGTTGATTGCTTGCATCTATTGAGTGGATTTCTTGAACATATTTGAAATGTAGTACATAATTCTACATAAGGTACTTAGTTAGGAGTATGAATACTCACATCTATTGACTTTTGAAGTTTGCTAATGGATACCGAAAGTTTGTTGAAAATACCATGTTGGATGTTTATTTATTTCGGCAAACTATAAGGCCCATATGAGTATCACATAAGTAAACTATGATAGTCTAAACCCTAGGTTGCACTAATTGAGGGGTAATGCACATAAGGTGATTATGGATAGTGATTAAACTCAAGATAGTAGACCACACATGGTTTAGAGTATACAATGAAAATGCAAGTTCATATGTGCCATTAAATGTTTTTTGAATATATATGTATATGTGATGTTTTGAATGAACCCACATACCATTATAGAAATATGTTGGCTGAATTTTTCTTGTGGTGTTTGAGGCAGTTAATAAATATGATACAAGAACATGAAGATAAATATGAAAGCTAATGAATATATTAAAAATGTACCATGGAGGATTAGATAGATGTAAACATCTTCTCAATATAAGTTAATTCTCATGTTGAAATATTCATGTAGCACCTTTCAAGGTTTATAATTCAAATATATGTATTCATTCAAGTTCAATTAATATAAATTATTTACTATTGTTTTTATTTATTAAATTTGATCTTGGAAAATTTTGACATCGATCCTTAAATTCTAGGACTCTCTTAACTGGGGGATGCTAAGAATTGGGGGTCGTTACAACATGATTCTAGGAGACACCGTGGGTGAAGCTTGGGACTGATTAAAGGACTTCTTTGTCATTTTCCACATCACAACATCTATAAAATTAATTGAAACATTCTATTAGGGCATCAAAAAAGATACCAAAACCTTCCTTGATACCTCCTCTGGAGGTAACTTCATGTTTTAAAACTTCGACAACACCTAGGAGGTCATAAAAAGAGGTGCCGAGACCCAATCCCAATCTAGTCGAGGGCAAGGGGGAGCTTTAAAAGTAGCCAAGGCTGACGATAGATCTAAGATGAAGTCTATCACTGAAATAACCCCCTTGAAGTAAGATCGAATGGATTCCTCTTTTAGTGCTCATGAAAGAAGAGTACAATCCCAACAACCTCAATATCCGCAACAACAAGTAAAATATACATAATTTCGTAGTGATATTAGGCAAGGATATGATCACTCCACGTAGTAGTGCCAACTATGTCACAACACTCGCATGCAACCTGAAGATGGGAAGAAGATGGAGAATCTCAACTCCATCCATAGTATTTCTGGCCAAGCTTGTTACAATCTGAATCAAATTAGAAATCATCATGGTTTCCAATATGGAAAACCCTTTGGTGCACAAATTGTGGCACAACAATGATCTCCTCAAACAAAATACCAAGGCCATCCACCCCTAGGTTTCCAATATAACAATCAACAAAATTTTAGAAACCAAGAAAATTATCAGGGTAATTTCCAAAACCAAGGTCATCAATTGCAAAACCTCAACGAAGCATCCTAGGCACAACAACCCAGTCATCTCCTTCCACTGAAGAAAATCTAGCCAAACTAAAACAATTGATCCAATTCCAAATGGCTCATCAGAAGGTAACTGACTCCCAAGTGGCTCAGGTCGTGGCCAACCAACTCCCCCCTATAGGAACCTTTATTGGGCACACTAAAAAAATCCTAAGCATCCCAAACAATTGAAAAGTCATCTCCATACATTCTAACAAAGTGCATGATCCTCCTCCTCTTCTTGAGAATCCACACCATTCATATTGACTTTGATGATGATGATATCATGATGATAGAAAGACCAAAGTAGTTTCCAATTTCAATGTAAAGAAGCCCCCTTTGTTGAAACATCATCAGTTGCGGGTGGCAAGCCTGATGTGGCAATTTACAAGCCGTATCCCCCTTATAAAGAATGTCTCAAGTAGACGAGGATGGAAACCATATTCATGAAGTTTAAAGATGCTATGAAGAAACTTCATGTGGACATTCCTTTTCTTGATGTGCTTTCCGAGATGCCCTCATGGTCCAAGTATTCAAAAACCTTGTTGACTAGGAAATACTCCACTGAAGAATACAAGGTTGTAAAGCTCGCAACAACCACGTCTAACATTATTCTTAACAAGATCCCTAAAAAACAGAAAGACCCTGACTCCTTTGGAATCAAGTGTTATCTAGGCGACAACATTTGTAGAAAGGGACTTGCAGACTTAGGTGCCAATATCTCTATCATGCCTTATAGTCTATGTAAGAGATTGAGTTTTGTATATATGCTTCCCACAATAATGACTATCTAGTTGGAGGATTCCTCTATGATGAAACCAATGGGCTTCATCGAGGATGTCCCAATGGAAGTTGTCAAGGAAGCATATGTCCCTCGCCACTTCGTCATCATGGACATTAAGGAAGATATTTGTTACCCCCTTATCTTTAGCCAACTGTTCTTGCTACTTCCCACACCTTGATAGACATGGAGCCAGACACCATTCTCTTACTAATAAGAAGGCAAACTCAAGAATTCCATGTCTTTGAAAGCATGAGAGCCCCAAGCTTCCAAGATAAGACATATCTACTCGATTGCATGGACAAACTCTTTCAGCTTGGAGAAGACATGGAGCTTTTAGAAGACCCATTGCAATCATACCTTACAACTCTGACCGAGTCTGACTTTGATGGTGATGAAATTCATCAATGTTGAGCCCCTCTTAGCACTTTTGAAGAAGACATTCAAGATGAATGTGAAGACCTAAAAATGGTCTCTTTTATAGAAGAGAAGGTTGAACCACTAAAGTCTCTTGAGGTGAAGACCCTTTCAGAAGGACTCAAGTAAGTTTTCTTTGATGGACAAAAGACTTTCCTTGTCATAATAACTTCAGAACTTACATTTGATCAAGAAGATAAGCTTATGACTAAGCTTATAAAACAAAATGCTTCTTTGGGATACAAGATGACTGACCAAATGGGGGTTAGTCAAGCCATTTGTATGCACCAAAATCCTCATGTTAGAAGAATACAAGCATTCAAGAGACCCCCAATGCAAGAAGAATCCCAACATGAAGGAGGTGGTCTGTCTTGAGGTCATTAAACTTCTTACTATAGGAATTATATATCCGATCTCTAACACTATGGCTAAGTCCCATCCAAGTTATGCCCAAGAAAGGTGACACTATTGTGATAAAGAATGACATTGATGGACTCATACTCACCCACAACATTACTAGGTGGAGGATGTGTATTGACTATCGCAAGTTAAACAAGACCACCAGAAAGGATCACTTTCATCTTCCCTTCCTTGATTATGTGCTAGAGAGCCTAACTCACCAAGAGTATTTTTGCTACTTGGGCAGCTACTCGAGGTTCTATCAAACCCCCATCCATCCTTATGACCAAGAACAAACTACCTTCATATGCCCCATCATCACCTATGCTTTCAGAAGGATGTCATTCAACCTCGACAACGCTCCCATCACCTTCCAGTGGTGCATAAATGTGGTTTTTTTGTGATTAGATAGAGACCATTATGACGATCTTTATGGATGATTCCTCTGTATATGGAGATTGCTTTGACTCATGCCTATGACATCTATCTCTAATACTTAAAAGGACTGAAGAGGCATACTTGGGTTCCAACTGGGAAAATAACCATTTTGTGGGGAGGGAAGGTGACATCCCTGGCAATAGAGTGAGTAGTAGGGGGTTTGAAGTCATCTATGAAAAAACCAAAGTTGTCACCAATCTCCCTCCCTCACTTCTATTAGATAGGTTCATGCTTTCCTTGGGAACACTGGCTTCTACCAAAGATTTGTTCATGATTTCTCCAAAATGGCCAAACCCCTTAACAACCTCTTGATGAAAGATGCCACCTTTGACTTTGATCAAACTTGCATATCAATTTTTAAAAGCCTAAAAATGGCTCTTATTTCCACTCCTATCATCCACATGCCGGATTGGTTGCTACCCTTCGAGGTCATGTGCGACGCCAATGACTATGTTGTGGGATCTATTCTTGGGTAGAAGATCGACAAGAACTACCATTTATCTACTATGCCTCAAAGACCCTTGACGATGCACAACAAAACTACACCACCATTGAGAAGGAGATGCTAAAAATAGTCTATGATTTTGACAAATTCTTTCATACTTGATGGGATCTAAGTGGTTGTCTATGCATACCACACTTCCCTGTACTATCTAATGACCAAGAAGGATGCAAATCCTAGACTCATTTGGTGGGTATTGCTACTTCAAGAATTTGATCTGGAAATCCATGACAAAAAGGGCTTAGAAAATGTTTTGCCTATCATATCAGTCGCCTTAGCCTTCAAAATGACGATGGGATCCCGATTGAAGATTCATTGCCAAATGACCAACTGCTTAAATTTGAATCTCACTTTCCTTGGTTCACCAATTATGTAAAATACCTAGCGTCTGGTGTCCTACATCCTAAATACAAGGAACAATCAAGGGAAAAATTCATGTACAATGTAAGAAACTTCTACTACGATGAACCCTACTTGTTTAAAATATGCACATGTGGTCTTTACTATAGACATGTCACCAGCGAAGAAGCTCAAGACATTCACAATGGCATTCAGGCCCAGTCGACGACCACATGAGTTCCCAAAAGACAACAAGAAAGGTACCTCAATGTGGATTTTATTGGCCCACCCTATTTAAAGATACCTATGACTTCATTCTTTCCTACGACCAATGCCCACGATCTGGAAACATTTCCAAAAGGGACCAGATGCTCATGACTTCTTGGAGAGAATTAGAAATTTTTGACATTTGGGGGGTCAATTACATGGGACCATTTCCTTCTTCTTGTGGATTCAAGTATATTCTTGTTTCTATGGACTAGTATCAAAATAGGTGGATGCCCATTCCCACAAAAACTTACAATTATGAATCAATGATGAAACTCTTTAAAGATACAATTTTCCTAGGTTTGGGGTCCCTTGTAGTGTAATTTTAGATGGAGGATTGCACTTCTTAGAGACAAATTTTGAGGCACTGGTGAGAAAATATGGTTTTCTCCATAAAGTTGCCTCACCTTACCAACCTCAGACTAGTGTCCAGGTTGAAGTCTCCAATCGATAGACTAAATCAATCTTGGAGAATATCGTGAATTACACAATGAAGGACCAGGCCTTGAAGATCAATGATGCTTTGTGGGCATATCAAATTGCTTTCATGACACCTTTGGGAATTACACACTTCCAACTCATCTATGGGAAAATTTTCCACTTATCCATAGAAATGGAGCACAAAGATAGTTGTGATATTCAAACTCCTAATTTTGACTTATCTATAGTTGGTGACCAATGCTCACTTCAAATTCAGGAGCTTACAGAACTCCACATGATGGCCTATGAGAGTGCCAAGATCTACAAAGATCAAACAAAAATGTGGCATGATTGCAATCTAATAATGAAAGACATTCTAGTGGGTGATCAAGTCTTAGTATACAACTCTAGATTGAGGTTGTTCCCTTAGAAACTCAAGTCTGAGTGGTATGAGCCGTATCTTGTGAAGCATGGTTATCCCCACCAAGCATTCAACCGACGTGACAAATTCACATGCGGCTTCACAGTAAATGGACATAGGCTCAAGTTCTATCTCACTATAGATGATTTTGTGGTGCAAGAAGTAAGACGTTACCCTCCAACAATAGATCCAAAGATAGGGTAAACTCAATGCTTTCTCCTCTTTGAACATGAACCGCTCATGACTTGATTTCAGACATCAAACCTTCAACATTAAACAAGGCACTTATTGGGAGGCAACTCAACCTTTTCTTTCCTTTCCCCTTCTCTCCCTCTTCTTCCTTTAATTTTTCTCTCTCATTTCATTCTTTATCACTAGTTAATTTATTCACTTTAATATTTCAAGAAAATGAAAAGAAACTGAATGATCAGTTGGTAACTCAACCATTCAACTGGGCCCAATGGCTGAGCAAGGGATTTGAAATGCTTCATTTCCCCCCACGACCATTGAGTCGATTGATTTACAAGATTATAAAAGTTAGCCACTTGGGATTTTCAGTAGTATCTCAAACCCTAGCCATCCCCAACCCCAAGTGCGTGTTTATCTTGTGCCCCATCGTTGCAGCGAGATGATCGATGAGCTAGGTTGACTCACCTGTACCAAACTCACCATCACTGAACCCAACTGCACTGCACCCACTGTTTGCCTTGTGCCAATACCTTCAACTTGCGACCTCACTGCCATGTGAAACCTCCAGCCAAGGTGAGTCAATCGACGCATCACTCAACTCACCATTACAAAAACACCAGCCATGACAAAAGCTCCCTCAACTTCCCTCAATGCATCCCAATCTAGTTTGCATGTGCTGACAAGCCCTCACACCACTTTCCTAATGCCACTAGGCTGTGAAAATAGCCCCTTCATCACTACCCTCCTCCCAATTCACCGCCGAATCAGTCCTCACCTCCGTAGAGCACCAAGCGTTGCCCCCACTGGCTCACACCCATCACCAAGCAACACTGTAGTAGCACAATGCCGCCTCTACACCACCTTAGCCTTAGGAAAATTCATCACTTTTGTCTGCCAACCACCCAGTTGGTTGCCTTCACAACTTCTTCCCCCTTTAGATGAGTCAAACAACCCAACCCCCAGTCAGTCAACTGGTGTTTCCACATCAACAATGATCTTCTCCATGAGTCGACTGACTTACTCATCCAGTTGAGCAACTAGTTCCCTACAGTGGCGAGAAGATGTCGCAAGATGGTTTCGACCGCAACTTCCTTAGTCCCCTTTGTAAGGGAAAAGCAATTGCACAAAAAACCCACCCCATAACCTTCATCGCCATCATGGCTCAGGGGGAGGGATCCGTATTGAGGATCCCACCAATGAC
The DNA here is from genome assembly GCA_963693085.1 of Alisma plantago-aquatica. Taxonomy (NCBI): domain Eukaryota; kingdom Viridiplantae; phylum Streptophyta; class Magnoliopsida; order Alismatales; family Alismataceae; genus Alisma; species Alisma plantago-aquatica. Next base: position 381,758,306 of record OY856414.1, read on the forward strand.
TACTCCCCTAACATCCTTGATGAGATGGCAACCACCCTCAACAAGCTTGATGACCTCATAAACCATACCGAGGCTTGTCGAGCTTCACACCAGACTCATACACTGGCTTCTTTGTACCGGCCACATATTTTCCTTTTTCTAGGAAATTATCTCTAGTTTTTTGACAATGATCATCGACAATGGTAAGACAATATGGGAGAATTTGATTCACACTTTCTCATTGGGTGTGTGGATCCACCCTCCCTACCCTAGGCATCTACAAATTCTATTGATACCATCTTGCAACAAAATTACATCTCATGCTTTCCATTTCACTTCCTTTCTGTCTACATTGATCTCACCTTGGAGTGTCTGACAACCTTCCAGTGACACTACCTTGCACATGAGGGCTCTGGATATATGATCTAGATCTTTAAGGAGAATACCCACATCATCAACGACCAAATCTCTTCCCTTATTCTCGACGGCTAGGATACATCTTTGTTTGCAAACTGCATGTAGCACCCCACACCTCCTACCATAGACGGTATGATGCAGACAAATTTTGGGCTGAACTTACTAACATGCTTCCATCTCTTCTATCAAGATTTAGTATACACAATCCAAGTCCTCTATTTTCATCAGATCCTTTCCTATAACATCTACAGTCGAACCGACACATAGGGTACTATGACTAACATAGATCTTTACACCCTATGGTGCCTACTCAATTGAGAGCCCATCAACTAGAGGAGTGCTATCATTGATCACATTCACCTCCAGACCAGTCGCAACACCAATTTCACCTTCAACCTATGCCACATAGTGACTTCCATCACCATATTCATGGGCTTCACCCATATCTCCTTTGCAGAAATCCTCCCTAAGGGGATTCAACACTTGATAGATATTCCATACTTGCAGTCCAGTCACATTATACACTATGATGTCCAAGCTAGTACCTATGCCCTGGTCTTTCATAACACCATTGCCAAACTTACACTACCCCTTCATGCCAGGTTCATCACAACAACCCTATTATATGATCTCCATGACCTATCAACCCTTATATAGTGGTTTCTTCATGAGAATCCTCTCCCTAATCATATGGCCCACTGCCAGAGCGTCCCCATGGAGGTAAATGACAGCGATATTGGACCTCTAATGCCACTACCCCACTACACCCACCACTGTAGTGCTAAGGACGAGGGTCCTGAGGGACCTTATGGCTTCTACAAGATCTACGAGGCATATGGGGCCAAGCAGGACGATTCAGACCTCAACTCTCTATACTGGGTACATGATGACTATGAGACCAACTATTCCCCCACTCTTCCCCCACCTCATTGTCCACCCATAGTGATCTTCTTCCCTCCATCTAAGATTTAATATTTTCTCGGGACAAGCAACATTCTAAGTTTGGGTGAGGTGGGAGATATGTATCGACTCCACCCCATCTATCTTTTTTTTCTATCCTATCCATCATTTCATATTTTCATGCATGTAGTTTTAGTTTCTTTTGTTTCATTTCCCTTGTATGCAATATGGCCCTTATCTAGTAGGCTAATAATTTCATATGCATGTAATCAATATATCCCCTTGTTTGAAGTGAATCTCTTGCAATATCCCACAACACTATCTTTTTAGAAATCATATATCAGCTAGGACTTTATAGCACTAAACCTTGGAAAAGTTAGTAGGCCTTAATGGATAGGTTCGAACCAAACATAACATGTCTTTATTAGAATTGCGGAATTAGCTTGTAAAGTTTCTAGATTTTTTCTTGTTATAGAATGGTTTAAGATGGTTTTATAATACTCCCAAGGCACTAAAATTCAAAAAATGAGAATGCACAAGATCGACCTTTTCTACACTTCTTGTACCACCTTCTCACCTCTCCATCTTTCCAAAATGAAAAGAAATCAAAAGCCCAAGAAAATGTGCCAAAATCCAATTTTGGGATGGAACACCCCTTCTTCCCTATCTACCTCTTCTTCTATATCCCTTGTAAATTTAAGAGGGGTGTACCACCAAAATAAGATGGTGAAGTTCTCACCAAAACATGTAATAAATGTAAATGCAATCAAAGAAATGTAAGATCTCGAGTTGAATAGAGGAGAGATTGCCTTATTCCATACCCCTTCACTCCTTCTTCTACCTAGGGGATTCTCCATAACCCCAATACACCAAAACAAAAACCCTGGTCTTGTGTAGACTCTTGTAAGAATATGCGGGAGTACCAATAACAAAAGGAATATAACATTTATTTCTTTGCAAGTCTTGAAACAGAAGCAAGTTATGAAGAAAATTCAAGTGGAGAATGTAAGAAAATTGTGCTCTGTGATTCCAGGAAATTAGGGTCGCTCTGCCATGAAAGGAAGTGAGGAAAAAGTAGTGTTATGCCAGCAAGGAAGATAAGATATTAGTATAAATTGGTGGGTGTCTATGATTTTGTTTTGCTTGAGGACAAAAAATGATCAAGTTCGACATATTTCGATCAATGCATATTCATATCTTATTAGCACATATTTTAGGTCAAATATTTAGAAAACTATGTTCCTTTTTCTCATTTAGGAACTAATTAAAATTTCCTTGCTTTTCTCTCTTTAATTAGATTTTTTATTATTTTTGTTCTCTTTTTGTAGGTTTTTACGCTCCTTCTTACCCCTTAAAACCCAATTCAATAACTCAAATTATTACCAAAAGGATCAAAGGTTGTTCCAGCCGCCTAGGAGCCCACTCAATCAACTCAACCCCTTCGGTAGACCTACTCAATAATAGAATTAGAAGGATCCAGAAACGCCAACTGTTTGACTGGCAATCCAGTTAATCAAACCAACCCCATCAAGGAAGGCACGTTGTCATGCTCGAATCGGTCAATGCTCCTGGAGATCGTCGAATCAATTACTTAGATATGAATCATCAAGTCAACCAATTAAACATTCCCTACTTAGAAGTTAATAAAAAAATTATCCAGTTGACCGACTGGTCACCCAGTCAATTGACTGGCGCGTTGACTCAAAAATTTTCCAACCACCTCCATGCCTTTTTCTAGGGTTCACATGGTGCTTCCTATGCTACTGTTACTTTAAATGTGCAAGTTTTAATATTTATAACTCAAGCACTACCCCTCAAGTATATGGGTGCATGTAGTATGTTTGAGATCATCCAAGGAAGCAAGCTACTGCAAGGTGCAAGTGTGTCATAGTTCAACAATCTAGATTGGTTTATAAAAGTTTAGTTTGGTTTGTGATTCTACTAATTAGCAACTAAAAGAAGCTATGATGATTAAACACTAAGAAAGATTTGGATCAGATTTCTAAGAGATTTTGGTCATAGGATTTCACTTTCATACCATCACTCACATACAACCACGAAATTATCAAATTAATTAACTTACAAAGGAGGTTGCCATCATCATATATGTCACATCCCAATTTTCATAGTTAATTTTAACTTAATATGAAGTTTTTTTTCTAAACAATAATAATTGAGGGGTTTAAAGAAAAATGCCTATAATGATTGTTTTTATACAAAATAGGATGAGAAAAACTTAAGATAATATCCAAAGTCATATTTCATTTTCAAATATGAATTAAATATATCCATCAACTCATATTAATCCCTTTAATTTTCTCTAACCTACAAAATGGCCATAAAGCATAGAGAAAAGTTATAAGGTGACAAATGTGACTAGTTAATAGTAATCTTAGATTTATGACTAATGAATTCAATAATAAAAGATCTTTTCAAAATATATTACCTTTAATGGCCATTATAGAAGTTATGGACCAAGATATGCCCAAAACTGAAATCTAACTTCACAAGAATAATCTAGACCCTCTATTTTGCCTATGGTTCAAATTTGAAGTCGTTTGAACCATGTTTGACCTCCCAATTAATTTGAGAGGGATTTGAATATAGATGGACCAAGATTTGAATATCATTTCATTTAATGCAATGCAAGTAATGTCTTAATTTTGGATGCATGGAAAAAAATATTCATCAATCACATGATGTGGATATTACTTGCTTTCCCCTATTGAATACATGTAACATTATCTTCTCTCGAGTCTCTTTCTTCAATAAAATTTTCCATAAAGGCATAATAGACTTAAATGTGATTAAATATTGATCATCTCATTTTTAGAGTCAAAGAAATAATTAAGGAGAATCTTTTAACATTATCTCACCTTTTAATGCATGAAAATGAATTATATACAAATATAGACATTGTGAATAAAAGATTCTCAAAATTCGAATTTTATTGACTAGGAAGGATCTAGAGCATGTAATTAATATGTGGTCTACATTTTGTTTTGTTTCAAATTTGTTTGACCTCTCAAATAAATATAAATCACAATGTCAATCCATTTAACACATGCAATGTAAACATTAATTAATTGTTGATCAAAATTAGTCAAGATGAGACCATATGTTTAAAATAGTAGAAGGGAATCTATAAGGAGAGTTTGATTATTTTCTTTCTTTTAACATTCCAAAGTTTGAATAATTGAATACAATGTGATACATATATTAATTTGAGACTACAAAAATGTGGGTTTTCACCTGTCACTTTTCCAACACTACTAGGAAGCTTTATATGAAAACGAAAATGTCATTATGGATGAGAAGATATAAAATTTATGTAATTGGTATGGACATTTAAAAATGGTTTATTGTTACATAGTTATTACATTATTTTAAACAACAATGAATTATATGGGAATGAGTAATTGCAGTCAACAATTTTTAATTAACACATTGAAATCACATTGTATACTCTTGCTTTACAACTAGTGCATGTAGATGTAACATAAAGTTCTTTTTCTCTTTCCTTCACTTAGTGATTTGTTTTATTATAAAATTAAAGAATGTGTCTCGGCCATAGATACATGGAAATAAGATACTATGGTAATTATGTAAGGAATGTTACAACTCTCTCACATTTTCTCTCTTTCTTTGTGATTACAAATAAAATGTAATGGTAATTTAGTTAATGTAATATTTTTGATAAACAAATAAAAGCAAACGATAATACATTATCTCTTAAATATCTCATACAAAATATATGAAATATGATAAAGGAAATTCACAAACAAAAGATAATTATTTTAACCACAAAGTTGGACTTTAGTAATAAACAAAGAGAAACACGTTTTTCACAAAGTCTTACCTTTTAATATATTGGAGTTAAGATAATTCCAATGTTTCATTAAAGGACAAAAGATATTAAAAATTTTAAATCCACTTGGACTAGAAAGTTCTAGACCCTTAACACCTATAAAAGGGACCCCCGTGATCCTAGCATACCAAGGAAAAAAAAGCACACTAGCCTATGTTCTTGCAAATCACATTCAAGCATTGCCTCAAAGATTAGAGAGATCATCTTAGGATCAACTTCTCTCCAAGTAGACTAGCCTATTCTCTTGTAAATCACATCCAGTCACTTTCCCAAGGATCGGAGATATAATCTTAGGATCTACATTGCTCCAAGGTAAACGGGCCATGCTGCTGAGCACAAATACTTATGATTGCTTGCATGTTAAATCTGAAATAGATATTACTTCTTCAAGTTTAATGCTTTAGTAATGATTCACTATATTATTGATTGTTGATTTCTACATGTTATGTCCTATGTTATAATGTTCACAATGATTATTGTTTATCATTAAAGACTCATGAAAATAATGTTAACGATCAAGAGGGAGAGATCCCATCATGTTTAAGATACCATCTTAATGGGGAGAAATCCCTGCATGTTAAGTTTAAAGAATCATGATTTATGTTAATGTCAACATTATGTTAATGGTCAAGTAATTGGAATTGAAATAGTTTTATTATTCTTCCGATCATGGACCTCAAAAGGGTCGTCAAGGGCTTTCCTAGCATCAAGGGATTTCCTAGCAATCATGTGCTCCTAAGGGGGCGTCACAGAGGGACGCATAAGATTTCTTTTCAATTCTTTATGTTAATAATGATGATTCAAGAATGCTTAAAGTTAATTCATGTCAATTTTCTTACATGTCAAGTATGTTTACTTTGTTTATTTTATAAAGTGCCAGTACCGTTTACTGATGTGTTATTTTTCCCTTTGCATGGCTGGGGACGCGATGTCCCCAAGATTTGGAGCAAGTAAGGACTCAAGAAGAGCAAGCCAAGACTAGAAGACATCTAAGAGTTATCTAGTGGGGTGCCATCCATTCTAGGCGATCCGATCATATAGAGTTTCTTATTATTATGCTTCGTTTCCCATGTTGAGAGATGAATAGAATTCTAGACTTGTTGTTGTAGTTTCCTATTCATAGAATAATGTATGAATCTCAATGGTGAATTATTTGTTTACTTGCAATGATTACTTTTTTGTGACAACCCTCCCTAAAATGCCAAGTACCCCACATTATGGATAATGCTGGGGATTAGGCTATGCTTCCGCTGGTTACCTACAAAACCCTAGGGAGGGGTGTTACATTAATGGTATCAGAGCAGATAAATGGATGGCCACCAAGAAGCAATATGATTCATATGTTCTAACCATAGGTATATAAAAAGTAAGTGTGTGATATTAGAAATCAAAGTAGAGGTCTAGCTCAAATAAGGACTAGGGTTATGTGCCTAGACGTTTTGGATTTTGGTGTCTAACTCTAGAATTGTATATAACATACTCTCTCTTTTTCTCATGTGTTTGTGGTATGGGACACATGCTTATGGGATTTTGTAGAGAGAATGTTATGTGCATAATCATATTTGTGTAGTCCTTTCTAGTTCATGTGGTATGGGACATGTGCATGAGATATGTGCTAAGACAAGTGTGATAAATCATGTCATCTTTGAATATATGAGCGGCCGACATGTATTCAAAGGTGAAAAATAAAATAGGAGTTGACATCAAAAGCTTGAGACTTATAGTCACCTAAACCCAATCAGATTCATTGTGGAACCAAGCATGGATTCTAAGAGTAGATATTTGACATAGATAAGCAATAATTAGAACCCCTACAGAAAAGGTCCTTTACCATATCAATGATGATGTGAAAATGTATTACCCACATGTTGGTTTTAATAATGAGTTTTAGATAGTATTTTACCATAAGAATGAGACCTTAAAATGAAATTAGAATTTAATGTACATATAATATGCTAAATCCTAAGGTGGGTAGTACCCTAGGAAATTTCGAGGACAAAATTTGTTTTAAGGTGGGTAGAATTGTCACATCCCAATTTTCATAGTTAATTTTAACTTAATATGAAGTTTTTTTTTCTAAACAATAATAATTGAGGGGTTTAAAGCAAAATGCCTATAATGATTGTTTTTATACAAAATAGGATGAGAAAAACTTAAGATAATATCCAAAGTCATATTTCATTTTCAAATATGAATTAAATATATCCATCAACTCATATTAATCCCATTAATTTTCTCTCTCCTACAAAATGGCCATAAAGCATAGAGAAAAGTTATAACGTGACAAATGTGACTAGTTAATAGTAATCTTAGATTTATGACTAATGAATTCAATAATAAAAGATCTTTTCAAAATATATTACCTTTAATGGCCACTATAGAAGTTATGGACCAATATATGCCCAAAAATGAAATCTAACTTCACAAGAATAATCTAGACCCTCTATTTTGCCTATGGTTCAAATTTGAAGTCGTTTGAACCATGTTTGACCTCCCAATTAATTTGAGAGGGATTTGAATATAGATGGACCAAGATTTGAATATCATTTCATTTAATGCAATGCAAGTAATGGCTTAATTTTGGATGCATGGAAAAGAATATTCATCAATCACATGATGTGAATATTACTTGCTTTCCCCTATTGAATACATGTAACATTATCTTCTCTCGAGTCTCTTTCTTCAATAAAATTTTCCATAAAGGCATAATAGACTTAAATGTGATTAAATTTTGATCATATCATTTTTAGAGTCAAAGAAATAATTAAGGAGAATCTTTTAACATTATCTCACCTTTTAATGCATGAAAATGAATTATATACAAATATAGACATTGTGAATAAAAGATTCTCAAAATTCGAATTTTATTGACTAGGAAGGATCTAGAGCATGTAATTAATATGTGGTTTACATTTTGTTTTGTTTCAAATTCGTTTGACCTCTCAAATAAATATAAATCACAATGTCAATCCATTTAACACATGCAATGTAAACATTAATTAATTGTTGATCAAAATTAGTCAATATGAGACCATATGTTTAAAATAGTAGAAGAGAATATATAAGGAGAGTTTGATTATTTTCTTTCTTTTAACATTTCAAAGTTTGAATAATTGAATACAATGTGATACATATATTAATTTGAGACTAAAAAAATGTGGGTTTTCACCCGTCACTTTTCCAACACTACTAGGAAGCTTTATATGAAAACGAAAATGTCATTATGGATGAGAAGATATAAAATTTATGTAATTGGTATGGACATTTAAAAATGGTTTATTGTTACATAGTTATTACATTATTTTAAACAACAATGAATTATATGGGAATGAGTAATTACAGTCAACAATTTTTAATTAACACATTGAAATCACATTGTATACTCTTGCTTTACAACTAGTGCATGTAGATGTAACATAAAGTTCTTTTTCTCTTTCCTTCACTTAGTGATTTGTTTTATTATAAAATTAAATAATGTGTCTCGGCCATATATACAAGGAAATAAGATACTATGGTAATTATGTAAGGAATGGTACAACTCTCTCACGTTTTCTCTCTTTCTTTGTGATTACAAATAAAATGTAATGGTAATTTAGTTAATGTAATATTTTTGATAAACAAATAAAAGCAAACGATAATAAATTATCTCTTAAATATCTCGTACAAAAGATATGAAATATGATAAAGGAAATTCACAAACAAAAGATAATTACTTTAACCACAAAGTTGGACTTTAGTAATTAACAAAGAGAAACACATTTTTCACAAAGTCTTACCTTTTAATATATTGGAGTTAAGATAATTCCAATGTTTCATTAAAGGACAAAAGATATTAAAAATTTTAAATCCACTTGGACTAGAAAGTTCTAGACCCTTAACACCTATAAAAGGGACCCCCGTGATCCTAGCATACCAAGGAAAAAAAAGCACACTAGCCTATGTTCTTGCAAATCACATTCAAGCACTGCCTCAAAGATTAGAGAGATCATCTTAGGATCAACTTCGCTCCAAGTAGACTAGCCTATTTTCTTGTAAATCACATCCAGGCGCTTCCCCAAGGATTAGAGATATAATCTTAGGATCTACATTGCTCCAAGGTAAACGGGCCATGCTGCTGAGCACAAATACTTATGATTGCTTGCATGTTAAATATGAAATAGATATTACTTCTTCAAGTTTAATGCTTTAGTCACGATTCACTATATTATTGATTGTTGATTTCTACATGTTATGTCCTATGTTATAATGTTCACCATGATTATTGTTTATCATTAAAGACTCATGAAAATAATGTTAATGATCAAGAGGGAGAGATCCCATCATGTTTAAGATACCATCTTAATGGGGAGAAATCCCTTCATGTTAAGTTTAAAGAATCATGATTTATGTTAATGTCAACATTATGTTAAGGTCAAGTAATTGGAATTGAAATAGTTTTGTTATGCTCCCAATCATGGACCTCAAAAGGGTCGTCAAGGGCTTTCCTAGCATCAAGGGCTTTCCTAGCAATCATGTGCTCCTAAGGGGGCGTCACAGAGGGACACATAAGATTTCTTTTCAATTCTTTATGTTAATAATGATGATTCAAGAATGCTTACAGTTAATTCATGTCAATTTTCTTACATGTCAAGTATGTTTACTTTGTTTATTTTATAAAGTGTCAGTACCGTTTATTGATGTGTTATTTTTCCCTTTGCATGGCTGGGGACACGATGTCCCCAGGATTTGGAGCAAGTAAGGACTCAAGAAGAGCAAGCCAAGACTAGAAGACATCCAAGAGTTATCTGGTGGGGTTCCATCCATTCTAGACGATCCAATCATATAGAGTTTCTTATTATTATGCTTAGTTTCCCATATTGAGAGATGAATAGAATTCTAGACTTGTTGTTGTAGTTTCCTATTCATAGAATAATGTATGAATCTCAATGGTGAATTATTTGTTTACTTGCAATGATTACTTTTTTGTGACAACCCTCCCTAAAATGCCAAGTACCCCACATTATGGATAATGTTGGGGATTAGGCCGTGCTTCCGCTGGTTACGTACAAAACCCTAGGGAGGGGTGTTATAATATACCTCCCAGTGATATGAGATGGTTCTTATCTCAACATAGAAAACCCATGCTTATGTTAAGTTTTAAAATGCAGCCTTAGATCCTTAATGCACCTGAGCCACTCCCTTGGTCAAGGATTCATTGCTAAGAGAACTACTCCTTACTTCTCTACAAATCTTCCCAGATCATATAAAAAAGCATTAAACATGTAGGTAAGATGGCCAGACAAGCATATAAGAAAATAACATCATAGATTCTCTTGGAGAAGCAAGCTAACTAACATAACTTTACAAATACGAGTTTACATCACTTATGGCATGGAGAGTAAAGGGAAATTACTCATCTATAATGATGTAACATAGGAATAAGCTACAAATTTCAGAGTTTGACATGATTAGAGAAGGAAAGAACAAGGAGAACCTAAGGAATGATGAGGGGAAAGGTACAACTCTGGCTTGAGGACAAAATTCCACTCTTTTTGGTACTTCTACTCAGACAAGCTTCTCTCCTGAGAGGTTTGGACGAAGTAGAGAAGCTCCTATTGCACTCCTTGAAGAAGAATGGAGGTTCTTTCTCCAGAAACTACCTCTTCCTCCCCAACATCTCATATTCCTTGACATGAGTTGTTCTCTGGTCGAGGGGTGTTTCAAAATAATAAGGGATAACTACTCCATATGAGTGTTTTTATATTTAAAATGAAGGGTGGTTATTTTAAAAATCTATAGAAATAGACTAGAACACACTATGTTTAGATATAAGATGACGTATCGCCATGTGTAATTGAAGCACAAACTGTTTTCTCAAGGGGTACACAATGTGTGCTCTAAGGGGCATGCCTTGCAACTGAGAGCTAAAGTAGTCTTGAGTCGAGGTTGTTCAGGTTGAACACATCCTATCTTACCAAACACACGATGTGTATATTGGCAGAACTTTGGAGTGAAGCATTTTTTAACGTACTGGGCACATTGTGCCTGAGTAGACACACACTATGTGCATACTCTTTAGATAGGATGCGAGTATCTATAAACTTGCACACTATGTGGTAATTAACGCACATTGTGCCTCCTTTAAAGTTATCAAGATAAACTCTGTCAAGTATGCAAACTCCTCAGGGATTTAACTAAAGTCCGATTTTGATTGGATTGAGCCCATTTCTTTGTCAAAATTATGTACTTGTATTCACAAACATGAGGTGAGTAAAAAACTAAAAAGGTGGGAAATCAAGTATGATTAGAGGTAAATTGAGGTACAAAATGGATTTGACGTGTGTGAAAAAGTGGGTAAAAAGTATATATAAAAAGTGCTCATCAAATCCCCCTAAGCTTGAACTATTGCTTGTCCTCAAGCAAAATAAACATGGAAACACAAATGAAGAAAATGTCAAGCTCATGAATCAATTAAATGAAAAGTAAATTTTGTTTCAATCCAAGTAAACCTATTACAAGTAGCCATATGATCATCTTAAACACTCAAGATTGAAGTTAGTAAAACAAGGATGCACAAATCTATATGGAAGAATCAACAAAACAACATCAGGTATAATTTACATGACTTGATCGAAAGAGTAGTGTATATGCAATCTATTTCTCTCAATTATTAAATATGTAAAGGATGTAAGCCAAAATAACCAAATAGTCCATCAAGAACCTTTTTCCAATTAGATAAAAATTGAAATCTGGATTCTGACACTCAGCGACTATTGTAGACTTATGTACACATGGAATGCCGGTTGGGGTTGTTTACCCTCTTTTAAGACGTAACACCTAACCATCATAGACAGATCAAACTTACACTAGGCTATCATGTTACGTGGGTGGTATATCCATCTTTAATAGGGGTGAAAAATAAGAATTATCCCATAATGATCGAGAATGAGTCAGGTTTTGCTTCAAAACCACAAGGCCTTAAACTAAGAACTTTTTTTTCTCCAAGCATAGAAGAGTTGGCTAGATTGTTTGATATATATGATTTTATTTGTTTATTTTCATTGAGAGTTTGGTTGAAAATGCACTACACATTTGATAAAGTCATCTAGAATGCTAAATAAGGTTGTGATGCTGATTAGTCCAAGAAGATTTTTGTTATTACATGTATCATATAGGCAAGAGTGTGAAAGGTGAACATGCGGCTATGAGCAACAAATCAAGATGAAATTGACGTTGTTAGAAAAAAAATTCATTCAAATGATGCATGATTTGATTCAAATTTGTTTTAGTACAAGATGGGGCAAATAGTTCAATCATAAAGGGATTTTGATCTAGACACAAGGAAGAAGCCTTAGATCATACTAGATTTTCCACAAATAGAAATAGAAACTAGAACAAAAGCAAGAAACAAGATGATGAAAAGGAAACTACAACTACACTACTGGCTGGTTTCTCCCCCTAAGCTTGAAATTTGCACTTTCCTCACTACATCAAACAAACTCAAGATGGTAGCAACTGGGTACCTGCCATGGTGAATAAAAAAGATGGGCTTGTGCCCTCATCTCTAGCCAGGAAATGCTAGTGCAAAATATCATCACCAACAGGTATATCCATAGGAGTCTGCTCATGCTGAGGTGGTGGAGGCAGGGAGGCATGGTATAGTGGCTTTGAGAGATATGCCACGTATCCATCCTCTAGAGCATGTTGTGCATGTTAGAGTACTACTGGCTCATCATGTCAAAACAATTGTCCTCCTAAGGAAAGAGATGTTGGATGTAGCCATAAAGGTGATGGATGTTATCCATACTCCATCTATACTTTGCCTCTGTATCGATGAAGGGAGGTAAAGGCGGAGCTGCAACAACATTTAAGGCTTCATGATGATCTTCAACATTATGTTCATCATTAAATGCAAATTTCCAATTTTCCTTATTGGTCAACGTGACTACCATAAGATCAGGAATCTAAATGTAGCCCTCATGATTGCGAAGTACTGCCTATATTTATCCTCATCATTGGGATCTCTAGCAATCAGGCTTGAAGAGATAAGAATCCTGACATCAATTAGATTCCTCCCAGGGACAACTTCTAATCCTGTGAGTTCGACATTGACCCTTCAGGATATGTGGGTTATCAATCCTCCAATAATAATTTCACCTAATTTTGGTCATCTAAGCTCAATGCAATTAAAGTTATGAAGCATTACCCACATAAAGAACAAATCTTGCTTCCCACAAACACCATATGTCTCCTTCTTGGAAAATACACAAGTTCTGAGGAACTTGTATATATAACGAAAAATAGGGTTGTGGTTGTGAGTTTCCCTAGCCTTTATAGCTTCATGAATCTGATCATCGATAATTTCCCTCCAAAAATCATCACTATGAAATGTAAGTGGATATGACATTGCCCATCCATGGTGGAACCAAAAAGCCCCACAAAATTGTTTAAAAGTAAGCTTATAACTCTGACCCAGAAGTTAGAATGTGATGATAGAGAAAACCTCATGTGAATTTATAGTATCATCCTCAACACATATATTAGTAAGAAATTCATAAGTGAACCTACAAAATTCATAAGTGAGCCTATGGTAAGTTTGTCTTACTATGCAACACGTATAATTGAGTCCCAACTATTTGAGAGTCCCATGACTTCATCTTTGAATCTAAGCATCTCCAAGGTCTCTTCAAATACAAATCTTATAGGAAAGTCCCTACGGGAATCATGGTTTGGTAGGTCTTGTCCTCTTCTTTGTTGACCTAAAACTGAGTAGAGGATACACATTTGGGGGTAGAGGAAGAACTTCCCCTCTTTGGCAGTTTTTCATTTGCTTGATGGGTGCCATTGACACTATGATTGAGATTCACAACATGTAGAAATGATGTGGACACTGTAACACATGACATTTCTGCTGGGCACAGAGAAGTTGGTGGATCTAAGAAAATGAACGACCCGACATGTTGTGTTCTGTCAAACACACATCATATTTGGCGTGATGTGGGCATTTCCGAGGTTGAGAATAAGAGAAACTACATGGTGTGTATCGACTTGAAAAAAAAGTGTATCCTACGAGTAGATGGAGATTGCATGCTCAACTACTTGGACTTGGATCCATGAGCGGTAGCTTTATTGGTGAGAGCATAAAGGGAAATGGAGCTAATCTTCACTGCGATTTTGTAGATCTGGAGTCTGAGGCAAACGGCGGTGTGCGCAGCTCGGGTGCTTGCTTGGTGGAGCAGAGGCAATGGAGGAAACAACAGTGATGGTGGAGATGATTTAGATCCTAACTTCAGCGATGCAATCTAAGTCGAGGCCACAAACAACAACTTGGATGTGGAGTTGAAGGCGGTCTAAAGTTGGAGTTGACTTTTAGGATGCACTGATGAGGGAGCGCACAACGAACGGATCGCACAGTGGCTGGGTGCACGATAGATGCTAGATGCTCTCTCAAACATGTTGTAAGCTAAATGATTGGGGTGAAGAGATTCTATTCGAGTTTGGATTAAAAATGTGACGTACAAACCGGTCTTAACCAATAAAACAAGATTAACTAATGCGGAACCATTTGCTAACAGTGGATTACTGAAAATCACTAAAAATTAAAAACATTTTCAAAGAGATCCATTCTCAGGAAAACTCTTTAAACAAGAACCAAAGTATTATAATTACATACTGGTCCACATTGTACATCCCCTGTACCATCTCTTCTAGAGGAATATATATACATCATTGCTTTGCTAAAAAGCATAAGTAACAAAATCCATGAGGCATCAAACCAAAATCTCAGATCGATTATAAAAACACTATCTACTGACTCCTAGGACCTGATAGTACAGAGACGACACATAGGACTTTATATACAAAGCTTGACAGCCAGTATCCCCATCTGGGATATCATTGTTGTCCCTGTTGTTGCTGCTGTTGTTTTTCCCCTACTATAGAGTTTCTGCCTCTTTGTCTGCGTCTACCTAAAAATGTTGGATCCCACGGGGGTGAGACAATTTGTAAATTGCCCCAGCGAGAGATATAACTCTTCGCCAAAAACATTATTATTGCAGTTTAATAGAAATAAACTGAACAGTGTAATCATATATTTCAATAGCAGATAAATGAATATCTATGCAGATTAGAGCAACATTCCTATTCAAGTATTTCAGCTATAACTTGATAAGGTAGCATGTCTCTTATTCAATACGGGATCAAAGAACATAAGTAACATTTATGTATCAAGGACATGCTAAGCAAGATAACATCAACCAGTGGTTCTCATATTTCAATCTTATGCAAATACGCTACATGGCTAATTACATTTTAAAAACATACTTAAGCTCTGAGGAGATGAGGTATACCACTCATACTCCAACCGACCATTGCGAAGTCAAAATCGGTACCATACAAAGTTAATGGAAGATCCGGCTTCCATGACTTCCCACATCTCGGTCAGTGCGAGATCACATGCAGGACATCTTGTATCTCTACTTCATAGCTTGCCAGGGTATAGTGGCATCTTCTCTATAGGGTTACAGCGGCGGCTGTACTCTCTTCGAAATCGAGAGATTTTGTGTTTACCTCCATCGATCTGGCATTAACAACATCGGGAGATTTGTGATACATCCATCCCGGAACATATAATGAAGGATTGAGAGGTTTAATGTTTACCTTCCATCAATTCCCCCATTAGGACGTATGGATATTTTCACCCATCGACCCCCACATATTCAAAAATATGCGAACTCCAGGAGATCCCATAGGAAAAACTATTTCACCATCACCAACTACTGACGATGATGGATCTATGGTCAGAGAACTACATGAAAAGATTTCACTTGATTAATTAAGTACATTATCATATTCTTTTAGCATCAGTCAAGTTTTCAAACATAACTTATTAGGACAAATGCTACAAAGAAACATGTACTATTTTCATCAGCTACTTCTCAGTCTTTATAAGACATTGGCATCTCAGTCCCTCATTTCAATATTGGGAATACTCATCCCTTCACAAACTCAATGCCATAATCATATGGTTCTGGGTATTCAAACCCTTAGCTCATCACTAAGCACTGTTACCACCTTTTAAGGTAATTATCACCTTCAGGTCATCTGACCAAGGTAAACATGACACTTGCTACACAAGCATCTCTTATGGCACTTGAGGCCCAATTACTCTCTTGTTACCTCTTACTAAGAAACAAGGCATATTATGGCACACAAGGCATATTATGGCACACAAGGCCCAATAAATAATTTCAATAAATAAAACATCATAGCTCATACCTGGCTATGTTCATCATCTCAGGATACCTACATGGTTAGCACACATGATAACAGATATATCAATCATATTTCAGTTCCATGCTATTCAAGGGTAACACCACTATTCCCTTACCAGGGTTAGGGTTTCCCATTTTATTTCAATCAGGGTTACTCATCCCCTTTGTTTAATTAGGACCAATGATTCATCATTTCATTGCCCAGGATTAGATTTTCTTGCTATATAGTATAATCCATAATTAGGGTTTCACACACCTTCACCCTATTTAGAATTAGGGTTTACTATTCACACCACATCACCCTAGATTAGGGTTTATATTCGATAACCCACAATTAAGGTTTACTATTCACCCCAAATAGGGTTTATCATCAAAATACCCTGAATTAGGGTTACTCATGTCATTACTCTAAATTCATATCACATTATTTTCCTAGATTAGGGTTTCACTCAGAATTTCCCTAAATTAGGGTTTGAGTTCATCAATTAACTCAATTAGGATTTCATGATATATTTATCAAGGATCATACCCTAAATTGTATATCACACTTATTTTGAATGTGTTAGGCTTGATTGATACATGATTATCTTACAAGTATGAATCTCTCTCTCTCATCCTCTTCTAGGATGTCCACCACTCAATTCTTGATTAGATTGAGCCTACTCTTTATTCAAAACATGCATTTAGGGTTAGCATGATGTATTGAATTATTGCATCCTTATGCATCAATGATTAATCCCACTAAGGGTATCAACCATCTAAATACATTAGGTGTCTAAAAGATTTGATCAATTGATCCTTCAATTACATAAGGTATCCAAATGAATTGACCAAATGAATCTTCAATCACATTGGGTGTCCAAGTGGATCAACCAATTGAGTCTTCAATTACATTAGATATCCAAATGGATTAACCATGTTGAATACTCAAATGGTTTTGATTACTTAGACCCTAAACGGTCTTGGTCTCTCAGAATTCAAATGGTTTGAAACCGTTTGGGCAAACTGCCTTGAAACCGTTTAAGCAAGAAATGTGTTGAAACCGAATGGACTTGGGTCTCCAAACGGTTTGAGACTGTTTGGACCCAAATGGTCTTGATACAATGTGTTGAAACCAAATGGACTTGGGTCTCCAAAAGGTTTGAGACCGTTTGGACCCAAACGGTCTTGAGACAGTTTGGTCCAAACCCTCTCAAAACCGAATGGACCAAAAAGGTCTTTCAACACTTAGACAATTCAAGGTTTTAATCAATGAACCGACTATCAATTGAATCCTTGATTCATTCATCAATTGAATTATTGAATCATCCTTCAATTGACCATCAATTAGGGTTTTGAACCCAATTGAACTAGGATTTATAATCAAGAAACCTTCAATTAGGGTTTTGAAATTGAGGAACCTTCAATGATTAACATTGTGGAATCAATTCAATTAAAATCAATGAATCATCATCAAATTATGATATGACCTGACCTCAAATGGTCTTGAGGTCATTTTTATGACCTCCAAATGGTCTTGAGACCATTTTCCCCATCCATCATTAAAATTTTGTGAAATTCAATTAGGGTTTGCATCATTGGATTGATCATCAAATTAGCTATTGATTGCATTTCAATTTGATATCTTTGAATTTTCAATTACTCAACCATACTCAACCCTAGACTTCCAAACGGTCTTGGTTGACCTACAAACGGTCTTGAAACCATTTGGGTGACCTCCAAACGGTCTTGAGACCGTTTGGGTTAAACAACCCAAAATTTTAAATCAACCAATTGAAATTTCAGCACTTAACCCGATTAGGGTTTCTAATTGGAGGATTGTCCATATATTGAATCAATCAATTGGATCCATTAGATCATCATCCAACATGTACTAGGTTTCTAACCTCAAACAGTCAACCCATCCAAATGGTAAACCCTTCCAAATGGTTTGGGATCCAAACCTCCAAACGGTTTGCAAACTGTTTGGTGAAACCGTTTGGACCAAGGTCTTAAAACCGTTTGCAATAGAAACTTGTTGGAATGTGTGCCTAAGATGATTCCATCATCATAAAGCCTTAGTCCATTGAAAACTACTGCCATTATCATGGTAGTTGCATCAACTAATCAAAGCAATTGTAAGAAGAGCAATTGAACATAATTGATTAAGAAATTAAATTCAATAACAATGAATAGGGGTTCAAGTTATATAACCTGCCTCCAATTGAGCTTCAAAGCTTGGAGCTTCATGTCAAAAATGGTGGAAGAAGATTTTTCACACCACAAGGTTCGTTCCTCAAGCTTTTGAGTGAAAATGATTGGCTAGAATTGAAGATGGGATCGAGATAAGAAGAAATCATGCATTGATTTGTGATTTCCACCATGAAATCAAGGTGAACGAAGGTCAAGAAGCTTACCAACAGGTTGGGGGTCATCTTCCTAATGCTCCTAGATCCCTTGGTCGTTTTTGCAAGCAAAGAGAAGAAGTGGATTCGAAAAAGCCTTTGGTTTGAGTTGTAAAAGGTGTTTTTATAAGAAAATCAATGAGAGAGAAAATGCCTTATAAAAATCTTTTAATTCCAAAATTGGTGCCACCTCTCCCCCCTCGGTTCCTTGCATGCAAAGATATCTCCTCACCTATGAATTCCCTTCCATTATCCATGAATTAAGGGAAAAGAAATTAAGCACCTTAACCCTTATAATATTATTATCCTTAAGTTAGTGGATATTTCTTTTTATTTTTTTTAATGTGAGTGGGTTCTCCACTCATGTAGATATTTCCTTTGCCTTTGAAAGGCACAAGGACGTTCACACTTGAGCAAATCCAATCATCTCGTTTTTGGTTGAAGGCCCTTCAATTATTTTATTTATTTTTGCATTAAATTGAATTAAGGTTTCAATTATGCTTAAATCTTGATTATTTTAATATCAAGATTCTCTCTCCTTTAAAGTGCTACAAATGAGACGCACCTCTCATTTTCTTTGCTCTACATGATGCCAAGAAATATTAGAGACTATTTTGAAGTGGTAAATTTGCATATTGAACCCTAGGTTTTGGGTAAATTGCACATTACACCAAAACTAGGTTTTAATGCACAAACATTACTTTATCAGCTCTTTCTTGGTACTCAGGCTACCACAAGCCATACCTCTACATAATATTTATTCTCGTGACGCTTTGACACATGAGGAACATATTATCATGCACAATTTGCAATTTAGCCCCTCAACTTGGGTAATTTGCACTTTAGTGCAAAACAAGTAAAACATTACTTTCAACATTATTCGAAATGGACTAAAATTGAAATATAAGTTCCTCTTGAGCCTTAATTACTTTTAAAAAGATAACATTAAACGTATAATTATCTTTCTTAAACAAAACACCTAGGGTTAAAGCATAACCCAGGTCAGGGTTGTTACAAGTTACCCACCCCTTACAAGGATTTCGTCCCCGATATCATCAACAAAAACATTAAGAGAAAAGAGTAGGGTAATTCCTCTTCATATCTTCCTCTAGCTCCCACGTAGCTTATTCAGTGCCACGGTGATGCCAAAGAACTTTTACAAGACAAATGTCTTTCTTTTTCAACTTTTTAATTCTTCTGTCAAGAACCAACACATGTCCTTCAACATAAGATATATCATCATTTAGTTCTACCTCCACAGGTTGCAGAACTAACTCTGTGTCAGGATGACACTTTCTCATCATAGAGATATGGAATACTAGGTGCAATCTATGCAACTCAGGTGGTAACTCCAGCTTACAGGCTACCCTTCCCATCCTTTCAATGATCGGATAAGGCCCCATAAATCTAGGAGCTAACTTCCCCTTCTTTCCGAATCTCTAGATACCTTTCCAAGGTGAGACCTTGAGGTATACTCTGTCTCAAACTTAGAATTCTAGGGGTCTATGACGCTTATCAGCATAAGATTTATGTCTATCCTGGGCAGCTTTCAACTGTTGTTGTATGACTTTAATCTTCTCAGTTGTTTGCTGTACTAGCTCAGGACCCAAGAGTTGATATTCTCCTGTTTCATACCAACATAAAGGAGATCTACAACGTCTACCATATAATGCCTCATATGGTGCCATATCAATACTGTGCTGATAGCTATTATTGTAAGCAAATTCTATCAAGCTCAGATGTAGAACCCAACTTCCTACAAACTGAAGGACACATGCCCTAAGCAAGTCCTCCAAGGTTTGTATGGTCCTCTTAGATTATCCATCTGTCTGTGGGTGAAAGGATATACTAAACCTTAATTGCGTACCCAAAGCTTTATGAAGTCGTTCCCAAAAATGACTCGTAAACTGGGGACCTCTATCAGAAACAATTGTAGCTGGAACCCCGTGCAACCGTACTATCTCATCTATGTATATCTGTGCCAGCTTCTCAGTAGTGTAGGTTGTTTTGACGGGAAGGAAATGTGTTGTCTTTGTCAACCTATCAACTATCACCCATATGGAATCATGACTTTTGGCTGTTCTAGGAAAACCAACCACAAAGTCCATGGTTACATGATCCCATTTCCACTGCGGTATAGGCAAAGGTTGCATTGTTCCTGTGGGTTTCTGATGTTCAGCTTTAACCTGCTGACACACTGGACACTGCATAACAAACTCAGCTACATTTTTCTTCAATCCAGGCCACCAATACATATCTTTATAGTTATGATACATCTTGGTGCTCTCTGGATGCATAGCATACATTGAAGAATGATCTTCTTCTAGAACTAACTTTCTTAAGTTTTTAACATCAGGTACTACCATCCTTCCATGGTAATAGACTACCTGATCATCTGAATCATGGAAACCATCCTATTTCTCACTACCATAATCTGACCTAATATGTTGAATCACAGTATCAACTTGTTGTGCTTCTTTAATCTGCTATCTCAGAGTAGGTTTTACATGCATCTCATCTAACAGCCCAGCTAACAATGATACCTTAAGCTGTATATTGTCTTGCCTTAAGGAGATAAGCATATCTCTTTTAAAGCACACTAAAGAGTTTAATTGTGCTTTACCTAAGGCTGGTGTTACTGATTTTCTACTTAGTGCATCAACAACCACATTAGCCTTCCCTGGATGATAATCTATTGTACAGTCATAGTCCTTGATTAATGCCATCCAGCGGTGCTGTCTCATGTTTAGCTCATGCTGAGAGAAGATATACTTTAGGTTCTTATGGTCTGTGAAAATCTGGAATGTTTCTCCATAGAGATAATGTCTTCAGATCTTCAAAGCATGGACCATAGCAGCTAGCTTTAGATCGTGTGTCGGATAATTCTCCTTGTATTTCTTAAGCTGTCGAGAAGCAAAAGAAATCACATGTTTATCCTGCATCAACACACATCCTAAGCCATTTTTGGATGCATCACAGAATACTATGTACCCCTTCCATTGCTCAGATAACACTAACACAGGTGCACTAGTTAACCTTTCCTTCAACAACTAGAAGGATTGTTGGCACTTGTCATTCCAGAAAAAAGGAACCTCCTTTCTAGTCAACTTGGTCAGGGGTAAAGCTATAGAACTGAAGTTCTTAATGAACCTTCTGTAATAGCCTGCCAACCCTAGGAAACTGCGTATTTCTGTTGGTGTCTTTGGCTATTCCATTGCAGGACAAATTCTTCCTTCTTAGGATCAACATGGATACCTGAGGCAGATATAATGTGTCCTAGAAAAGAAACTTCTGGTAGCCAAAACTCACATTTGCAAAACTTAGCATACAACTTATGCTCTCTTAGCAAATTCAAAGCCTGACGAAGGTGCTGCTCATGATGTTGAACATCTCTACTATATATTAAGATGTCATTTATGAAGACTACTACACACTGATCAAGAAAAGGTCGAAAGATTCTATTCATGAGTTCCATGACTGTAGCTGGTGCATTAGTTAGTCCAAACCACATAACTATGAACTCATAGTGACCATACCTTGTCCGAAAGGCAGAATTAGGTATATCACTCTCCTTAATATGCAACTGATGGTATCCTGACCTTAGATCTATTTTAGAAAAGATAGTTGCACCACACAACTGATCAAACAAGTCATCAATCCTTGGTAGAGGATACTTGTTCTTTATAGTTACTTTATTTAACTGTCTGTAGTCAATGCATAACCACATAGACCCATCCTTCTTCTTAACAAAGAGGATTGGAGCACCCCATGGTGAAGTACTCGGTCGGATAAAACCCTTCTCAAGCAACTCCTATAGTTGTTTCTTGAGCTCTGCCATTTCTACAGGTGCCATTCTATATGGTGTTTGTGCTATCAGTTGCGTGCCCGGGATTAGATTAATCTCAAAATCAATCTCGGGGTGGGGGTACACCTGGAAGTTCCTTAGGGAAAACATCTTCAAACTCCCTAACAACCGGAACTTTAGAAGGATTGGGACTCTCCATTGTGGTATGTACCACATGAGCCAAGAATGCAAAACATCCATGTCTCATCAACTTATCCACTATCATAGCTGACACAAGACAAGTTGGAAGAATCTTTCTATCTCCCTGAAAGATCCATGTGTTACCATTGTCTGCGAACACAGCCTACTTGGAACCACAATCCAAGACAACCTTATACTTCTCTAAGGTGTCCATCCCAAGGATAATATCAAAACCCTGCATCTCAAGTGGTATAAGATCCAATTGAATGTGATGTTCAGAAAAAGAAAGAGTGCAGGGAGAACACACCTCCCGCAACACTGCAGATCCCAGCAAAGGGGTTTCTAGCATCAAACTATCTGCTCTATGACTAACAGTCATGTTGCAGTCATGAATCACCTCTCGAGTGATGAAAGAATGTGTAGCACCCGGATCAATTAACACAGATACGAAGCAGGATGAAGACATATCAGAATAAAATAGTTCCATCTGACCTGTCACAACCCGAGGTTTGACTACTGCTTCAAGCTAATTCTTAGCATAGAATCTAGCCATTGCTTGATGTTGACCCTGTGCTTGGTTGTTGGGTGCCGACGATCCATCTTGGGATGCTTGTCCACGTCCTCTAGCATTATTACTGAACTGTCACCTCTGTGAGCCTTGCTGACTCTACCTGTGGGGTTGAGTTATAGTTTTGACTTTCTCAGGACAATCTCTCTTCAAGTGTCCTGACCTCCCACACTGGAAGCAGTTGTAACTTCCCAAACTCTGCCTGGGTGGTCATGTCACTGATGCTGATGTTGTACTGAGGGCTCTACTTGGAGGAAAACTACAGCCCCTACCCCTACTTGATGTCCATTGCATCAGGGTATTAAACCTTGGTAGTGGTGGTGGTGCAGAGAACCTCGGCTTCTTGAAACTCTTAGACCTTTGTCCTTGAAACGGAGGATACACTTTCTTATTACTGGTATGTCACTTTTCAATCACAGACCTCTCTATCTGCCTAACGGATTCCACAAAAGTGGAAAATCTCTCCCTATTCTCTAGAGCATACATAGGAGTGGTCAATTAAGTGTTCAAACCCTTCTCGAAATGTCGAATCCTCTCTTCATCAGTAGCTACCATGTGTGGACAGAACCGCAAAAGTTCCATGAACCTAGCTTCATACTCACTAATGTTCATCTATCCTTACCTCAACCTCTCAAATTGAGAGATCTTCTCATCTAGATACGTCTTGGGAAAGTATCTAGCAACAAATTCATGTCAGAATTCATCCCATCGGACTTCAACGCATGGTCTTTTACCTTCTTCGATGGTCCACCAATGAACAACACTCCCCTTCAGAAGGTATACATCATGCCTTACCTTCTCTACTTCAGGGATGTTAAGGATTCTAAAAGCTTTCTCCAGCTCCGTCAACCACAAATCTGCATCAGTTGGGTCAGCTATACCAACATAGTCTGTGGCTCCCACCCAACGAAGCCGTTCAAAGGTCTTGCCAGCACCTTGTCCCTCATTGTGGGCTGGTGCCCTCGGTGCAGGTTGTGGCATTCTGTCTGCCATATGTGTCATGGTCGCCATAAACTGGCCGAACAGAGTATGGAAGGTTGGGTTCTCTAATGCAGCTTGATCAAGATGAGGAATCTCAGGTACGAGTTCCTCCCTAGCTTGATCCCTTGCACCTCCTCCTGGTGCAGCAACGCTGCTCTCAGTAGCATGTTCATCATGTGATCCAGACATCTTCAAGTTCTTCTTCTCCTATATGAGCAGAAGACACTATCAGATAAACTGGAAGATACTAGAACAGACTCAGCAACCTTAATCCTATGTCTCTATAGACTCAGCGAACCTAGATCTCTGATGCCACTAATTTGTGACGTACAAACTAGTCTTAACCAATAAAACAAGATTAACTAATGTGGAAGCATTTGCTAACAATAGATTACTGAAAATCACTAAAAATTAAAATCGTTTTCAAAGAGATCCATTCTCAGGAAAACTATTTAAACAAGAACCAAAGTATTATAATTACATACTGGTCCACATTGTACATTCCCTGTACCATCTCTTCTAGAGGAATATATATACATCATTGCTTTGCTAAAAAGCATAAGTAACAAAATCCTCGAGGCATCAAACCAAAATCTCAGATCAATTATAAAAACACTATCTACTGACTCCTATGACCTGAGAGTACAGAGACGAAACATAGGACTTTATATACAAAGCTTGACAGCCAGTATCCCCACCTGGGATATCACTGTTGTCCCTGTTGTTGCTGTTGTTGTTCTTCCCCTGCTATAGAGTTTCTGCCTCTTTGTCTGCGTCTACCTAAAAATGTTGGATCCCATGGGGGGTGAGACAATTTGTAAATTACCCCAGTGAGAGATATAACTCTCCTCCGAAAACATTATTATTGCAGTTTAATAGAAATAAACTGAACAGTGTAATCATATATTTCAATAGCAGATAAATCAATATCTATGCAGATTAGAGCAACATTCCTATTCAAGTTATTCAGCTATAACTTGATAAGGCAGCGTGTCTCTTATTCAATACGGGATTAAAGAACATAAGTAACATTAATGTATCAAGGACATGTTAAGCAAGATAACATCAACCACTGGTTCTCGTATTTCAATCTTATGCAAATACACTACATGGATGATTACGTTTTACAAACATACTTAAGTTATGAGGATATGAGGTATACCGCTCATACTCCAACCGACCATTGTGAAGTCAAAATCGGTACCATACAAAGTCAATGGAAGAGCCGTCTTCCATGACTTCCCACATCCCGGTCAGTGCGAGATCACATGCAGGACATCTTGTGTCTCTGCTTCATAGCTTAGCAGGGTATAGTGGCATCTGCGTTATAGAGTTATAGTGGCAGCTGTACTCTCATCAAAATTGAGAGATTTCATGTTTACCTCCATCAATCCGACATTAACAACATCAGGAGATTTGTGATACATCCATCCCAGAACATATAATGAAGGATTGAGAGGTTTAATGTTTACCTTCCATCAATTTCCCCATTAGGACGTATGAATATTTTTGCCCATCGACCCCCACATATTAAAAAATATGCGAACTCCAGGAGATCCCATAGGAAAACCTGTTTCACCATCATCAACTACTGACGATGATGGATCTATGGTTAGAGCACTACATGAAAAGATTTTACTTGATTAATTAAGTACATTATCATATTCTTTTAGCATCAGTCAAGTTTTCAAACATAACGTATTAGGACAAATGATACAAAGAAACATGTACTATTTTCATCAGCTACTTCTCAATCTTTATAAGACAATGGAATCTCAATCCCTCATTTCAATATTGGGAATACTCATCCCTTCACAAACTCAATGCCATAATCATATGGTTCTGGGTATTCAAACCCTTAGCTCATCACTGAGCACTGTTACCACTTTTTCAGGTAATTATCACCTTCAGGCCATATGACCAAGGTAAGCATGACACTTGCTACATAAGCATCTCTTATGGAACTTGAGGCCCATTAACTCTATTGTTACCTCTTACTAAGCAAAAAGGCATATTATGGCACACAAGGCCCAACAAATAATTTCAATAAATAAAGCATCATAGATCATACCTGGCTATGTTCATCATCTCAGGATACCTGCATGGTTAGGACACATGATAACAGATATATCAATCATATTTTAGTTCCATGCTATTTAAGGGTAACACCACTATTCGCTTACCAGGGTTAGGGTTTCCCATTTTATTTCAATCAGGGTTACTCATCCCCTTTGTTCAATTAGGACCAATGATTCATCATTTAATTGCCCAAGATTAGAGTTTCTTGCTATATAGTATAATCCAGAATTAGGGTTTCACACACCTTCACCCTATTTAGAATTAGGGTTTACTATTCACATCACATCACCCTAGATTAGGGTTTATATTTGATAACCAACAATTAAGGTTTACTATTCACCCCAAATAGGGTTTATCATCAAAATACCTTGAATTGGGGTTACTCATGTCATTACTCTAAATTCATATCACATTATCCTCCTAGATTAGGGTTTCACTCAGAATTGCCCTAAATTAGGGTTTGAGTTCATCAATTAACTCAATTAGGATTTCATGATCTCTTTATCAAGGATCATACCCTAAATTGTATATCACACTTATTTTGAATGTGTTAGGCTTGATTGCTACATGATTATCTTACATGTATGAATCTCTCTCTCATCCTCTTCTAGTATGTCCACTACTGAATTCTTGATTAGATTGAGCCTACAGTTTATTCAAAAACATGCATTTAGGGTTAGCATGATGCATTGAATTATTGCATCCTTATGCATCAATGATTAATCCCACTAAGGGTATCAACCATCTAAATACATTAGGAGTCCAAAAGATTTGATCAATTGATCATTCAATTACATAAGGTATCCAAATGAATTGACCAATTGAATCTTCAATCACATTGGGTGTCCAAGTGGATCAACCAATTGAGTCTTCAATTACATTAGATATCCAAATGGATTAACCATGTTGAATCCTCAAATGGTTTTGATTACTTAGACCCTAAACAGTCTTGGTCTCTCAAATTCAAACGGTTTGAAACCATTTGGGCAAATTGCCCTTGAAACCGTTTAAGTAAGAAATGTGTTAAAACTGAATGGACTTGGGTCTTCAAACGGTTTGAGACCGTTTGGTCCAAATCCTCTCAAAACCGAATGGACCAAAAAGGTATTTCAACACTTGGACAATTCAAGGTTTTAATCAATGAACCGACTATCAATTGAATCCTTGATTCATTCATCAATTGAATTATTGAATCATCCTTCAATTGGACCATCAATTAGGGTTTTGAACCCAATTGAACTAGGATTTATAATCAAGAAACCTTCAATTAGGGTTTTGAAATCGAGGAACCTTCAATGATTAACATTGTGGAATCGATTCAATTGAAATCAATGAATCATCATCAAATTATGATATGACCTGACCTCAAATGGTCTTGAGGTTGTTTGGATGACCTCCAAATGGTCTTGAGACTGTTTGCCCCATCCATCATTAAAATTGTGTGAAATTCAATTAGGGTTTGCATCATTAGATTGATCATCAAATTAGCTATTGATTGCATTTCAATTTGATATCTCTGAATCTTTAATTACTCAACCATACTCAACCCTAGACCACCAAACAGTCTTGGTTGACCTCCAAACGGTCTTGAAACCATTTGGGTGACCTCCAAACGGTCTTGAGACCGTTTGGGTTAAACAACCCAAAATTTTAAATCAACCAATTGAAATTTCAGCACTTAACCCGATTAGGGTTTCTAATTGGAGGATTGTCCATATATTGAATCAATCAATTGGATCCATTAGATCATCATCCAACATGTACTAGGGTCCTGACCTCAAATGGTCAACCCTTCCAAACGGTTTGGGATCCAAACCTCCAAACGGTTTGGTGAAACCGTTTGGACCAAGGTCTTAAAACCGTTTGCAATAGAAATTGTTGGAATGTGTGCCTAAGATGATTTCATCATCATCAAGCCTTAGTCCATCGAAAACTACTGCCATTATCATGGTAGTTGCGTCAACTAATCAAAGGAATTATAAGAAGGGCAATTGAACATAATTGATTGAGAAATTGAATTCAATAACAATGAATAGGGGTTCAAGTTATATAACCCACCTCCAATTGAGCTTCAAATCTTGGTGCTTCACGTCAACAATGGTGGAAGAAGCTTTTTCACAACACAAGGTTCGTTCCTCAAGCTTTTGAGTGAAAAGGATTGGCTAGAATTGAAGATGGGATCGATATAAGAAGAAATCATGCATTGATTTGTGATTTCCACCATGAAATCAAGGTGAACGATGATCAAGAAGCTTACCAACAGGTTGGGGGTCGTCCTCATGCTGCTCCTAGCCCCCTTGGTCATTTTTGCAAGCAAAGAGAAGAAGTGGATTCGAAAAAGCCTTTGGTTTGAGTTGTAAAAGGTGTTTTTATAAGAAAATCAATGAGAGAGAAAATGCCTTATAAAAATATTTTAATTCCAAAATTGGTGCCACCTCTCCCCCTCGGTTCCTTTCATGCAAAGATATCTTCCTCACCTCCGAATTCCCTTCCATTATCCATGAATTAAGGGAAAAGAAATTAAGCACCTTAACCCTTATAATATTATTATCCTTAAGCTAGTGGATATTTCTTTTTATTTTCTTAATGTGAGTGGGTTCTCCACTCACGTAGATATTTCCTTTGCCTTTGCAAGGCACAAGGACGTTCAAACTTGAGAAAATCCAACCATCTCGTTTTTGTTGAAGTCCCTTCAATTATTTTATTTATTTTTGCATTAAATTGAATTAAGGTTTCAATTATGCTTAAATCTTGATTATTTTAATATCAAGATTCTGTCTCCTTTAAAGTGATACAAATGAGACGCCCCTCTCATTTTATTTTCTCTAAATGATGCCAAGAAATATTAGGGACTATTTTGAAGTGGTAAATTTCATATTGAACCCTAGGTTTTTGGTAAATTGCACATTACACCAAAACTAGGTTTTAATGCACCAACATTACTTTATCAGCTCTTTCTTGGTACTCAGGCTACCACAAGCCATAACTCTACATCATCTTCATTCTCATGAGTATTTGACACATGAGGAACATATTATCATGCACAATTTTCAATTTAACCCCTCAACTTGGGTAATTTACACTTTAGTCCAAAACAAGTAAAACATTACTTTCAACATTATTCGAAATGGACTAAAATTGAAATATAAGTTCCTCTTGAGCCTTAATTACTTTTCAAAAGATAAC
Source organism: Alisma plantago-aquatica (assembly GCA_963693085.1). Taxonomy (NCBI): domain Eukaryota; kingdom Viridiplantae; phylum Streptophyta; class Magnoliopsida; order Alismatales; family Alismataceae; genus Alisma; species Alisma plantago-aquatica. The sequence goes on from OY856414.1 coordinate 381,787,905, forward strand.
ATTAAACATATAATTATCTTTCTTAAACAAAACACCTAGGGTTAAAGCATAACCCAGGTCAGGGATGTTACAAAAACCCTAACTCAAACATCCAGACACAGTGTGTTTGAAAGACCATACATCGTGTCTCGGCATTGAACAATTTCAAAATAGGACTACTTGATGGAAACAATGTGTATAATATTACACATGACATGTAAGTTTCCAGAAAGGCTATCTCTGGCATGATAGGTCATGTGTTAATGTGTAAGTTTCTAGGGACTTCTTTAAATCTCCAATGTTGATGAGAACATGACATGTGTAAATTAACACACAACGTGTAACTTTCCAGAAATGTTAAGGACAAGTAATGAATGCATCGACATGAATTTTGTAATTATATGCACATCATGTAAGATTCCAGTAGCTTGGTTGAATGATATCTAGGATGACACAAGTTGCGTGTCAGAAGTGACACACCATGTAACCTAGATATTTTCCTCAAAACTTTTTTGAATATTATAACATAATGTGTTCTGTAAAGGACACACCATGTTTAACTGAATTTCTTTTAAATGCAAGTGTTTTGTCTTGATCTATCCATAGCACCCACAATGACGATGATATATGCTTCATAAGGGTCTAAATTATTACATTCATCCATGACAAATTTTTTTAGAAAGAGAAAGTTCTTAACTGAATGCTTGAACAAAATCTATCCTAAATGTGGGGTCAAATCCCACAAGGTCCTCCATTTAAAGTCTAGAGTAAGATTCTTCATTCTTCTTCTTCTTCTTCTTCTTTAGTGTGCTCAAGAGAAGGAGCTAAATGGAACTTACTTTCCTTTATCTTTCAAGTTCAATTCGGCTGACTTGGAAGAGATCCTAGAGAATTTTGTTGGTCCTAGAGAATTTTGTTGATAGGCAAGGGCTTGTTGAGTAACTTGGTTTTCTAGCATCTTTGAGTGTGTGTGGCTATGCCATCCACTTTTTCAAAAATCTACTGGACAATGTCTTTCATCAACTTTTGTTGTATGTGAATTTTTCATTTTGCTTGATTTGACATGAGACAAAGTTCTCTAGAAGTGACTCAAGACTAGGTTTTGAATATGAATGGTGTTGGTTGAAATTTTGGTTATTGTTATTGAACCCTAGAGGATTGTTGCTTGTAGAGGGTCTATTTTCAACAGTTTGTGGTTGATTATTCTGAAGTGGTTGGGGATTTTGAATGTTATTGTTGCTATAGGAATCATTTAGATGGTCTCTCCAGCCTGGGTTGTAGGAGTTGGGTATGGGTTGTAGATTTGTTTATTACCATAGTTTCATACCATATTATACCACTCCACAGTCTCATAAGAAGGGAATAAAGAAGGGTAGCTTGGAGAAGCTACCTACCCCAAAGCTTGGTTTGCATCAAAAATAAGATTCACAGATTGAGTCAGTTGAGTATTCAACCTCTCAAACTTTTGTGTCAATGCATCTAACTTGGCATAAATTAGATAAACGACATCGACAGAATGGACGCCAACTTGTTTCCCAGAAGCAACAGAAGATGAGGATGGTTGATTACTCCTTTTAGAACTATATTGGTAGTGATTGATTGCCTTGTCTTCTATTATAGAATATGCCTCCATGTAGGACTTGTTCATTAAAGCCCCATTTGCTGCAACATCAATATACATCCTGGTATTATACTAAATCCCATTATAGAAAGTTTGAAGAAGCAGTCAGTTGTTGAGACCATGGTGAGGGCAAAGATGTTGGAGGTCTTTGAACCTTTCCCATGTATCATACAAGGTCTCTCCATCCTATTGAGAGAAGTTGTTCAATTGGCTTCTCAACTGATCTGTCTTGCTTGGTGGGAAGTACTTGGCTAGGAAAGCTTTAAGAAGTTCATCCCAACTATTGAAGTAGTTTCTTAGAAATGAAGAGAGCCACATCTTAGCTCTATCTTGTAGAGAAAATGGGAACAATAGTAGTTGTATGCCATCAAGAGCAATGCCATTAATCTTGAAAGTATTTGGATACTGCACGAGTTCAGCTACAAGAAGGTTGGGGTCTTCCATGGGAGTCCCTCCAAAATGGTTTTGCTGAGTCATTTGTATGATTACCAGGCTGAAGGAGAAGTTGTTTTCCTTGATCTGTGGGCTATTCATAGCCCCATTGATGTTTATTGTAGCTGGAATGACGAAATCCTTGAGAGGATGGCTGTCTTCTA